>ML675617.1:11025922-11116012 GCA_007922155.1 Mesoclemmys tuberculata | reverse complement strand
CCCCCCCATAGCTTGGTCCCCCGCCTCTTTTCCACACTCCCCTTTACCCCAGGTAGCGAGCGACAGCTAGAGGGCTGAGCGATGGTGGGGAGGGAAAGGGACGTGGTGAGCAGTGGTTGGGAGGCGAGGGGACAAGTAGGGGAGGAGAGGAGGGACGCATGCGGCGAGCGACGGCGGGGTGGGGGGAGAATTGAGGGGGGATATGGGTGTGGGGAAGCCAAGTGGGCAAAAGGGTCTGTGGAAGAGAGGATTGCGGTCAAGCGGGGAGGTGGGCTGGTGTGGTGAGCAGGCCCAGTGAGGTGGAGCAGGTGTGGACTGTGGGCAGGGGCCACAGGCAAGAGGTGAGACAGCTTCCCTTTGAGGGGAAGCTTTCATGCTCCTACCCATGGCCCAGGCCCCTTTTAAAATCACCGAGCCCCTTTGCAGGGCCCCCCTCATTTGGGGGCCTGCCCCTTGGAATGTGTATTGTCGCATACCCTTTAATTAGATGATCACACACTGTTTTTTCCACCTCATTCAATACACAGGATGGATAGTGTTTAGTGATCAAGGCAGCTATTCAATATTTCTTTTTATACTCATAATTCAATTTGTGGTCTTTGGCCTTATTTACTGCACACCATCCAAACCCTGCACTGAATACAGAATTATTCATTTTCTCTTGGTCTTTTTTTATGGTGTTCATTGCCATGGCATCTGCATGCCTTACAAAAATTAATGCATTTAAGTTCAAAACTCACTTGGAATAAGAGAAGAATTATTATTTCCGTTTCACAGAAGGGGAAACAGACACAAAGTAGGGCCTGGTCTACCCTAGACTGTTTTGTTGACCAAAGTCAGCTTTTTTTGACAAAACAGAGCTGGTGTACACATTGCAATCACCCACTCTCCTCTTCCCTTCCCCCCCAGTGACAGAACTGTCCTGTTTTTTCGACAAAGTAAAACTACCTTGATTAGAGGTGTAGGGCTCATGTCGGCTTAATTAGGGCAACACCGTGTAAATGTAGACATTGTGTCCCCTTACATCAGCTGTGAGGCTGTCATTGTCAATTTCACCCCTGTTGACAAAAAAAGCCCCAGGGAGAGCTGAACTGCTAGTCTCTGTTCTGGGCTGGGAGGGGCAAGAATCCTGGACCCCGCTCCCGGTTGGGGGGCGTGAGATGCCTGGGCACCTGGATCCTGCTCCTGGCTGAGGAAGGCGGTGGGAGGGGGGTTAATTTCACCGAGAGAGAGGAAGGGAGAAACCCCTTCTGGCTTCTCCCCCTTCCCAGTAGGGAACAGGGAGTGGAGAAGCCCTGGGCTGCTTCCCATGGAGAACTGGGGTGGGGGAGTGGGGAGGAGGAAGAAGCCAGGGCAGCTAGACCCTGCTCCCCAGAGGCGAGAGCTGGGAACGGGGAGGGGAGAAGCCTGGGGCTGGAGTAGGGTGCAGTCCAATGGGAGCCTGTGGGGCTCTTGGCAGGGAGCTGGAAGACGGGGCTTTCAACTCCCCCACACTGCCCCTCATAGGTGGGTGGAAGTGCTTCTGGTGAGGACACACTCTGCTGAGCCAAGGAGGGTCGTGTGGGCAGCAGCCAGCGCTGTAACTCTTGCGGTGGCTGTAAGTCAGTCTATCTGAGGTCGACTTCTTTTTCTAGTGTAGACTAGTTCTAAATCCGGGGTAGAATCCAGGATTAGGATTTAGGGTCCCCTGATTCCCAGCCTTGACCACGCTGCCTTACCGAGCAGGGCACGGAGTATTTACAGCTCCCATTGACTTCAGGTGTAGTTGGGAGGCTTCACCTGCACTTTTGAAAATGAGGCCCCAAAGGTTTCAAAGGGGGCGCCCGGAAAATGAGAAACACACAATGAGTGACCACCTGCCAAAGCCTGGGTTTAAGTGATTTGTTCAGTATCACATAGCAAGTCTGCGGCAGAGGCAGGGACTTACTTTCATAACTCTGAGAGACAGGAAAATATTTTTATCCTCATCTTACATATGAGGAACAGAGTTATGAAGTGTCAGAATTTGCAGGTGTCACTGTTTTGGATACCGTCATAATTTGGCACTGTACATGAGCCACACAGGGCTTTTTTTGCTTTTTTCCAGCTTTCTTAGGATTTTGTAGCACTTTCTGTGTTCAAAGCACTAACTGGTATTCACAACGCCTTTACAAGGTATGTAGGTAGGCATATTATTCTCATTTTACAGATGTGAAAACTGAGACCCAGGCAAAATGACTTACCTGAAGACCACACAGTGGGTCAGTTGCAGAACAAGGATCAGAAGTCAGGGTCTCCTTACAGATGGCTCATGGTTGAGAGTAGAAAAAGTATATATTTTTAATTAACATATGGCACTTGCTGGATGTGGTGCAACTAGTCAATTTCCATTTGCAGTCCTTCAAGGTGGTGGTTTTTTTTAAGCAGAGACTTTTCATAAACAAAAATATATGTTCAACTACATTGCTATGCGTGCATGCGTAACTACCATTATTATGCACACAATTAAATATTCCACTGTGCAAATGACTAACTAGGTCTCTACTAGCATCCAACTGTATATGCTTAGTTGAATATACAAGTGTAGAGATACAATTGTACATGGGACTTGGGTCTCTTGATTTCATAGCTTGGCTTTCATTTTATAAAGGCCTCTGCAGTTGGGCTAATATCTTGATTGCAGCACCCATGCCAAGTCCTTGGACTCAGTGCTAAGCAAATGTCTGGAGGTGGGTAGAGGAATCTGTCACTTCCATGCTGCAGAAGGCTACTATAATCCAATGGCCATCCACAGCCCCCTAATGGGGGAGTAGAGATAGCAAGCTTCCTAGCAATGGATCTCTTGGCCTCACACCCTCTCCATTCTGTCTCCTTCTTACCCGATATGCTGCTATACAAAAATCTCTTGTATCCTCCTGCCCAGGATCTGCCAATCTAGACCCCTCGTCTGCAGCATGACCACATTAGCAGACTTGCCACTTGTAAACACTTTATAGGAAACTCAAGACAGACTCCTTTCAGCATATTCCACTAAGCATGCTGTACTTATGAATGCTTTATCTGCACTAATGGCAGATCTTTTATGACATCTATCTTCACTTATGAGGAGAGGCAGAGACAGGATAGCCCATTAATGGTTATGCCATACTTGAGTTATAACTCTTCTCCACATTCATGAAGATAGATGTCATAACAGAGATCAGCCATCCTGTATTCTTTATTTATATAAAGTGCACTTCTTGTCTCCCATTGTTTTCAGTACTGAAAGTATTTACTTGACAGAAATAAGTAATTAAAACTGAATGTTGGAATGGAATGTGTTGATTTAATCCTAAAGGGGAATCTAGCCAATGACTAGGCTGGAAACATTTGATTTTTGTATTTCAAGAATCCCTGGTAACATCAATATCTATTTCCAAAATTTTTATTTTTAAAATTAATTTAAATGTTTGCATTAATAGGAAATAAATAATCTTCAGCACTTGACTTTAATTAAAAATGTAATATGTAAAGAGTAAGCTTTAAAGAAGGTTCAGAAATAATATTACAGTATTTGATAATCATTTATAATAACTTCTCAATATTTCTTTTTGAGTATAATGAAATACTAAATTCTTTACGAGATCCTGTGGTGTGCATTCACACATGCACACAATCTTGATAAACAAAAAGGATTTTTTTTCTGTATTAAAAAATGCCTCCTATACATTTTGCTTATTATTAATGAAAACATTTTTATTGTCTTTGGATGAAAGGAAATCTAGTATTACTGAGATTTAAAGATGGAGATCTTATTCTTTCAAGCCTAATAACTAAAGGTCCAGGTTGACCATTTCATCTCTATCAAGATGCTATCCAGCTGCCCATATCTTGAAACAATGCCTGCTGTCTTAAATTCCCTTTTAAAAAGAAAATCAGAATGGTAATGGAAAGGGAAACATGCTCCACTAAATATTCGAACAACAAACCAATGACCCACAATATAAAGTTTATTTGTATACAGAACTAGCATTAGAGGCTGGCGTGTGTATTTGAAGGCAAGTATCAAAGCAACTGAAAGATAGTAGGAAGGGTGTGGATTGACTATGAAGGGTCTGGAACAAGCAGCTTATGTTTGATACAATAGAGAATGGGGAGTCCGTGGAGGATTTCAGTGAAAAGAGTGACACGATCAAGGCTATGGACTAGGAAAATTATCTTGCATTGCACAAGGCCAGAGAGAAGTATGTTCCAGTAGTGGAGATGTGAGATGATGAGAGCTTGAACGTGAGTTGTCGCTGTGAGGATGATTGGGAAAAGCGGCGTGTTAGAGATGTGATGCAGAAAGAATTGGCACCGTTTAGACATAGCCTGGATGTGAGGACCTAGTGAGAGGTCTGAGTTGAAGATGAATCACAGTGTTTCCTACTCTTGCAATTTTTATCGTGGGTCTTGAAATATTGGTGTTTTTCTTAAAGTCCTGGTTTCTGGAGTCATTTGATGTATGTGAAAATCTCAGCTTTCATCAGAAAAAAGTAAGTTTCAGTCCCAGTGGTTTGTGGAGAAAAATGTGAAAATATGAACCTTAAAGGCTTAAGTACCAGAAGGCAACTAAAAATAACTCAAATTTTATTATTTTGAAAAATCCCATGTGTTTTAAAGCCAGTCTTATGATTTTTAATGTTCTTGATTCATGATTTTTGAATGCATGGGGTTGCAAATACTGGAATAATAAACTTTGAACAGAAACAAAGGGGGCTAATTTAAAAGATGCAACTATCAATTAGATGCCTAATTCCCTTTGAAAATTATTGCTGAAAATCTACCCTCCCATCATAATTTTTCTTTGTAACTTGCAGATGAAAAAAGTAAGAGTTCTTTGGCTGAGCTCAATTCTGATAGCAGTTTCCTCCCCTTCCTTGAACTCTCATTCCACTCCTCTGTCTCTGGGTGCCTGGTCATCTCATATGTTCGCTGAAGCTTAAAATAACTAGTCGATTACACATATCTGTGTTTCATTGGCACTGAAAAATTGTCAGTACAGTACAGGAAAAAGAAAGGGCAACAGTCTCAATTTATAAAAAGAGGAACATCTTTGTCCAAGGGGATGGAGAGCGCAATATAAACACAGTTCTTCCACTCTTCTCTCTCTGTCTCTCTTGGTGCTGGTCTCTGAGCACCTGATAAGCTCACATTCTCCTCCATTTATGCACATGCAGTAAAACAGACAAACAAACAAACAAAAATTAGAACATTTGTTTTAAACTCACGTATAGAGTAGGTCCTTGATGATCAAAATGAACATAGTGCTACAGTAGGCAGTACTAGGTCAGAATTTATATCTGTATAAGGGACCCATTCGATTCTGATGATGATTTCTAAAATAAAAACTGCGGTAAAGTTTCACATCAAACATTGTAGTCTACTATACTATACATTACTACAAAGATAACCTTTCTAATGTATACAACATTAGTAACCGATTTAAAATGACATCTTTAACTATTTCAGCATTTTGAAAACAAATCCACCTATTTAAAAATATTCAAAATAACCATGCAGTTAAGAAGAATAATGAATACTGAGGTCTGAAAGTCAAACAGATTCATACTATTTCTGAAGACAGTACTAATACTTACTTATCATCTACTATGTCTCTATTTAGAAATGAAGCAAAGCGCTTTAATTATTCATAAAGTCTGAGTTACACTTCCATTGGGTCTGATGTTTAAGGCAAGCTAATTTAAAAAATATATATATATTGTTATACAGTTGCAATGTTTCTGAGACTCTATGTATAATCTTAAAAAATCAAGATGTGTATAATACAGATATGTTTTGGTATGGGGGTATAATTTTAAGCAATTGCATAGCTGAGTTTGGAAAGCACCCTTTTTTATCTTAGATCGCTTGGTTAGCAGCTGTAACTGACTTGAAACTTTGTACAAGTAAAAACACAGAGAGTCCTGTAGCACTTTATATCCTAACTAATTTATTAGTCTTTAAAGTGCTACAGGACTTTTGTTGTGTTTGCTATATACAGACTAACACGGCTACCCCTCTGGAACTTTGTACAACTACTTCTTAATAGCGAGAGTTTGTGGCTTTGATTCTCTCCTTATTAAAAGTTGGGGTGTGATGAATAGTCATTTTCATTATATGGCCAAGCACCAAATACTTATTTCTTATGTTTTGCTATGTAATGAATACCACTGAAGAAGAACTAAATTGTATTAAAAGTATTTTACCAGTGCTTAGAAATAACTTGCATGATAAAATAACGCAGAGCGTATCTGTAGGAACTATTGCATAGTTATTTGCTGAATATAATCTACATTTAATGTAGGCATACATAATAATTGTATTATTTTCATCATGCACTAATCACATACAATATTAGCACTCAGTATAAGTATGGATTTGAAGCACTAACACTAAACAGTAATCTGCATTGTTACTGACGGTATGTTTTTAATCTTTAATAATATAGTTTAAAAAGTGAAGTTTATTCAACAGATATTTACTTTTTTTGCAATCTCTTCACAATAGAATGTTTGCACCTCACAAACAGAAAGAAACTGGTTAGGTGCTGAAAAGTAGTGGCCAGACTTTTGAAAGTACTCAGTACGTTGGAGCTACTGAGCTCTTTTGAAAATTTGGCCTTAATCTCCCTGGGCCAGATTTTCAAATGTGTGAATGTATGTTTGTGTGCCTAGCCTTGGGCATCTGGGGCTCAATCTTCAGAAGTGCTAAGCAACCATGGCCCCCACTGACTTCAGATAGGCTTGTGGGTGATCATTCCTTTTGAAAATCAGGCCCAAGATGTCTGAAGTGGATAAAGAAAGGCAGGGGAGGGACAATAAGTGGCCATTTTTGATCCCAAGTTTGAGTTGACCTCTTTATTAAAAAAAAAAAAAAAAGCAGGGCACTTTAGGGACAGTGTTTTTTAGCTTGTGAAATACTCCCTACAGAAGACAAAATTACACACACTCTTTTATTAATTTATTATGACACTACATCCAGCTTCTGGCTCCTCAGTGACATGTCCGTGTTTCTCGGAGTGGTGGACGACTTTGTGTGTGAAAAGGCACACTCTCACTCTGGTGGAGAGGAGACTACTGAGTTCTGGGGCTTGTTCAGCAGTAATGAGTCGCACCTGTACGGCTTGCTTTGCTTGGAAGATAGGGTGGGGTGGGGGAGTTTAAAAAAAAACCTGCCACAGGAAGGGGTTTTGAACAGGAAGAGGATGGCTACACTCAGAGAGTGCTAACCAAAGAGGGTTATCAGCCAAGAGACAGACGGTTGCAGGCCTCTCAGTCCCTGGAAAAGTATATCCGAGCTGTAAAGCAGAATGTATCTACAGGAAGGGTTGGACGTACTCTTTAATTAAAACGAGTTGAACTGCTGATAAGCCAAGTCGGAAGGGCTGACTCCTGGCAGACTGCCACCTTTGCCTTTTTTTAAATTTCATTCAGATTCCCATCTCTTACAATAGAAAGAGAGAGAAAAGGTCTTTTCTTTTGTTTAGTTTGCTTAGAGAACCCCTCATATGCTAAGAACTCGGAGGGGGGGACATTATAAACAACTTGAAGTGAGGTCTGATGAGGTCTCAGGAGAGCTCTTAGCCCCCATACATTGTGAAATGCTGAAAATGTGTTAACATTCAGGTAGGCATGATGTAAGTACTAAATACCCCACGTTTTAATTGGCGAAATGAAAAATTAGAACATTTCAGGCATCCTCAAAAAATAGTTCTCAGGATACTATAACTCCATGTGAAAAACTAATACTGTGCTGGTTTACCAAAAAAAGTGACATCCTTACAAAACAATTTGTCCAAGATCACACAGGAAGCTTGTGACAAGTGGGAAGAGGACCCCGAATTCCATTGCAGCGTCTTACTCAAAAGACCATGCTTCCTTCAGATAATAATTAGAATACAAATGTATGTTGTAAAACTCATTCAAGGCCCAGGAATCTTACCACTCCTTGAACTCCTGTGTAGGATCTGGACACGTGGCAATGATTCTGATCCTCTCTGTACTGCCTATGATGTGCCACATTTCCCGGGATGTGGGCAGGCACGAGGCTACAGTGGAGATGGCTCTGTGAGGGATCATAGTGGCTGCTCTCCTCTAGGGCTCCTGGAAGCAGTGGATTTGCCTCAGGGTCAGTGTCTCTGGGGTCTCTAATTGGGAGGTTGTGTCTTCATGCTATTGTTTACCATGGCCTATGGCTCAGTGCTGCAGCTGAGCCTTATAGGTGAAGCAGAGGGAGACTCCGACAATATTAGTTGAAATTCGTTATTGATAAATTGTATTTTAAAAATAAACAAACCAGCCAAGAAAACCCCACAAATAATAAGCTCATCAATGATCTGCCAATATTTTAAACACTGACCCAGTAGCAGTAATATAGTCTGTCAGGGCTCGACAAACGCCAGGTTGCCATGGCGTCTAGAAGTATAAATCTGGTGCCTAGTATTTCTCCGGGGGGAGTGGATGCTGCGCTCTGGCCAGGATGTCCCTGTGCAGGTGGCGCCCCACCACTGAGCCCACTGGCTTAGTTTTTGGGCTGGCTCCCAGCTCCAAAACAAATTTGTTGAGCCCTGGTCTATGTACTTGCTGGGGGGGGGCAACATTTGTGTGCATGCTCACTGAAAGGGGTTAGGTACTTTGGAATCTGTAACTTGTTTTCTTATGTAAACAACAGAGCCAGTTCAGGTAATTCTATCAAATCTACAGGTCCGGACTGACGATAGTATGAAATGTACTCCTTACGCCTTTGTGCTGTGTGGTTTGGCCCATGGGCTACTTTGTGCTGAATGAGAATCCTGTGGTGACAATAAATTGATCCTGCTGAGGAATGAGGATGTCTTCCCTTTATCAGAGGTCTGTCTGGATTGGTTCACAGCTTCCCCACTTCCTTCAGTTTATCAGAAGAACTCTATCCATTTTATCCCCAGCTCGTTCATTAGTTCCTGGACACATTCCTTATTCTTCCCTTTGTCTTCAATGGAATTGGCTCCACCATTCCAAATATAACAGAAGAATTTGGGGAGGGTTATGTAGAGAGAGAAGGTTGTATCTGGAGTCTTTGCTCTTGCATCCAGGGGATGTAATCAAATGGCACCACAAAGAGAGAGGAATTTTCTTTAATCGATTCTGTTAAACAAAACCAGTTTCTCATAACTTTGGAGGAAGCAAACACCGGCTAGCAAACAAACCATTATTAACACTAACTAAGAACATTAACTATTTCTCTTATACCAAAGCAAAGAGATAAGGCAGAAAACAGAGACCGTCCCCCCCAAGGATTTTTGTATCTGTCTATTTATGTCCACGATCCTGCAAACACTTGCACATCACTTTATGCCTATGGTTAATCACTTTTAATTCCTTGGTGCAGGGACTGTGTGTACTTTTGTGTCTAATACAGAACAAACAACATAGTAGGAACAAATAATAAGTAATGATAGCTCCATTTGCTTGTTGTTTATATATTTTATTCTACACAAATAATAATGACTGTGAATATCTCACAGCATTCAACTTGAACTCTCTATGAAGTGGTAGGAGATTAGTTTGGAGGATCAAATAGTAATAGTACTAAAGTTGATGCTATTTAATCAAAGGTAAACATTTGAAAAATATCACTATTTGTGTACAAATAGAATTCTTACAGGATATAGATCACTTCCCTAACAACACTTAATATTTTAAAATTGTAATGTCTTTGTCAATGTTAAACTTTTTAAAAAGATTTTTTTCTGAAAAGAAAATGAATCAGTACTTAGACTTATATTTTATAGGATTGAAATATATAAAAACTATATTTTCATATGTACACTTGTGTTTTGATTTACCCATGAAACATCTCACACTTGGTTAGTTGAAGGATGAAAAAAATGTACTTGCATGCCTGGAACAAGTTCAACGAGAAAAATTGAAAACTATTTGAGATCAAAAGACCCAGCCTTTAAATAGCATTAGTTTCTTCCTTGAAAATAAATGGCTAAAAAGAGTACAGGACTGAATTAGTTTAACACTTATCAAACATCCCTCGGAGTTTGAGGATGATTGTCTTACATAAAATGATAGCCAGTTATTGCTGTTTGCCAGTGAGACTGATTGAGGATCCACAGATCTTGTCACAATTGGGGCAGACGTTTCCCAATGGAAGGGGAGGATCTGAGCTGTTGTTGGGCTTGCTCCCTTCTTGTTCTCCGTTTACTGTTGTCTCCATTGGATCTCAAAATACCAGGATCCTTTCCACAGGTCCTTTTCCATTTTAATTGGTTGAGGACTTGGGTTTCCCATGTGATTATGTCAGTATTACACTTCTTCATGTTAGCATTGAGGATGTCTTGGAAGCACTTTTTTTTACCTGCCCATCATCTGTTGGCCATGGCTCAGTTGTGAGAACATGGCCTGCTTTGGGAGTCAATTTTCTGGCATTCGAAGAACATGAACAACCCACTGGAGTTGGTGATGGATGATCATAGCTTCAGTGCTAGAGTTTTTGGCTTGGGACAGAACACTGATGATGGTGTATCAGTCATCCCACTTGATTCAGAAGATGTTGTGGAGGCACTGTAGATGGTGTCATTCAAGAACCTTGTGTCTGCTATACATGACCCAGGTTTCGGCACCATACAAGAAAGCAGGGATCACAATGGCCTGGTATATGAGAAGCTTGGTTTGATTCTTGATGTCACAATCTTCGAAGACACGTTTTCTCAAGTGTCCAAAAACAGCACTGGTTCATTGAAGGTGGTGTTGAATTTCTTCATCAATGTCAGCTTTCTGCGACAGATAGCTGCTGAGGTAAAGGAAGTGCTCGATGTTCTCCAGGGTCTCTCTATTGATCTGAATTACAGGAGCAGGATCCTGGTGATTTGGAACCTGTTGATGGAGTATTTTAGTTTTCTTGATGTTGAGTGTGAGGTCAAGTTGGTTGTAGGCCTCAGGGAAAGTGCCAATTATTTTTTGAAGCTCTTCCGATTGGATGCACAGGGCACAGTCATTTACATATTGGAGTTCAGTGACTGATTTAGTGATAGTCTTTGTCTTGGATTGGAGGTGAATGAAGTTGAAGAGCTTGTTGTTCATTCTGTGTTGGCTGTCAAGTCCGGCAGGGAGCTTGTCAGCTATGAGAAGGAGGATGACAGCAAGTAAGATGGAGAAAAGGGTTGAAGCGATGACACAGCCTTGCTTAGCTACTGTCTTGACTAGGAAAGGGTCAGTTTAGGATCCATTATTGATGACTGTCACAAACGTTGTGGAGGAGTTGGAGGATGGCAACAAATTTTGCTGGGTATCCAAATTTAAGGAGACCTCTCCACAGAGCTTCACGATTGATGGAGTCAAATGCTTTTGTGAGATCCATGTTGCTTGCAGCACTTTTCCTGAAGTTGGCAGGCAGTGAAGATCATGTTGGTGGTTACCTTGAGATGGTCTGAATCCGCATTGTGATTCTGGAAGAATTTCTTTCGCCATGGGGAGCAGCCAGTTGGGGAGAATTCTGGCAAGAACCTTTCTGGAGGTGAACAACAGGGCGATTTCTTGATAGTTACAACAATCTGATTTGTTTCCTTTCTTGAAGATGGTCATGGCACCCCTAAGATCAGCAGGGACATCTTCTGAATTCCAAATATTGACGTTTAAGACACGAAGCTGGTGAACCAGTTCTCCTCCTCCTCCTTTGAAGATTTCAACAGGGATTCCATCAGGTCCAGATGCCTTATTGTTGTTCATCTGTTTGATGGCTTTCTTCACCTTGACGAATGTTAGTGGGGTTCTGAGGTCATCCTTGATAGGATGTTGATGGATTAAGTCTAAGATACTTTCATCAATGTTAGTGTCACAATTCAGGAGATCTTTGTAGTATTCCTTCCCTCGTGTATTGATGGATTTATTTTGTTTTTGTCCCTGAGGAGGTTAGCCCTATCCCCCAGGGTCTCTATCTTTTTAACACTAAAGCAATACTGAACAGTAAAAGCAAACAAAAAACACTCCTATCATCAGATACAAGATGTGACATCCTCTTGTACTGAAGTTTGTATTAATTCAAAATCAGTCATAGTTGTTCACTCATTGTTAAACGGGCCATAATATGTTTGAGTGACCAAGTGCAGGCTGTTAACAAATCATACGTACAATAGAACTGTCAGAGACCAGTTTCTGGTTCTGATTATCTTTTTAAAATGTGTAATATGAGATAAAACTGGTAAATACTCACTATTAATCAGTCTCTATAGACATATTCAAATTTACTTGCCCTGATGTGCAATTTGATGTAATTACAGGAAGTAACTCCAGAAGGTGATATTTGTAGGAAGAGAGTAAGTGTGTTAGTCTTTTTTTTTTATTGGACAGAGGCTTTAACGTTATTTTCGTAAGTGTTTTTCAGTAGTGTCCAGAGAGCCAGGGCCAGATCCTCAGCTATGGCTGAAGGGATATGCAACAGTAGTCAGGTGTGCGGGTGCCTGTGCACAGACCCTGAAGATCATCAATCGTTAATCATACTCAAGTAGTATAGAATTCTCCATCATGCTTTTATCCTCATGCAGGTCCCAGTTTAATCAAGTGCTTAAACATTCTTTGTTGAATCGGAACCTTCACCTTTTATACAACTGTGCAGTTGACTTGAACAAGATTTTTTTTTAAATCTAAGTTCTGCTAGAAGAAGAACTGAAGTATGGTACCCCAATGATTTAAGGTTTGATCCAAAGCTCACTGAAGTCAATGGAAAGACTCCCATTTATTTCAGTGGATGTTGGTTAGGCATTTAAGCAACACCAGATGGACTGAAAACATTTTTATGAGCCTAAATTTCTTTATCTGTATCTGGAGAACTACATTTGGGGGTGGGGAGCAGGGAGAGTACCGTAACGTTACATTTCAATATCCAACCCCAATTTGTAACTCATTCACACTCCATATTGCTCTGAAAACTAAAATAACGCTTCTAGCACAAAGCGTAGAGCTAGATAATGTAAAATTTAATAAGGATTTAATTAGAATACACAACAAATAAATCTAGCTTGGAATGGGATTTCAAATCTAGCAAATCCAATTAAAAAAATGCAGAAAGCTCAATACCACCTCTATTTTCAGAACTTCCGATAATTCTACTATTATAGTATTTCATAAAATTTCCCATAGCTTCAAGTGTCCTGCATACAGAAGCACTGGGTCAGTTCCCCAGCTGCTGCAAATCATTATAGCTCCACTGAAGTCAATTGCAGAATGCTGATTTCACCCCAAATGAGGATCTGGCCTACTATCTTTAATCAAAATTCCACTTAAAGATTTCATACTTGCATTCTGTGCTTGTAACTTGGTAATCTTATCAAAAACTTCCAAAGACTCCCCCCCCAAGAGATTCTGTTCAATGTTCAAGATTAACCGTTTTAGAAGAGGCCAAATCTAATTTGGACTTGAATGCATCAAACCTAGCCTGTAATGATTGAATTCGAGAAAAAATATTTTCTGTAGAAGCTTTTGAGGTAGCTCTTACATTTGTCAATTTACAAAAAAAACCTTTTCCTGCTAACACAGTAAATTCTGCACAATTTCTTTTTAATTTTCTTGTAGAGTTTCTGCCAAATTGTCACCTGGTCTTCTATGAGAGCTTAAAACAACTCCATTTTGTTGGCAAACTGCCTATTTTTCCATCACCTGAGAAGGTGATATGGGTCATTAAAATGGCATTTCATATTCCCATATTTTAGCTTTTCAAGTATATTGTGTATATCGTAAGTGTTGTTCTCTCATATGGTGGAAGGCCGTTGATCATTGTGAACTATATATAATCCTTATCACAAATCTCACACACACAATCCCTACCCTAAATCATACACTAAATTACATGCCCCCAAAAGTAGAACTATACTTAACCTTACTAGGCCTGGCACCCCAAGCAAGGAGCATCTTCAGTGCTCCCCTCCCTTCCATTTGCTAAATGTTTGAATGTTAAACAGCAGCCAGAGCCCTGGGTCACCTGCCCTAAATCTGGCCTTGAACCTTACAATAGAGTTGTGACCAGCATGCTCATACTGTTTGAAAGATAGAGCCTTTAGACAACCATTGATTAGAAAAATACTGACCTGAGCAGAAAGTTGGTATGATGTTTGAATTTAAGTTACGATTTTTCTGTCAGAAAAGGGAGTAAGAAACTGTCTCTTTAAATACCAAGTGTGAGGACAAGAGCTGCACATCCAATCCACAATTGTGAAATGTGGTCCAGAGTCTCATTTCACAAAAACCAAAACATTGATGAATTGACTCCTTGTGTACAAACCTTATTCATGGCACTCAGGTGTGAAAATAGTGGCCTATGAATTTATTATTCTACATTGTCTACCAAACAATTCAGACATTGGTATTTTTATTAGCCAAAACAAAGTCTCTCAGTTTTAGTATTAAAATGGTGCTCTTTTCTGAACATGACTGTGTAAATGTCTTGCTTTCTTACAGGACAAATCTTCTCCCTGTGAATATTGAGTCTTTTTTGTTGAATTTAGTGATAGATGCAGTAAATTTTTTTTCTCCTGTTATCCTTGCTAATCCACACAACTGAATGTGAGTGGACTCTATTCCTTGTTAAAACTCATCAGCAGAATTGTTCAAGTTCCAGAGATAACTGCAAGTTCATTAAAAACAGTGGGCTGCACAAATGCCATTTGAAGACCTACTTTGGCTACACTATGCTAAGATGGTGCAACGATGGTAGTGAGTTAATAAAATATATGACTAAACAGAAGAAGAAAATAATAGAACTGATAGTCTCAAGATGTTACCTTTCTTTCTCTCTTTCTAATTGGATAGCCATTCAAGGAGAAATAAAATGACAACCTTGTTTTAATAGGCAAGTATTGTAGGGTGCAAAGTGCCTCATATGTGGTCAAAAATGTTTTCCAGTGCCATTGACTTTAGTGGGAGGAGAGGACACTCAGTACCCCATAGGACTGGCTCTCTGGTTGTATTTAGACAAAGATTACAGGTACTGGATTAAAATGTAATGTGGTACTGGAAGTGAACATAGAAGGGTTTGTTGCTTTACTTTTAATTCCTATACATTTCTGAATGTGTATGGGAACTTTATGCATGGTAAAGTAAAGCCACTTGTGAGATTCTCTTCGGTATCATTCAGAATTATCTTGTGGCTATCTAACGAAGAAAATTCCTAGGAATATAGTAATCTTAGGAATACAGTAAAATATTATGGGCAAAATCCTGCCCACAGAGCCTCCCCCAGCTCCCATTAAAGTCAGTGGAATCACCCACTGAATTCAATAGGAGGTAAGTCCCTTTCCAACAGTGTGCTGAAGAGTACCTAGGGAAGGCAGTAGGACAATACATTCGGCAGTGTACTTTACTGCTTTTCTAAAAAAGGAGCAACATACACTACACCTGTTCTTCCAGTGTGTAATCCTGCTGCAGGATGTGGGGTGTGTTATGTCCCTAAACCATCTATCCATGCCTCCCTGATATCTTGAAAGACCTAGACCATTTTCTGTTTTCCCCCTCACTGTTACATGCCATTGATGATGTTGGATTTTGGTGCAAAGTGTTTTTCTTTTTCTCTTTAAAAAAAAATAAAAATCTTGAGTTCTTGAATGTGCCTCTAAAAAATGTAGGTTTTGTTGAGAGCATATGCCATGTACTAAGAATTCATGTGATTTTAGCAGTATTAGTTGTAACTGGTCTGCACCTGTATTTGGTATGGAGCTTGAAAAGCAAGCCAGAGGTATGGCGAGTTGAATTATTCCTAGATATAATAAGGCCATTTGCTAAAACTTCCCACAGAAAATCATTCTGGTTAGAATCTTTATCATTTACACATAGATAATGTTTTTCCGTGTGGTTTCCGTCTCTCAGAAAAGGAAAGAGAAGTTCGCAAAAAGCAAACATTTGACAGAAAGCTGACAGTTTAAAATGTAGTAGAACGAAGTAAGACAGAACTAAGTGTCAGAAAGAGAGAGAAAGTTAGCAGAGGGAAGTAAAATATGTGATGTCGAATGTGCAAAACCAGAGTGTAGCTGTCAGTACAACTTGACACATTGTATGTAGCTACAAAGAAAAATACCACCTTAGAAAATCTAGACTGAAAAGCATCAATGTTCTTCCTTCTACATACCAAGAGCTGAGAACTAGTAAACTCAATACTTTGGGTCAGAGAAAAAGATGTTTACATTTTAAGAGGATTCTTTGGAGACCAGTGTGTTCTCCAGTGCTTTTGCTGGTTCCAGGGACCAAGTTCAGAGGGACAAGTATGAATCAGATAGGAGAAGAGAGCTGCAACCCTGCATCTCCACTCACCTTGGCAAGTTCTTGGAAAGCCAGCCAACCACACAAACGTCCCCCTCACATCTTTAAGTTTAGGATCTAGCTGGAATAAATGTCTGTTAGTATACAAGTAAAACTTTTTTTGACAATCACACACAGATTTTCAGGGCCAAATACTTGTGGCAAAGTCAGGCCAGACGGCTACAGGAGAGTGTACCAGGGCTGGTATGTGAGCCCTAGAATGCTAACAGCCCTTTTCCCTGCCGGCAGGGTAGAGGTTACTGCAAGTCAGTTAGAGGCACCTGGACCCAACTGAGGGCCTACCCCAGGTGTACTGAAACCCTGCCTTTCCTAAAGACCAAGGGGGAACATAGGAGGAGAGCAAGGAGCTGCTAGGAGGTGGTGGCAGCGAGAGGAGGGATTTCCCTAGACTGGAAGTAGTGTTTCCTCTATAGCTGGAGAAGCGGAGCAGGAGAGACCCTGACCCCAGCCTGCAGGAAGGACTGGTTGTTCTCTGAGCCTCCAGGGCTCCACCACCACCCCTGGAGGGAGCCACAGCAAGGTATCTCCTGGGCCCTGAGTCACATACACGGACTGGGACTATCCGCCCTCCCCTGTGGGGTAGAAGGGCGCCCCTCAGGCTTGAAGTGAGGCCTACACCCAAACGCTCTGCGAGAGAGGTGCCGAAGGGAAGGAAAAAGCCAAAAGGCTTGTTTGGCTTGGGGTGGAATTACCTCAGACCCCCGGCCAGAACAGATTGTTACTAGCCGGTGAGACCCAGGAGGGGGCTTGATATACCACATACTGCAAATGGATCCATAAAGGTGTAGGTGTGATATCAATGGATTAAGAACATAATAATGGCCATATAAATGGTCATCTAGCCCTGTATCCTGTCTTCCAACAGTGGCCAGTGTCAGCTGCTTCAGAAGGAATGGAAAGAAGAGGGCAATTATTGAGTCAACCAGTCCCAGCTTCCCCATCATATGATGTTTATCTATGTGTCTGATAATCCTATTCTTCACTATAGTTTCACCCAGTTTGCCTGGTAGTGAAGTTAGATTTACCGGCCTATAATTGAAAGGATCACTTCTGGAGCCTTTTTTTTAAAAAAAAAAGCATTACAATTGAAAAGCATAAGCCTCTACTGCTGCAGCTAAGGGACCAGGACAGTTCGCTCATAGGCAGTAGCTGACTCCATAAACCCCTCTTGGTGGTCTGGCAAGTAGGGGAAGACGAAGAGTCACAGTGTGCTGATGTGTGCTACACAGGGGTCTGCACGTTTATATCCTTTTGTAGGATCAAGGCCTAAAGCGGTAATTTGAGAACCTGCAGTTTGCGAAAGAAAACGGTAAACACATATGTTAACCTTATACTGAGGAAAAAAGTGATTGCTGGGAAAATGGAACTTAAATAATTCATAAACTTTAATGTTATTTGGACAGATTGGTTGATTTTGCAGCATAATGTATGAATTTTCTTAATGTATTGTAGTGTAATGTGAATAGCTCTTTTGTTTTTTTGCTGGCTGACTGGGCGGTAATAAAAATAATATCTAGTTTACTATATGGATGGAATCCTGAGTCCACTGGCTTAAATGACTATATGGGGATGCTACTTAACTTCAGCTTTTGTGTAGAAAAGACAGCCTTCTGATAAAATGGTTTCAAAGTTTTACAAAATGTTGTTGTTTAAATTGATTTCCAAGTGACCACTAATCCCATCATTGTAATTTCGTTAAATTGTGTTGGGTTTTTTGTTTTGGTTTTTGTTTAGTGCCAAGCAGCATACTTCTGGCTCATTTATGGCCTTCTTTGTGCCCGATTGTCATTAATGATGTCAATAGAGCTCAGCTGTAAGCTTAGGTATGGCTAACTTGTAATTTACTGGCAATAGAAACAGCATGGACTATTACAGGTAGTGTACATAGACACCTACTAGTGCTTTGATTTTTTTTTTTAACTCCAAGTTAATGGTATATTTGAATGTGGGATTGGACTGGGGAGGATATTTTGAATCCAGAGGACTTTCCTTACTATATTCAATGCATATCATGTATTGAACATAAATTACTTTTCACTGTCCTGTCAAATGCTGATAGTGAAGAGTCAAAATATGTAAAGAGAACAGACAAAACTGACAAATAAGGGTGGATTCAAAGCCAGTGTACAGAAGTAGATGAAGATTTTACACAAGGGTAGCCAGAGCCTTCCTGCCTACCCTGAGAATACTCTATTGACTTTTGACAAAAACTAAAACCTATTTGGCAACAGATTTTGTGGCACAGTGGATATAACATTATTATATAAGAGACTGAGACTGGACTAGTATGAATTCTATTTTTACGGGAGTTCTACCAGGTAGAATCTGGTAGAACCTACCACCTCTGTCAGTGATTGTCTCTTTGTTTTCTTAAGAATTGTTGTAGTGTTGTCATCAGTCAATACAGCGTATTTGGCCATACTTTTTAATGAGTTGAAAATAGAAATTCCTTAGAGTAGGACTCACTGTAAGTAGTGGTGATTGTTGAAATATGAAGGATTTGTTTCCTGAAATACTTAGAGATCCCATTTGGCAGGAAGCAGTGCACTGTCGTACTGTAGTGATTTTCAGGATGGTGGAAGGGGAAGCAGAAGTTTGAATGGAATGTTGTGGGGAGATTTGAGAAATGGGAAGGCCAAAATATGGGAATTTTATAATAGTCAAGGGAAGAAATGTCCAACAGTGGACCATGCAGTTTGAGTAATGGGGACTCCCCTGAGAGATGAGAGGTGAGTTCAAATCCCTGCTCTAAATCAGGTAGAAGAGGGATTTGAACTTGAGACTCATGCATCCTAAGGGAGTGGTCCACCACTGAGTTTATAGTGATAAGATTAATAGACTTTAAGGTCAGAAGGTACCATCATGATCATCTAGTCTGACCTCCTGCCACAGACCCTCACCCACCCACTCCTGAAACAGACCCATAACCTCTGGCTGTTACTGAAGTCCTCAAATCATGGTTTAATGACTTCAGGTTACAGAGAGTTCACCATTTACACTAGTTTCAACCTGCAAGTGACCCATGCTGCAGAGGAAGGCGAAAAACCCCCAGGGTCTCTGCCACTCTGACCTTGGGGGGGATTCCTTCCCCATCCTTAATATAGCAATCAGTTAGACTCTGAGCATGTGTGCAAGACCTTCGGAAAGAATTTGCTGGAGTGACTCAGATCCCTCCCCATCTAGTGTCCTCTCCTGCCATTGGGGACTTTTACTGCTGGCAGTTATGGATGGGCCACATGCCACTGTAGGCAGTCCCATCATACCATCCCCTCCATAAACTTACCAAGCTTGGTTTTGAAGCCAGCTAGGTTGTTTGTCCCCACTGCTCCCCTTGGAAGGCAGAACTTCACTCTGAGGATTAGAAACCTTCATTTAATTTTGAGCCTAAATTTGTTGCCCGTTTATATCCATTTGTTCCTGTATCCATATTGGCACTTAACTTAAATAACTCCTCTCCCTCCCTTGTATTTATCCCTCTGATGTATTTTATTTATTTATTTTTATGTTTATTTATTTAGGTTAGGCTAAACAAGCCAAGCTCTTTGAGTCTCCTCTCAGAGGGCGTCACCAAGCCTGCCCTGCTTCCACTTCTTCTGCACTCACAAAATCACTCAGAGACCCTGGGGTTCAGTAACCAGGTTTATTTACAGATTGGGCTCCTACCACCTTTTCCCATACACAGCTTGCCTTCCAGCATCTGCACCCAGGAAGGAAGAGCTATAATTCTGCTTCCACTCCCGGGCTCTCTTTTTCGACTTCCGTCACCTCAGCCCTTTATGCAGCCCCCGGCTAATTGGGCTGGCATCTGTCTCTGGTTCTCTAATTAGGTGCTGGTTTTCTCCAGCCAGCTTCCATTTACCTCCCTAAAATGGGCGGAGGCAGACAGAGGGCTGACTTACCAGTTTTTGCTCAGCACCCTGTCACAGGTAGCGTTTCCATTCCTTGGATCATCCTAGTAACCCTTCTCTGGACCTTTTGCAGTTTGAATTCATTTTTCTTAAACAGCACTACTACCTACTCCTCTGGCAGTAGGTTTTTGTGCCAGACCCAATCTGTTAGGCAGCCTCTGAGACTGCCTAGTGGATCAGGCCCCACTAGGTTCCTAGTTGGGGGAACACTTAGTTTGAAGACACCCTCTAGAACTTAAGCATAAGACAGGTGCTGAGTGTCAGGACTTAGGTGTCTGTACACATACTCACAGGAAGATTTTTAGGTGCCTTTGGAGACTTCAGCAGTAGAAACGTAGGCACATCCGGATTTTAGGTGGCAGCTGAATGGGGGTTTTGAGAATCTGAATTTTGGATTCAGATACCTAGAGTCGCAATTAGATGCTGAATTCCCATGTGGAGCCAGTCCAGGAAGGACAGTGGAGTTCTCAAAGGTGGTAGAGTGGCATTGGAGGGAAAGAAAATAAGTTACATTGAGTAGAGACTGAGTTTAAGATGATGGCATGTCATCTAAAAATAGGTGGAAGAGGCTGGTGATGGGGAGGCAGATTTGAGAATGATCCAAAAGGGTAATTGAAACTGTGGCAATGGATATAAGCTGGCAAAGTAAGAGTATAGAGAGCAGAAGAGAAAAGGACCAAAGACAAAGTCCTAAGTTACAAAAGATAGCGGAATGGGCAAGGATGAGGCGTTACTAAATGAAGGGCTAATGGAGTGGTTAGCAAAGTAAGAGGACACCCAAAAGAGTATGTGGAGAGGAAAAAGACTGTGGAAAAGAAGAGAGTGATGAATGATGTCAAAGTCTGCAGAAAGAGGAGGATAGAGACGTGCTCCTTTTAGTTACCTAGGAAAAGATCGTAAGTGGGTGACCATGGTCTCAACTGTTTTGGTAGAGTGAAAAGTATTGGATTGGAGGGGGAGCAAGAAAAGCATTGGACCTTTATACTCATTTACAAAGACCCTACCTGTCTGTGTTTCAGTCCGTTGTGGACCTATTTCTGCCATGCTACCTACAGTGAATCAAGTTGTCTTATGTACAATTTACTTATTGCTGTTCCCAGTAGCCTCTGTCTAGATGTCTGCCTTAGACTGTGTGCATTAGGAGCAGGGACTGGCCTTTTTGAGTGAAAGTGCCAGGCACATAGTAGGACCTACCCTAAGTAAATTAATAAAAGTCAAAGCAGGACAGAAAGGCAGTACATTCCAGGATCTCGGTGAGACCCAGAGAGAGAAAAGGACAGAGTCAAGTAGCTTTCCCAAGATGGAGGATACAAGAGCATGTTTTGAGGAGAATAGAAAGGAGCCAGAGAAAAAAGCAGTTAAAGATAAGGGACAGAGAGGGAATCCAGGAAGGGGCAAGAGCATGCATTCCTTCATCATTCTGCATTTGCTTTCTCTGCTAAATATCATTGAGAAAACAGACAATGGGATTTTATTTATGCCAGTTCTTTTAGTCTGTTTTAACAATGACAGTTTGAGCCTTTTTAAAGCATTTTCTATTTAAGGTTATACAAAATAACAGCCATGGGAGGGAGGAATAATTTAATATTATTTCCCAATAAGCCTCTTGTAACTAGATATGTGGTGTCTTACTTAGTCTAATGCAAAGCCTTGGGCAGTTGGTGTACCCAATAACAAGAAGTTATAAACAAATTGGATGCAGTTTGTCTAGGCTCTGCATCTGACTTTGTATTCATCCCACACTATCCTCGAAAGAACAAAGTATTTTTAGAAACTCTATACTGTCATGTATTATCCTACATTTTCTTTTCTGCCTTCAGTGACATCCAGTATGTCTCTGGAACAGAAGCTTAAGTGACCTACCTCCGTCTGATTCTTTACATAATGTTAAAATCAAGTGACAATATAATTTGCTATGAAGGAAGTGACTATGATGTGACAAAACTTTGACTTATGAGGGGCCGGTCATCCTAGGGTACCTGGTAATAGAGAACTAAGCCTCTGACCTCTACATCTTGTGTTCAGATTTAGTCTAGATTGATAGAAATGAAAGCTTGATGACATCTGACAGCTGTTCATTGGCCATTGTGAAATGAACTGGTCGTCTCTGTCCAGATGTTTGTGGACAAGTGTCCACATCACAAAATATAACGGCTGTCATTACACGCTCAGTGGTGTTTTCAGCAGAGAGATCAATGATTAATTAAGCTTCCATGTGACCACGACAGATTGTCCTGCAAGGTCCTGTGGTTGGTGATACGTTGGTGGAGCAGTATGGGGAAAGATTATTGCACTGTGGTTCGTGCACTGTCTCCATCATGGATAAATAGAGGATTTTATTTTCCAGAGCTCAGGATTGGGCTTACCAGTACAGGGACTGTCACATTTTCCTACCTTGCTCTTAAACCTTGCATTCTAGTCATCCAGATGGAGAGCTCATGGTAGGATTTTGATAGATAATTTTCTTCTTCTGGTTGTCACTCTTGCTATCAGGAATAGCAAGAATAGAAAGAATAGCAAATATGGTAGGCTCCCAGCGTGGCTTAACAAAGAGGTCTTTGGTGAATTTAAACACAAAAAAGAAGCTTACAAGAAGTGGAAGCTTGGTCAGATGACTAGGGAGGATTAAAAAAATACTGCTGAAACATGCAGGAATGAAATCAGGAAGGCCTAAGTGCAATTGGAGTTGCAGCTAGCAAGAGATGTGAAGGGGAACAAGAAGGGTTTCTACAGAAAAGTTAGCAACAAGAGCAAGATTAGGGAAAGTGTGGGCCCCTGACAGAATGGGGGAGGCAACCTAGTGACAGAGGATGTGGAGAAAGCTGAGGTACTCAATGCCTTTTTTGCCTCTGTCTTCACAGACAAGGTCAGCTTCCAGACTACTGCACTGGGCAGCACAGAATGGGGAGGAGGTGAACATCCCGCAGTGCTGAAAGAACAGGTCCAGGACTATTTAGAAAGATTGGACATACACACGTCCATGGGGCTATATGCAATGAATTCTAGGGTGCTGAGGGAGTTAGCTGATGTGATTTCAGAGCCATTGGCTATTATCTTTGAAAGCTCGTGGCAATTGGGGGAGTGTTGCGTCTTATTCCTTGTGTCTCATGCGGGCCGGACAAAGCACAACGATCAATATGATTGTAAGCAGAGTCCTTTATTGCAAAGCGAATACCATCTTATATATCATTTCATACAGCACGTATATTGGTCACTCTGTCTCCACGCAGCCATTGATTGGTTAACGGCCACATGCATACACAGAGCACGAGCACAGCCTAATTCTCACAGGTTACTTGACATCTTACACGACCACCTACTTTATTATCTTGTTTACCGGCTATTCACAATGTGAGTAGCCAGATAAAGAGACGCCCGTTGTCCTCGCCCAGCTCCTACTCCACACCTGGCGGTCTTATCTAAATCTTATGTCCTCGGGGCTTAGTGTTGTAACTCTCCATCCCAGACATCAAGGCAACATAGGGGTGATATATCCCCACAGGGGAGGTCCAGGATGATTGGAAAAAAGCAAATATAATGCCCATCTTCAAGAAAGGGAAGAAAGAGGATTCAGGGAACTACAAGACCAGTCAGTCTCACCTCAATCCCTGGAAAAATCCTCAAGGAATCTATTTTAAGCAACTTGGAAGAGAGGAAGGTGATCAGAAACAGTCAGCATGGAATCACCAAGGGCACGTCATGCCTGACCAACCTGATTGCTTTCTATGAAGAGGTGACTGGCTCTATGGATGTGGAGTAAGCGGTGGATGTGATATACCTTGACTTTAGCAAAGTTTTTGATACAGTCTCCCACAGTATTCTTATCAGCAAGTTAAAGTAGTATGATGAATGGACTATAAAATTGATAGAGAATTGGCTAGATCATCGGGCTCAAAGGGTAGTGATCAATGGCTCCATGTCTAGCTGGCAGCTGATCACAAGCGGAGTGCCCCAGGAGTTGGTCCTGGGGCTGGTTTTGTTTGACATCTTCATTGATCATCTGGAGGATGGGGTAGATTGCACCCTCAGCAAGTTTGCAGATGACACTAAGCTAGGGGGAGTGGTAGATACTCTGGAAGGGAGGGATAGGATTCAGAAGAACTCAAACAAATTGGAGGATTGGGCCGAAAGAAATCTGATGATGTTCAACAAGGACAAGTGCAGAGTCCTGCACTCTAGGGCGGGAGAATCCCATGCACAGCTACAGACTGGGGACAGACGAGTTAGGCAGCAGTTCTGCAGAAAAGGATCTGGGCGTTACAGTGGATAAGAAGCTGGGTATGAGTCAGCAGTGTGCCCTGGTTGCCAAGAAGGCTAATAACATTAGTAGGACCATTGCCAGCGGATCGCGGGAAGTGATTATTCCCCTCTCTTCGGCATTGGTGAGGCCTCATTTGGAGTAGTGTGTCTAGTTTTGGGCCCGCACTACAAAAAGGATGTGATGAAGTTGGAGAGAGTCCAGTGGAGGGCAACAAAAATGATTAGGGGGCTGGAGCACAAGACTTGTGAGGAGAGGCTGAGGGAAGTAGGCCTGTTTAGTCTGCAGAAGAGAAGAATGAAGGGGGATTTGATAGCAGCCTTTAACTACCTGAAAGGGGGACTCCAAGGGGGATGGAGTTAGGCTGCTCTCAATAGTAGTAGAGGACAGAACAAGGAGCAATGGTCTCAAGTTGCAGTGGGGGAGATCTAGGTTGGACATTAGGAATAAGATTTTCACTAGGAGGGTGGTGAAGCACTGGAATGGGTTACCTAGGGAGGTGGTGGCATCTCCATCTTTAGAGGTTTTTAAGCTGAGGCTTGACAAAACACTCGCCGGGATGATTAAACTGGGTTTAGTCCTGCTTTGAGCAGGGGGTTGGACTATATGACCTCCTGAGGTCCCTTCCAACTCTAATATTCTATGATTAGGCATGTCTGCCCATATCCTGGACTCTGACACAGGGCAGATAATATTTCCTCCCCCGGCATAGGCTCAAAAAATGGATAGAGCTATGCCATGATTTATTTCAGATATTGGTTGATTTGCTGCGACCCCCATTAGTGGGGGAGGGACAAGGTGTATCAAGCAGCTTCTTGCTTTTACTTCTCTAATGTTGACCTTTCCAGGATTGTCAGTCATTAGGGGACTGGTCCTGCAAAGGCCCCTGTGTGGAACTACCTGCCATAGAAGGCAATAGATGTTCAAAGCAGAGACAGCTTGCAAGATCAAGGCCTGAATTAATCATTTATTGAAAAACTAGCTCTCCCAATTGAATCTCATCCTGCCCAGTTAAGAACTGAGCTATGATAGCATAGAATCACAGAAGTGTAGGACTGGAAGGGACTTCAAGAGGTCATCTAGTCCTGTCCCCTGCACTTAAGGCAGGACTATATAATAACTAGATCATTCCTGACAGGTGTTTGTCTAGCTTGGCGGTTTTGTTCCAGTGCTTAACTGCCATGACAATTTCCAACCTAAACTTTGCTTGCTGCAATTTAAATCCATTGCTTCTTGTCCTGTCCTCAGAGGTTAAGGACAACATTTTTTCACCGTTCTCTTTGTAACAACCTTTTATATACTTGAAAACTGTTATCATGTCCCCCTCACCCCTCAGTCTTCTTTTCTACAAACGAAACAAACCCAGTTTTTTCAATCTTCCATCACCGGTCATGTTTTCTAGATCTTCAATAATTTTTGTTGCTCTCTTCTGGACTTTCTCCAGTTTGTCCGCCTCTTTACTGAAACTTGGCAGTCAGAACTGGACATAATACTCCAGCTGAGGCTTTATCAGTGTGGAGTAGAGTTGAAGAATTACTTCTCGTGTCTTGCTTACAACACTTCTACTAATACGTCCCAGAATGATGTTTGCTTTTTTTTGCAATATCATTATACTGTTGACTCATATTTAGATTATGATGCACTATAATTCCCAGATCCCTTTCTGCAGCATTCCTTCCTAGGCATTCATTTCCCATTTTGTATTTGTGCAATTGATTGTTTCTTTCTAAGTGGAGTACTTTGAATTTCATCCTATTTACTTCAGACCGTTTCTCCAGATCATTTTGAATTTTAATCCTATCTTCCCAAAGCACTTGCAACCCCTCACAGCTTGTTATCATCCATAAACTTTAAAAGTGTACTTTCCATGCCATTATCTAAATCCTTGATGAAGATATTGAACGGAACTGGACCCAAGACTGATCCCTGCAGGACCCCACTCAATATTTCTTTCCAGTTTGATTGTGAATCCCTGATAAGAGGACAGTTTTCCAACCAGTTATGCATCCCACCTTATAGTAGCTCCATCTAGGTTGTATTTCCATAGTTTGCTTATGAGAAGGTCATGTGAGACAGTATAAAAAATCTGACTAAATATCACTGAATGCAATGGGCAAGAGGTGAAGGCTAATTATGTACAGTAAGAGAAGGCATTACTTACACAAATATGGCAATTAGCAATAGAAGGCAAAGAAATGCAGGCAACTTACACATTATACAATAGTTTAATAGAAATTTGAGAATACAAATACAATCACTGAGCTAGTTGATATAATGGTGGTGAGAATGCCCCACCTCCTAAGATGATTCCTTTAACTAAAACGTGTGCCACTGCTCCCCATCATTTTATGTTCTTCATGATCTCACTCAAAAGCTTATAAGCAAACAATTATAATCTTCATTTCCATTAGTGGCAAGTCTCTGAGAAGCAATATAGGAAAACATTTCCCCATTATCGGAAAACAGAGGTAAAGTGCTCTCCGCTGTCCCTCCCATACGAATCCATTTTGGCTTGCTTCAGGGGATTTGTCTTGTGGGGGTCCAGCAGCACAGAGATAGATGCACAGTGAGATATGTTACTGGAATTGGATGTGTGCCAGGGACTTTGACTGGGAAAATGAATCCACTCCTGATGTGGGAGGAGGGAGTTAGTTATCCCAGGGACACTGACTAATAATGTTCAATTAAATAGTCTCATTCTGTTTTCACCAAGAAATTGCAGGGATTACTTGGGTTTCTGGTGGAACTTTCTAGAATTCCACAGTATATTGTCACATCACGGCACATGTGCAGATTATTGGCTATATGGTACCCTTTGTGGAGAGTTAGAGCCCGTGTAGGGGACAGGAGACTAGTAAGGTTGGATCCACACTGACGGCGCGAATTCGCCGCCATCAGATCGATTACTCTGGATCAACTGAGCGGTCTGTGTAGACCCGCTGAGTCGATCCAGCAATCAACACAGGAAAGCCACCCCGGTAGCGTAGCGCTGCGTCGAAGGGAGCGCTGTTCCCTTTGGTGCAGCACAGTGTGGACGGCACGCGGAGCAGACACCGCAAAGTCGACGGGAGATACGCGAGTGATTTATGTCACTTGCGTATCTCCCTTTGACTGCCGCTGAATCCTGAAGGTAAGTATAGACCAGGCCTGAGTTTCAGCTCATCTCATCCCTCCCGTACACAGAACTGAGAGGGATTTTATGCCACAATCAGAGGAGAAATTCTATAGCTCTACAGATATCTGTAGAGAGCTGGGGTGTTGGCATGGAGACCCAGTGCCTATGCACATCTCCCCAAGCCTCCCCATCACACTCTTGTCTCATTGTAGCATGGTTCCTGACTAGTGGCTGCCCTCATTTCTCCATGCTATTCTACATATTCTACATTTCTGAAAAATGCCCACACCTTTGCTATTTTTGTTAAACATAACCCTGAGCCTACGAGTTTGCTGACTATTTTGTAACTTTTTGGTCATTATCAAGGTATTATATCTTGTCAATGTCTTTGATTTTTTATGCTAATGACCCAGTGTGACTGCAAACATTTTATAATTAGGTCAATAAACTTTAAAGCTTTATTTTTCTGGTCTTTTTCATTGCAAAATCATGAATTAGCTTCCCAAAGTCAATTTCTCTTGCAAGTTCACATTGAATAGACAAGATAGCTAGGTGGCTTAACCGTTCTTGACCCTTTGTAGAACCCCTGCAGTTTTTGATGAGTCCTAGCTTGCTAATACTTCTTTCAGTTTCTGTCTCAGTCACTGGCAGTATGAAAAAAATCCATATGGCTATGTACACTTCACTGAAAATTAGTTGCAGTTGTTTTTTGTAAATCTCATTTAATAAGATAAGCGGGCCTAATTCATATTCTCTTCCAAAAGTAGACTTGAAGATTTGTTTCAGGTGCAACAATTCACAAGGAAAATTCTCAGAAAGATCTGTAGGATACTTGTGAAGTAGACATTTAGAAGCTTCTTCAAGTTCCCCAAGCTCTAGTGTCAGTAGTTGGTAGCATTCCCAACAAGCCAGTCTTTTGGTATCTTTTTTCTCTCTTGTTGGAAGTCTTGCATTTGAGAAGAAATTCAGAAAATTATGCCCATCAGCATCCTTTAGGATTGACTTTCCTAGCTTCCATGTTTCTTCAAAAGTCAGGCCACTAGATAGAATCTGTTAAGTTTTCAGGCTTGGATCTTTGAAAAGACAAGAATCAGATCGTGTGGCACGACTCTCTCCTGCTTCTTGTAAGCCTTCTGAGGGTGGTGGTGCTAATGGTGGTACCTGACTATCTTCAAGCATTAGATTAGAGTCACATGATGCACGATCTTTGTCATCAATTGCCAGTGCCACAGACACCGTCTCTATATTGAAATCGTTTTCATCTTGATTTTGTTCATCTGTTTCCCTAGTTAGTATATTGCCTGACTGCAGAAAGGCCTTGTCTGATTTGAAAAACTGGAGGATAGATTGGTGTCCTTTAGCTTCTTTTAGTTCCCTTTGTTTTACCTCCTTACGTTTCTGGCTACCTGATTAGTAGTTATAGCAACCACCAGACATGGCAGTATGGGGTTGTGTGTGTGTGACTGTGAGTGAATTAGACACTTACTCACATATATTATGGGCCTGCAAATCCTACCGGAAGCAGCAGCAGCACTGGCTCCCGCTGTCTTATGGTGGTTTGCTTTGCCCCGCCCACCAGCTGTCCCTCCCTCCTTCCCACACACAAGGAACTCTGGGACTGGTAGTTCTTGATCGTGGTATGATAGCCCATAGAGGAGCACAAATCTCTGTGTCTCAGTCTCAAACTGCAAGCCCTAGTGTAACTGCACAAGCACACACTCTGTTCTAGAGAAGGGCCTGGGTTGGGCCAGGAAGCCCAGCAGCTCACTATTCAGAATGGTGCTTGAGACCCCCTAACACTGATTCTGACTGGCTCCAGCAAATCTCACAAGATCTGGACAATAGATACAGGGAAATAAGTTTCTATAAATATCCTTAGGTATGATCTATAATTTAGCCTCAATGTTTTCCTCATGGTAATGGGGGTTGCAGCTGGGCTGCATCCCCCAGGGCCTCTGGGCCCCAGTAAAGTGTACCCTTCCCCTCATCACCCCACCCCCCCATGTAGGGGCCCTGCTGAGAGCTATAGAAAATATTCAGCAACAATATCCACTCTGTCCTCTGAAACAGCCAACAAGGCTGCTTGCTTTAGAGGTGTGTTTGATCATGGACTGCTGTCCACTAGAAATCAGACACAGAACACTAGCTTACTTCACACCAATCACTGATCTCAGAGGATGCCTTAAAATGGCCTGTCGA
Source organism: Mesoclemmys tuberculata (assembly GCA_007922155.1). Lineage (NCBI taxonomy): Eukaryota > Metazoa > Chordata > Testudines > Chelidae > Mesoclemmys > Mesoclemmys tuberculata. The sequence goes on along the minus strand of ML675617.1, from coordinate 11,086,240 downwards.
CCTATAGCTGCATCTCTAGAATGTTGCTCAGCAGATGCCATACATAAGAAAGAGACTGAGCAGCTCTCATAAGGCAGTGACTTGTCATTTAGATGACCGGTTTTTCAAAATGAAAAACTACATGCACCTTGAATGAGGGAGATTTAGACAGTTACAGGGCTGGTAGCTGATCTCTCTTTTCCATTCCAGACTGAAAAAAGTGGAACAAATTAAAGCAAATGGCATGGTATCCAGAATGATATGCTGCCAGGACTCTTCTGAATCTGGGATAAAACCCTAGTTTTATTAAAACAGGCTGAGAAAATAGGACTGTCTCAAAGTGTTTTTAACATAGTTAGATCCTGTCTATGCTGTCCAAGGAAACTCTGTTTTGCCCTTTCTGTTGGCAAATACCATATTCAAAGGCAGCTCTCTAGAAAGGTGGAAACACCATTTCAAATTGCTATGAAGAAAAAGCCAAAGAAAGCTATGCATTCCTGTATGCCAAAGATCTCCTTTTATCAGGGAGAAGGGCTAAACATATCTTCCTGCCTTCTTTTTAAATTCAGGAAAATGTACATTGTAGAGAATATAATGAAATCTGTACGATGGCCCTGTTTTTATGATTCCATTTTGATGTTAACCTGAACAATCAGTGACCCTGAGTATTTCTTGCTTAATTCGAAAAGAACAAAAAAGCAGAAGCTTATTATAAATGAGATTAATAGAGAAACTGATTATGTAATGTACATGTTTAATAGCAGTTAAAAACCATCAAACTATTTAATCTTCCCCTGCTCAGATAAATTTGTTTGGTACAGCATACACTTCTGTAAAGAATTTTCTCCTTAGTTTTCCAATTATTTCCTACTCTCTTTTGCTCTATTTTTCTTCATAACCCCATCTAATCCTTACCTTGGCATAAGATTCCCACCTCCCTCCCACACCCGCCACACCTCCGCGCACAAAAATTCTTGATTTTTTTTCCCCTTTACCAACACCACTCAAAATAAAAAAGGCTTTTTGTTTCTCCTGAAGCATACAAGCTGAACATTTCTTTTCAAACCATGGTTTAGAGGGCACATTTTATGGTAGTGTTTTATTATGCTTTTATGGGTGACCACACATCAGTAACTTACAGAATAGTTTGGCTTGTCAGAAGAGTCCTTTCCTGCAGTGGATGACTGCATACACTTTCCTATTTTTCATTGCAGAACCAATAATACATTTTATTTCTACCTTTGATTCTGCTTCCAAGCTCGAAGAATTGAAGCATAGCTTAATTTTGTCAGGGGGTAATAGTTTCTATTACCTTAACTTTCACAGGAACAAAATTCTTCTCAATTTATATTATGCACAAAATGGAATAACTTCAAAGAAGTTATTGTGAGAGATGAAACCAGTAAGGGGAAAAAGTCTTGCTGAAAAGTGAAATACCTTCTGTACTTTATTCACTGTTGCATTCTGTTGAATTGTAGCTGGACGTCAGCTTTTTCTGTAATTATTTTATTTTGGGGAGTGTCAGTGGAGGTTTTTGAAGTTTGGGTATACTGACATTTACACGTGAGCTTTCTTAGATAATAGCATCCATATTTTAAGAGGAATATTTCTAAAGGGAAAAACAGTATGTTGTGATATAAAAAGAGGAATGTTTGGGGCATACAGTTGGTAATTTTTAGCTCTGTAAGGGCTTTTAACCAGTTGCTTGGTCTGTAACTAGGGAATTGGTGAACAGTTGCAGAACCTTTCTTTGCTAATAAACTGATTCAAAACCAATCTAGATGAAAAGAAACACATCCTGTTTGAGTGTTACAGGTGAAATACTGGCTCCACTCAAGACAATGGCAAAACTCTCTGCCCTACAAGGATCATGCTGGTGGTCTCTCCTTTTGTGCACAATAGATGGTTGTGTTGGCAGCTCAGGGTGCAATCCAGACCAATGAAGGGGTTGTGTCATCACTTGCCTTGCAACCCTGGGTACATCACAGTGCTTTGCTGCTGTAGCTCCCAACCTGGGATGCACACAAACAGCTTACAAGCATGCAAGACACCGTGAATGTCTGTGTGCTAGACAGCCCTGGTTCAGCAGCTCTGAGTCCAGCAGCCTATCTACAGACCCATACTCTGACTTGCACCAGCCTTGGATGCTATTTGCAGGGTTATCCCCACCCCAACACACTCCTAGTCCCGTATTTTCCCCAAACCATGTGTTCTGAAATGTCCTTCCCTCCACTGGACAGTTCAGAGAACTGAGCTGGTTTATAGTAAAAAAAAACAAATGCACAAATTTACTAACAATAGGACATAGGTTAAGTGATGCCAGGTAAAAGAAATAAAGTTGGAAAGCATTAAAAGTAAGTAAAAGTAAAAACATGCATCTAAACGTAATAAACGTTTATTTACGTAATAAACGTAAATCTAGCAAGGTACCATCTTTGCCTAAGCAGATTTCTCATCTGTATTCAGTTCCCAAAGTCTTCAGTGTCCCTTTGGTTGAAGGACATCTTTCTCAGCCTGCTAGAGCCCTGGCCTCTTGTGTCTGTCTAGTGATGGACGCCAAAGATGTTTTCTGTCTTTTGTCTATGCCTTCCAAAGTTCAGTGACCTTGCTTTAAATGGCAGGATGACCTCAGCTGTTTTTAACCTTCATATGGACTTCCCATCCCCTTGTACATAAATTTGGAGCTTCTGTTTTGATTCTATCATGCTTAATTTACATGGGAGTCAGGTAAATAGCTGCCTCCTCTCCTGTCTGGGAGGGAATTTTGTTTCTCTTTGGCCGGGGATATTAAAACACAATATCATTAAGTATCCATATATCCTCACAGTGTTAATACAGACATTTCACAATGCTATTAATTGCCAGTGTGTCATTAGCTTTCAGAAAAGACCTCTCTGCACTTTTATAGTACAGTAATCTTGTATAAATTAGTTGATTCAATGGCTTATCTCTTGAGGTTCAGAACCCTTGTCTTTATAGACCAGTAAACCTATTAAATGGATTCTGCTGAGAGTTGCCCATCAAAGTAAAGTTTGTTTAAGCTGTGAGAGAGACAACTGCTGAGTCTGGAGAAGGAGCTCCATGCTCTTTCTTCCCCCACTTATATTTGCTGAAATGCAAATTGTTCTGTTTCCTGCCATCTCCTCTCCTTGCTGTCTTGAAGGTCCTGTTTACTGCTTATCTGTAAATCCTTTGTTTAGGATAGACCTATTTAACCACTCTCCTGCGGTTCCTGGTTTACACATGCTTTAATCATAATTCCATCATATATTCAAAACTCTTAATATACATTGCATATATACATCACGCAAGAAAATTAATGATCAATGAGTTGTAAATTTTCAAATAATACATTACAAGGCATATTTTGTACAAAGATTATTACAATTGTGTGTAGGATGTGCATACAGGGGTGCTTAGTGGCACAGTGGTTTGTTGAATCTTACTGTGGGTGATACATCTTCCTCAGCTAATCACCTTCCTGTAGGCTTCTTGCAAATATTCAAGGAAAGGGTAAAATTTTGCTCACAGCTTATATCATTTTAATTCCATAATAATTTCACTGAGGTCAATGAAGTTAGTCTGGATAAGTGACTGTGTATAGCATATGATCACATAGACCACTTTAACAGTGATTCCAGCAAACTTTATGATAAATGTAATTAACAAACACAGCTTTTTCATTCTTAGCAACAAAATGATAAATAAAGACTGAGAAGAATATCTTAGAAAGCAACAAATCTAATGGCACAAATAAAAAAAAAAAAAAAAGAAAAACCTAATACAAAATAAGCCCACTTAGTCTCCTATCTCTAAATCAAAGACAGCTATATGTAATTTAATAGCACTTGCCTTCTTATTTAAACAAACATTTTGCCTAACTATAGCAATGAAGTACCAATCCTAGGAGTTTCCCCATAAACAACAGAGCAGGGGAAAAAAGTCAAATATGGCTGTATTAAATTACAGTTTATATGATACATGTCTGAGATCCCTTCCTCCATCAAATGTATAATAGCTACATCTCACTCACCCCCTTTCCGTATATAAATATACAATAGTGTATTTTCTCCCTTTAAAAAACATAAATATTGCAAAAAAGAAATACAACCCCCCTCTCAATAAACAACTTAAACCTTTGAATATCGACCTCATCCTTCATATGTAATTAGTAATGTATGATGTAGTATGTGAACATTTTATTGTAATTTTGCCTTAATAAAAAAGCTTAATCCCCTCCCAAGCCACCACCTTTTTCATCCCCCCTCATCAGAGGAGATAGCCACACACTCAGAGTGGAATTTTGGGATTTGTGCTCCTAAATCACTTGGGCTCTTTTGAGTATGAAATTTCTAGCCAGGCATATCATATCCACACAGGTGTTTCAGTTGTTTGTGCAATATTTTAAAACAAGAACATGCTTTTGGAAAAATATAAGACTTTTCCTATTTTGTAAGTTCAAGGCATCTTTCCCACCATTCCTTTATCTTCAGACTACAGCATTACTTCGGTCTTGGACTGAGACAGCGCATAGCCCTTCTGATGTGTCTCTGCGCTGGTGTGAATTTCACCTTTTTGTGTATATGATTTATATTTGTGTAAGACTAAAGGCATCAAAAAGGTATTTGCGGACATTTCTAGCCATAGATCCAATGCTGAATGTCTGCCATGCATAGAACTCTTGCTAAAACCAACCTCTCCTCCTTCTCTTCTAGAATTATTCTTAACCTGTGTCCTTATGGTTGATAGTCATAATGAAGAGAGGGATGACCAAACATGAGCTCCCAGTCTGATCCTGTAGCTAAGAAGGTGAACACATACATGAACACATAAGCAGGGGAATATCAAATAAGAGTAGAGTACTTTGCATGCTGCCTCAGTGAAACCATTACTGGAAGACTGTGCCCAGTTCTGTTGCTCAGAAAAAAGGATGGTGAGAAACTAAAAGGGATTCAGAAAAAGTTACAAGAATGATTTGTGGTGTGCAAAGTATATTCAAGTGAAGGCTGAGAGGTCACTTGATCACAGTCTGAGAGTACCTACATGAGTGAGAGTTTTGATTGTAAGGGGCTCTTTTGACTAGCAGAAAAAGGCAAAATGAGATCCAATGAAGAGACAAGAGAGACCTATTCTGACTAGAAGGTGAAGATTTTTAACAGTGAGAATGTTTAACCGTTGGAATAGTTTACACGGGCGTATGGTGGATTCCCCTTCACTTGAAGTCCTTTAAATCAAGACTGCTTGTCTTTCTAAAAGATACGTTGTAGCTGAGACACAAATTATGGACTTGATGCAGAAATGACTGGGTGAGGTTCTGTGGTCTGTGACTAGATAATTATAAGGGTCTTTTCCGTCCCTACAATTTGAACTTCTATCTCCTCTTCTGACATTCTTTATGGAACTCTGCATCGTAATTTTTATTTTTTCCTTTTCTTCTGTAGAATTGATCAAAATCAAGACAAGGGGTGAGAGAGGGAGGGAGCCTGTCAGCCACTCCTATTTCTTAAACTACTGTAAAACTGAAACCATTTTGCTTAGCCCAGGGTCATATAATACTCAATTTTAGTTCTAAATAAAATGAGGAATAGAGTATTATAAGTTTTTATTACAATTGTATTTTAGAGCAGGGATGGAGGCAGCCATTTTGCATAAAGCTGATTTCATATGTTGACCATGGCAAATTATAGGAGCCCCTATTTCAATGAACTCTGGTTTGATTGTAAAGAGCAGTTTCTTGTCAGCCATCTTCAAATGCTATCATACACTATACTATGTAGCACAGTACTGCAAGTTTTTCATTTGAGGGCTTTTTTCAGGATGATGATATGTTGGAAGAAAGCTTTATACTCCAGGCTGTACATAGATGTGTAATCTCCTCCAAAGACCAAGTCCTGAAGTCCCCATTCAACTTTTACTCGGTCTTTACTTAGGGAAACTTCCACATAAATTTTGTTTGTGTAAAGGATGAATGATTAGAAGCCAAGGAAGGAATGACGGTCTGCTGGCAAGACACTTGACTGGTATTGCATGAAATCGTAATATCTTTGTGGACCATATTATTTTATACCTAGGGAAAGTTTTATGTATGATGATTTTCTACTCCATGGTGGAAGTTTAGCACAGCTTTTCCAGGAACTACAAATGGTGGGAGGTGATTAAGGTGAATCTTACTGAGACTAAAAAGCTCTAGAGAGGTACCGTACCTTGGAATGTTTTGCATATACTGGTTTAAGGTGGGTTTTCCAGAGACCAGAAAGGGCTTTTGGCAGAAAAAGGCTGCAGTTAAACTGACTCAGGGACTTTTATCTGATCCAGCAAATGGACAGGACCTTCTGTCTGAGGAAGAGGGACAGGGGTTTCAACCATTGCAGAAGGGTTGGCAGGACTTTGGCCTACTAAGGCCCCATAGACAGATGGGAGATTTCTGGTAAGCTTTAATAGGCCTATATGAACTTTTATTGTGTTCTTAGGTTTTCTCTGTAATGCCTTTACCTTAAGAATAAAGGTGCTTGGTTAGAGCTGTGTGGTGACTGCTGGCAGTATGCTGTTCATAGTCCGCAGAGAGAAAGCAAAGCAAAGCAGAGGCCCAGGCCTTTAGGCAGACTGGCTTGCTGGTGATATCACACTGTAAACCAGAGAACTGTGAAAGCTTAAAACCACCTGGTCAGAAAGCAACATTACAAGGGTCCCTATCCAGAAATGGGATGGTGGGAGACCTGTGATACACTCCAGCAGTTACAAGTTAGAGTTGGGGACACAGGTGCAATTGCCCTGAAATAGTGATATCACTAATCTAGGACTCTGGAGACCCAGGCTTTCTTCCCTGCTCTGCCCTGTGTGACCTTGGACAAATCACTTAGTGTTTCTGTTCCATAGCTCCCCATTTTTAAAATAGGACTAGCATTTTCCTGTATCACCAGGGTGTTGTGTGGCGCTCGCTCTCTCTCTCTCTCTCTCTCTCTGCATGTGTGTATATATAATAGAGATTGGGGTGGTGGTCAGTAACTTTGGTCATGGGGTCCTATAATTACCTAAGTTAGATGTTAGGATTTTGCCTGAATGTACTCTGCAGAAAATCTTCTTAACACAATGCATTGTTTCATGTACATGTGCCATTGTTCTACCACTATTATTCATATATATAACAGAGGTTTGATTTATGAATTTTTAATTCTATAATTAGTTAGTATTTGTTGTTGGTGTGTCTGTTGTGTGGTATTTGTTTATATGCCTATAAGAGCTACGCAGCTCCCATGGCTAAGCTTTATTTACAACATTTTTTAAAAATCAAAATAATTAGTGTATAGTGGCATAGAAATGAACGTTCTGTTTCACTGGTGCTTTCTATTAAGAGAAATCTAAAACCAGAGCCTTTAAATTAATATAATGTATCAAATGTGTTGAGTCAAATTCTATTCACAGTTAAAATGGCATAAAGCAGGCGTAACTTTGTCAATGTTGTTACTTCAGATTTACATCATTATAACTGAGAGTAGAATATAGTCCATAGCATACAAACCGGTATTGCAAAGCTAAAAGTATGTAATCTGTAGACGTTCTTGTTTAGAGCCAGCTGTGATTAGCTTGGTGACAATTATTATTAAAATGTATTTTTATATTTGAGGTGATCAGGAACAGTCAGCATGGGTTCACCAAGGGCAAGTCAGAGGTGACCAACCTGATTGCCTTTTATGATGAGATGACTGGCTCTGTGGATGTGGGGAAAGTGATGGCGGTGACATACCTTGACTTTAGTGAAACTTTTGATATGGCCTGCCAGAGTATTCTTGCGAGCACGTTGAAGAAGTATGGTTTGATGAATGGACTATAAGGTGGAGATAAAGTTGGCTAGATCATTGGGCTCAACAGGTAGTGGTCAATGGCTCGATGTCTAGTTGACAGTCAGTATCAAGTGGAGTTTCTCAGGGGTTGGTCCTGGGTCAGGTTTTGTTCAACATCTTCATTAATGATCTGGATGATGGGGTGGATTGCATCCTCAGCAAGTTCGCAGATGACACTAAGCTAGGGGGAGTGGTAGTTACCCTGGAAGGTAGGGATAGGATACAGAATGACCTAGACAAATTGGAGGATTGGGCCAAAAGAAATCTGATGAGGTTCAACAAGGACAAGTGCAGAGTCCTGCACTTAACAGTGCATGGGATTCTTCCATCCTACAGACTGCTGACTGAGTGGCTAAGCAACAGTTCTACAGAAGAGGACCTGTGGGTTACCGTGGATAAGAAGCTGGATATGAGTCAACAGGGGCCCTTCTTGCCAAGAAGGCTAATGGCATATTGGGCTGCATTAGTAGAAGCACTGCCAGCAGATTGAGGGAAGTGATTATTCCCCTCTGTTTGTCACTGGTGAGACCACATCTGGAGTATTGTGTCCAGTTTTGGGCCACTCACTACAGGAAGGATGTGGACAAACTGGAGAGAGTCCAGCGGAGGGCAATGAAAATGATTAGGAGACTGGAGCACAAGACTTATGAGAAGAGACTGAGGGAACTTGGTTTGTTTAGTCTACAGAAGAGTGAGGAGGGGATTTGATAGCAGCTTTCAACTCCCTCAAGGGGGGTTCCAAAGAGGATGGAGCTAGGCTCTTCTCAGTGGTAGCAGATGAGAGAACAAGGAGCAATGGTCTCTAGTTGCAGTGGGGGAGGTCTAGGTTGGATATTAGGGAAATCTTTTTCACTAGGAGGGTGGTGAAGCACTGGAATGGGTTACCTAGAGAGGTGGTGGAATCTCCATCCTTAGAGATTTTTAAGAACTGGTTTGAGAAAGCCCTGGCTGGGATGATTTAGTTGGGGTTGGTCCTGCTTTGAGCAGGGGGTTGGACTAGATGACTTCTTGAGGTCCCTTTCATCCCTAATCTTCTATGATTCTATAATCCTTACAACATAAGAGTCTAGAAGGATGGAACTAAATTAATTCATTTTTGTTGTATTGTATTTTGCTGTATGTTGTTGTTGATCAGTATATCAATGTTATCAATGGCATCCTACCATCTATAATCATTTCAGCATCATGAGTGTGCCTTTTATATACCATAATTTTCTCATGACATGAGATGCACTACTACTACTATTCAGACATAATGAAAGATAAAAAAAAATAATATAAAAAGGAAAAAAGTAAACATTTTATTTTGAAACAATTTCAAATATTTTCCTAAACAAAATTTTCTAAATGGACTTTTTTCAGAATTTCTGTTTCACAGAAAATTTCACAAAAAGCATGTTTTTATTTGGAACATAAACAAATTTCAAAATTTTCTGCAGACAGTTGAAAATCCAGATTTTATGTCTACCATCTGGTTTGGATTACAAAGAGAAAAAAAATCTAACATGCTAGCTGCAGATATTGGATATAATGGAAGTTAACAATGTTTTCTTTCCTACAGAAAACACAAAGGACCTTCTGGTGATTTATGAAGAAGAGGCAGAAGAATGGGCTCTATATTTAAAATCGCTTTTCCAACACATTATAAAGGAAGAAGGAATCTTACTTTACAATCTAGAGACTTCATCTATTCAGCATCTGGAGTCACTTTCTTTATCCTGTTATAGGTGTAAACTCCTCATATTGTCAATTGGACTTCTAAAATGCCTGAATCAAAGGAGAAGCTATTTCCTGGACAGGGTTCTTGATCCTCCAGGTAGGGTAGTGATTCTACTTTGTGGTGTGGAGAACTCAGACATTCTGTATGAGATACTGACCTTAGACCAAAGGAGCCAAGAGATCTCTACTGATCAGGATCCTGAGGAATATCTCTCCATTGTCGCTGGTGTTATTCAACAAGGTAATTTTAATCCTGCAGGTGATATATTTGTCACTTAATTCTGATGAAAGTTATTCTACTCTTAAACTCAGGTTAAGGAGGATGTAACTTTGGAAAGTCTAACACTGCAGTGAATGTTCTTCTGAAGCTGCCTGGTGAGCGTAAAGGGATGATACATCCTTGTCTCTCTGACCCCTGGGTTCTGTTAATTATATAAATCTAGCGTGTGCCATTAGTATGGTTGGAAAATGTGTATATGTCTCATAACTTTCAACTGCCTTAATTTCCTAGTTTAGAACAACGTGCTAATGTGGAAAATATGCCATCCACAAAGTTTGGGCTCACTTCAGTCCTCCTTTTTCTCTCTGACACACTGAAGCTGAAACAGGAAGCTAACCTTCTGCACCAGCTCAAAGGAGAAGGTTCTGCTAAACAGAATTCCGTTATGTATATAGGTTCGTATGGCAGCTGAGGCAGACCAGAACCGAGCAGGAGGTCAACACAAGACTTGTTTTAAGAGCTTAAGTGGTGAATAGGCCTTGTGCTGGCCCGTTGCACAAGGTTGAAATTCATTTGCAAGTACTTTACTATGTTGCAGAAATGGAACTGAGGCATCATTTTATACATAGCACCATCTGTACTGTAGTCAGTTTTGTAAGAAGACTGTATAGCAATCGATCTGGGAGGCTACGCGAGTAGTATTATAAATCGCAGATTCCACACAGATCACCCTGTATGCATTCCTGATAGGCATTTGGTGGTGCTGCTGTTTCATAGCCTCTCAGTCCTCTGTTTGCTCCCAAACGCCTTCTATTTTACGGTTATACTACTCGGCCCACCCTGCATATAAATTAGTTTTTGTGACAGCTGCTATTGGAAATCTTTCTCTCATTTCACATGCAAAGTGCATATTCAGTGAAGCAGGACATGAATCTTGGCCTCAGAAACTACACATTATGTGTGGGGCAGAATGTTATGCTGCTATCTAGCAAGAAGCTCCACATCACATGATTTGGGTTTTTTTTTTCCACCTTCCACAAAAAAAAGGGAGGGGGGAGGGAATTCCATCAAAACTTGACATTAAAAATATGAAGGTTGGAAAATGAAACGCTCAAAAGTCAAGAAATATGAATTTAAACTTAGGGTCTGATTCTCCCCTCCCACCCACTCCTTTGTCCCACTTCTACTCTAGAGCATCTCCACCAAAATGCTATCATGAAGTGGCATTGGACCAGTATAAAACTATGGCAGTGATATGGAGAAGCAGACCCACAGTCTTACATACCATGAATTTACTCTGCAGTTACACTGGGGTGTAAGGCCCAGTCTACACTTACCTTCCGGATTCGGCGGCAGTTGACAGGAGTGACATAAATCACTTGCGTATCTCCCATTGACTTCACTGCATCTGCTCCACGCACCATCCACACTGCGCTGTGCTGAAGGGAATGGCGTTCCCTTTGACGCAGTGCTACGCCACTTACCGGGGTGATTTTCCTGCGAATCTACACAGACCGCTCAGTCGATCCAGAGACATTGAACTGATGGTGGCGAATTTGCCGCTGATCAGTGTAGACCCAGCCTAACTAAAAGCATGCTTGGACTCAAGCAAGCAGACAGTTCTGAAAGAAGTCCTAGATCCCCTCCTCTGCATAAGGTCCTTTCTACACTTTCCTGCCAATTAATATTTCTCCCTGCTGGAGTTCCTGTCTTTCCCTCAAGGCTTCTTTCCTTTTATGTTCTGGGGTAGCGCTGATCAGAGTCATCCAATTTGGCTTACAGAAGGAGTCATCACAAAAGTTTTGCACCTTTCTACAGTGCAGTACACCCTGATGCTTGACTACTGAGTGGGAAGGAGATCTTTAAGTAACCTTATCATTCATGGGAATGAAATCAATGGGGTCACACAGTGTAGTTAAGAAAAGAATTTAACGCAGGGATTGGACTTTCATATCAGTGGAAACTACAAACAGAGAAGTGCAAATATTTGTAAAAAGCCAAATATAGTTTCTTAAAAGAAAGGTGTTTTTTTCATTTTGATCTGTTTTCACAAAGCATGTGCTTACATAGTCTGATTACAGAATATGACAACATAAAGTGACAAGTACCTACAATATCCTGTCTCTAAGAGTGGCCAGTATCAGTTCCTTCAATGGAAGATGCAAAAAAAAAAAAAAAAGAAAAGTTCAAATTAAAAAATTCTGTAGTGGACAATTATGAAAATCACTTGGTTACAATGGAAGTTTCTTCCTAATCCGTTTCAGATAGTGGTATGCTCTGAAGTGTAAAGATATACATCTCCTGTATTGTTTACTTCTGTCTTAATGTAGCTATAGATGTTTGCATTCTCCATGTTAGTCTTTTATTTAGAATCCTGCTAAGCTTTCCGTCTCAGTGATAAGCTGCGACTGTGATTTCTCATAGATAATTTATGGATTTTGTAAAACAATTTTTTCTATTCATCAGTTCTAAATTTGTTGCTTTTCAATTAAAGGACAGTAGGTACAATTGATTTACCTCGTGTATACCAATATTTTGTATGTCTCCATCATGCCTCCTCTTTTTCTTCACTTCCCTAAGCTAAACACTCTTAAGGTTTTCAGTCTCTCTTCATACAGTAGCCTCTCCACACTTCATTTAGTCATTTTCATCAGCTATCTCTGATCCCTCGGTTTCTGCTACAACTTTTGACATGGCGACCAAACAGACCACAATACTATATTTATTTTACTCCTTTTTCGTTTGCTCATAACGTTATTCATTGCTGCTAATTAGTTCTCTGCACATTTGTGCTAACCAGTATTCACACAGCTCTCCCATTCTTCTCCTTAAAACCCATGTATTCAATGACACATATGAATATTAACTACCTGACACCACAGCATCAATTCTGCTCTGCAGCTTAATTCTATTCATTGCAGGGCACAGGAGGCCATCTGGCATCCAGTTCAGTACTGGGCTAGTCCTGGTATTATTTGGAACAGCAGAGGGCCTGTTCTAATTTGTCACTGGTTACAATGTCTCAGACTTTACAACCGCATAGGTTAGGTATTAAGAAACTCTGCTCTGCGGTGCCACTACCTCAGAGAAGCAGAGAAGTCTGGCACAGAAGCAGGGTTTTCTAGCTTTATATCAGCAAGGAGTTCTGTGCAAGGGGATTCTCTGCTAGTTAATTTCCAGTTTGACTCTATTCTCTCTCTGCACTGTCTGAGAAGCATGCAGTGGACAGATTGGACCAACAAATCCAGCTCCCTACCTCTTCATTTGGCTGAAATATCCTTTATCATACCAGATTGTGGCAATTTCAACCCTTTGTCACTTCTCTCCAGCTGTGTACACTCATAGTGCTAGTCAAATAAATAATATTAATGAACGTTCACACTTGAAATGAAGGTGTTAGTTGATGTTTAGATAATGTACACACTAGAGATCCAGTTCACAGTACAGCATGATTCAAGGAAAACCTAAAGTCAGGAGTTCACCCTATGGTTGAGAGCATTCATAAGGGGAGCAAATGAGGAAGTGAGACTCGAGAGAGTATGCTTTGCAACATATGTTTCCTGGATGGTGGCAGATTTTACTATGTTATGTTTAGTGCTAGCAAAAATATTTGCATTCTTCCTGTTAAGAGATTGGCATAGCAAGACTTCTTAAAGGTTTGAGCATTTTTACAGCGACGTTCTTCTGAGCAGCTCAGTTAAAACTTCTCTTCTGTGTTTTTTTTAATGGTCTGAATACCTGTTTGTCTTTAGAAATATAGGCTCTACAGAAAAGTTGGACTTCTGAGGTTGTATTTTCCCATGGTAGCAACTGAGATTCTGTTTACTTCTACGTAACTGTGTGTTTAATTTTAGTGCGAAGTGACACTATTAATTTAGTATCTTGGCTTTTCTTTGCCTCAACTTTTCTTAATATTGCTGAAAATACAAGTCAACTCTGTATTTTACTCTGTGCCTTCCCCCACTTCTCTCTTTTTTTTTTCCCCCACCCCTCTGTGGTAGCTGTCAACCTGCCACTGCAGACTGCCAACAGACTAGGCACATACTTTCTCCTTGAAATCATGGTTCCTGTTATGTATTCATTAAGAAAGAGGACCTTTTGGCCTGGTTTTTCAGCCTAGACTTAATTGGGCCTCTGTTTTTATTCCCACAATCATCTGTAGGCACCATTTAGACAGAATCAGTGTCTAAGTAACTGATTTGCATGTGTGGTTAGGTACTTAGATCTCTAAATGCCTTAAATTGTTTCTGCAGTTATTTGTGTCCTCATCTTGCAGATGCAGAAAGGGAGAGCAGGGTTTGAAAATATTACCCTATATAGATGCCTCTCTCTGACAATGTTTCTAAAATGAGATTATTATTTTATGAGACTGTGTGGTAGGACTTTGACTCTATCTAGGACTTGGGAACCTTAGCATCTAGCACTCTTTAATGGCTATATTTCATTTGATGGTGTTGATGAAAGTAAACACAGCTATCCTCTTCACTTCTCCTGCCAGCCTGTTCCCAAAGAAAAAGGGTTCTTTTTCCATGATACGGAGAAATCCATTTATTTAAAATTGAGCACATAAAGAAGGATGACTAAATCCATATTTAGCCATTTACAACAGTCCATAGGTACCTAATGAAGGAATTAGGTGACATGTTCCCACCCCACTGACAGAAGCCTAATAACCATTTCTGCACTCAGGCAGTGCCAGTTAAGCACACTTACAGAGCATGCTCTACCTGAAGAAGAGGAGTTTAAAAAGGTGAAGCTGGCTACAGAGTGTGGTTGCCTGAGAGGCTGCTTGCAAGCCAGCCTAAGGCCCTGACTAGCCTTCCCTTTCCCCCTCTCGTTTAGCGCAGGCAGACAGGCACTACAGCCATGAGAGGGGCTTTGGAAATCTGTTCTCGGACTGTGTCCTGCAGCTGGCTCTGAGGAGCAGCTCTAGAGATTGGAGGTATTTGGACTCCGAAAGGCCCCCAAGTGTGAACTCAGCTCCCATGGGGAACAGTAAACTTGCAAGTGCTGGGGTTCCAGAAGCGACCCGGGGCAAAAGATGTGAAGAGACAACAGCTGAGCCCAGGCTGAAAGCCAGCCGACAGCCGTGACCAAGGTTGAAAATTGTACCCACAGTCCTCATTGGCCTAGGCTATGAAACTCTCAGAATGATTACAATCGTCTACATGAGACAACAATATGCCAATGACTTCTATTCCTTGACTCAAATGTAATGAATATACGACTACACAAATTCAGTCACTGTAAAGAGCGACGTTAACAAAACGGCTTTCGCATCAATTAGCAGGGTGCAGCTCTAGTATTACAAATTTATAGTTGTCCTATAACTAGTAGTCCAAAATGCAAACAAGTGGAGGCAAATAGAACTTAAAATATGCAAAGATTCACATCAAGTTCAAGTCCATTGTTTACGACACTTTTTCAGGACAGAGAAAAAAGAAATAAACGCCAGTATTTCCACTCAACCCATTATTGAATCTGTTTCCAGATACACAAAGGGCAAACACTCACTGCTGGTGTAAAGACACTGATTTCACTGGAACTGCGTCAGGGATAAATTTGGCCCAGATGCTTGAATGCCTGTTTTACTGAGCATTTTGGCTCTACTATTACATGTATTATGTAGTCCATTCATATCCTTAGAAATCATCTTATTTGACTTCCAAGTCCAATTGACACCAGTGCTGGACTATAAAAAATTAATAAAAACATAAACCTTCTTAAGCAAACAGGCTGCTAGTGCTAAATAAATTTTAACAATGAGGGGATAAAATCCTGGACCACTATAGTCAATAGGAGTTTTGCTATTGACTTCACTGGGGCCAGGATTTCACCTCAGGTTGACGGGCATGTAGTCTACAAATAGCCAAAACTGAAATCCTAAATGACACTAAAAATCAACAGAAAAAAGGAACCACAATGGAATGGAACTAGGCCTTAGAAAATGCTGACCTTTCTTGGGACCTTTCTCAGTGATTTAAGTCAATGAAACAATGTGCTCCCTGAGCAATGTCTCAAATACCAATTCAACTTTCTGTTTTAAAGCAGAAACCAGCTGGGTGAGTTTATTACCTGTAGAAGGAGCTTTTGGAGACCTGAAGTCCTTCGTTCATCCACAGACACATACAGTAGGTTTTTTCCACGTTGCCCTGCCACTGTCTCTCAGAACTGTTCTGAGGTGACCACTCCTAGGACTTCCGGAGACATTCCTCTCCATGATATGTCAGTCTTCAGCGTCTCAGACTGATTACAAGAGTGCCAGTGGCATGGTGGTACTGCATTTGTGATGTGGACATTAGAAATTTGCTCACTACTACTGATTCATTTCATATGGGGCATGATAATTTTTATGAACGTTTCTAACAAGGACTGAAATAGAGCTGGAAGTGAAAAACTATAGTCAATAACCTGGCTCCTGAGACTGCCAGTCTCTTGCTAATTAAATTCTTGACTTCCTCCTTTTCTTCATCCTGCAAAAGCCAGAGGCCTTTCCTCCTCATGTAATCAAATTTCTGTAATTTTTTTTGGCACTTTGGGTTTTGATGTGTCTAACCATTTGTGATGACCTGTGCCCTTGGATAATAAAGTATGTATGGAGAATGCAGTGTTTTCCTCTTGTTTCAGACACTAATTGGATGAAAACTGCTTATACCTGGTAAAATGAGTGCATTGACATCTTAATTTTTTTTTCACAGCTAATAGGACAAGTTTTATAAAGAGTTTTACTGATATATCTCAAATGAATAGAAAATTAAGCATTGCTATCTTGTATGTAATAAATCTAATGAATATATTTAGTTTGCTAACTGCTGTTTATATGGGTTTATGCATTTCTTACTTTTTAAATTAATTAGTGGTTTTATGATTTTCTCTTTGTCCAAGTTTGTATGTTTTTAGAAATGAACTGTACAGGTAAAAGAGAACAGCTGTTAGTTAATATTTAATTGCAGACATGAGAGTCCTTTTATCTCTTGCAAAGAGCTAGGGTTAAGATTACCAGCAAGTATTTTGGAGGTTACATAATTTAGGGCTATAAAATGGTAGTGTGTGCCCTTGTAAGACAACACTGACACTTGTCTGTTTTATACTTTAATCATTTTCATTAATCAGGTAAATATTACTATCAGGTGTAACTCAGAAGAACATTTGAAATGTATTCATATACTTTTTGGGCACACTTTTGACTGCAACATTAAACATCATTTGTGGTCTTCATAGGGAAATTAGGAAAAATAAATGTCATTGCTTCACTGATGGAAAAATTTGTGGTGGGTGTTTAAGATAGTACTAAAGGTAATCAACCTTTAGGATGCCAAAGTAATTTGCATACAGGAACAAATTTTGTTCTGATGTAACTGAAAAGAATTTGGCCTAGCCTTCAGTGAAATTACTATTACGCACACAACTGGTTCTCTTTATCCCATGTTAAAAGAACATTATTAAGGTTACAGAGATAGGCAAATCAAAAGTAGGAAATGCCAGAATTAAGGTTTGTGTGTGACCTTAATTCAGCCCCCTTATAGAGATATGCATTATAATGTATCCTTTAATGGCATGATCAGATAATGTTTTTTCCACAGTTCCCCTGCCTCATTCAGTTCACAGAATAAATGTTGCTCACTTAATGAGCAGCTTGTCAAAACTTTGTTTTTAGTCATTATTCAGTGTCTGGCATTAGGTCTTATTTGCTGCACATTATCCTTAAGGACAAAGTGCTTGTCCTTAAAACAAAATTATATGTCCTCATGGGCATTTCACTGATGCTCATCAATATAATATCCAAGAGCTTCATGAACAAAAATTAATTACTCTTCATAATATGGTGAGGAGGTGAACCGGGGGGGGGGGGGATGGGGGAATGATAGCTCCTTTTTATAGAAGAGGAGTTGAGGCACAGAGATTAAGGTAAAAAGTTTCCAGTGAGTTTGGGTGCCCAGTTTGAGACACATAGGGCCTAACTTTTCAGAGTATTTAGCATTACATAGCACTTCAAATATTCAAAATAAAGTCCCTACTGAGTTCAGTTGCATTTGTGGGTGCCCAGCACTTCTTCGGATCAGGCGCCAGTGTCTCAGGTTGGGTACCCAGAAAATGAGGAACACAGAATTAGCTGACCACCTCTGAAAAGCTTGGTTCAATTGACTTGCCTAGTATCACATAGGAACTCTGGCAGAGGAAGGAATAGAATTAGAGCTAAGCAAATAACAGATATTTTTTGTTCATTGGGTGTTTTGAGAAGTTGGAAAATAAAACATTTTGGGTCATACCAAATGTGTTTGACTTAAAATGAAACATTTTGTTTTAGATTTTAAGCATTTTAAAACATTTTTGATTTGTTACAAAATAAAATTGAAGAAAATTTTGAAATGGAATGTCTTTTTAAACTGAAAAATTGAAATGTTTTGTTTAAAAAAAAATCAAATCAAAATGTGTTTTGATTTTTTTTCAAATTATTTTTGTTTTTCTAAACCAACGTTTTGGGAATACTGACAGGAATTCATGAAATGTTTGGGGATCACCCAATCTGCATTTTTTGCCAAAAAATTTTGGTTGAAAAATTTCATCCTGCTCTGGATAGAACCCAGTTTTCCTGAACAGCATTCATCTACCTTAGCCACAAGACCTTAATCACGTGACTATCATTTCTCTTTTGCAATCTCCTGCCTCAGTCATGACACACCTTTCAACTTCTGTAACAAATGAGGAGAGGTCTTACAGAAAGCAGCTTCCTTTACCACAAATCCCCTCCAGAGCACACTCATTTTCCTCGGTCATATAAAAAATGGTATGTGATTATGTAATTAATGCACATGCACAAGGGGGCAGAATTAAATTGCACAGGTAATCTTAATTCTGGCATTTCCTAATTTTTGACTGTGCAAATTTACTGTTCTTCTAACCTAGATTTTTGTGTGTAGTTTTCTATACCTTTTTCGGTAAAGCAAACTGAAAACAGAGAAATTCCATCATGTGGCATCATATTGAATGCCTTTTATTTATTTATTTATCCACACTCCCCCACCCCACCCCTGCGCCAGCAGCCGTTGATTCCCTTCCCTCCTTCCACTACTTCTCAGGACTTCTCTTGCAGCATGGAGACAATATTTCAATTATTTCAAATGAATAATCAAACTGTGAAATTATCTTTGTGTGGTCCAGGGCATGCTCCTACAGCACTATGGCTGCTAATCTACTCATTGAGGTGATGGAGTGCAGAAGAATGTTGGGGTTGAAGTGGCTGCTAGAGACAGAAAACAAATCAGTCCTACATCTATTGTCCTATGCCTTCATCCTTCCCATGATTCTCACTGCGAGATAGTGTTGCAAAGTCTCAGAACTCAGCTCTTCAATTTAGGGGTGCAGTGAGCTGCTTTTTGTCTCATAATGAGGCAGTTTAGTCTACTGTCTAAGGCCTTGGTCTCGGAATAAGGAGATATGGATTCTGTTCAGAGCTTTCCCACATGACTTTAGGCAAGTCACTTTACCTTTCTGTTTCTCCTCCCATCTTTTGTCTGTCATGTCCATGTGCTGGCAATGTGTCTGACTGTGTCTGTAGAGCAAGTAGCACAATGGGCCCAAATCTTGGGGGGAGCTTGTAGGCATTACTATAATACAAATAATAATTAATATTTGTGTCAGGTTTTATTTTAAGTGCCATTGATAGTAAAGTGGTTGCTCATAAGTTTTAAGCCTGGCTTACTTGTATTTTTGACCTATCCTGTTACTAAGGTTGCCACCTTCTAATTGCTGGTAACTGGTCATCTGATGCCTTACCCCTGCTTTGCCTCTTCCCCCAAGGGCCTGCCTCTGTCACTTGCTCCTCTCTCCCCCTCCCTCCATCGCTTGCTGGATAGTCTCAAGGAGCTTACCTTCAGGTAGGAGGCTGCCCTGACTGAACAGAGACTGGTGTGGGTTAATGACTTGTCACCTCCTTCCTGCCCCGCAGTGACCAGACTTTGGGTGTGGTTTGGTTGCTGTAGGATTGCTAGGTTCCTGAAAATCAGGCACCTGACAACCCTAAATGGCACCTGGACACAGAAGCCAAAACGGGACTGTAGGGGTAAAATCCGGACAGGGTTGCAACTCCACCTGGTACAAGCAGCTTGCTGCTCCTTTGACATGAGCGGTAAGCCACCACTTGTGGCTTTGCAGGGCTGTTTCTCTTAGGAGAAGAAATCAGTGATATGAATCAGGTGTATTCTTTGGTGCGATCCTGTTTGTTTACAAAGTATATACGCACAATTCCATTTCCTTGAACACAGTAGAAACAAACAGCTGGCAGTTTCCTTGCTCAGAAATCCCCTAGCCTGCCTTTCCTGCAGGTTCTTAGCCCAAGAAACTCTGTCTCTATGCTTCACCTCAGGGTGACATAAGGTTTTTTTTTTTCTTTCTTTCTGCTGGTTTTCTACCAATAACATGCACAGATACACCAGCCCAAAACTCGGCACCTGCCTTGGCAATCAGGGAAACCTCTAATCTGTCTGGGTTAGTTTTTCCTAGTGTTGCCATACAGCCAGTTGCCTTAGGTAGAAGCTTTGACCCAAGTTATTTGTGTCATTTGTTGTTTGGTTTTTTCCTAAATCTTCATATATTTCTGTCAAATGATAGTTTTTGATTTTGTTCCATTTGGTCTTTGATATTGAATTTGTGCAGAATGGTCTTTAATATTATGGTTACTTGCACATTGGATGCTCCAGTAAAACCATGTATTTACCTCTGAAGAAATTTATGCCCAATTTACTCTCCAAAGAGTTATTCATACGCTTGTTCATTTATTAATTTTTAAGAAAACGATGATGCTTTATCATATTTTTCCTTTCATATAGCAGGTTTAAATAATTTGTATTAATTACTGCAGAAAAAGGGGAAGATAGTCTTTCATTTCAGTGGCAATAATTCTTAATAGATTAATGAGAAGTGCCCATCTGTGGAGAGCTGCATGTCAAAATGAAGATTTCATATGAAAACTCATCTGATGTAATTCCTTCTGTAGGAATTTCACTTCTCAGAAGTCTCCTTTTGTGTACGTTATTTATTGACAGTTAGTGATATTGAGGCAGGGACACAACTGAACAAAAGCCAGGCAGTTCAAAGTAAAAACTAACTAGGATCTAATCCTTCCATCAGTCCACACACACATCTCCTAGGACCTATTGACTACAATGAAACTTCTATCTTAATTCCACATCATTGTGCTTCTGTGCTGCCATGAAGACTGAACGTCTGAAATTATACCATAGAGTGACAAAGCTTTGTATTTCATAGTAAAACTGTCAATGTAGTTCTCTTTTCTCACTCATGCTATCATACTATCTAGTCCACACTGTATCAAATAAATTACTAAATAACTAATAAATTACTCATTCCTAGTATGTAAGTTGGGGAATGTAGCTGAATAACAAGCAGGTTTTAATATTTTTAGAAAGAAAACCTTTGTTATAGCTTCAATTTAAAACAAACAAAAACTCATCTAATATATAATGGTAATGCCCTGGAATTAGCTAGTTGTCCCAAAGTAAATTTGTTCCTAAATTAGTTCTCTTCCCACCAATGGTCAGCAGAGATGTCCTTGCTGCAGTACAGAATTAAACATTTTAAGAAACAAGCAATGGGAGACTGGCCCGGGAGATGCCCATTTCATGATTTTTTTTGTGGAGATGTCATCCATTAAAGGATCTTTCTTTTCTTAGATGAACCACGGAATGAAGAAGTTGAAGAGTCTCTGTCTTACATCTATGAAACAGTTCTTGCGGATGGTGAGTTTGCTATATTTTCATGTAGTTTAGGGAATTGCAAAGTGCTTTTGAGCACATAGAGATAAGTATATTTACATCTTGTCTGATCCGAAAAGAAGTGATCTAATCTTTCTAGAATGTGGAACTGCATAGAGGAACATGTCTTGTTCTCACACATCCTCTCACCCCTCCCTCCATGGGCTTACAGAAGGGGGAAGAGGAGCTGACAGAACCATTTCTCCCTCCTCAGATCCAACTAGGGTAGGGCAGAGGAAGAGAAAAGCTCACCGTTTTACCTGCTGGGAGGGGGAGAGAGCTTTCCCTCTCCATTTCCCCCTGGTTGGGAGGGAAGTAGCTTCCTGTAGAGGAAATGAGGCAGATATGAGACTTCCTCCTTGAATCAATTGTCCGTGCCACTTCACTAAAAAGTGGATAGGTGTGGAACCCAATAAATTCCCCAGCCAGGTACTAGCTCCTCCTGGTGCTTTCCATTCTGAATTATATTTGTTTAATGAATGCTTATTTCATCAGCCAGTGCCAAGAATCAGGAGGAGCTGGAATTTGGAGAGATGAATTCCCCCTACCAGCCCAGGAGATGGAGAAGGTGGAATTCTCTCTCTGTTTTTAACAGAAGAGCTCTCACGTAACACGTCCTCTACTACCAACCCTTAATTAAAGTTCTCTTCAGTAAATCTCTATTGCAGGGCGGATGTCAAGTCACACCACTCTGAAGTCAGTCACTCAGCACCATCAATTTGCTGGCTGATGAGAAGACTTTGGTGAGACTACCAGGAGTCTTTGGGAATTCCTGGGTTAGCAACTCCATCTTGCCTCATGTCATGGCAAGATATGAGCTGCTCTGAGGTTACTGGATCAGCATCTTTCTGCCTTGCTGGCATCATGTCAGGGCACGGGATGCTGTGAGCTCATTGGCTCTGAACGTCTAACTTGCTAGACTGAGTTCAGGACACATTTGTGAGGTGCCTTGTTCAGCATTTCTGGTTTGCTGAGCTCATGTCTGTGATGTCAGTAGCTCAGCACCTCAGCCTTCCTGCTCTGATGTCAAGGGACAGGTCACTGATGTCACTCGCTGTCTTGGCATCTGTGGCTGATGTCAAGGCAAGGTAAGGCAGGTCTGAAGTCAGGAAGAAAGCCTTTCTGAAGTCCTTGGTTCAGCATGTCCAGAAGGCTGCCTGATGTACAGAAGGAGGCATCTTTGAGGTTACTGCCTCATCCCCTGTAATGTGGTGAGAGCTAATGTGAAGTGGAAACGTGCTTTGAACTCTGTAGCCCAGTTTTCATCCTGCCCACTTCGAAAATCCTTGGAGTCACATAGGATGTTGTATAATCCCTAATGAATGGCAGTTGGGAATTCCCAGTGTTTCCCAGTTACCTTGCTAAGCAGTCTGTTAGGCTTCTCTGCCAGTGTAGGAGCCGACTGCAACAAAAGTGTTTCCTGGCTTCTCCTCTCCTGTGTGGAGAGCAGGCTGCTTCCTGCCTCCTGAACACACTTCAGGGTTTTTGAAGTCAGGGTTACCTTCTTGATGTTGTGATAGGAAGTAGCTATCCAGCAGCCCTGAAGATCCATGGGTGGTGGAACCTCACCCAAGAAGGAAGAGTGAATGGGATGTGTGGCCACTGGCACGTTAGCGTCTCAGAAATCAGTCAAGGTAAGGTGTCAAGAAGCAGCTGAGAGAAGTGGGTGAACCTCCCACACTAACCAGTGTGTTTTGGGTCAGTGGTGACACTTACAAAGCGAATTCTGCAGCTTTGCTTATTTGTCTAATAAAAAGGGAGCTTATGCAGTCACAAACATGTATTAAGCATGTGCTACATAAGTGCCAAGGAGCTTCCACTTCCAGGCAGATATGATCTCTGGGATTAACAGTTCAAGCATAAGTATCTATGGAGACATTTGTCTGTGGGATAAACCTGGAATGATGTCATGAAAGAACTAACTTTTAGGGAAGAGTTTAAAAGGAGGTAGTTTGGCACATTGGAATTCCAACTCATTTAAGTGTACAGTCTGGCATAGAAAAGGCATAAACTAAGAGTAGAAAAATTTAGACTTGAGTTGGAATGAAAGGTGAACAGATGAGAGCTTAAATGAGAACTATGAGTAGAGCCCCGCAAATCTGTGGATATCCGTGGACAGTGTTTGCGGAGTGGATGCTCGAACTATGAGGCAACAATAGAAAGAGCCGCAAGTAGCTGACAAGACAAATGGAAAGAAAGCAAACAATGCATCTAATAAAGCAAAGATAGGTGGGGAATGAGTGAGGCCTAACAATCAATAAGAACCGATTGACTAAAGTGAATTGTGCAAGGCCCTAAGGGAAAAGATGAGTGTACATTGGAAAATGGAAAAACAATAGGATCTCTGAGATCCTTCTGGGAAATATGAGCTGCAAGCAGATGTGAAAACAACTGATTTGTTAGTACCTGGATGTGATGGAAAATATCCATTAGTAGAATGCTAATCACAATGATGTGGGTATGAGGATTCATTCCCGTGGCTGATGAAAATTGTCTCATGAGCAATTTAGGTCCAAGATATAGAAACTGAATAATTCTGAGGCCAAAATAGTCAGTGATTTTAGCCACTCACAACCATTCTTATATATTTACTTTATTTCATTTCAGTGTTTTTATTCCATTTAAGAAAACAGACCGTGCTATATTATTAAAAGCTAAGTTTCAAGAGATCTCCTTATAATTCTTGGAAAACTTTCCATTTTATCCGATCTTGCACATATCGCTATTATGGCAATTTGTGAAATGTGTTGAAAATTGAAGAAATCTTGTTGGCTGTGTGGTTAAATGTTTATGCCTCATTGTTGAACTGAGACAAGGTGGGTAAGGTAATACCTTTTATTGGACCAACTTCTGTTGATGGAAGAGACACGCTCTCAAGCTACACAGAGTTCTTCTTCAGGTTATTGCTGAACTGACATTAATTCATTTACCCAAAAACTAGAGCTACCTAAAATTAAAATATGTATTCAGAGCCTTGAAAAGAGACTGTTCCAGTTCCATGTTAAAATTTTGCCTTTGTACCATTGACCTGTAGGACCTATATTCTGGCATTAGTTGAGTAAATAAGTAAAGAGATGGGTAAGTTAGGCATCACAAGATTACACTGATGCCTAATGGCTGGCCACTTGAAAGTTGAACTCCAGATACATTGCATGTCTGCTTAGAAGTCTGATCTAGACATGAACAACATAGTTTGTTGAATGATAAATCAGAGCTCCATAACAAAATTGATGGAGCAGCTTCTGGAGGTTAGGCAGAATTGCTGGCAGGACACCTCTGATCAAAATAGCCCACCTGTTTCCTGATGGCCTTCTTTATAACGGTTTTTAATAAAAAAGTTGTTTTTTTTAATTCCTCCACACTCCAAAAGGCTATGAATTATTTTCCCCATAAAACTCCACTCTGGTTGATTAAGTCCCTAATCCTGAAAATCACATAGACGTGCTTTAAAAGACCTTTGGAGGATTCTACAGGACACTTAAGCTCATGCATATCTTTGCTCACATGAGTGATTCCATTGAATCTAGTGGGACTACTCAAAAGCTTAAAGCTAAATATTCACTTAAAAGTCTGCTGAATCAAGGCTAAATGCAGTGGGACTGAACACTCCACAATCTGAAGGACCTATATTGCATAGCCACATTTCCAGTCTGCATTATCTTCTGAGTCCAATCCATAATTAAATCACTTCTGAACCTTCTATTGCCATATGATGCAGAGAAACATACAGACTTTATTCAGGAGTTGAACATACACTTTAGCTCCTCAATTAACATAGCTGTGCTGCTTTCAATTTTCTACTGAGCACCACTGGGAGGTTTGCGTTTGTAAAGGCTGAATAAAAACTGAATAGGGACCTCAGACTTTGGCCATAAGCCTTTTACCATAGTAACCTTAGAAAACATATGCATGTTTCATTAAGTTCTTTGCTATTTTAACACCCAGAATCTGTCACTCACAATGTTGATTCAAAGTACATAAGGAGCACCAAATAACAAAACATAGAGGTGATTTGCGAAGCTTGTGGACTGCAATAGAGATTAAATAAAAGTACATTTAAAATGTTAGAATTCATTTTGGGAAGGAGGTTAGATGTCAAGTGTGGGTTGCTCAGGAGCTGTACTAAGGCATTCATGAAAAATTCTGTTTATGCAGAGGAATACAATTGTAAAGTAGCTTCATAAATTCAGTTGAAAATGTGGAATTGAAAGCTATAATGCATTCAGAAAGGTTTTGCATAAAATATACTGAAATGATGTATTTCATAATATGAATTAGGAAGAGAGATTGAAGTAAAATTGAAAGCATCAGTACAGTATCCAACTAAATGAATGACTTTTACAGGAAGTATATGTAACAGATACATAGCTAATATTTGATAACTGAGTTATGAAGTTAAACTTTTTAGATTAATCCTTTTAAAATATGAAGAATAGCAGTAGATATTTGTCAAAAGCGTGAAAGAAAGCCGCCTGTGAGGGAGAACGTTATCTTCTATAATGGACTATAATTCTCAGTAGGAGTATTTTAAATACCCAAGGGAAAAGAATAATAGCTTTTTCTTTATTTTAGCTTCTTTTTAACTGTCTAAGCATCATTAGATACTATTACTGTTTTCTGATATTTAGACTCTTAAGAAGGGATCCATTTTTATGTACCCATTATTTAAGCCACTATTTCCACAATGTGTAAACCTCATATAGGTCACTGTAAAAGAAAATATTTTGAATTAGTTCAGTGAACAACAAACATTTTAAAAAATGCTTCCATTAAAAGTTTAGGCATTATGAAGAAGGTCTAAGACTATCTGGATGTTCTGTAGCTAGGTAGAATTATTTTTTGATGGTCTACAATTATTTAAGTAATGGCAAGCACAATAAACAGTTTGGTTTGGATGACATAGTTTTAAAAATTGTTTACATTGAAGATCTTAATAGATTTCTAAGCAATGAAAAGAGAATAAATCCTGCCAAACATGGCCATCAAATGAGAGTTGTGTTTGAGGACCTGGCTTTAGGAAAGCAATCAATATTGTTTCATATTGTCATATCATGTCACTTACAAGCCAGTATTCAGCTAAGATTGTAAAATCTTGCTAAAAGAGTTTAAACTTCTGCAAGGATTGCAGAATAGCTGACTTCCTAACTGTGACTTCTCTGGTAGAGAAGGCCATATCTTTTGAGTTGGTACAGAGCCAAGCACAATGGCTGATTCAGGGCCTCTGGGTGATACTGCACTATAAATAATAACTTAAAATAATAATTTGGCAGTTAAACTTCATGTTCATTTGTCAGTCTCCTGATTCAGGGCCTCTGGGTGATACTGCACTATAAATAATAACTTAAAATAATAATTTGGCAGTTAAACTTCATGTTCATTTGTCAGTCTCCTAGCTCTAACGTGGACTATATCACATGGCAAATTACAAGACCTTACAAGATGGCACCAACGACTCTAAGCATTGATAAACAGAGTGGAAACTATGTAAATAAAGTTATGGTGAATTTCATATGTGTTGGCAAGTGTTCACAAAGCTCACAAAGGATGATAACCAGAAAGTGGCATCTGAGAGGTGACCCTGCCACTTTTTTTTTATATTATATATCCTTTTCATTCTGGCTGATGGCTAAGTGGCTCTTGTCTTTGCAAGAATAGGGCTTTCTCTTGGATTAATGCAGTGAATCAGTTGTTTCAAAGCCTGTTCTATCTAAATCAAATGCTGTTTTCACTATAGAAGAGTGTGCTTAAAATTGCTTGATGTGTTCTGAAATAAGCTCTAGGTGTTTCCAGATAAAATACATGGAGTGTCCCAGGACACTAAACTGAAATAATCCTAAACTTTGCCGCAGAACAAAGTAGATTACTAATCTCGGTGTGAATGCAAGACTATAAACGCAGCAGAGCCACAACTGTGTTGTTGTGCAATGATTGAGGTCAATCCTCCTCCATGTTCTTTCTCTAGGGCAGGGCAAAGAAAAGGTTTGAGGGATGTAATCAAGAGTAGCCTGGAGAAGTGGAACTATTTAATTGCACACACCTAAGCCTCCTGTATAGGGGTTGCAGCTGCTTCCGCAAATAATAGTCTATAATGGTAGTGGAGCAGTCGTGCAGTTACTCTACATCAGTGTCTAATTGTGGTTAAGCCTGTCTTCCACCAACACCTCATAGATTCTCTGAGCCAAGGCTTTGCATGTGTAGTCAGATGACAGAGCAGAATCCATTTTCTAAAATGGAAAAAGAATAAGTTTCTTCATTTGAGTCCTCCTATCAGTAACAAAGAACCTAGAAATCTAAGTAACCTCTGTTTGAAGTAAGTCTATACCAGTCTCTAAATTCCCATGCTACATTGTATAAGTAGCTACTTTATTAAACAAATACTAGAGTAAAGATTGGAATCGGACAAAATTGTACTGCATTTGAAAGATTTCTGATATTTAAACCTCTCAAACATTTTGTAACTCAAAGAAAATTAAGTCTTGCGGGGAAGGATTAATTGGAAATAACTATAACTGATGCTGAATAATAAACATTTGGTTATATGTGAGGAATACATCCAACTCTTATCTCTTCAGAGTCTTCTGAAGAAAATTCCTAACAAAAAATCTTGGACTCTTGAAGATATTCATTGTTTACTCAGAAAGCAAGCTGGCGATGCCAGTTCTTTACAAGCTTGCAGCATATAACAAACACTGTTTTTGTACAAAAGAGCAAGGAATTCTGGAATGACATGCGCAAAGATGTTGTAATATTAAGGAACATAACATTTTTCTTTATTTCACCGTGTATAGTTAGTTACATTTTTACATGCTGGGTTTTATGGATCATTTTATACCCTATATTGTACCATGTTTGTCTTTAGGTAGGTCTCCATTAGTTTAGAAACTCTTAGTGCATTATTTTCAAAGGTGTTGAGCACCTTTATCTTTTTCTTTAGCTATTGGTGTGTGTTCAGAACAGTTGCCTGAATGCGAACTCATCACTTTTTAGAAGTAATAGGAAAGAGTGTATAATGAGATCTTTCTAGTTCATGATACGTTAACTGAAGGTACTACATACATTTCTAGATACATTCTTTCTTCGCTGATATGTTTCTTGAGGTTTAATAAAACACTGACTCAACTCTTTGGAACCTTTATAGCTAGATAAGACATCTAAATGACATTGATTTTCTAATGGTTTTTTTAAGGGGATGTTTTCAAAATAAAAAGGACACTTTTGTGGCAACATTTTTTTAGCATTGTGATATACTCATATAAAAGAAAAACTACTTGTTCTCTTGTCAGTGCTGCCAGTTTCTAACTTAAATGACATATCTTCCACTCTGAGCAATATGCATATCTTCCAATAACTTTTTTTAAGTAAGTTTATCATGAGACACTGGAAATGTGACATTACCATTAGTTTTCAGCAAAATGTCATAATATGATATGAATGGCCATAGTGGGTCAGACCAATGGTCGGTCTAGCCCAATATCCAGTCTTCTAACAGTGGCCAGTGCAAGATGCTTCAGAGGCAATGAACACAACAGGGCAATTGATTGAGTAATCCATTCCCTGTCATCCAGTCCCAGCTTCTGGTAGTCAGAGGTTTAGGGACACCCAGAGCATGGTATTGCATCCCTGACCTCCTAGACTAATAGCCGTTCATGGGCCTAGTCTCCATGAACTTATCTAATTCTGTGTTGAATCTATTTAGACTATTGGCCTTCACAACATTCCATGGCAAGAAGTTCCACTGGCTGGTTGTGCGTTGTATGCAGAAGTACCTCCTTTTATTGGTTTTAAACTTGCTGCCTATTAATTTCATTGGGTGACCCCTCGTTCATCGGTTATGTGAAAGAGTAAATAACCATTCCTTATTTACTTTTCCACACCATTCATGATTTTGTAGACTTCTATTACATCTCCCCTTAGTTGTTTCTTTTCTAAAATGAACAGTCATAGTCTTTCTAATCTCTCTTCACATGGAAGCTGTTCCATACTCCTAATCATTTTGGTTACCCTTCTTTTTCTATTCTAATATTACTTTTTTGAGATGGGGCAACCAGAACTGCATGCAGTATGCAAGGTGTGGTTGTAACATGGATTTATATTGTGGCATTATATTTTCTGTATTATCTATCCCTTTCCTAATGGTTCCTAACATGGTTAGCTTTTTTTTGACTGCCCCTGAGCACTGAAACTATCTACATCGACTCCAGTGCCTTTCTTGAGTGCTAACAGCTAATTTAGATTCCATTGTTTTGTATGTATAGTTGGAATTCTGCTTTCCAGTGTTCATCACTTTGCATTTATCAACATTAAATTTCATCTGCCATTTTGACGGTTGACTGTTCAGTTTTGTGAAATCCCTTTAACTCTTTGAAGTCACCTTTGGATTTAACTATTTTGAGTCCTCTGCAAACTTCGCCACCTCACTGTTTACCCCTTTTTCCAGATCATATATGAATGTTGAACATGACTAGTCCCAGTAAAGATTCTTGGGGGACCCCACTATCTACCTCTCTTCACTGTGAAAACTACCTTTTGTATCCTATCTTTTATCCAGTTACTGATCCATGAGAGTACCTTCCTTCTTATCCCATGACTACTTTGTTTGCTTAAGAGCCTTTGGTGAGGGACCTTATCAGAGGCTTTCTGAAAATCCAGTTACACTGGATCACCCTTGTCCACGTGTTTGTTGGCCCCTTCAAAGAATTCTAGTAGTTTGGTGAAGCCTGATTTCCCTGTTCTCTGTGTTAGTCCGATCATTGATAATAGAGGTGGAATCCTGCACCCACATTCCTGTCTGCAATGAAATTCATTATGCAGAAGTTTGAGGAGCTTGATTTGAGGAGTCCCTGAGAAGATCTGAACCCCATACATGCTGTAGAGGCTGGGAAAAGGGTAGGTCATGGGAGGAGCTGGAGCTGGGTTTGTGGATCTGAAATTATGTATATCCACTGTGGCCACCTCTTCCCATCAAGAAGGGCACAAACAGCAGCAAAAGTTCCTGCATCCACGGGGTTGCAGTAGCAGCTGTGTTGTGGCATTGGGGAGGACTTTCCTTTCCCTATGGAAGTCTCTGTGTGAAAGACTGGTGGTGCAATTTTTGTGTGAGGGGAGAGGGGCAGATTTTGCCCATGGTGGGGACCAGTATTTGAGCAAAAACTGTATGATTGAAAAACTAATTGCAATGTTGTCACAGGCTCAACATCTACTTGGAAAGCAATTATTTTGGCTGCCCTAAACATTGGCATTTATATAGCAGTAGCAAGGCCATTCGATGACCTAGTTATTGTACAATATGAACCTTTATACCAATGGATAAGGCTACAACTAGTTCCAGCAATATTCCTCATTACAACTGCAGGCAATGTCTGCTCAAACTGGTTATGTGTTAACTACTGGTAGATCAGGTAAAACAAAAAAACCCTCCAACCCCACAACTTTTTAATTGTGGCCACTGTACAACAGGAGAGTTAAGGTGTTTATTTCAAAATCTAGTCACTGAGGTGTGCTTAAAGTCTCACCCACACCAAAATATTTGGATATTTATCCAAACCTCTTGAATCAAATTCTGGCTGCAGATATAGCTAAAATGCTCTAAATTAGCTGAATCAGCATGTCAAACTAATTCAGGAGATTTGGTTAAGCACCCAAATATTTGGGGTGGGATCAGGGGAGAGATTTCAAAAGCACCTAAGCCTCTTTGGAGCACAGGTCCCTTTCAGTGTGCCTCATGCCCCCCAACTCATTCAGGCTCATTTGAAAAACCACCCAGTGATGGGGTGCTCTACCCATTACAGGAGTGGCATTGGTTCCTGGCTGTCTTGGGGACTAGCCCACCAGATAGACAGCAAACTAAAGGGGGTGGCATCTTATTTTCAAGTCAGAATATCATCTTGCACAAGTAGTGTATATGTTTAGGTTGCTGTGGGTCCAACTTGCTAGATGTGAGTGACAGACCAAGGGACACTGGCTCTGGTGCTTATTCTATCCACTACGTCTTCATGGCAAAGATTAACTGAGACAAAGCCTTCGTCTATGCCAGGGATTTGCCCTGTTGGAGCCATCAGTAGCAGCTCCCTGGCATAGCTGCCCTGAGACAAACCCCTAGCCTACACAGACAAAGGCAATTGGTAAGGACACAGGTGAATGAGGACAGACACAGAGGTGAATTTAATGGCCTGACACAAATTAGCACCCCTCTCCAGTGTTGTCTACTCCATTTCCCCTGATTCTCATGTACCAGACCTATAAGTGGGTCCAGTGCGAGGGTTACAGGGTTCCCACCATAAAACATACAACTCAGGGTAGACTAACCTCGGCCTATCTCTAGGATGCAGACCACTCTGCTGAATTTTCCCATCCTCTCCCCTCTAATGGTGGCAGAGGGTACCAAAAGAGGGACCTTGATCTGTGAAGACTTCAGATCTCCCCTTCTCCCAGAAGTACAAGTCTACCAGAGAAATCTCAGGTCTCTTACTTCAGGGAGATGGCCCTTTTGGCCTTTTATCCACACTGGACACCAGCCACAAGGTATGACAAACTAAACATTCACACCAGTTACCAATATTCATTTCTAAGTCCTCCTGCTATTTAACACAACTATCTCCATGATGCTGTGAGACAGGTGGAAAAAACACACCAGGTCTCCCATCAATTTGTACCCCCCAATGGGAAAAGTTCCTTTCTGATCTCCCAAAAGAGGTAATCTGTCAGACCCACAGCATCCTACCCTAAACCTACAGAGGAGGTGGGTAGACTAGCTAATATGGAGTGAGAGGCTCCAAAAGATCCAGGCAAAGGTTTAAATTAGCAGGGTGGGGGAGAAGCAAGGGGCCAATCAACTCCTATCTTACTCTGGCTCGCTCGTGGGAGGCATAGAAATCCTGGAGGAGAAGGGGGCCCACCTTTTGTGTTCTGGTGTGTCTCTCCTGCCCACCCGCACTCTCTTCCCGGTGGCTTATCCGCCCCTAGCAGGTTTCCTGCCCATTGTGTCAGGCATGTGGCATTTGCATCAGTACAGCTTAACCCTGTTTGAAATAGGAATAAGCTGCAGTAGTGAAAATCATTGCTTCTCTCAGTTTACCATGTGTAGCTTGGGGTTTGCTCTGTTGCAACTACACTGGTGGCAAATCCCCGCTGTAGACAAAGCCAAATGCTTTTGACCTCAGTGGGACTTCTCATGTGAGCAAAGACTATTGAGGTGAATATGGGTTGTGGGATCTTTTGGACAGGGACATTGGATGAAATCCATTGACTTGAATGGGGTCAGGATTTCATTTACTTTCTTGAATTTCGCTGCAAGATGCCATGTACATCAGTATCAATTTGTAAATAATTGTCTAGCAGTTTTCAGCCCATCATGTTTTATTTATGTGGGATGAATAACAACACATTTCACTCAATCTTATACCTTACAGATTATAACTCTGAAGTTAACTTGCAGTTGGATGAAGGAGGAGTAGCAATGAAAACAGACATGAGTTTGGAACCTGAGGTAGTTACTAAAACGTTGGAAACTACAAAACCGTTCGTATTGGTGCTACCAACAAGAATATCATGTGAGGTAAGGCCTTTCAATGCTAAAAAATTGGGAATAAATGTTACTCCTCTGCTCTTCCTCTTGCTACAAGCTTCTCCATAGCATATCAGTTCTGTTGGGCAGATCACAGCTCTGGAGCACACATGAGAGTTTACCTACGATGGGGTTACACTGCCTGTGTGTCACATCCACGCTGGAGTCAACAGATCTGCCAAATAAAATGGATTTGGGACAATCTCTGCAGGATTTTACTTCTGTTAAAAATTGTTTGGCAGATGGGGTCAGATATAATTTTGCTTCAGTATGTTTCATTGCAATATAAAGGAAAACTGTAGTCAGGAACTTTCTCAAAAGATGTGAAGCGCCTGACTGTCGGAATCAATTTTGGAGTGGGTGGATGGATGTGAGTGTGCGCGTGCACGCAAACATACGAATACTCATTTTTTAAAATCAACACCATATGTGAGAAAACACAAAAAAATGGAAACGATAAAGGATGCAACCTCTTGGGGCCCCATCCTGCAGCCCTTAGACAAATGAGTGGCCACAGTCATATGTGAGGGTTGAAGAATCTGGTCAGTAATGCCATGTCAGAGAAGTGAAAGGACCGTCACACAGCTTTTGCTATTTTTTGCTATTTTGTGACAAATAGGCTATTCCATGCCACTGAGTAAGAGGTTACTGATTACAGCTGAAAATCAGATGAAAGACATGCATCTAGACAAAAGACTACGAACATATTTAGCTTACAATTTTTACTATTTTGTGAACTTTCAGTAATCAGCACTGATGAAACCAATAGGGTTCTGCATAAATTACTATCAAACCTATAGAATTGAATAGAGAATTACAGGTAGTACCCTTTAAAAAGTGTACTTTTGGGAAATATTGTCTGTCCCGTTTCCCCTGTCCCGTCCCCTCTCAACCAGCCCGATTGAGAGTATTATTATAAACAGTATAATAATTGCATTCTGAAAGGTCTCTTCATTCACGGTGACCCTGTCACATTCAGAGGGAGATTATGTAGCGATAGAAGGTATGCATTTTGTTTTGAAGAACTAATAAAGGGATTAAGGGTGAAATTTAGTTCAGTTTTAGCTGATCTGAAGGATGGCAAACATAGCTCAGTAAATTGTGCGTAGTGAATGATGTACCATATGTTGCTTGTTCTGTTCTTCAAAGAACATTAGCATGTGTGAACATTTTCCTAGTGAAAAATCTATAAAATTTGCCAGAAATCCATGGGCCAAGTTCAAAGGTGTCAAATAGTGTAACATTATAAGTCAGTATGACAGTGGGAGTCAGCATGAGTGAGTACAAACTAGTGTCACTTTCATACAGAGAAGGTTGAATGATGCATGGAGAACAACTAAAAGGGAAGGGTGGAGGACGGCATAACATAAATTAGAGAGCCTTTTTTATTTTATACCTTCTTGTTAGTTCCTTTCCTTGCTATAACTCTGCCCTTAGCATTTAAAGTGTACCAGCTTACACTAAAACTGATTTATATTTCCTCTGAGATGCATCTTACGTCAACTAGGTCACCTTTGAATTTGGCCCATTACCTACTGTTGCT
This sequence comes from Mesoclemmys tuberculata, assembly GCA_007922155.1. Taxonomy (NCBI): domain Eukaryota; kingdom Metazoa; phylum Chordata; order Testudines; family Chelidae; genus Mesoclemmys; species Mesoclemmys tuberculata. The sequence continues at coordinate 11,051,601 of ML675617.1, read as the reverse complement.
CCCTAATGTTCTCTGTTGAAAGTCACCCTTGTGCAGAAAGTCAGCAGAAGACCATTGTACCACTGAAGTTCCTTACTCATGAATCCATTTCTTAGGGTTTAAGTATGTCTTAAGTAGTGTAGGGGTCCCTTCATGAGGTGAATTTCACACTGTCTGGACTGGTAGTGAATAGTAGTTGATTTTAGCCTCAGAGTGGAAAGAATTTCATTATATATTGTTTTAGTAAACAGAGTTCAAACTATTACAGTAACCCTGTCACTTTTTTACTTAGAGAAACATAAGGATAACTTAATGAAATAGCTTCAGCACTGTTATATAACAATATTTCAGGATATAAAGCTATTGGTAAAAGAACTTTTCTTGCAACTTGCATTAAAGCATATAATTTACATTTTATGGTTTCAATGTAATTTGGTGGAAGGCTAATGGAAGCATATTTCTAACTTTATAGAACCCTGGTGAAATATTCATTCTTTTGAGAGATGAAATAACTGAAACTGTAGAAATTGAGTTCATAACAGACAATCAACGAATTAGGACACAGCCAGCCTATTGGAATCAGAAGGTCAGATGCATGCAAGCTTTAGGTAAGAGAACATTGCTGTAGCTCTAAATAAATAGAAATATTTTGGTCCTGGACTCTCTTCACTGGTCGTACAATAAGTAGTTTCACTTCCCATCAGAATCTATTATTATTTTGTGTTTCCTGTGTATGGGTTTTGCATACAGAGCATTATTATTTTTATTAATACACCAACACGAGGGCTTATGATTTATGGGAAACTGGATTTTATTGAGTTGTTTTTGTGTGGTTAAATGGCAGGTGGCAGGCTTTAAAATGTCATTGATTAGTCACAGATTAACATTCTTAATAAATTCCTGCTATAAAATGCAAAGCTAATATTCTTATTACTGCAATAGGTTTAACAAGATGCTTTGTCTCTTATTTTATGCAGTGAGGTTGTTTTTTCTTTTTGCCCATATGCCTGTCTATAATTCTTACTGACATCTGAGAACATTTCCTTTCTTTGCTGTTGTTTCATATCCATCCCATTTCTGTGTATTACTCAGTCTCCCTTGGTTTCTCTGGGTTTTTTCAATAACTTTATCCATAATTTTAGCTATTCTATTTTCTTATTTTGCCTGGAGCATGATAGATAAACAACATGACAACATTTTCATTTTAACAGCTTCAGAAGGCAGAGGGGATGACCATGCCTCCTCCCAATTATTGGACTAGAGGTGTGATGGAAATATTCAGCTAAGAGTTCAGAGCTCAGTTTACCTCTCTGTTGCATGATGTGAATTCCCAAAGGATAATATTATTTTTAATTTTTTAAATATTTTAATATTTTTAATATTTTAATTTTTTAATATTTTAATTTTTGAAAATATGATAATACCACATCATTTAGGAGGAAAACACTTAAGTTACAATTTTCAAAGTTGGCTGCCTGAAGTTAGGCCCTGAATCCATATTTAGGCATCTAAGTACAGTAAGGGGCTTAATTTGTCCTCTTCCCTGGAAAGAGCCACCACTGGCTTCCTCTCACTGGGGATCATAGATGGCTTTGATAGTAAACACTATACTTAACCTTTGTATGGTGCTTTCAAAGGGCTATATGGACACCAGTTGATCCTTCTCACCCCATTGTAAGGTTAGATGGGTGATGTTGTCCCCATGTTACAGATGGGGAACTGAGGCAAGGAAGTTATGGTTTACTCAGGAAAACATGGCAAGTCAGTGACAGTTGGAATTAGAACAGCAGCTCCTGGCGTCCACCTCTCTGTGAAGTTCATTCAGCAATGGAGGTACTTAAAGATGAGGTTGCAAGTTGCCTGATTTATCCATGTGCTTGAGAGCTCTTTATTATGGGGGTGGCTCAGTGGGGAAGTAGGTGGCAATTTGAACTGGCTGCTCTTGGCTCATTTTGGTGATGAGGCATGTTTCAGAAAAGAAAAATGGAAATTCCCGTTGACTGTATTGTGGTGACTCCTCCAGGGACATCTCCTGGGGACATTATTGGGCGAGGGCAGATATCCATAAGGGATATAGATTAGTAAACAAAAAATACAAATCATAACTAATAAGTTCAGTATTTCTTTTTGTCCCAAACCAAGGTTAGATTTTTGTTCCATTGGAGCTTTTAAATAATTCTTTTTGTCATCCCAGCAGAAGCACTGGTTTCCCTCCACCATCATTTAATTTAGCTTCTCTGTTATTCCACCTCCCCCCTTGGCAAAAACCTACAATGACTGAAATGCAGGAATGCCCATTTGCAACAAGGATCCAGCTGATTTCATTTTAACAAGGGAAAGTTAAATTAGTTTGTGCTTGTTACCATTTAAGTGAATTAAGATGATGCTTTCAATTAATCTGAATTTCTTTGACTCTCCATTTCTTATCTGTCTTCAAGTTTGTCCATATTTATTCTTTTGTGGGGAGAGCTAGAATTTAGTTCTGCTGTTGATAGGTACAGCAGGATTCATGGCACAATGAATACCAGTGAATTATAAAATGTACTCATAAAGGGCTCATGCGGCATACACAGAGCAAGTTGTTCTGAAGTAACAGACTACACAAATACCTCCTTCCTCAGCTTTCAGTAGGTAAACAACTGGAATGGAAGTAATTAAACTGTAATTTCTACAAAACCCAATTTTGAGAGGCATGCCTGCAATTAAGACAAATGTTTCAAAAGATGAATAGCAAATCTGTAATTTGTAATAAATGACTAAACCTTTACTTAATTTGTAGGCAGAAGGAAGCTGATTGTAGAGCATCAATCTTTCAAAGGGATAGTTGAAATGTGAAGCATGCTGTTTTCACTCTTTCTAATTTGGAACAATACATAGCTATATTTTATAAGGATTTACAGATATGTATTTTGTTGCATTTTTGTGTTAAAGTGAAGGACTTGAATTATAAATTATTGCATTGAAACATCTGTGAAATGAAAATCTTATTCATTGCCTTCTCTGTTCTTTTACTTATTTCTCTGTTCTTTTACTTACCCCTGAGACCTCCAGTCTGACATTATAAAATGTTTTCAGCTGCAGTTTTTGTTTGTGTTTTATAAGATTTTCCTGCTGGCCCTGTAAATGTAAATGTCTACTGTGAGGGAGTCATTAAGGCCATGACACAGATTGAATACTACACTGCGGTAGAGGAGATTGAACGCATATTTAAAAAAGTGGCTGATCCAATAGCTTTTGCTTGTCAGGTAAGTTGACCTCTCCATTAAGTTAATAAAACAGCATTAAAGTGCCAGTATGAGATTGTATACTGTGTTATAAAGGCTATTTTGATTTGAATAATAACGAGCAAAGAATCAACAAGAGACTGGGAAAAAGCCAGTCTTTGAGATGTCTAGTTGTAAACAAATCAGACAAGGGAAAACGAATTATCTCTTGAGCTATTATTAGTTGTTTGTTGTTGTTTGTTGTTTACACAGTGACATAAATTTGAATGATTTTTTACAGACATAGATTATTGTCCTTGGCTCATAGATGAAAATAATACTAATTAACTTCTATCAATTGCAAAAGAGAAACTGTGGAGTCTGTTCTGAAACCAAGGGAGAATATCCTTAACTCACGCAGTGTTTGGGGATTGAGGAAGGAGTGGGAGAGAGATTTGGACCACAGCATATCCATTCAGCAGTCAGTAGGATTTATTTTTGGGCTGGTATTGAAAACTGAATGATTCCTAAGTGTGAAAAGCATTAGCTTATTATGCACATACAGATTGTATACAGCTATTCAGTTATCACTCATGAGATCTGCTGGTTGCCATGCAGATCTTTGCATGTGTTTAGAATTCAGGCTTCGAAGCTGGACTTCATACTCAGCACCACAGACTTCAGTACAAAGGCTCTGTGTATAAAACAGTAGGAAAAGAAAGCAGACTTTGGAATGGACAGAAACTGAAATATCATTTATTCAAGGGATGGTAGTTTGAGCATATTTGATAAGTTTATATTGTAATGACAAAGCAAGAACAAAAAACAAATCTGCATGTAATGTTGACAGGCTCATTTTCCTGTGACAAATCTACCTTATCTACCACCTGAGGCATTACACTCATAACAAAAGGATTAATAAAAATGATACATTTCATCATTGCTGTTCTGTTTAAGCACAATGGTACATTCCTCCCAAAACACAATTCACTTTTATTCTTGGAAAAGAAAATAAGTGAAAATAAAGTGTATCTTATCCTTCCAGTGCACCTCCTAAAGTCATTACAAAATCTACCATTCTTAAATCTCTAGATTAAAGGCCATCTAAAATTACCTTCATCTGGATTTAACAACATTTTCCGTTGAAAGAAGAGGGTGAGAGACTGAGACGACATCTACAGTACAGTGTAGTCGGCATAACTTATTGCTTAGGTGGGGTGAATAAATCACAGATGAATAAATCACCCCCTTGAGTGATGTAAGTTACACTGACATAAGCGCTGGTGTGAACAGTTTCTCCCGCTGACATAGCTACTGCCATTCACACGAGCTGCAGTAGTTAAATCAATGGGAGAGCTGCATCCCACTGTAAACTTTAGTGGACCATGGCCCTAAATTAAAAAAAAAAAAAAAAAAAAGGGCTTTCTATAATATCTATAGGATATTAGATTCTTTATTCATTAGGTTGACCCCTCACCTCAACAATGTGGCTAAAATTCAGTAAGACATACAATTTTAAATACTATTCAAGTACAAATTGCAGTTTTTTTCTAAGCAGAACAGTATGAGCACTAGAAAATACAGCAATAGTGTTTTGAATGCCAAGTATCTTTGAATGGTCTTCTAACCTTTACTCACCTGAATAATATATAGGAGAATAAATTTGGAGTAACTGTAGGCCTGGCTATTTAGTTTTTTTGCTCAGGGTTACTGTTGTAAAAGTAAGTCAGTGCCAAGAGACTTTTTTCATCATCAGTGAGTGACACTATCCACGTCATGGCTATGCTGTGGGAAAGAATGACCAAGGGAAATCTGTTTGTGGTGATGTTTTTAGTGATGCACACCAAGCGATAGAATAATGTAATTGCACTAGCTAAGCTATTTCCCACAATCTTTCAAGCTCCTTTAACCTCTTAATATAGCAAAGTGACAGCCTTCTTATAGTTAAGGTTAAGATAAGTTTTCTGTTTAAAGCTTGATTCTTCTAAGTGCTCTAAAATCTACACAGTTACCCAGTTTGCCTTGAGTTTTGATGTGCCTCAGGGAAGCACAGGTTCCGTTAATGGTCTAAATGTGGGGCCATTTGAACAAGGGAGTTGTGAGATAAAGGCCCTGGAAGAAAACAACAACAGCTTTTCTTAAAATTCAGAAATTCTGACAACCTTTTTAGTTTACATACAGGTCAGTCCACGGTTGAGATTATTTGACCAGGATTTTGAATGCTCAGGGTTACCCCAACAGAGTGCATGGCATCAATCAGCCCTTTGTGGGAAATCACATTAAAACATTATTTGAAAAAGATTTTGCTTCTGCAATTAGGCATCATGTAAACTGCATTATTTTCACTCCTAATAGGTTACACTGATTGTGTGTGAATATAGGAGTTAACAGGATTGTTAGCCTACAAAGTTTCATGCTGGTTGGTTAACAAAAGGTGAAAAGTGTAGTGGTCCTTCAAATCTGGCCTCCACCTGGTGACAGTTAATTGAGTCCTACCCTGAGACAGAAATCTGGAAAAGGGGTGGGAAGTTTATTACTAAAATCCATCTGTCAAGATTAACATTATTTTGGGGGTTTGTGGGTGTTTTTTTTAAAGTGAACATTTGCTGGCAGGGAAGAGGTGTTTTAGGGCTTGGAGGAGTGGCGGAAAATAGGAATGAGAGGGGTTGGGGGTCGCAGCAAGGGAAGGGGGATAAATGGGGTTGGGAGGTAGTGGATGTGAGGAGGGTTGGGGGACGTAGGTGACAGAGGGACACTGGTAAAGGGATAGATGGAAGTAAGTGGCAGGAGGGCTGAAGAAGAACAGAGGCAGGGGCACCCGTCAGCCCCTCATTTTCCCTTTCTCTGTGTATGGCAGGAACTGGGGGAGGGAGTGTGAGCCTTTTTCTCTGCCCCTCTTTATGTGAGCTGGGAGTCCTTGCCTGCTATTGGTGTCTGAGCCTTAATCCCTGTCCTGTGAGTGTGCCAGGTGTGGGGAACCCATGGAGGTGTGACTTCCCTGCTGCCCCTATTCGCCCCCCCATCTGAGTCAGGAGCTGGGGAACCCTCCCTGCCTCTCTGTGCGGGGAGTTTAGAAGAGGTATGCTGGTAGCATGCACTAAGGACAAATAGAATGCCAGATCTGAGAAGGGATATGTTTGACACATCAGAAATTCTCCTGCCCTGGGAGAGGGGAAGGAACACCCGTGGATCTGAATGCTGCAGTTCACACATCTCCCAGCTATTGTTTTAGGCTCTATTCATCCACATTGGGTAGCCTTTCATCTGAGTCTTCTGAGAATATCTCATTGAGATGAATGGGCTACTGCTAAGCTCCTCTTTGAGCCTGCAGCTTTGAAGTTTGAAACCCACCCTGGGCAGAAATCTGAGAATGAACTATAAGCATTTGGAAAAAATCTGCCTTTGAGAAGGGTTTTTTTTTTTTTTTTAAAGTTTAAAAACACCCCATCATCTGAGTACAGCAGAATATTCAGTAGGAGCCGAAACCATTTTTGAAAAGACAATAAGTTGCACAAGTGAATTTTTGTTAGAGGAGAGGATTGAAGAGGGGGTTTGTAGCTGCAGTGCAGGATGGGTGAATTATGGGGCCCTAAATGGGAATGGGTGTTAGGTGAGTGAAGAGGGTTTGGGAGGCTCAGGTGAGCAGGCAGGGAGAATATAAGGGGTGGCAGAGGAAGTTGGGGTTTTATGACTGGAGGAGGGAACTGTCGGTCCTAAATTCTCCCCTCTGCAGAGGTCTGAGCCCCTCTCCCTGCCCCCTGTGTGTCTCAGAAGATGTGGGGATCCTGCTCCTGTTGGGGTGTCTAAGCCCCTCTCCAGGCCCCTCCATGTAAGTGGTCATCTGATGTCGGGGACTGAATGTAGCACACATTTAAATGTCTGAAATCCAGAAAAGGAATAGGTAAGATGCACATCATCCTGCTGGGGCTCAGTTGTGGGATCTCCCCAGCGTGCAGGGGGAGTGGCGGACTAGGGCATGTCTGGGGAAGCAAGCAAAAGCAAGGAGTCCCAGCTGGGGCTGGGTAGCAGGAGAGGGGCCCAGTGCCCTGTGCATCTCAGATTACATAATCAAGGTAGCATGTGGTTTTCCAGTAACTGCCTGTGACATGGGGGGACAACATCAAAGCGTGGAGAAGAGAGACGCACCACTTTCCCTTCACGCATTTAAAGTTATTGTAAGAGCTATGTAATAAAACTCTCAAGGTTTTGGAACACAGACTAAGAATTTCTCTGACTGGGTATCTTAGCAATTACACATTGTAAACGTTTCAAAGCTTGACCATTATTCCCATTCCACTAGAACAAAATGTCCATGAGGGGACGAACACTGAGGAATCCCATCCCATGTGGCCTAGTGGAAAGGCCACTGGACTGAAACTATTTGTAGTTTTACCACAGGCCTGCTGGGTAACCTTGGGCAAGTCTCATCACCTTTCTGTGCCTCAGTTTCCCATCTGCAAAAGGGAGACAATGTGAAGTTCTTTGGGTTCTTCTGCTGAAAAGCACTATATAAAACAAGGTCTTTTGATTATTGTTTGGCCACGGAACATGTGAACTGCAAACCTAAGTGAGAACTTCAGCTGCCTAAATAGCTACTAACTCCTGCCAACAAATGTCTCTCTTTCTTGTTTAAAAACACTAGGAAATTGAATGACAAAAAACTTTAACACAGAGTTAAGGTGATAGCTCGTGCCCTTCCAGAATAATGACTTCAGCAAAAGTCAAATTTCTGAAAACCAGGAATACAGAATTAAGGTGAATGCCCATCCAATCTGTCCTCTTTCTGCAGTGCCCCATGATGCCCATAACACTCTGCCTCTTCACTGTGGTGGACAGATGCTTCTTGCACTTGCCTGATGTTCAAACTTTGAATTTAATCCCCTGGCACAATACTACACTTATGGGGCAAAAACCACTTCTTCATACCCTTTTACAACCCATTCACATTTACACACAGGATTCCATCTAAGGCTATACTTTACCCTACCCATCATTAAATCCACAGACACTTTCATATTTCACCTTGCTGCTAACAATACCGATGGCAGGAAGACCTTAGTGCCCTGCTGCTGATACAGTGTACATCTTTCTATATTGAAATGATGAAGAGTGGAACCTCAAGGCACATAGGCATATCTTTCCTTTGATGACACACACGAAGTATGCAGAGGCAGATCTCATATCCTAGTCACAACTCTGTGATGCTCCTCAAACTAAACCACAGATCTCCTCTTATCACAATCACAGCTCTTCCAAGCTGTTCCAGCTTATTCCTCCATCATTCAGTACAGCTGTCCCAGTGGCTATCATCAGCTCTAGAGGGACAGTTAAAGTTGCATGGGTGTTTACCATTCCTCTGTATCTCCTGGTTTTCAGAAGTTTTGAGTTTTGCTGAACTTGACGTTCAGGAAGAGCACAAGCTATTACCGGATAACCTTAACTCTGTGTTAACAAAGTGTGGCAGCAGGATACAATGAAACGGTTCATTTAATGGAACATTATCTAAACAAGCCTTAAAAAGAGATTCATATGAGGAAAACCAAAATACAATTTAGGAAGATAATTAGAATTCCCATCAAGTAGCAGGAATACTTTTATTTAACCAGTATAATTAAAACCTTTGAGACTCGGGTTTTATCTACAAAGGTATCCTGAGGCAACAGCTGTTTGTCTATGCAGAGTGACAATCAGACACAACATAAAACAAAATTAAAGTCAAATACAAAAGCTTACAGCAATTATTGATCAAAGAAACAGCATTGTGATCCTAAAGAAAAGTTCAAGTTTCTTCTGAATTTTTGAGATGTAGCTGCTTGTTAAAATCTCTTAATGAATGCAACTTTGTCTAATAAAGCATACCAAGGATGTCATGTTTGTATGATATACTTTTATGACATTGTATCCTCCGTTGCTGACCTTTCAAATTATTTTTATATGATGTGCATTGATGTCCACTAAAAAAATAGGGTTAGAGTGGTCAAATCATTTTTACTGTTGGCCAAATCAGGGCGTAGTTTCTGGATATGACAGGTTTGAGTAATACTGTACTACTAAACCAAATTGATTTTCCTCTTTAGACTGGGGTCAAAAGCCAAAATTAGATTCAAAATTAGGGCTGATCATAACTTCTTTAACAAAATGTTTTTAAAAAATGATCATTTTAAGATTAAAATCAAAATGTTTTGTGCATAAGTGCCTTTTTCCATATATTTCTGAAATTTTTATCAAAACATTATTGAAAACATTATCAAAATACTATTTAATAATACAGTAAAATAAAATATTAAAACATTGAGAGATGTTTTTAAAAAGGATTCATTTTGAACCCTTTGAAATGAAACAACTTTGAAATTTTACAAGAAAATAGGTTTTCAGTGTTGGATGTCCCTTACTGTATCGTAAGTCTGTATCGTAATGATGAGTGGAAAGGACTTGGTATCTTGGTATATGGGAGGTAGGGCTTGCTAATGGTTTAATTATAAAAATGGAGAGTAAATTCATATAATACTACATTAAAGAAGCTCTCCTAGGGACGTATCTTGTTATACTAACTCCTTATGAAGAGACATGATCATATGGCTGTTATGCTTCATAATTAGAGTTCTATGCCTATTTCATTAATTCATACGTTTCCTTAATTTATGATTTCAACATTCTGAGTTACACAGTTTACTGATTTTTTTTTCCTATGTGACTTTCCACTAATACAAATATTGATCTACTTATTTAGATTTTTTTATTTTAAGGTTTTCTTTGGTTTCCAGTTGCAAGTATTTGACATTGAAATTGTGATGCTTCTGTTAGAGTAACTGAATATCTAGAGAGGTTTAGGAAATCTTCACATCAAACTGTTTGAATAATATTTCTAGCTTTAGAGACATTTGATATATCAAAATGTTTTTATCATGAACATTAAACATGATTCCACTTACAGTGTGTGTGGGGGAGGAGGGGGCCCAGAGGAAAAGAAAAGAAAATCCGCTCTAGCCATTTCTATAAAAAATCAAATGAAACAGATATGACTTGCATGCTGCTGTCTGTGATGAAATGCAGAGCCTCACATGCACTCTACCAACAAATCCATTTCCTTTGAGACTAATTTTAATATTTGACTTTTATAAACAACTTCAACAGCTGCCATGTAAAAAATGTTTCCTTCTCTTCCTCCAAATGTGGAATCCCTGCTCAAAATTATGATAGCTCAGAATGGAAAATGGGCAACATTTTCAAAAGTGCATAAGTGATTCAGAAAACTAAATCCTATTTTGAAAAATGACTTAGACACTGAAAGTCAATGATACATAGAATATATTGTCTGATAGATAGAAGATATTCAAGTATAGTTCATCTGTATGAAAATGTGACTTTTGTAAAGCTGCCAAAGTCCATGAGAAATATGCCAATCTACTGGATAAGTATGGGCTGCACAAATTAAGGCCCGAATTCTATTAACACTTACTACTGAGCACAGGTTGTGATTCAGGAAAACACATATACATCCCTATTCAGGAAAATATTTAAGCACATCCTTAACTTTAAGCATGTGCTTAGTTCCCATTGACTTCAGTGAGACTTGAAGCATGCACTTAAGTTAAATACATGCTTAAGTACTTTCCTGAATCAGGACCATAATGCTATGAGATTTCACACGGTAATAAACACTAAAGGCCAGATCCTGGGGTGTAACTAATTGGCACATCGCACAGGTCTATGTGCAAAAGTGTCTGGCCAAGAGCTGCACTAAAACTGGCAGGAGGGATTGGAGGGAAAGACCCTACATTGAGTCTTTGCCACTGGAAGATGACCTTTACTGCTCAGATTGGCTTTGGAGCCGTATTCTGCTAGCAGTGCCGTGTAAACTGGCTTCATTGTACTATAGACTCTAGTTCTACCTTCAGAAGTATTTGCAGACCCTAAGCAGCTTAAAATAGTGGATGGGGCATGATGGGGTGAGTTTTAAAAACCTTTCTGAAAATAAAAGTTACTTAAATGTACAATGTTAGTAAATTATGTATAGAGACAAATTCTGCATATAAACTCCTTAGATTTCAATGGAGTATTGCTATCTGGCTTTATTTTTTCCCTCAGTTGCTGTTGCAACACATTAATATTCTTTTCTGCTCTACTGTGGTTCTTCTTTTTTTGATTCTTATCAGAACAGTTAGTTGATACCTTATTTTCCACATACCAAAATGAATTTAATAATTCAAAGCACCAGGTTATAAATTAAAATATATCCTTATAGTTATGTAGTTACATTCATTTTATCCAGTACTGAATATGGGTTTTCCATTCTAAAACAGAAATCAGTGTCACTTTACAAGAAAAAAAACCCAGAAAATGACTACACTTCGTGGCTGTTATGATAAAGTGCGGGGATCTCTCTGGACTAAGTACAGTGTTTTGTAGGATCCTTTCGCAGCTGCAAACACCTGGCTGCTATTTTAGTTTTGCTTCTTCTGAAGAAGCTATCCCTGTGGTCGATCTGTAGGTGTTTTCAAGCTTTGTTTTCATTCAGTAGAGCATATTTTTATGTACAGTAGGGAACACTCAGAGATGTTCCCTCAGTGCAAGTTTCCTCAGCTGCCATGGGTCTGAAGGTATATCTGTAGCGCAGTCAGAGATGTGATTGTAGTGTGGGCTGGCATATTTGCACTAGCTTTAATCTGGCTAACATGCTAAAAATAGCAGTGAAGATGTAGCAGCACAGACTTCGCTGGGGTATGTACAAGTGAACCCTTGCTACATGGTTACCTTGCCAGTCTGCATTGAATCCTGTACTGAGATCTTCATGACTATTTTTAGCCATGCTAGCTAGCTTAAAGCTGGTACGAGTATTCCAGCTGGTGCGTCAGTCAAACCGCCAAATGCAGGTAGCTCTATCCTGATTAATTTATAAAGTAGTAGCTGGATGTGTAAATGTCACCCTTCAAAACGTTTGTTACTTTAAACATTATATAATATGCCGTAAGCCTCTTTGTTTATTTGAAATGCCTCTCTCAGATATCATTTTAGAACAAATAATAGGGATGAGCCCTTCTCCGAGGTTTGCGTGGATGAAAAGAATATGCAAGGAACCTTTGTGCAGCCTGCTGGAGGACTTGCAACAATTTCTCTACAGTCTCCTTGGCGCCTCAAAAGTGGCAGGGAGGAAATACACCTATGGGCCCTGCTGTTCCACATGCTTTTCCTAGCCAACCCACAGAAGTACCATCTGCATGGGGAAGAGCAGTCTGCACTGTCCCCACTATGTGCCAGGCTGTAGTGAAGCCAGTTGCTTCTTCAGCCCCTTAGTGTATGGTGTAGTACTTGGGACATTAGCTTGGATCATTGCAGCTGACCTAGCTGGGTTCCTGACATGATTCAGTGTGGTATAAGTGTCTCCTGTAGCTAATCAACGTGCCAGTCAGACTGTTTCGCCATAAGACCGATAACACTTTCCACATAGTTACCCCTGCTCCTTAGACGTGTAGCTGCTTTACACTGTGCCGCTGCTGCAAAAGTGATGTAACCAACCACCTTAGAGGGGATCCTCATTTGGTGTTGAGCCAGCATAATGATTCATCTATCTTCCTCCTCACTTGGGTCAGTCTGTGGAGCATGCTCCCCTGTGATTCCCAGCTGCAGTAATGGTGCTGTTGGGTCTCTTGGCAGCTGACATAAATTAGAATAGCCTGCAGGCTGCTCTAAATTAGGTTAGGGAATAGGTCCAGTGCAGTGCTGAGCCACGAATAAGAGGAACACAAAGGTTTCTTAAAGGCCTTCCCATCCTCTTCCCAATCCCTCTGAGTTTAGTCACAGCTAAGGCTTGGGGTCACAATGTCCACTTTCCCTTATTTTGGTCAAATTGTCTAGGTCCTTCTGTCAAATTCCTTCTTTTTTGTGGTCTTTCAGAAATAAACTAATGAGACTGAGCTTATGTTTATTTTATTTATATCCTTTGATTCACCACCACTCCAAGGACTTGATTAATAATACATGCGCACGACATCCACTGAATGTTTCTTTTATCTTCTAAACAGGCTTTCAAGTTTTCTTCTGTGGAGAAGCTTGACAGCATTCTGACCTTCTTATTAAAAAGCAAGGTGTCTGCTTATGAGTTCAGTGTTTTCCCGAATGAAGAGCACCATCAACAAGCTAGTGAGTATATTCTCATATGCATTTATTTATATGCTACTGTTGTAGCAATTGCCTATTTAAGACCAGTTTTGGATGTACAGTGATTATTACTGACACGCAGAAGCCTTCATTCAGGACCCCAATAACCAGGAACATTTTAAAATATCTTATAAACTACTGTCACATTGTTGTCACATACGTTATCTAAAAATTTGTGCATGTTACCTGTGTTTGACCATGATTATGAGTTTAATTTCAAGCTATAGCTACTGTTTATGTAACTGGAAAGATAGGCAGTAAGAGAGAGACATCAATATTGAGAAGACAAAAAAAGAGAGAGACTAGACACCTTTGTACTATTTTTTATAATCATTTTCCTACAATTCAGTTTTTAATTTAATTTTCCTAACTACTGTTGGGTTGCAATGGTGCAAAAGACTGGGTATCTGAAGAGGATAGATGTGTTTGAACCTTAAAACTGTATTAAGCATTTATACACTGTTTTAGGAAAATTGGGCTTAAAAGTTTCCATTATTTTAAAGGTAGTCCATAAAAGAGCATCCCAATTAGCGACAAAACAGAAATATAGACTCCATTTAACTAATTCACTGGGATATCAACACAAACTACTATGTAAAACCCCAAATCAAAGTCTTGGTTGAATTCATTTAGCCATTTTATATTCCTGACCATTGAAAATATATTGCAATAAATTGATAGTCTTTCTTCAGTTTATCCTTCTAAAGTGTCACTGTGGGAGTTTCCTGCATGTATATCAGCCCTCAGTTTCTCCAAGAGCCTTGCTGCACAGTTAGGACTCCAGAAAATGCAAGTTTTCTGTTTTCATACAACTGTTAAGTTTTGTAGGGTACAAGATTGAGGCATCAAAATTATCCACGGGAAGATGATGTTTGTTTGAGTTAGTTCTTTTCTTCTTGTTTGGGTACATGGACTAAGGTTTTAGGAGAAAATACATTTATTACCTCCAAATACAACATTGTGTACTGTTTAGTGTACTGCCATTGATATTTGTCGTGTTCACTTGTATTTTCCATAATCACAGTCATGGTTACTCTTTCTGTCCATTCAGACTCTTTCTCTATGGCTGAAATTCATCCCTCTGCAGAGGGCTCAGCACAACGACCATGCATTCCTTATATTCCACTTAGATCCTTAAAATAAAGCTTATGTGAGATTTAGGTGCTGCACACCAACCCATCCGCCCTGTGCTGGCCCTCCAGAGGGTTGTGTGTGAATATTATTGAATATGTCAAGTACACCACCTCTCCCTATTAGGCCACTGAATAAGAGTTTTGCCTGAGTAAAGATAGAAGGATTTGGCCCAATGCAGGAGGGACCTACAGGATGCTATAGAGCAGAGGTTCTCGAGCAGAGGTTCTCAACCAGAGGTATGCGTACCCTTGGGGATACGCAGAGGTCTTCCAGGGGGTACATCAACTCATCTAGCTATTTGCCTAGTTTTATGGTAGGCTACATAGAAAGCACTAGCAAAGTCAGTACAAACTAAAATTTCTTACAATGACTTGTTTATACTATTTTATATATTATACACTGAAAAGTAAGTACAATATTTATATTCCAATTGATTTATTTTATAATTATATGGTAAAAATGAGAAAGGAAGCAATTTTTCAGAATTAGCGCACTGTGACACTTTCGTATATTTGTCTCATTTTGTATGCAAGTAATTTGTAAGTGAAGTGAAACTTGGGGTACACAAGACAAATCACACTCTTGAAAGGGGTACAGTAGTCTGGAAAGGTTGAGAGCCATGCTATAGAGAAGGTCCCTCTCCTTTTCAATGTACAGGAATTCAGGCAAAAGTTTAGTCCTGAACTGCAGTGAGGCTTGCTCCTTTTGCTCCTCCAGTATCCCAGTCACTCTTGTATTCATTGCTCTAGCCTGTTTGTCAAGGCCTGATCCAAAGTCAGTGGAAAAACTCTCATTAATCTCAAAGGAGTTTGGATCGAACTCTTAGTTTCTATGGGCTTTGAATACAAACACATCTTTAGGTTTAACTAATTTTTCCTCAAACGGTCCAGGTTCAATGTCTGCTTTGTGCATCCAGTATTTGGAAAAACCAACGCTCGCATACAGAATGGGAAACAGCTGGCTAGGCAGTGGTGATGCAGAAAATTGTCTGAGCGTTATAGTGGATCACAAATTGCATAGGAGCCAACCATGTGTTGTGGTTGCAGAAGAGGCTAGTGTCGTTCTGGGATGTATTAAGAGGAGTGACATATGTAATATGGAGGTGCTTGTCCCATTCTTCTCAGCATTGGTGAGGCCTCACCTCAAGTATTATGTCCAGTTTTGGGCACCATCCTTCAGAAAAGTCATGGACAAATTGGAGAGTGTGTAGAGGAAAGCAATAAAAATGGTAAAAGGTTTAGGAAACTTGACCATGAGGAACTGTCCTCTTCATAGTAGCCCTTAATAGATTTGAAGAGAGTTGTCGATTGTTCTCCATGTCCATTGAAGATAGGATAAGAAGTAATTGGCTTAATCTGCAGTAAGGGAGATTTAGGTTAAATGCTAGGAATGCTTCCTAAGTATACGGGTAGTTAAGCTCTGGAAGAGGCTTCCAAAGGAGGTTATGGAATCCCCATCACCGAAAGTGTTTAAGAACATTTTAGATAAATGTCCAACAGGGATAGTCTAGGTATATTTGGTCCTGTCTCAGCTCAGGGGATGGACTAGATGACTTCTTGAGGTTCCTTCCAGTCCCACATAATTGCTACGTTGCCTTCAAGGGAGATAGAGAGGCATTCATCCAACCTTATTTTAGTATGGAGAGAGTCAAGAGAAATTTTAACTGATCCCTTCTGAGTACGGTGCAGGTCCCCTGTCAGAGGCAGGACTGAAGGATTAAACGTTTTGAGGACTGGGGCATTGAAATCGAGACCCTCCTTTTGGAAAGAGTCAAATTTCTTAAATTTTGGTTTTGTACTTTGCCATTTCTTTTTAATTTCTTCTAGCTGCCAGAGGTTCCTCCCAGGAACCCCGTTGTGGTCACACAGCAGCCCTGCAAGTGGGCCCTTGTCTCAGTTTCCCTCTGGGATCCCCTGTAACTAATTTCTTGGAATCTTGTTCTCTAGTCTCACAGCAGTTTATTAACAAAGATTGTGCCAATATTCCATAATAAAAGTCTCAAAACAATCCATATCACCCCCGTGCACGTAGGCCTTAAAAATCCCATATCCTTTTGGGCATTATCATAACACATACCTAAACCTGCAATGTTGGCACAGATATTTTTAGTAAAAGTCATGGACAGGACGTGGGAAATAAACAATAAATCACAGCAATGTACCCAGGGCTGGCATTAGGGGATAAGAAGCAAACATATACACACCCATCTAAATCCTAAGAGTGAAAGAATTGTAGTGATAATAGAATCATAGAATATTAGAGTTGGAAGGGACCTCAGGAGTTCATCTAGTCCAACCCCCTGCTCAAAACAGGACTAACCTCAGTTAAATCATCCCAGCCAGGGCTTTGTCAAGTCACATCTTAAAAACCTCTAAAGATGGAGATGCCACCATCTCCCTAGGTAACCCATTCCAGTGCTTCACCACCCTCCTAGTGAAAAACTTTTTCCTAATGTCCAACCTAGACTTCCCCCACTGCAATTTGAGACCGTTGCTCCTTGTTCTGTCATCTGCCACCACTGAAAACAGCCTAGATCCATCCTCCCTGGAACCACCTTTTAAGTAGTTAAAGGCTGCTATCAAATCCCCCCTCATTCTTCTCTTCTGCAGACTAAACAGGCCTAGTTCCCTCAGCCTCTCCTCCTATGTCTTGTGCTCCAGCCTCCTAATCATTTTCTTTGCCCTCTGCTGGACTCTCTCCAACTTGTCCACATCCTTTTTGTAGTGAGAAGCCCAAAACTAGACACAATACTCTAAATGTGGCCTCACCAATGCCGAATAGAGAGGAATAATCACTTCCCTCAATTTGCTGGCAGTGCTCCTACTGATAGAAACCAATATGCCATTAGCCTTCTTGGCAACCAGGGCACACTGGTGACTAATACCCAGTTTCTTATCCACTGTAACCCCCAGATCCTTTTCTGCAGATCCTTTTCTGCCTAGTCCATCGGTCCCCAGTTTGTAGCAGTGCATGGGATTCTTCCATTCTAAGTGTAAGACTCTGCACTTGTCCTTGTTGAATATCATCAGATTTCTTTTGGCCCAATCCTCCAATTTGTCTAGGTCTCTTTGTATCCTATCCCTACCTTCCAGGGTAACTACCACTCCCCCTAGCTTAGTGTCATCTGCAAACTTGCTGAGGGTGCAATCCACCCCATCCTCCAGGTTATTAATGAAGATGTCGAACAAAACCTTCCACAGGACCAACCCCTGGGGCACTCCACTTGTGACCGGCTGCCAGCTAGAATGGCGACTTTGATCATTACCTGTTGAGCCCGATGATCTGGCCAGCACTCTATCCATTTTTATAATCCATTCATCCAACCCATACTTCTTTAACTTGCTGATAAGAATACTGTGGGAGACCGTATCAAAAGCTTTGCTAAAGCCAAGGTATATCACGTCCACCGCTTTCCCCACATCCATAGAGCCAGTTACCTCTTCATAGAAGACAATCAGGTTGGTCAGGCATGACTTACCCTCGTTGAATCCATGTTGACTGTTCCTGATCTTCTTCCTCTCTTCTAAGTATCTTAAAATGGATTCCTTGAGGACCTGCTCTGTGATTTGTCCAGGGATTGGGGTGAGGCAGACTGGTCTGTAGTTCCCTGGATGCTCTTTCTTCTCTTTCTTGAAGATGGGCACTAAATTTGCCTTTTTCCTATTATCAGGGATTCCCCCAATTGCCATGAGCTTTCAAAGATAATAGCCAATGACATTGAAATCATATCTGCCAACTCCCTCAGCACCCTTGGGTGCATTGGATCTGGCCCCATGGACTTGTGTATGTCCAATCTTTCAAATAGTCTTGGACCTGTTCCTTCAGCACTGTGAGATGTTCACCTCCTCCCTATTCTGTGCTGCCTAGTGCAGTAGTCTGGCAGCTAACCTTGTCTATGAAGAGAGAGGCAAAATAGGCATTGAGTACCCCAGCTATCTCCACATCCTCTGTTACTAGGTTGCCTCCCCCATTCTGCAAGGGGCCTACACTTTCCCTAATCATCTTCTTGTTGGTAACATACCTTCTTGTTCCCTTTCACGTCCCCTGCTAGCTGCAACTCCAATTGCGCTTTGGTCTTCCTGATTTCATTCCTGCATGTTCGAGCAGTATTTTTATAATCCTCTCTAGTCATCTGACCAAGTTTCCACTTCTGGTAAGCTTCTTCTTTGTTTTTAAGCTCACCATAGACTTCTTTGCTAAGTCAAGCTGGGCGCCTACCATATATGCTATTCTTTCTGCACATCGGCATGGTTTGCTCCTGCACCCTCAATAAGGTTTCTTTAAAATACAGCCGGCTTTTTTGGATTCCTTTCCCTCTCATATTAGCCTCCCGGGGATCTTGTCCATTAGCTCCCTGAGGGAGTAACATCTGCTTTTCTGAAGTCCATGGTCTGTGTCCTGCTGTTCTCCTTTCTTCCTTTTGTCAGGATCCTGAACTCGACCATCTCATGATCACTGCTGCCTAGGTTGCCACCCACTTCTGCTTCCCCTACCAAATCTTCCCTGTTTGTGAGCAGCAGGTCAAGAGCATCCTGGCCCCTAGTTGGTTGTTCCAGCACTTGCACCAGGAAGTTGTCCACAACAGTGTCCAAAAACTTCCTGGATTGTTTGTGCTCTGCTGTATTGCTCTTCCAGCAGATGTCAGGGTGATTGAAGTTCCCCATGAGAATCAGGTTCTGTGAACTGGAAACTTTCATTGGTTGTCTGAAGAAAGCCTCATCTACCTTGTTCTCCTGGTCTGGTGGTCAATAACAGACACCCACCACGACATCACCCTTATTGTTCTTGCTTCTAAGCTTAACCCAGAGACTCTCAACTGGCTTATCTCCAGTTTCATACTGGAGCTCAGAGCAATCATAGTGCTCTCTTAGATACAGTGCAACTCCCTCTTTTACCCCTGCCTGTCCTTCCTGAACAGTTTATACCCATCCATGACAGTGCTCCAGTTGTGTGAGTTTACCCCACCAAGCCTCAGTTATTCCAATCATGTCATAGTTCCTTGACTGTGCCAGGACTTCCAGTTCCTCCTGCTTGTTTCTAGGCTTCTTGCGTTTGTGATTAGGCACTTGAGATAACTGGCCAATTGCCCTACTTTCTCAGTGGAATTCAGGAGGCCTCCTGTATTGCCCCCTTCTCCTCCTGCTTCCTCCTGGTGTCCCACTTCCACACTTCCCTCTGGGCTTAAGTCCCCGTCCCCCATCGAACCTAGTTTAAAGCCCTCTTCACTAGGTTAGCCAGCCTGTCTGTGAAGATACTCTTCCCTGTCTTCGTTAGGTGAATCCCATCTCTTCTACTAATCCTTCTTCCTGGAACAACAGCCCATGATTGACGAATCCAAAGCCCTCTCTCCATCACTACCTGTGTAACCACGCATTTAATTCTGCAAGTGATCAGTTTGTTCAAGTGTCTTTCATGGCAGACCAATTAGGCAGCCCATTGGGATCTCTGGCTTCAGTTTAGAATCTGGCACTTTGGCGCTCAAACAGCCAAAATTATGATGTTTCTTCTGTCAGGGACTTTTATTCCCTTTCCCTAGTGTTCAAGATGGTGGGTTTGTATGCACATGGGAGCTGAGGGGAACAATCAACAGTCTTTTGTCCTCTGATGTTCCACAGTGGTTTGTCTAGAAGCCTTCTTTTGTTGGAAGGCAATACCTCCTGTGGCAAACTAGTATTTCACACTGATTAAGGCTTCTCTCTGACCGGGGGTGGGAGGGTTACAGTTTCAGAAAAACACTGAAATATCACCTTAGAACATGGGGTATAGATATTATCAGTGAGATTATGAAATGCTAGTATATATTAGAGTCTAAACACCAAATACATTCTTGTAAAATTAATATCTGTTTTGAGAAAAATTAACATACAGGTGACCTGGTTTTGTCTCCAGTTATGAGGTTGTCAGTTCTTAGCTAATGCCTGCAGTCTAGGCAGGAGTTGGCATCTGGCCTGACAGCGTCACACCTTTACAATAAAGAGTTATAAAATGTTGCTGTAGTGACTCTGCTAGGCAACTAATCATACAGCAACAACTCGCATGTAGCCCTGCTCATAACAATTAGAAGTTATTTTTAAGTACAAGAAAGCACTGGGGACCAGATTTTCAAAGGTTTTTAGGTGCCTAAAGATGTAGATAGGTGTCTAGTGGGATTTTTTTTAAGCAGCATCCTTATTAGGTACCTATCTGCCTCTTTAGCTACCTAAATACCTTTGAAAAGCTAGTCGTGGGTTACTCCCTATCCTTATACACTACTAGTTACCTAGTTAGCTCTATTAAGCTGCACAACTGCAATAGCTTTAGACTCTGACCCCTACACAGTTGCTTTTAACCCCCTTCATTAAGGGGTGTGATAATGGGTAAGGAAAGAGGCTTTCATCTCTAGGTTAGCAGGTCAGGATTAAACATTTAGTGATGAAAAATTGTTCTCTTCTCATAGTTGCCTATAGCCTAAAGTGGACACAATAAGAGCATGTCTATACCACAGTCTGAAATTGACCTGTAATTACTGTGGTGTCTGAGGTCCACATTATCCTCCTCCTGTCGGGGTATGCATCCTCAACAGAACACTTCCACTGACTGAAGGGGAGCAGTGAGTGGGTTGAGAGCCAGGGCTCTCACCTCTGCGCAGTTCCCTGCTGGGAGCCCAGCTATGTCCCCTTCCCCCGCTCTGGGCTTATCGGCCCCCTGCTTCCAGCCAGGAGCTTCTCTCCTCCAGCAGAGAGATCCATGCCTAGAGTCTGGTCAGCTGCCATGCTCTCGGTGGGGAACCAAGAGCCCAAGGGGCAGCCAGGTTCCCAGCAGCGAGATCCGCGCCTGGAGTCCTGTTGGCTGCCATGCTCCCAGTGGGGAGTGGAGAGCCTAGGGGGTGCAGCCACGCTCCAATGTGGGAGTCTCCATGCAGCCAGGCTCCCTGCAGTGAGCTGGGACCCTTGAGGAGCAGCAGGGAGTGGGGAGCACGGACAACAACCCAAGCTGAGAAACCCAGCTGTAATCCGGCTTCATACCCGGGAGCTAGCTTTCTTGTCAATTTCATGTTGGAGCTGTGAAAAATGGAAGAGCTGATGTAAGAGTCACCCTAATTATACCATCATAAGTCCTGCGCCTCTCATGGAGGTTGAGTTGTTATGTCAGTGTAGTAGGGCACATACAGTGGCAGAATAAGGCTGTAGTGTGTATACTGACATAATTAGGTTGACATAAGCTGCCTTACATTGACCTAGCTGTGTAGTGTAAACCAGGACTCAAGTAGTTCATTCTTGCTCTACAGCTAGTAAAGGTTTCAGAGATATTACCTATACTTAACTTCAGTATGACAAATCTGCAAATTCAAGGATAGTTATTTTCCTTCTAAAGCTTTTGTGCGTTCAAATAATTACAGTACTTTGCTAAAATATACAACATAAAACCTCTTGTCCCTCATTTGAATGAGCTAAATACAGTACAGTAGAAGAGTTCTTTACAGTAGAACATTTCTAATTTGAGGTAACAAGGAAACCCATTGCAAATTACTGAATTTTGTGGATCAGCAATTAAGTGAACAATTACAGTTTTAAAAAAACTAAGCTAAGAAGCGAAGTACATTTTGTGATGCATTATCCTTAGTCACTTATTTTGACAGTTGAAGATTTAGTTTTTTATGACGACACTTCACAGTATAATCCATTTTATAACTATAACAAATTCTTAACACAAAAGATCTCACCGTGGCACTCTGCTAAATCTCTGAGAAGAGAGGGTGCAAACTGTGTACATGTTAGCGAAATGTATGCAGATAAACAAGTGTCTACTGTACAGCTTGTGAAATACAGATATATTTTTATAAAAATCTAGCTAAGATAGCACATACAATGTAAAATGAAACCTCTAGAACATTTTAGCCAGCCAGTTGTTGTAGATAATCTATATTATGGCAGCATACCACTAATGACATAAGTGGGATTGCAGATAGCCGTGTTCCCTCTTGCTTCAGGATTTGATGACTGCAAAAATTCTTATTGTAGCATAATTTCTAGTAGTCTCTGCAGAATCTTTAACTTCAAGAAAAGCTTTTCTTTTATTTAATGGGGAAAAAGCCATATTTACTATTCAGATATGGGTTTTCACCATGCCATGTAAATGAAAGGCATGTGTAACTGGGGGCACTAGATACTGCCAGTAGCCAAGTGACAAGGTATAAGCTTTTCCAAGTCAGGAAATCAAGACAGATCTCTTACCAGCATTCCTGTGTGTCATACCTTTACTAAAGGTGGAACTAAAATTCATGCCACCAAGAAAGTAGTTGGAGTCCCTTATAAACAGAATTTACGTCCCCTTTTTCCACTGTTCTTTTTTTTTTTAAACCAGATGCCATGAAAAATTAGGGAAGGTGGAAATATGGAGGAAGCCTACTAGCACCTCCATAGTTCAGGTCACATGGTAATTTGTATTGGAAGTGAGGATAAAATCCTGTAATTTACACTTTTACGATTGGATTTAATCACTTTAACACAATAATTCTTCATATTTTTTGTAGTATTTTTGGGGAAAGATTCAATAACCATGGCAGAAACGAGTCCTTTCTGAAATTACGCCTGAGAGTTCAAAGTTTTTCTGGGCCCTGTATAGCTAAAACACCCATAATGTCATAAACTGCATATACATGTATATTTTTCATAAAATCTCACATAGCAGTAGGACAGTTTTCAAAAGTTACGTTACACACAAACTGCTCCTATTCATTATAATCCAATGTAGATCCACAAACAGAAGCTGATGGAGCTGCCAGATCTGCCAACTACATCTGTTCTCTCATGTTGGCCAGCTTGCCTTCTTGACTCACCAGCTACACTCTGTGAATTTGCGATGTCATAGGATAGAGAGGAAGTGGGGCTGTGCGCAGGAGGGGGAAGGATGATGCGATGAGTGGGCTCTGTAGGGTGGACATGGTGAAGGCAAGGAGCAGATCAGAGAAGAGCAATATTCCAACAAATGGCTTATAATTTGTTGAAGGAAAGCTGCATTCTTATGAATTTTAGGAAGTTTATCAGAGTGCAGCTCCTCCATGACCCAGTGTCTTAAGATAGCTCCATTCCCACCTCAGCCTCCCACTATCTGCAGTCTCTGCTAAAACGTGTAACATAAATTCCTCATGCAGAGCTTCTGAAAGCTAAAGAACTAAGTTGTATGAGTGCTTTGCACTATGCTGAACTCTGTGTTCAAGTAATTGTTGCATATGTGTTCAATTTCTCTCTGCTGACACAAAAGATGTAGGTTTACAAGGTCGACAGTAGTAATTATCTGTAATCATAATGTTGGGTTCTGGAAAAGGAATACGTGCTGCCCATTCAGTAAATGATAACAGCAAGAAAACAGGAACTCTTCTGTGCATTCTGTTTAATGAATAAAATACATGTGTGTGGTTTTGAATTGATAAGCCAAAGAAAATAGGTATAAAGTACATCTTTTGAATTGTAAACATGGACATATGGCTCAGTAGGCTTCCAGGAACTTTATTTTATTTTTTTTTTTGTTATGAAATCTGAAAAGCCTGGAGCCATGTACAAAAATGTGCACTAAATGTGTGTGCAGTTATCAAAGTTGCCAACACATCTTATTTTTATGTACAGACTACTTGACAAGTGGCACGTGCAAATATCTTGTTGCTTTATTTATACAAGATGGTAATAGCATGCACCTACAATTATTGTCCTTGTCCCTGAAATTTTCAAAACCAGGCCCACACTGTCTAAGGGTGTGACGGCAGCTTGGGTGTATGCTATCTTTACCCAGGCTGCCTTGGCTAAAAGTAACCTTGCAGATGTGGCAGCATAGGCTTTAGCATGGATTGTACAAGAAGACTGAGAGCCCTACGTACTAATTCACATTGCTAGCTCATGCTGAAATCTGTGCCCCCGCTGACATTGCTATTGTCCGCTGTACTAGCATGGGTATGTCTATCCAAGCTTTAATCCAGTGGTCCCCAAACTTTATACATTGTGCCTCCTCTTGCCCCTGTCCTGGCCCCCCGGACCCAGCAGTTGGGGCCAGAGCTGTGACTGGGAACAGGGCTGTAGTTGGTGCTGGGAGCTGAGGGTGGGGGCGGGGTTGGGCCCGGGGCCAGAAGCGGAACAATGTTCGGGCCGCACTCAGGGCTGGAAGCTGAGGCTGGGGTCGGGATCAGCTGCAGTCTGGTGCAGAGCCGTGACAAGACCAGGCACCAGGGGCTGAGGCCAGGGTGGAGCTGTGGGCAGAGCAGTGCTCCCTCCCCTATCCCGTTGGGGTCTAGCCCGGGCCCCACCGTGCCCCCCTAAAAATTCCTCTCCACCCCGCTAGGGAGTTCTGGTCCACAGTTTGGGGACCTCTGCTTTAATCACACCTCTAAGTAGATACATTCTTAGTTGGTCACCACAGACCACCATCCCTGGCTGTAAGAGAGATGAGCTCAAGGACAGACCAGGGTAGGATTTTTCACTCTGACAAGCTTATGCAAGTTTTGATGGGAAACTCTTTCTGTGCGAGTATGCATGTAGTGTAATGTAATATAATGGATATCCCTTACTATAAATAATAAACTTAATAAAAATTAATATCTAGAGCAGTGGTTCCCAACCTTTTTGGCTCGAGGGCCACAAATATCATTTTTACAACCCTGAAGGGCCACCAGTCTATCAACTCATAAAAAGCGTATTGACGGATACACCATTAAGGACTACAAATCAATGCATATTTAAAGTAAACATTTTGATGCTACTGTGCTCATTTTACATTCACTATTTTACATCTACAAATTACCTACAGCATGCCACACACTCACAGACAAAGCACAAGTGTAGATGAGTGACTGTCACTATACACCGAAGCACATGGCCTGGCAGCTAAGTCGTGGTGGGTGGCCTGCTAAGTGCAGGCCAGACTGAAGGCATGGATTTTTATAGAGTCCTGCCCCTCTCCTCAAACAGGACCCTCCCCCCCACTTCAGCCAGACAAAAGGAGTTCAGCAAGGAAGCTGCCTCCTTGCTCATCTCCCATCCTCCTGGTTGCAGCAGGAAAACTGCATGTGTCCTGTAGCCCTGGGTGCTCCACCTTGTTACCAGATTTGCCCATCACGTTGAGGTATGCTCTTTTATTAGGGTTACCTTCCTGGAAGGGGGTATGTGATTCTGTTAATGTACTGCTTGTGTTACTTGTGTGTTCATATGGCCACAAGTCTCCCGCCTTCCCCCCACA
>ML675617.1:10971810-11025912 GCA_007922155.1 Mesoclemmys tuberculata | reverse complement strand
GGCCAGGTGGCAAACAACGCCCCTATCCCGGACGAGCCCCCAGAAAAGAGCTATCCTGCAAGTCCTAAGGTTTCAGGGCTGGGTTCCTCCAGCCCCAGATTCAAATTACCCCTCCCTTTCCCCCGCACGCGCGCACACACTCCAGATTAACTGAGTGCATTTGAGCGGACTAGGATATCAGCACTCTCAGCTGACCCCTTGCATGTCCCTGAACTCAGCAGGCTGGGTTTCACAACACTTTCAGCAGCCACCCTTTCATGCCCCTTGCACTGCACCAGAATAGAGCACACTTCTGAGCAAGCTGTGTCCAAACAGCACTTTTCAGCTGCCCCTGCTTAATTGCTCCTGGACTCAATCAGGCTGGGTCAAACAGCACTTTCAGCTGCCACCCTTATGTGCCCCTGGACTCCGCAGGCTAGGCAGAGCAGCACTTCTCAGCTGCCTCCCCCGCACTTTACAATTGTTCTAGCAGTACCCCCTTGATGAGCAAACCCGATAGGATTTTTGGGCACTCCAGGGATCTTTAGCTTAGGTAAAAGCAGCGTTGCTGCAGAACAAGATAAGGAAGCCAAGAACACAAAGGAGCAAATGAAGTTTGGGGAGAGAGACTGCCAACCGGCTTGATTATAACAGTTAGTTTATTGCCAGGTGTGTAAAACTTATGATACTAATAATAATACCAAACAAGGAGAGAAAAACAATCAAACGCTTACAATACTACACAATTACAATTCGGGTATTGGAGAAAGCTGTCCCAGGTTTGATTACAAAAGTAGAAAGTTGTATCTGTACTAAAAGAGAGAGAGTGTGTGTTGAGGAAAGATGGGGGTGGTCTCAGCACTCCATGCAACTCAGAGGTTTCCAGGAGACAGGCTGTTCAGTTTAGGGTCCAGAGTGCATGAGACAGGCAGAGCCGCCAACATGATCAGTCAGGAAAAGGAAAAGTTCTAGTGGAGCTGATGCAGCATTTGGATCCAGGCATCAGACCCAGGGTTTGAACTTGGGCTGGGGGTTTTGTAGAACACCAGGTTTGTTTATGGGTAAACGGTGACTCAATGAAGTATCCCAGAGTGGCTTTCTTTAATCTGGGCAATAGGAGCTGATCGCTCCTGGCTGTGGGCTGTGTTCCTTGAGGGAGCTCACAATGCAATCAGGCAGATTCAGTGTTTTGGAGATCAGTAATTAGAATGGTCTGATAACTGTGGATCTGGGTGTGTGCAGGGGTGGGTTCATTAACATCAGGAGCAGAGATCTCCCATCATGCAGTGCGTCCCTGCTTTGGCAATCCCAGAGTTCAGTGTGGTTCCTGCTTTGGAGCTTGGTTCTCCGTTCAGTATACTAATTCTTGTTCCATCTTCAGTGTAGATGAGGCTTCTGTTCTCCATTCAATGTGCTAATTGAGATGCCTCCTTTTTACATCTTCAATGTAGATGAGGCTAGGGGAGTTGCCTTAATCCTATCACCCTTGTTTGGAGGGTTTTAGGTATGGCTTCCACTGCCTTTTCATTGTCTTTGGTTTCTGGTTCAAACAGAGGTTGGGGGGGATTCAGATGAGCCAGCGAGAGTAGGAGTTTTGCACCCTGGTTCCCCAAGAACACAGAGCTGCCAGGTAACAACCTGGTCCCTAGGCAGTGGCTCCCTTCTGTAGCCAAAGGGACAGGAAATCAGTGCTCCCCTCTCCTGGTTCCAGCAGCACTTTGCCATGCTACCTGCTGGAGCCAGGGGAGGGGAGCGCTGATCTCCTGTCTTCTTGGGTGCGACAAGGAGTCTGAACCAGTCTTGTAGTCCTGTGGCTGCAGCTCCCTTGTGCAGCCAATGAGGAATGGCAGCCCACGTTGGAAGACCCCACAGGCCACTTTTGGCCCCTGGGCCACAGGTTGGGAACCACCAATACAGAGTATGTAGGGATGTGTAGGTTTCAGTCAAGCACCTAATTTTAATTCCGAAACCTGGAGAGGGAAGCTTTTAATGTATTCGTTCAATCTTGCTGAAATGCACAACCACAAGATGTGGTTCTTATTCCTTCTGCTTCCATTTTTCTATCTTGTTGATAGACATTTTCAGACATTACTGATGCCATTTAGGTGAATTTCTCTTATCTAGAACATAAACAGAGCCTTGTCAAAGGATACATTTTAAAATCCTGAAATATACTGCTGTGTGGTGCAGCTGGGGTTCAGATTTGCCTGGGGTTCAAATTAAGATGCTCTTTAACTTTTTCATTTTAGTTCTGATGGCTCTACTCTTGTGAAATGTTAAGAAACGGTTTGTTCACCAAATGTGATCATTTAAATCTGCGTTGATCTCCTGACCCATTTTGACATTACAGATTTTTAATTTAAAGTACTGCATTTCATCAAGATCGGTGTAAATTCCCATTAATACACGTTAGATTTTTTTTCTCTAAGGCTTGGTCTAGAGAGTTTTGTTGACAAAACTGCCATTTTGTCGACAAAAGAAAACCACCTCGACAAGAGGCGTAGAACTTTTTACAACATTTTAGCAACAAAGCAGCAGTGTAGACACTGCTGTATGTTTTTGTGGCCGTAAACAGCCTCCGGAAATGTCCCACAATGCCAATCTTAACCACTCTAGACATTTGTTTGCACTCCACTGCTCTCCATTCCCTTTCCCCCTGAAAGTCGCTGCAAGTTTTGAAATTGTTATTCCACTTCCTGCTTGGTTGGTGGGGAGAACTTGCATCTCAGCTTCCCAGCTGACCATGCCAGCTCCACGTGGCAAACGCTCTCCCGCTTGGAGCACACTGGACCTGCTGGACCTGATCAGCATTTGGGGGGAATCTGCTGTGCAGTCCTAGCTCTGCTCTAGCCAAAGGAACTTTGGTACCTACGGCCAGATTTCTCGTGCCATGCCGGAGAACGGCTATGAGCGGGACATGCTGCAGTGTTGAGCTAAAACGAGGGAGCTGCGGCAGAGCTACCACAAGGCCAGGGAGGCAAACCATCGTTCTGGTGCAGAGCCAATGAGCTGCTGCTTCCTCAAAGAGCTGGAATCCATCCTCAGTGACGACCCCACATCCACCCCGAAGACGCCTGTAGACACCTCTGCAGCCCCATGGCCCCAGATACTGGACAGAACACTGATGAAGAGGTCATCGATAAGGAAGTGGAACTGGAGGATGACTTGGAACCATGGAACAGTTCGGTTGCTGAGGTTGGGAGTCAGGAGCTGTTCTCGACCCCAGAAGGCTACAGTGAGCCCCATCCCTTTAGCTCAGGATGCAGGAGAGGGGAGCTCTGGTAAGTGTTTGGAAGCTGATGCAGCTTTTGTACTTAGGGCATGGGGGTCCTTAGCTTGGCTAAAACATAGAGGTAGTTGAAGGGATATAAATGCACAGGAGTAGCTGTGTTTGCATGTGCTTTCCCATTCCCTTGCACATTCAGGCACTATGGCTGAGAAGCACGTTAATGCACGCTGAGATTTTGTGAGTATCCTCTGGTGTGACCTCTAGGAAACTTCCCTGGGAGTACTCCCCAATTCTCTGCCTCAGATTCCTGGGCAGAACAGCTATGTTTCTGACCCCGTTGTAGGTCACTTTCCCACGCCAATTGGCAATCACTTGAGCGGAGACCAAAGCAATGCACAGTCATGCAGCATAGAGACCTGGGTTTGAAGCTGCTTACATGGAGGAGATGCATCCTAGCATCCTTGCTGAATCTATGGAGTGAGATATCTGCTCCTGTGGCCCCTGCCCATGGAGAGTGGTGGCACAATTTGAAATTCGTTTTCCCTATGTACCTGCATTTATGCCCCAAGCAAGCACCCACCTAGACCTACTTAGATGATCTGTTCCTCACCCTCCCCACCCCCTACCCCCCAAACTCACCATTCTCAGGCTGATCAAGGAGCTGTACTTTGCACAGGGGGACAGTGAGAATGAGGTATGTTTCACAGTGATTCATATGTACTGTTAGAGCACTTAATAATGGTTTTGTTCACTGGTTCTTGTTCTTACACAGATGAGACCTTCGTAGCCAAGGCCCCTATGCCAGTGAACCGCCTATGATTGATAAGGAAGCAGAGAAGCAAGGAGGAGATGTTTGAGGAAATCATCCTGTCCTCTGAGGCGTCCAAAAGAGAGAAAAGGGCATGGAGACAATTGATGTCAGAATCTCAGAAGATAGGCTGACAGGAACAGAAGGAAAACCAGAAGAGAATTTTAGCTGGCCATGAGCACATGATCAAGGCCATGGAGGAGTAGACAGATCTACTAGGATTTACAAATCCTCTAGGATTTGTTTGTGTTATGTGCTGTTTTATGTTTAATAATTAAAGTAAGCTCTCAAAACAAGAAGCACACTTTATTTGTGTGTTGAAAATATGTGCACCTACAATTGATAGACACACATGTACAGCTGCACAGTAGTCATAGAATGTCACAGTGCAGTTTCAAAAAACACCTGATGGGTTCTCATTTTCAAAATGGGCCCTCAGTGCCTCCCTTATGCGTATTGCCCCCATTGTGCCTCTCTAATACCCCTGACATCTGGCTGCTCATGTTCAGCTGCAAGGTGATCTGCCTCTGCAGTCCACCCAGGGGAAAACTTCTTGCCCTTAGCTTCACACAAATTATGGAGCACACAGCGTGGCTATAGCCACAGGAATATTGTACTTATTTCAGTCCAGCCTGCCATAGAGGCATCTCCAGCATGCCTTTAATCTGCCAAAAACACATTCTAGAGACATTCAGCACCTGCTCAGCCTGTTATTGAAGCGCTCCTTGCTGCTGTCCGGGTTGCCTGTGTAAGGCTTCATGAGTGGGTTAGGCTGCATTAGTGGGTAGGCTGGGTCTCCCAGGATCACTATGGGCAACTCAACATCTCCCACTGGAATCTTTTGGTCTGGAAAAAAAGGCCCTGCTTGTAGCTTCCAGTACAGCTTGTAGCTTCCAGTGTTCCTGAAGATACAAGAATCACGCACCTTTCCTGACAAACCCGCGTCGATGTCAGCAAAATGCCCGTGGTGATCCACAAGTACCTGCAGTACCATAAAGGAGTGCTCCTGTCTATTGATGTATTCCATTGCAAGATGGTCTGGTGCCAAAATTGGGGTATGTGTGCCATCTATTGCCCTGCCATAGTTAGGGAATCCCATTACTGCGAATCCATCCACTATTTCAGGCACATTGCCCAAAATCACAGTCCTTCGCAGCAGAATGCAATTAATGGCCCTGCACACTTGTGATAACACAACTGCAACAGTGGACTTGTGGACTCCAAACTGATTATCAACTGACCAGTAGCAGTCTGGAGTGGCCAGCTTCCACAAAGTGATTGCCATGCTCTTCTCCACCGAGAGGGCAGCTCTCATTCTGGTATCCTTGTGCCACAGGGGAGGGGCCAGGTTCGCATAGAGTTCCATGAAGGTGGCTTTGCGCATTTGAAAGTTCTGTAGCCACTGCTCGTCATCCCAGACCTGCAGAACGATATGATCCCGCCACTCAGTGCTTGTCTCACATGTCCAGAAGCGGCAGTTCACCATGTGCAGATGCTCCGTGAATGACAACAAAAATGTGGTGCTGTTTGTCTGCATGTCACTCAGCAGGTCAGGCTTCTCTGATTCCTGTTCTGATTCGGAGCTCACAATGTAGTGCTCGACCAGCCATGATGTGTTCAGAATGCTGAAAACAACAGTGGAGAGTAGTGTGGGATCTATCTTTTCAAATAGAGAGGGCGGACACACAGTAAACAGCGGAGAGCCATTGAAAAAATGGCACAAGTCACTGCCAGCATCGCAATGAACGACAGCACGGAAACGCAGTGGGACACTGAGCCAGCTCCACGCTCCTCTTCTCCATCCCCATCCAGAATTTCTAGCGGTAGAAGCTGCCAAGTTGCATGGTGGGTTAGCTGCCCATGATGCACTGCTGTCACTGTTGATACTACAGCACCAAGTGTGGATGCGTTTTTGGGACAAAATGAGTGCTGTGTGGACGGGAGCAAGTGCTGTAATTATAGTGCTTTTTTATCACCGAAAAAACTACTGTCAACAACATTTCTAATGTAGATAAGGACTAAATACCTTCCAAATTAATGACAACAGATTAATCAAATGTGTAACATTGTTCCAAAGTCCTTGTTAAACACTGAAGAATATTTTGAGGTATTAAAATAGAATCCAAGTTTGAGGAGGGGATGGTGGACAGATAAATCTGAGGGAGTGGTACAGACAATGGATTTTAGGAATTTTGCTTTGCTGGAATTGAAGTGCATGAATGAAAGGGGCAGAAATAATAATTTTCTTATTCTGGGGCATTGCACTCTCTTGACAGGCTATACAGTCAGAGAAAGTGCAAATAAAATGATATTCTTGACACACTAGATATTATGGATGAAATATAGCCTCATCTGGGTCAAGATTTCACTTCAGGCTAGGTCCACAAAGGGGACTGAGCCACCTAGCTCCATTTAGATTTCAAAGTCCAGCATTTAGGTGCCACTGGCATTCACAAAACCCGATTCAGCTGCTGCTGAACCCTGTAGTTGCCTAAAGTCCTATGGTGCCCCAGTGCTGCCAGCAAAATCTCCATGGCACCTGAATTTCTTCCAGTATGCATCTGCAAATATGTCTAAATCCTAAAGGGGTTGATCTGTTTAGCACCTAAGCCCCAGTGAGATCCTCGGACTACATGTCTCCCTGCCTATCTCACCTTTGGGGCCCAATCTGGTAGATGTGCTCTCATCATGCTGACCTGTGGCGAGTTGGTGGTGCTGCCCCTCCTTAGGACCACTAGTTAGAACACTCACCTGGGACGTGGGAGAACCAGGTTCATATCCCCACTCTGCTGGGTTTGGAGCAGGGACTTGCACAGATATCCCATGTGAGTGCTCTAACCCCTGAGCTATATGGTATGCAGAATGCGGGGGGGAGGACCTCTCCATCTCTCTTGTTGAAGTTGCTCCACTTTGTATAAATAATTCAGTATTCTTTAAGCCAGAGAGAGAGTGACAATTACCCCAGTGATTAGGGCTCTCCCTTGGGAGACCTGGGTTCAAAAATCTGCTCTAAATTAGGCAGAGTCATCATTTGACCCTGACTCCCACAATCCCAGCTGCACACTCTAAAAGCTAGGCTGTTGGGTGTGAGAGGAGCTGTATTATCACCTCTTCCCCCTGCTGTTTTTTGGCAAGAGCCGATTTGCCTTAGGTACCTAATGCCGGAAGAGGGCTCATGGTTGTGAATCCCTAGCAGAGATAAGCACCTCCTTGTGACCCAGAACAAGGCTCTAACTCCCTTCTGAGGGGCTGGGCTGAAGTCAACCTTCTTCTTGTCATTTCCTACTGGGTGGCTCAGGCAGTTCCCGGCTCAGCAAGCTGGCTTCTGTGAATCCCTTTTGTAGGACCTAATGCTCCACTGGCATTGACTAGGGAGCCTGGGCACCTAACTTGGGGTTGTGAATTCCACTATGCAGCAAGGCACTTGAAAGTTATGTCTTGCAACACTGAGTAATGTAAGGCAAGTTCCCCTTGTGAAGCTTGTTCCTAGTGCCTGTATTCCTTCAGCACCTTATAACATCCTTTGAATTCAGTGCCATTCGGCAGCAAATGTAAGGATGAGTCCGTCCCCAGCCCAACAGGGAATGCACGGTAGCATGGGCCTCAGTGCAGGCCAGCAATGTGAGGCACACCCTGTGTTTGGAGCAGGCTTGTATGCCCATGCTGAAATCCATGCTGTCCCAGCTTCACTGCTATCTTTAGTGTGCTAGCTAAAATGAAGGTAGTGCAGTCACACCTTCAATCGCAGCATAGACGTAGGCATGCGTATGGGGTGTGCCGGATTCAGCCCATGAATCTTTTTGACTAGGAGAGTTGGACTCATGGTGGAGAATAAAAGTCTGTGAGATGTTGTGTCAGTGTGTGGCACCGTGAGGTTTCTACTCTGCTGCCGAATTGCACTTTGCCAGGAGATTTCATGGTGGCGGGTAGTCTGTAGAGCGCTGTGTGTACAAGGTATTTTGTGTCATCTTTTAAGTTTATATTTTTTAAGTGAAGTTTAGTTTAAACTTCCCTGGCTGCACACCGCAATGAAATGTGCTGTGCACACCTATGAGCATAGATATAACCTGTAGCTCATCAATATAAAATAATTGTGAATGAACTTGCAGCGTAGAATATACTGTATCAATACACTGTAATGAACCTTCCAAAGGTAGACTAGCCTGACGGACTAGCGTTGCCTTACAATGTCTCTCTTTATTTTGCATTGTCTACAAATGCTTTTAAATAACAAGACTCTAGTAATCAAAGGGAAATAATGTCTTTACCACTAGTAATCAGACACTTCATGGCACCTTAAAGTCATTGTTTCATTATTAATGTCAAACAATCAATAATGATCCAGTTCCAAGTTGAATGAGATAGATGGGCTATTTATCCTCGTTTTGGACTGTAAAAAATTATTACTGTTTCTTTGTTAGTTATGTTAATTTACAAATTTCATACATTAATATTAAACAAGAAACCCTTAGAGCTCGGAACCCAATAGGATCATCCTTCCAGATCTGTGAGCTCTGACCTTGTCACAGTTGAGTTACCTATAATGTCACAATGGCACTGCTCAAAAGTGACGTGAACTAATAACCTGGCCTCATCAGTCCATAATTGTAACTACATGAAAAGTTTGAAGATCAATAATTAAGATAATTTGGGGAAAAAATAAAAATCCAAAATTATATGTTAAATTTCTTTAAAATACCCATTTTAGAATTAATTCATAAACTTATTTGTAAATTCTCAGAAATAAATTCTTTACTCATTCTTTCTAATTGTGAGGATGTCCTATATTCTTTGTACATAACAAAGAGATTGAAGTCCTGCTTTTAAGTGCAAAATTCAACCTTAATTTAGGAGTCTCAACCAGTGCCTCTGTAAAATACTGAACTGTTGCTTTTTGAATACATGATAGCATTTTGTTATGCTTATATAGACAAAAGTGACAAAAATGAGTTCAGATGCTGAGATTCCCTCACTTTCCATTTGGCACCCCTTATAATGCATTTTGTCACTTCCCACCATCTCAAACAATGTGTTCGAGAGACATTTATAAGGTGATAGAACTAGAACAGAGGTTCTCATCCAGGGACCTTGGGGCTATGCAGAGGTCTTCCAGGGGGTACATCAACTCATCTAGCTATTTGGCCACTTTTACAATAGGCTCCATTGACAGCACTAGCAAAGTCGGTACAAAGCAAAATTTCTTACAATGACTTGTTTATACTACTTTATATATTATACAAAAAAGTAAGTACAATATTTATATTCCAATTGATTTATTTTATAAAATAAGAAAGGGAGCAATTCTTCAGAAATAGTATGCTGTGACACTTCTTTGTATTTTTATGTCTGATTTTGTAAGCAAGTAATTTGTAAGTGAGGTGAAACTTGTGGTACACAAGACAAATTAGACTCCTGAAAGGGGTACAGTAGTCTGGAAAGGCTGAGAGCCACTGAGCTAGAATCTGTTTCACATTCATGGCCGATTATATCAGGTTAAGTTTGAAGGCATGGATTTTTTCCTTAGACCATATTATTAATGTCATCAATTTTTTTGCATAACATATTTAACCCTTTAGAGTATGCTTGCAAGACATAGACTGGAAATTTTATATATATGTATATATATGTGTGTGTATGTATACATATGTGTGTGTGTGTATATATATATAATATATATTTGGTTATCAAATCCTCTCTAAAATTACCCCTTAACATTTTTCAATTTTATTTCACTAATAGACACCTCCAAAGGCAGAAAGTTTCATATGGGCAGCTGAGGGAAGAAATCTTTTTGAGATGCTTTTGAAATACTAGCTATTTTATAGACATTTTACTTGTAAAGAATCCCATGAAATATGCAGAATTAGGTCTAGCTTTGATGTTTTTGGTTTGGTTTTCAGATTTCTTGCATATATTTATGCTGCTAATGTGACAGCTCCTGATGATGTGTGTGTGTTCCCCAAGGATTTTTTCTGCTGAGTGTGGAAATATAAAGAAATAACTAACTACGCTATGGGTTATGCTCACTTTTCTAGGGGAAAAACATTTATAGTTATTCTAACAATAGAATTCAGACTATAGAATTTAAATAAGAGGGCTGAGAATGGCAGAGTAAACATATCACACAGCAGCTATTTCTCACAAAGAACCTTAGATATTTTTGTTGCGGAAGCTATTATTTTAAAACTACAATTATTGTAATTCTTAATAGACTTAAGGAAGACTCAAAGAAATATAAAAGAAAACACAACAACTATATGGATATACACAGGAAAACAAATATAACAGATTCCCACATTTTTGAAGTTTTATGCCCAAAATTAGGTTCCTGAAACTTTGATTACTTCATATTTAGGTGATTTGATTTTTCAAACGTGCTCAACACTTAAAACTCCATTGTATTCAGATGGATTTGTGGGTGCTCCATACATGTGAAAGTCAGGCCTTTTATATTTAGGCGCTCAATCTTAGGCATTATCATTGAAGTCACACACACACACACGCTCACACACGTGCTCACACTCACTGACTTGCTTACTTATGGCTAAAAATGTCAACATTAATGCCTATGGTTGAGTTCCCATGTGTGTTTACTTGCCAGTATAGTCCACAGTACAAATAGAGGCAACAGCTAGTTCTCCACTCTGTATGGTATAATATTTCTGGGTTTCTTTGTTCTTGCTTCCTTGTCCAAAGGGCAATGAAGTATTTAAGTAACTAGCATAAGAGTCTCTTTTGGGATCATAATTATTTCTTCCTATTGCAAGAACTTCCTATGTCTTTGCAGTCCATCTTTTTAATGATGATGGTGAGCTGAGATTTTGCCATTCCACCACTACCCATTGTTCCAGTTGCTAGCAATAGGTTCTGAAATATTCAATTACTTTCAGTCTACCTCCCTCCCTTATTCCCCAAAAGAGAAATACAGGAGACAATACAAATTACTGTCCCACTATTTTAGAGCAATGGCTAAACATCTGTTCTCCAAATGTAGAATTATTTTGAAAACAAAACATGGGCTGGATTTTTAGTAAGTTGTTAGGCAGACATTTGCAGATGCCATCTAGTAATATGAACATTCAAAAAGGGGACTATATTACAGATATACGAATATACCCCTCCAGAGATTTCATGTTAAGGTCAGCAACAGAGTGTAAAAAAAATGGCTCTAGGGAATTTTAGTAATAAATACTTATGGGAAAGTATGCCTATACTGTAGAATTTTCTTTCCCTGGGGCTATGTCCAGTTCTCATTATTTTTCAGTAGATATAATTCATGTGTTTCTGAAATTCCATCTGTCAGGGAAAATGGGACTTCTCAATTATGTTAAAAGAAGGCTAAGAGTTACCGTTACTGAAATGTATGGCAACTACTTGGATTATAAAACATTTTAGTTATAAGAATTTGCTCTCTGAGGACCAATTCTGCAGGGAGAGCTTTCATAACGCTTTCATAGTATTATTATTGAACCCTGGAAGTTTGATAAAGGAGGGTGGTATGTTTTATATATAAACCAGGAACTTTTATAATATTCTTTTCTTATTTCCATATACAGATTCCCACTTAGAAGAGCTTCCTACGCTTCTCCACTGTGCAGCTAAATTTGGATTAAAGAACCTTGCTACTCTTCTACTCCAGTGCCCTGAGGCAAGTCAGGCTTGCAGAATAACCAACAAATGTGGAGAGAATCCAGCACATATTGCTGGCAAACATGGGCACAAGGAGCTCCAAAAAATCTTCCAAGAATTGTCAGTAAGTTTGTCTACATTTTCACAAAGTACATATAATATGTAAAACCAGCTGCTTAGCAAGTCACGGTACTGTTATAGGATAGAATCTTCTTTGAAAGAAGTACTGATATTGATCAAAGCCTAATAGACCATTGTCTTTCTCTTTAAAAACATTATGCTGGGTTCTGCCTGCCCCAGCGTGGATGCATGATAGGTGGTCCCAGTTCCAAGAACTCTTCCCACTTTGTGTACTGATATAATGGGCAACCACAACGTCAGCGCTTTCTAACCCTAAGTATAGTGCCAGTGGAAGTGGAAGTAAAATAGCACAGTGAGAGACTGTCAATATGATACGTTTAGAGCCGTGCTGCCTGTATAGCAACAAGCAATCAGGATCAGAGCTATGGGGAGCTCACGCTGCTCCTCTAAGGAGGAGGTAAAGATGTAAAAACTGCTTCCAAATTTTCCCCCCAGTGTCTTGAGAAGCATTCTGTCTGCCTTAGCATTCCACAAGGAGCAGTTCCTTTGGACACTTCTCTACTCTGACCTTAAGTATAGATTTGACTATAAAAGCCATTCCAGAGCCATAGACCCCGAGACTACCTCCCATACTCATACTAAGCCACTCTTTATTCTGCATGCTATACTATGGAACTTGTGAATAAGGCACTGCTCCATGTGAGCCAAATTGATAGAGCAAAGCTGTGATGGGGTATCCATACTCCACACTGGCCAAGAAAGGGTTAACATGCTACTTTGGGCGCAATCAACCCTGTTTCCTACACCTGCAGTAGGAGCTGCTATTTTTATTGTGATGTTTATTTGCTTGATCAAAGCTAGTTCAGGTATGTCTCCATGTGCTGCACTCAGACCTTTGATTGCAATATACATATTCCCTAAAAGATGTAAAGCAGACTAAGTAGGCATAGGGACACTCAGGGCTTATTGTCTGGTCCAGCCATGATTATCAGGCAGGATTGTATAGGCATCACAGCAGAAGCAAGTCTTAAAGAGAGATTTGAAGATGGGATACAACCATATATCCCTCAGGAATGTGGTCTAAGTGCTTTATTGTATTGACTCTCACAGTGGGACTGGAGAATTCTGAGGACTAATAATGGGGGGGAATGTCTTTCATCTGTAGAACACTGATTCAAATTCAGCTCAGTTCAGTAGCTCGCTGGTGACACACCAGTTAGTATGCAGTTGTCCACTACCACAGTCTCAGTAAAGAGATCCATGACTGAATGGGACTGATTAGCTATTTGATGACCACTGTCACCTGTACAAATGGTCCCTGTGAAATAAGGTTCATAAATATCTGTAGCGTAGTGGTGAGAATCATATTGGATACAAATTACAAATGTTGTGTGTGGGGACAATAAAATTGCCCTTCTGTATCTGCCAGTTGGCACCTTGCTAGTGTACCTTTTCTGGGGAGAAGGTTGCAGGGGGGCACAGTAACCCACAGTAGGGCATTTGCATGGATGGTTTATTTTGGTATTCAGTAATCAACTTCTCTTCCCAAAAGAGATTTATAGCTTTGATCTTTCTTGGTTGGTTTAGTAATGATCTTTCCACTAAACGACCTCAATATTTCTTTTGTATGGGTGATGTACCCAAATGTTTGAATGCTTATATCTCAACTGTATCACTAAATTGATAATCCTTTATCTGGGATGTTATAGATTTTATATACTCTTTGTATTGTATGACTTTCGAACCAAACCTTGTATCTTTTGGATAATCTATGCATTAATCCCAGATGCACAGAAACTATTTCCCTTCAAAAGCTCTATATTTGATCATTTTATAACATTATATTTAATAATAATTTTTCAGCTGATACCACAACCCGAAAGTACAATTTTAATTAAAACCAGCGTGCAACACAACACCAGCAGGCATGAGCTTTGGTAATATGTTCCTTTATGGAAATCACGCATGTTATCTGACAACAGAGGCAATACTCATTTGAGCAGAGTCCAAACCTAGTTTATTCCCTCACCTTTAGTATATATAGCAGCAGCTATATTGCTTCAGGTCATATTTTGAACAGAAAAGAAAAAAGGTAATAATTAGTGACCCTAAATGTGCATCAGATTAAAAAAAAATGACTGCATTAAAATAAACACAGAGAAGGAGACAGTGGAACATGACTCTGGGAGAGAGGAGCATCTATGTGCTTGCCACAGAGAATTTAACACCTCAGTGATAGTGCCAAATGCCTTTGTAAAGCAGGATGCTTTCTTCAATAGCTGATAGGTGCTTCAGAGAAGTGCCTGGTGCACCTGGGAGCAAAAGCATAGATAGCTTTTCAACCCCTTTTCTCCCCACCCCAAATCCTGACAGCAAGCTGTCTGCCACTTCAGCTGAGTGAAAGTGGAATCCCCAGCTGGCTCTTTAAGGCAGCTTTCCATTCTCTGTGCGTTGTTGGTGTGGCACAGAGTGACAGAGTGAGCCCAAGGACCTGGCCCAAAGATTCACTAACACTTTTATCACACAGTCCTTTCTGGCTTACCTGTGGCAAGTGGGCTTGCGTTTGCTTTTTTCCTCTCACATGATTTAATTGTTTTTAAAATGAGAAATATGTTAACAGAAATGAAATCGGGATGGTCCAAATTAAGTCACAGAGATAACGAGCAAGCCTAGAAATTGATGTGGCAAGTAGTTTGGTGGTGGTTCTTTGCTGAAATGCTATCAAATAAAAATTTTCAAGTCCAAAATCAACAAGAAAAAGTCCTTGTATGGTATCAACTGCATATAAAAACAATAGTTACAGATGAAGAGCTCTATAAACCTCATTCACAGAATGTCCAGTTCTTAAACTAGCAAAACTCCTCCTAAAAGATCAAATGGAGTTTTGCCTGTCTAAGCACATAGCTCCTGCCTGGCTCAAAATGCATCTCCTGAATTCATCAGTTGCTTTTCTTCTTATTTTTATGACACACTCAGACTAAGGTCTCATCATGCAGTTCCTGTGTTACATTACATAGCTACATGCTTTTCAATCTGCAGCCAAGTACTATATCAGACACAGGATATCTGGCAGCAAATTGAAATGGATGTTTTAGTCACAAAAGGTATCAAGTGAAACAGTGGCGTTTGATAACAATCAGACACTGCACTTTCTCGTGTATCAGGCACCGCAGGAAGAAAGATAAGACACCAGGAATGTGATTTAACTCAGCTGCTACTTTATTAAGAAAAAAATGTTGGCGCTATCTGACAAGAACTTCTCCAGTGCAGGTCATTCTGCTTGTCTATTGTAATTCCTTCTACCTATGGGAGAGCTGCCATCAGTCTCCCACCCCGTTAACATGATCACATATAGGAGCCATAAAGTCTTGGCTGACATCTTTAATTCATTCCATATGAGAAGCAAATGCTTTCAGTTGATTTCACGGCTTTGAAACTCTGTTTGCTATTGCAACATATTCAGTGTTCAAATTAGCTGTTGCAACAGGAAGCAAAATTTCAAAGCTGTTATATCAAACTATGGGGACTCACACTTCAGATGATGGGAATCCAAGATGGTTTCTCCATACATGCGTTTAAATCTTGGTGTATATCTTCACTGATGGTGGCAAATTCACCGCCGTCAGATTGATTTATTGGGAGCGATTGAGTGAAAGTGAAGACCGGCTCCAT
Organism: Mesoclemmys tuberculata; assembly: GCA_007922155.1. Taxonomy (NCBI): domain Eukaryota; kingdom Metazoa; phylum Chordata; order Testudines; family Chelidae; genus Mesoclemmys; species Mesoclemmys tuberculata. Next base: position 11,010,514 of record ML675617.1, on the reverse strand, counting down.
TGATCCAGAAGTCAATTATCAATCCAGAAGTCGATTTAATAAAACCACCTCTGGAAAAAGAGTAACGCTGCATCGACAGGAACACATTTCCCATTGGCACAGAGTAGTGGAGACAGCGTGAAGAATTTCCTGTTGACTGCCACTGAATTTGCTGGTAAGTGTAGGCCAGGCCTTGGTTTCCCAATTCTAGAAGTCCATTTGAATGTTCAATTTGCTGAAATTCTTTTTTGAAATTAGAATAAAAGCATGAAAATTGGTCTGCCTATCAGAAAGAGAGTCTGACTAAATTTGGTGACTATTATGATGAAATATCCCACGGGAGTGGTCTCTCACTTAAAATTAAAATACTGTATCACATGTAGAGTGACCAGATGTCCCGATTTTATAGGGACAGTCTCGATATTTGGAGATTTTTCATACATAGGTGCCTATTACCCCCTGTCCCAATTTTTCATATTTGCTATCTGGTCACCCTACTCACATGATACATTATTGTAGCAAAACCCCAATACCCAGTCCCCTCTGAGCAATGGCCAGATAGAAGCTTTATATAAAAGATGGAATGAAAGTGTGGATCTTAACTTGCTGGGATAGGAAAAAAAACCTGTCATACAAAGAAACAGCAAAAATCTTAATGCACAAAATGCAATGCTGTTTACCACACTGTTAAAGAGATGTCACTGAAAGCTACCCTCATTCCAAATTTTCCCTGAAAGAAACCAATCCACCTCAGATTTCACATATTAGTGTATCCCAAGGTATTGTTTAGAAAAACAATTAGAAAAGGAGTATTAAAGTTATGGTGTTATTTAAATCATTTCCTTGGCATTGACATTTAAAAAAAAAATCCTTGATTTTTGTCTTGTCTGTATCTCCAGAATGGCTTCAAATTGTTGTTTCATTTTTGATCCTGGCTTAGATGTAACTTTTATCATGGTGGATTTTTTGTTTTTGTGGAGAGAGGCCAGGAAATAAAGATGCATAATAAGAGCTTGTTAGTGTGTACATGACTCTCATGGAATTAGATGGAGAAAGGGTTAATTATGAGCTTATTAGTAGGGGGACTCATTAGTAGAGCAGGGATACATTTTGTGAGAAAGGTGTCAATTGTTTTCCCCAGTTACTTTTCAAGTTTTGAAATTTCAGCCAGTTCTACTCATTAGGACTTCATGGGGACTACTCTCATGCTTCAAGCCAAGCATGTAGATCAGGGCCATAGAGATTGGATCTTCTCTTGCCTGGCCCGGCAAGGAGTCAGAGCCACGAGGCTCCCGAGAATGGCACTTACAGAAGCATTTAGGTGATGTCTGCATTACAAAGCCTATGCTGGCATAGCAAGGCTGGCGTAGCAGATTCAGTATACGCTGACAGAAGGAGTTTTTCTGCCAGTGCAGGAGCACCATCTCCCCAAACGATGCTAGCTATGCTGATAGAACATTCGTTTGTTGGCATAGCTGCATCTACGCTGGGGATTTTGTCAGCATAGCTGTGTTTGTCACGGGGTGGGGGTGTTTTTTCACACCCCAATCAACATAGCCATGCCAATATAACTTTTAAGTGTAGACCAAGCCGGACATAGGTTAAAGGACTATTTGTTTCCTCTCTTCCCCACTTCCCTTGCTGGAAGAAGAAGCCATCTTAGTTTTCTGTTTTGCTTTTTGTGTGTGTCCAGGCTGAAAAAAGCCCTAATTCCAACTCTGGGCTAAGTTGAGAAACTACTTTGGGCAGAAGTGTGGATGCCCTGAAGTGTCTGGACAGAATATTTAAGCTATTCTTCCTTTATCTCTTCTCCCTTTTTCCTGTTATTCACAAGTACACCTGAGGTACACACTCATATAGCAGTAGCTAGAGCACTGCTGTTCCAGAAAGTGTGTGTTTTTTGGTAGAAGATGGACAAGAAAGTTGAAAGTTGTTGGTAATGCTTCACTGAAATACATTTTCACCTTTGGTCCTTTTTAAAAATAAATGAACAGATTCTGCCACGCCAAGTCATGTTGAGTAATACTTTACTCTATGAGCAATTCTATTTAAAAAAATGCAAACAAGACATTATGCTATAAAGGAATGGGAATGTGTAAAATCAAAGGAACGACTTGTGGAGTGAGATACTACTCAGTGTGAGCAAGAGTGGCTGAATCTTGTCCGGAGTTTTTGTTTGGGAATATATGGTTAAACATGTTGACTGTGCTGAATATTTCAAAGTCCCTGCTGGCAAACCTCCTCCACTCAGTGTACTGTCTCAGGTTTTGGACGTTTACAGTTGAGCAAATTGTGCAGCCCATTTATCAGTAATGTCCTGTAGAAGATCTCTTGCAGGGATGCAAACCGGGAGGAGGAGAGAATCAGCGTAGCACTCCATGTTTGTTGAAAGATTAATGCGGAATTTTAGAAGTACTGGATCCAACCAAAAAATGGCTTATTTATACTATTGGTGTTAGTGCATTTAGAACACAGAACTCTGCTTTTGCTGTACATCTCTAATGGATGAGAATGTGATGAAGAAATATCTGTATGTGTGACATTTAGCCAAGCAGAATTTAGTTTTACCAGCTTCCAGGAGCTTCCCTTTAGGATGGAGCATTTTAATGTTGTCCCTTATCACATATACAAGTAGTTTTGTCGTTGGCCTCAGTATTTTAACATCAGTATCCATATTTCATCTTTGCTCTAAGAAATATCCCCAAAATTCTCCAAGAATTTATGACTTCTGCCTTAATGAGTAGTAGTGCTTAGAAAAATTAGTGCATTAAAATATCTACTGAATTATAGCATTCACTTCGAAACCAGTGCATCATTATTTTCTTTTCCTTCTGCCTTGATGCTTGAAGGAGAAAAAATGTGTAAAATCAATTGGAAAATATACAGAAGCAGCACGAGGGAGAAAAATGCATAGCTTTACACAGCCACTACAGTGGCCTCAGAATCCCTGGCCTGCTATGCAAATCTGTGGCCAGTGGATCTGATGCACCACTCCAAAATCCCAACTAGGCACTCCTGCTGAACAGGCTGCATAGGACCTTCGTCGCATGTATGAGCTGTTACATAGGTCCCATGCACAGCCACTCAATACTCTGACCTACCATGCTGGGCCCTCTGCATGCAGTGCCGTCTATGGTCCTTACGTGCATGGCAACAATTTTTAAAAAAAAGCAATCTTTTGCCATTTGTCACAACATCTATATAGGAAGAGAAGTACAATTTCAAATGGTAAATGTCAAACATTTTATGTTTAAACATTTAGGAGTCTGTCTCCTGGTTTGAATAGAATGAGACTGTGGGAAAGACCAAATAATGGTGGCCATCAAAAAGTTTCATATGCTTTTGTCAAGACGGTCTTATAAAAATAGTGATTCAATATGTTGTTGACTGAGGAGCATTGAAATTTTCCACAAAAGGGAACAGACTGCCCCTTGTACTTTGAGTTGTCCTTTCTGGGGCTTTAAGTACAACAGAAATAACACATACTTGCTAATCCCGTGTGTCAACAAAGGGGAACTGGCCACAATCTGTCAGCGCATCACCTATATGTTTTTAAAGTTCCTTGAAGATCTTCTTCCATGTGTTGAGGAAATCATAACACAGACACATCCTGTTTTGCTAAGATTTTATAATTTTTCAGTTTTCTTGGGTGGATATAGGTACTGTCCATAAAAATGATTTCTTTAATAGTCTGAAACCATCACACCATGGTTTAGTCCCAAGTATGCCAGCCGTTTTACCAAGAATAAAGGATTTGTTATTTTAAGTAAAAAATGTCAAACGAAACACCTGAAAAACACTCACTTCCAGTCCCTGCATGTTTCATTATAATTTAGATAAAGAAACATCCTGTTCTTCCAGCATAATCAGGTTTTCAAATAACATTATCTTGGTCCTGCATTGTCAGTTTGTTGACAGTAGTCCCACTTTACCTGTGAATGCAGTGTCTGCGAGGATCTGATTAAATTTTGGACAGGAGAGATCTGTCTAAAGCACCATAGTTGATGTTGCAGCAAGTGATGCTGTCACACCTGCCCTGTCCATGCTCCCTTGATTTCACTTCCCCACAGAACCAAGTACTTGGGAAAAGAGAGAATCATAATTCAATAAACCTCCCCTGAAGTGTTCTCAGCATTAGTCATCAGAACTGAGCAGTAAAGTTCAAAAATAAGGACTGAAGAAAGTCACATCAAACAGGGTCGTCAGCAAAATCCCCATCTCAGCAGAGCAAAACTCCCCTTAACTTCAGTAGGACCACGATTTCACCCAATAGGTGTCCACCGTCCTACCTGCAGTTGCCTGCTTTCTTCAGCCTGACTCCTCTAAGATTTCAGCTTCAGTAACGCATTGATATGTTAGACTTACTCAGGTATTTGTCTTACAATATGTGCAATACGAACCTTATTCTCACACTCCCCTTCCAGGCCCACACACCAGCTTCCCCAATTCTCCTCTGAGGAGCAAACATAATCCCTAAATAAAGTTGTTTCCTTCCAAGTTGTGACAATTTTGGAATCTGTCTGTATAATTTATGAATTCTGTGTGAGATTATGAACTCTCGGTAGGTATCTTTACCAAGCAGCAAACTCCATTTTGAAAGTGCAGCCTTTTGTCTTCTCTGTTGTAATTTCACCTTCTGGTTAGACCAGAATTCCAACAAGGGTAGTGGCAAAGATGTAATAGAGAGTAATTAAATCTTGACAGTTGTCTCTTTGAGAAGAAAGCACTCCTAGATAAAAGGCTATCCTCTGCCCATAGGAACTGGTTTAATGAGAAGAGGTTGCCTGGGCATCAAAGTTACCTGGTAGGTTCTGTGATCGCCTCTTGAGGATGATGAGGGAATCACCGGAGTGGGGGACTGGAAGGTAAAAAAGGCAGAAGCTGCTGTATTTGCTCTCCTTCTTTGGCCATTTTTCACCAGTTTAAGATGAGGGAGGTTACTGCAGGTACCCGATAAGGAGGAAGGGGAGTCGGAACCTTGCCTACCTGAATACAAATGGGCCCCGAAAGACTCCCAAGGGAAGGTGAGCTGCAGAGGGGAAATTTTTGTAGGGTTTGTTATTTTGGTCAAGATCTTTATATTTCTCATGTGATTAAGTAAAGAGCAACAGCATTATAGAGAACTGTGTGCAAAGTGTCTCTGTATGTTTTGTGATACAACTGCCACTTATGACTGAGGAGGGAATATTAGACAAAGGGTCTTCATTCTGAGAGTGTGCTTAGGGACCCCAAGACTGGAACAGGGTCTGGTCTCTGTTGAGACTCCAGAGACTTAACAACCATGGATCCAGAGGCATGGATTCTTTTCACAGCGGCTTGGTGGGCTACTGATCTGACTGAATCAGGGTATAAAGAGAGACCAAAAAACAGACAAGAAGTAAAATACTCAGAAGTGCTTAAGTCCCATTTTATAAGTGACTTCGGAGTCTGTCTCATCCAGAGTCATTTTGGTCCTTTATGCCTTATTCTGAACAAAATTCCTCCCTCCGCCATTAAGGGTGTGCTGTTGTTCCCTCCACTGCAGCACTCCAGAGGTTCAGAGGGCCATAATTTGTCCCTTTCTGTATTTAGTTGTTGATGCTAACCACTCAATGGGTCATAATCAGAAAATATACTATATCCCGCTTGCAGTGTATTTCACAGAGTCTGAGAAAACTCCAACTAGAAGGCTATTGTATTGGTTGCTGAATGCAAATAGGCTTGCTGATCGTTGGATTTAGCCCTTTAAACATGGTCCTTAGTAGCGTCAGTGCCGTTTTGTAGAGCAGTTGAAATATTCATTTTTTGTGTTGCAGTGTCTAGACTGTGTGTGGGCAAAATCACTTTTATTTTTAAAATATTAAAGTTCTTTTAGTCATTTCAGGGTTGGTTGCCTAATTTTGATGAATAAAAAACAGGTTAATTGAGCCTTTTGAATCTATCCCAGTCCCATTCAGAATAATGGACTGTGAAAACATTTTGGATTTTTCTTGTCTGCAGATGTAATTTTATGTTTCTCCCTGCTTAATGAATCAGCCAAGACAGAATTTATATATTCAGAGTGGTATATGTACGTGTTACTGAGCCGGTACAAGTCCTGAATGAATATGATCTGAGGCAGCTATTGAAAAGCAATAAGTGCTTGATCCTAAACCTATTTGCAAAATTTCTATTAACTTCAGTGAGGTTACAATCAAGCTTTAAGTGAATCTGTGTGTGTTTGTTCTTTACAAGACCCATACTCTTCCAATAGGCACAGTTACATTAATTCTTCTCCTGTGAAGATTGAGTCTATCAGTTGACATGCTGAGATCTAAAATATCATTGCTAATTGCTAAGGTTGTAGTTCTTAGCTACTCCAGATGTGCCCTGATTAGGGTGTAGACATAGGGAACACATCTGTGTTTTGGCAGTTATGGATGAGAATTGTTTTCTAAGGAGGAGTGTATATATTTCAATACAAGGAAAAAAGAAAAAATTATGACTTTTTTCTGAAACTAAGGCCAGTATTTCTTTAAATCTTTAACCAAGGATAGATCTAAAAGACGATGAGTTGGCAAATTCTGATCAGGCCCCCACCCTCCATTAGCTAATGTAAATAGAGGGGATTACAACATCACTCTCACTAAAACTGGTAGGTCACTTAAGATTCTGTCTGGTTGAATTGGAAGGCCCATCCTCCCTGCCTGCCTGCTGGTCCAGCTGCACACTCACATCTTTCCCAGTTGGCCTGCTGAGTGGCTCCCTATCTGCTCTTAGTAGGCTACTCCCAAATACTCCCCAACCCACCTCACCCCATCCACATAGCAGTAGGAGAAAATCATCCCTTCTCCTTATTCTGAGGGAAAAATCAACCCTCCCATCTCAATATACATCACCCAGATTCTTCTCTGGGAGTAAAATTGACTCTGCCTCCTTTGTTGAGGATGGAAATTGCCCAGAGATGAAGAGACTCGAGGTTGGGGAAGAGAAACTCTCTTAAATTGAAGGAGAATGGAAATCTGATTCCCATCTTCTGATTTGAGATGTTGTAGAGAGAGAGCATGGCAAAGTGAGTAAAGAACGTATCATAGGTAGAGAGTGCAGAAGAGTAAATGGAAGAGTAATTGGTGAACAGACTGAGGATAGGAAAGGAGATAGACAATTAGATAACACAATGGAAGTACTGTAATGAAACGCTAACAGGTAAAGAACGAAGTGGGGTAGGAGGATACAGTGGGAGAAAGAGGAGAAACTGTTAAATATGCCATACCATCCATTGCCTCCTGTCCTTTATTTGCTTACTAGACCCCAACTCTTAAATCCACCTCTGTCATTAAAACAACATTTCAAACAGTTTAGTGATGCTTTTCACAATTAAAATCCTAATCTTATGCTTGGTATGATTTTGGTTCTGACATGTGGTTGGTACTTTTGCTTTCATTTTTTTCCTAATGTTCAAAAAAAGAAAAAGAAAATAAGAAAATGGTCCATGGACTTTAAACAGGAAATTCTCAGCTCATTTCCTTCAATTTTAAATGTTGAGACTCTGGAAATCCACAGTACACACTGCGTTATAAGATTTATTTTTGAGAATAAAGTCCTCATTTTCAGCCCCATGCAAGACTGAATAAATGCTCATCCCCCTTTATTATTAGAAGCAGTGCCTAATCTGTCATATGCATCACTGCACATTTTCTCCTATGGGCTTGATGCTGATCTCTGTTAATTACTTATCTATTGCAGTAAAGTCAGGCCAGAGGGCTACCAGAGGGGATACCAGGGCCAGTATGTGGTCCCTAAAGAGCTAAAGACCCTTTGCCCTGCAGGCAGAAGAGAGAGCACAGCAGGGCAAATAGAGGCACCTGGCCCCAATGAAAGGCGATGCCAGGTGTACTTAAACCCTGCCTTCCCAAGATGGGAGAGGGGGAACAAACCAGGAAGAAGCTGCCAGAAGGCTTGTGGCAGCTGGAGGAGAAGGTTCCCTCTCAGACCAGGAGTCAAAGCTTCTCTGCATCCAGGGGAGATGGGGTAGCTGGGGGTGCCCTGACCCACGAAGAGAGGTAAAAGTGCAAGACCCACCAGGGGGAAGCCAGCACACTATGTAGTCTACATTATGTAGACTAAGAAAAAAGCATGAGGTATTCAAGTCCAGAACTGGGTGCTGTTGATCCTGCTTCCTTTTGGCTCAGTTGTATAACACATGAAAAGTTACTTCAGAGAGTAGTCCCACTGACTTCAGTGGGATCACCAGTCCATGAGTAAATGCTCCCCAACGCGAGGAGGAGTTGCACAATCAGGCTCTTCACTTGTATGTAACTCCCACTCAAGACTTTAGTGTATGGAACAAATGTAGGCTCAAGCCTGGTATGAGACACACATTCTGTCCTCATATGCCATGTCCAGGTCCCAGTTAAATTCAGTGGGAGCCAAATTTGTGCACTCAAGGAAAGAATTTGAGCCTCAGCTCTACATCTTACATTGTCAGGTGCGGAGATGGGGTGCAGAGGAGGTAGTCGAGAGAATCTTGTGCTACGGAAATTCTTCCAGATTGGATGCTCTTTCTTACAAATAGGTGCATAGGCAGGTTTACTGAGATACTCTGCTTTCCTCTGAGTAGGAACACAGTATGCTCCTGGCTAGTACTTCCTGCTGACACTAGCATGTGCACTTGAGAACGTGGTATGTAGGAGCCAGCATGGTAGCTTGCCCTCACTTGAGCTCTGATGTAATAAAGACCCTATCCCGTTGCTTGTGTGCAGAGAAACCACTTCCTACAAACTCTTTCCTCATTTGTGCACCACTGCAGCAACGTATGCAGGTTTCGCTCCTTTACGTGTACATTAAAACTCACTCCAAATATACTCAGGACACAGGTGGCTGAAATGCACAGTCGAAAAAGTGTGAGGTGGCGCATCACCAATTGAAATTAGAAAAGCGGTTCTCAGCCTTTTCCATACTGGGACTACCCCAGCCCGTCTCTCACCCCTTGCATTTAATCAACGTCTCGCTGGGATGCTTCTTTCCATTTAGCCATCTGGGAAGGGCGGGATGCTTGTGAACTGCTGATCCCACATTCTGACCTCCAGCCTGAGAATTCCTGAACTCCAATGGATCACTTTGATATCTTGTACCAGTGTTCTACAGTCCAACAGTCGACTGAGTCTCTCGCAGGGCTAATCTATTTATGTATTTATTTATCACTATCAATTATACAGGCATCAGCCAGCGAGAATGTTGGGCAGTCCTGTCACTTTTGCCAAAAGGGGCATGGAAGTTTTCCAGAGTTCTTGGACTTGTCAGTATTTGAATAAATGCACCCGATAATATGCCTTTCGGGTTGTGTGCAGTGCTGCTGAGCTTGTGCAAAGCAATAGTCGGCTCTCTTTTTTCCATACGTTAAAACTGTACGACTAGGCAGTGTATTTTATTTTTGCATCTGAGACTGGGTCTGCACTGATGGTGGCAAATTTGCCGCGTCAGATCGATTGCTCTGGATCGACTGAGCGGTCTGTGTAGACCTGCTCAGTCGATCCAGCAAGTGCTGCAGAAAAACCACCCTGGTAAGTGGCGTAGTGCTGCATCGAGGGGAGCACTGTTCCCTTCGACGCAGCGCAGTGTGGACAGCGCGCGGAGGAGATGCTGCAAAGTCGACGGGAGATACGCACGTAATTTACATCACTTGCGTATCTCCCATCGACTGTCGCCGAATCTGGAAGGTCAGTGTAGACCGGACCTTAGTGTACTGTAGCCAGTGCTTAATTTGTGCCAGAGCTTGCCAGGGATGAGCCCCAGCATCTCTACGCTGGGTAGTTCATCGCCTTGGCACCTTTGAGCTTACTGCATCAGTTCTGAATGTAAAAAAATTGCTTGTACCCCAGCACCTAATGGTTTGAGCACCTCTTTCATTACCAATTAAGCACTGATTGTAGCTCAGTCTTGTGCACCCCCCCAGAGAGATTCATTCCATTTCTCATATAATGGGGGAATCTCCCCCAATTTAAAACTGTTGTTTCTTCAGTCAAGACATAATTTCCCTCTTAAGGTACAATTATGTAGTGCTGGTGAGGAATTCATGCAGGAAGAGAAAGTGGAAAATATATTTTATAAGGATTTGAAATGTGCCGAATTTGACTGCTATCAATATTTTGTTTAATTATCTTAAGTGCTGCTGTAATAACACTTTGGCCCATTGCTCATCAGAATCAAGTAGCCGGGAGTGTATGTGAGGGAAAAGGATCAGTCAGATTTCTGGCATTTGTGCTATTCCAACCGTGATTACTCAGCAAAGCCTGCTGGGATTTTACTCTATCAACAAGATTTTAATGTTCAGAACTGTTGATGGTTACATGCATCCTCCAGTACATGGGGCATTACTAAGCTGACAGTGAATAAGATAATGTGCTATTGTTAAATGTCTTTTAGATTAGCTAGATATATACAGCCCTTTTCCAATTAAATCAGATTCTGAGCCTGGATTCGCTGAGGGTATGTCCACACTGCAGCTGGCCTGTGCAGTTGACCCGGGCTTGTGGGGCTCTGGCCAATGGGCTGTTTACCTGCAATGTAGTCTTCCAGGGTTGGGCTGGAGCCCAGGCTCTAGGACCCTGAGTGGTGGTGGGGTCTCAAATCTCAGGATGCAACTCAAATCTGGAAGTTAACACACTAATTAAACAGCCCTGCAGCCTGAGCCAGGGATGCCCAAGACAGCTGGCATGGACCAGCCATGGGTTTTTAAATGCACTGTAGGCATAACCTGAGAGATTTGTGAATCAGGGACAAGCATTAGGCAAATGTGATTCCAGGATTTGGGTTCCATTCCACATGATCCCTCTCTCCTCAATAGACTATGGGATCCTTTTACTAATGCTGCCTTCCAGTGGCCCCCTTGCTTACTCTTTCTGTCTCTCACACACACAAATACTCACTTTAATATCTTCCTGGACCACTTCGCCTTTTGTGGGACAGGTTGATAATTTAAGCCTGTTCCTCCATACTCTTTAGTGTAGAGAGAGAGTCACTGACTGTATGAGCACAAAGGAGTTTGGACAGCATGGGAATTTGGCTCAGAGGGGAGCAGACTACTAAATTAATTGTTAGTATAAATACAGTCCATTAAAGAAACAACTAAAAAAAACCTTAGCTTCCCACTTACAGATAAAACCTTGTTCAACCTAGTACCCAATCACAGAATAAAACCCCTCATATCAACTATGGAGATTAATCTTAACATCCTTGGAGAAGGAATTGTGCAAAAAAATTGCAGTGTGAGACTAAACTTTCCAAAGTGAGATTTAAAATAAATAAATAAAAATGAGTGAGTAGAACACCAAAGCCAACCCTCAAATCAAAAGTGCAGAAATTAAAACCTTTACACGTACTTATGCAACTAGAAAAGGGTCATGAAGGCATGGACGTGTCTAAACAAAAGAGGAGAGCAAACAAAAATTAATAATAAAGGACACGATTCAAGAGGTTATTCAAGCCACACAAGCATTCTTAAGAAAAATAAAAATCCATCTGGAGTGAAAGGAACATAAACTATAGCAAATAAAATTGAAGAAAATAAAGTTGTGTGAGCTAAGAGGAAATTTGAAGGACAGTTAGTCAGAGACATAACAATAAGAAATTCTTTTAAGTCTATCAGAAGCACGAAGTGTCCAAGAGAATCAGTGGGTTCATTGGAGTACTGTGGAATAAAGGGAGGTGTTAGGGTCTGATTCAGAGCTCAGTGAAGTCAGTGAAAAGACCCCTATCAACTTTAATGGGTTTTGGATCATGCGCTAAATGAGGACAAGATAATTGTTCAGAAACTGAATGATTTCTTTGCAGCAAAACGTTTGCCATGGAATTTGAGAAGATACCTATTCTTTTCATATGATAAAGATGAATTACTGGCAGACAGCAAGGTATCAAAAGAAGAGGTGCTTGAATACACTGATAAATGAGGGCCTAATACAGAGGCCATTTAAGTCAATGGGAATCTTTTATTGATCATAATGGGTTTTGAATCATGCACTTGAATAGCTACAAGTTAGCAGCCTTCTGAAGGAACTTTAGAATGAAGTGGCTGAGTTGCTAAGCAAAATGAAGTTTCTCTTTAAGAACATCTGCTGGGCCAAAGGACTGAAGGGTAGCAAATATTGTGCCTACTTTAAGAGAGGCACTAGCAATGATCCCGGGAATTACAAATCAGTACATGTAGGGTTGTTGTAGCTGTCTTGGTCCCAGTGTATTAGGAAGAGAGAAGGTGGGTGATCTGAAGAGCTCTGTGTAGCTTGAAAGTTTGTCTTGCTCATCAACAGAAGTTGGTCCAATAAAAGACACTAGCTCAAAACGCACCTTGTCTTGCTATGAGTACTACTTCTTACTTCTGTATCAGGTAAATGGATTGAAATAATAATTAAAAACAAAATTATAAATCACTTAGGAGATCTTTATTTGACAGTGACAAATCAGCATACCTTCTGCAAAGAAAAATCATTCCTCCAATCTACTGGTATTCTGCCAATGTTTCGGTAAAATTGTGGATTAAAAAGAAATAATTAACATAATTTATATGAACTTTCAAAAAGTAAAGTGCCTCCCAAAGACTATTAAGGAAACTAATTGTTTAAGGGATTAGAAGTAAAGTACTATCATGGGTTAGAAACTGGGGAAAAAAACAAAAAGCAGAGTAAACATAAAGGGAGAATTTTTTCAATATGGTAAAAGTTTACCATATTGAAGGTTGCCCTTAGGTTCTGTACTATAACTGGTGGTGGTCAATATATTTGTAGTCAAGAGAGCAAGTAATTCCAGGGGCATCTAACAAAGTTTGGTGAATACACAGTATGAAAGCAGATGAGTAGCTCTGCTGAAAAATGCAAAGGTATGCATGCTGGGAAGAATTTGAACCATTCATACACATTTGCTGAGTTGTTAATTAATTGGAACCACTCAGGGAAAAAACACCTGAGCATCACTGTAGACTGTTCAATATTTAACCTTGGTGAAAAAAAACTAGTAACATGTCAATGTGCATTGCAGTTCTGGTGACTCTATACTTAAGAAGACATAGCAACAATAGGAGGTGTTCAAAGCTGGATGGGTGAAAATCATTAGAGGTACGCAGAGGTTTTTCTGCAAGGAGAGCTTGAAAAGTTTGGGAACTGTTAAGGAGCAGGCAAATAATAGGGGACGTGATAGAGCTATAAAAAAGTAAAGAATCATTTCAAGAAGACAAATCAGGTGCTGCTATTTACCCTGTCTTATAAGACAAGAACAAGGGGAGAATCAATTAAATTGAAGGGCAACAAATTTATAATTGAAAAAAGGAAATACTTGTCCACACAAGACATCATTCATCTATCTAACTGGCTTAACTCAAAATGTCACTGAAGTCAAGAGTTTAGTAGGATTCAGTAAAGGATTAGATGTTTTCATAGATGATAACATCTAGATAAATCTTATGCTTTAGAGTTCCTGCCAGCCTCCTGACTGAATGGCCTAGGAAAAAGCTTTCCCTATGGGAGGATATTTCATAATTGTCCATTAGGGGTTCTCCTGGCATCTTCCGCTGAAACATCTGGTTCTGGCTAGTAATCTGATACAGCGTAGCAATTCCTGTGTACCTATATTTTCTGGTGATCAGGACACTTCTTATTCTCTCCTGACCAAGATGTAACTACCTCAGAAACTTGTTAAGTGGACAGAATGAGCAGCAGCAAGAACTACTTGCTGCATTTTGCTTCTGCTGCAAAAGCCTCAGAATACACATTGCTGGGGAATCCCAGATTATGGCCCTGCTACAAGACAAGTGGAACATTTTGGGTCTTGGTTCTGTCAAATGGGGGCATGGGAAACCCATCTGAAGGAATTCTAGTGATTTTTAGAGGGTTTATTTACTTACATCCCTGAATACAGGTGATGCGTGGAGCATGCCAGCTGGCTGTCTCCAAGAGACTTGGGAAGAAACCGCTCCTTACAAAGACATTATCTGTGAGGGGAGAAAGCATGCCAACATCATACCCGCTACCTGCAGAAAACGGCAAAAGGCAACGAGAGAGCAGCTGGGTCTTGTTTGGGGAGGGGAAGGAAAGTTAGGGAAGGAAGAGATGGTCTGGTTTATGGTCTTGAGTATAAACCATGTAAAATTTTGCAGTTTTGGCTGAACTTTATTTTGAGATTTTGGGGGTTCTTTGAACCCAAAACTCTGAGAAACTTGCAGGAGGGGTTGAGAACCCATTTATAGCAAAGCCAGATAGAAGGCTCACCACAACATCTGAGAATCAAAGGCTCAGAGCTCTGCTCAGCTGTAGGAGTGACATACCAGACTTTTTTACCAGGTGTGATTTATTACTTAATTAGGAAAATTGTCCTTAGGCTCTTCCTCAATAGAATGACCATTAGAAAAAGCTTTTTGCAACGCTACTGAGTCCATTATGCGAAACTGCTTTTTAAAAAAATCAATTTTTGTTCTGCATAGTGTTAGTTTTGTTTAACATAGCCAAACACAGTTTCCATTTATAATTTTGACAGTGGGCTGTGCAAAGATGCCATCGTCGCTTTTCTTTCCTCACCTTTTGTTGTGTTGAATAAAGGGTAAATGATTCATTATTTCTTCCAAAGTTCATAGAATATTTAGCAATAATCATTTGCCTTCCTCACATCCCATGCAGCCTCAAAAATAGTTTCTGGATTCTTGTACTTTTCAATACTCTGCTTAGCTCAAAAGAACAGAGTAGGGAGGCATGATCCAGTAGAGTGACATCCATGTTCACTGTCATGAAGAAACCACTGTCCTTGTAGGGTTGCCTAGCAGACTATTTTCTAACTTAAGTATGTAAATTTTGTTTAAAATGAACAGATACTGTAGTTTTTGGGTTTAGTTTTCTCTCTCCTTCCCTTCTCTCTCTCTTTCTCACCATTCCCTCATATTTTATCACAGCTCTGCAGCTAGAAGCATTACTGATGTGTCCTATGTTGATTGGAAATGCTGCTTAATCAAACAAAAATGGAGAGTAGCCTAATAGCCCTGTTCCACAAAGAGTAAATTTGGTTCATTGGTTAGGATGCTGGCCTATGACTTAAATAGTGGTTCCCAACCTTTTTGAGCGAAAGCCCCACTAGTTAACACTAGGTAAAATATGGCTGAGGGAACTAGGTTTGTTTAGTCTGCAGAAGAGAAGAGTGAGGGGGGATTTGATAGCAGCCTTCAACTACCTGAAATTACCTGAAAGGGGGTTCCAGGGAGGATGGAGCTAGGCTGTTCTCAGTAGTAGTAGATGACAAAACTAGGAGCAATGGTCTCAAGTTACAGTACGGGGGAGGTTTAGGTTGGAGATTAGGAAAAACTTTTTCGCATGGAGGGTGGTGAAGCATTGGAATGGGTTTCCTAGGGAGGATGTGGAATCTCCATCCTTATTGGTTTTTAAGGTGCGACTTGACAAAACTCTGGCTAGGATGATTTAGTTGGGGTTGGTCCTGCTTTAAGCAGAGGGTTGGACTAGATGACCTGCTGAGGTCCCTCCCAACCCTATTCTTGTATGAGTCTATGAAAGGGGTATTGTGAGGATAAATACATTAAAGATTCTGAGATGCTCAGATGCTACAGTAATTAGGTGCCATCAAAGGTAAGATGCTCTTTTCCAGTTCTGCTAAAGTCCTCACCTCTTGCTAGTAAATGCTAGGATCAAAATGGCAGATGTGTATTCAATGAGCCATTTGCATACCATATACCTATAGCATGACCACTGAATCAAGTGTATGCTTGTGCTAAGCAAGAAGAGATAATGGTGTTCTTGAAACTAAATTGTATTAGTAGACTGAAAGCACAAAATTTCGATCCAGATCTGAGCTTGGATTTAAAACCGCTCCAAAGTTTGGGAGTGTTTGAATTCAGGGTTGTAGTTCAGACATATCTTTAGAGAAAATTAATCAAATTTCTTATTAGGAAATGTAAAAACCTCAGATTTACAAGGCATTATGGAAAGAATTACCCTTCGTCCCAGATTACAGAGAGAAGTTACTTAAGTGATTTGTTGTCTTGAGGCTATGTTGGTTGCTTGCAGGCCCTCTGCTGTAAAAGAGTTTGTGGCCACCATCTTCCCCCAGTGATGGACTTTCCATAGAAGGCGCCCTCTGCCTGGCACTTGCACTGAATTTGGCCCAGAGTCTACTGCAGTTCTTCTCAGAATAATCTAAAGCCAATTGTCTCACTTCATTCTAACCCCAAAACACTAAAGCATCTGAAGGACTTTTTTTCCTTTAACAGCTAAAAATGGTTTCTGACACCAAAGAACAACACAATTATCTAACTGCAATGCCAGACTCAATTCCTGTTTCTAAATAGTGTTCATTCTGAATTGTGCAACCCGTGATACCAGTAGGAGTGTTACGTGAATTTGGGAGATAGAGAGAGGAAAGTTATAGTCAGAGGTAGGAGCTATGCCATTGAAGGCTACAGATGCAATAAATGAATTATATTAATCAAAGGTGGAAAAGAAGTGTATCATAAATGTTTTGATCACAAGTCTCCAGATTCAGGAAGAATCTGTGAAAGAAGCACTATTACTTTATCTGCTGTATTGTATTAATTATAAATTCAGCTGATTGAATTCTGACATCTTTGAATCTGTTTGCTGCAATCACCAAATCTTTGGGAACCTTTCCGAGCCTGACATTTCTAACTCCAGGCTTCTTTACATATCATCAGTTTAATTTTTCAACAACTAACACTCACTCACACTGATCGTGACATTCTGTCTTTAATTTTTTCTGTTTTCTGCAGTCTTGAAACAAAGCTTTCAAGCTTATTATGCATAGCAAACATTGCAGCCTGAATCATGTGTCTATTGCCAATATCTGCTAAATTTTAATTTAATAAATCTCTTATAAAAATACCTTGTGTTTCTAAAAATTGTGAAGATGAAAGGCAGGGATGTCTTCTACCAAGTGGAAGCTAGAAAGAGAGCTGTACAAGTAGGGTCTCTTTAGTGGACTTGCATGTATTTCCAGGTGTTGTATCTATATCATACATGTAAGTAATACTAAAACTGTCATTGTTAACTAGATCTCCTAAAGCCTGCAGGGTCTATTTTATGAAGCATGTGAAAAAAGCTGCCCACAGACAATATCTTATTTTATATAAAATGGATGGAAGAGTGTGAACAAAAAATTCCATGGAGAACAAATATGACTCCTAGCTGCTTTTCAGATGTATAAAAGTTGTATGCAGTAAAAGTCAAAATTGACAAAATCTATCACACACTTATAGATTAGCTGCATGTAGCAGAGCCACTACCTAATCCTAGCCAACTTGTTACAAGGAGTCTTCTACAATCACCAGCAAGACCATGAACAGTTACAGGAGAGAAATGTAAGGATTTCTATAGATTCTGCGATAGAGAGACATTTACCCATCCATTAAAAAGTTATTTATTAGTTGAAAGAGTTAGAATATACTTTTAGTGCCCTTTATTCAATAAACTATTAAATTTACATGCATGTGAAATAATGTTATTAAAGAATTTGCTAATGATATTTAATGCAAACATTTTTTAAAGTTAGTGAATTTTGGAGAAGAAGCCGTATTGTATTGAATTGAGTAACAGACAGCTCTGTAATGGTGTTGGCACAAAATGTTCTCATGTACTGTTCTTTCTGCTTGTTGTTGGACTTAATGAGTGTGCCTCACACTGTATATTCCGCTTTTAATTTCTATGATTTGAGCTCTTTAGGATGGCTGAGATGCCTTAGTTTGTTTATCTTTTCACTTCAGACAGACCCGCTGAAATCTTGTGAGATTTTGATTTAATTAATCAACAGTTTTTGTGCTGTGTGAGGAGATAAATATCAAAATCTGTAATAAGCTGAATTTGTGAGCAAGGGAGAGAAATGGATTAATCAGTCAGACAGTACTTCTTTGGAAGTGTCAGTACGGATTTAGGGGACTCGCTTTTGGCACCCCAGTTCGAAAATTTCAGCTCATGTATTGTGTATCTCTAAGGAGCTGTGACAGCCCCCGTCCCTGAAGTATCTGAGCACCTCACAACACCCTGAGAGGAAGGGAAGCCCCCATTTTACATATGGGCAGCTGTGACATTTTAAACTTAAATTCTTGATCTGAGCTGGTGGCTATGATTTTCTTCTAAAAAGTCATGTTTGTATTTATTGGTTAATTTGCTTTCTCAGTACTGCTTTGTGTGCTTATTCAAATCTGGATTTCCTTGAAATATAATTGAGTCAATAAATCCATTCCCTTAATTAGAGTTCTCTGTTCAATAACCTCAGTAAGTTTGTACATGAATGGGTGCATATGTATAAATATGTATAATATGTAGCAGCTCCATAATTATGTGATGAGTTTTGCAGTGATAGTGAAGGTTAAATTCCTTTATGTGTGACAAAAAATGTGTATTAGCCCCAAACTTCCCACATTTACTCTTCAGGTAGGTTAGGAGAAAAGCTGCTCGGTAGTTCAGAAGTTACTGGAAGTTTAAAATTATTCATTTACGCCATGTAGACTTGTAATCTAACCTTTCCCTTGGATCCCTCTAGTTAACAAAAATTTTAATTCTAACACTTCGAATTTTAGACCTTTGTAGCTCTAGACTAATTACAGACCTAAATTTGTGATTTGGTGCAGATTTCTATTGGAAGTGAATGTGGGGCCTGAACCATCAAAGAATGCAGCGTAACTCCTATGGACGCTGGTGCTGCTGGCTCCAGGCCGTGATGTGGTGGCATGCAGGATGGGAATGCGGATGTGTATTGTTACGTTGATTGTGACGATACGTAGTTTGTGGATGATTTGGATGCTAATGTTTCCATAACTTACGATTTTCTTGATTTTTTGGTGACTGCAGTGATGGGAAATGTACCTGAGCAAACTTAATTCTAAAGGCATGTCCACACTACAAAATTAAGTCAACTTAACTTCAGTCAGCATACAGCCGCCACAGTAATCACATCACTTGTGCGTGTCTACATTGTGCTCCTTGTGTCGGCGGTGCACGTCCTCACCAGGAGCACTAGTATCGATTATACTGTCACTGTGGGGCATTGTGGGATGGCTTCTGAAAGCCAGTGACAGTCGATGTAAGCAGTGTAGTGCCTACACTGACATTGCATCGACCTAACTGTATTGACATGGACTCTGTGTGTCTCATGGAGATGGAGCTATTAAATCAGCGTAGTGGGGCAGTTAGGTCAGTGGGAGTGAAATTTTAGTATAGGCACTTGCACAGTTAGGTCGCTGTAGGCTGCCTTGTGTCATCGTATCTCTGTAGTGTAGACCAGGCCTGGTTAACATTTTGGGCATGGGATCTGAATTCATCTGATTTGCAATTCACTGTATCTAGATATATGAGCTTGCCCATCATTTTGGAAATTTAAGGCTATTCTTGATGATACCGTTAGAATATTGCTTTAGAAATAATGTGTATAGAACCTATGTAAAATTATCTGGTGATCTTTCTAGGGGTCAAACCTGCAAACCAAGCCTGTAGAAAAACTTATTATGAATAATGGCAAAAAAGTAATTGAGATAAGTCTGACAGTATTGGCTGTCCTGTATATCAACAACTAATTAGCAATATAAAGTCTGCTTAATATGGCTTGAGGCATAAATATTGGGTTACTTATGTCAGTGGAGATATATAATCTTTCAAGAAGCATAATAGACAATGTTTTTAGTTTGTATAATTAACACTGCCCTTTAGTATATGTGGTTATTGAAAGTGGGCATTTTCTCCTTCCTTGCTTTCTATCAGCTTGACTGATCTGTAACATGACTAGGGTTTGCATGTCAGAAATATTGGTAGAATCTTTGTTTCCCCATCTTTTTGACTTCAAGAATCTCTCTTTTTTCTGTCTCTCACCTACACATACTCTACTTTTCTTCTGGAAGGGAATAGGATGCCAACAGGAATGTGAGGAGAGAGGGTTGAGGATAAATTATCTGATTCAGAGTGAGTACAAATTTTGTTCCACAGATTAGTCAAATATAGCTGGCATGAAAAATAGATGTCATGGCAATAGATGCACCACAAATAACAGAAGGATGTAAAATGGAACCTCTGATCTGAGCCTTCTGGAATTTTGGGAACATTGGAATCCCAATTTGGATTCTGATCTTTGTGGCTAGGGCCATTCTGTGAAATGGGCTAGAATCTGAGTCCCTGCACTAAATGTTCCTGAACTGGGGAAAAGTTCAGATCCAGTTTCAGCTTTTGTGACGTGGGTCCATTTCTAGTTTTAATCAATGTTTTGGATCAGTTGGTGCTGAATTAGGGATGAGGGTTGGATTTTTCATTACATCTCTAGTTTCAAATATATACATTGTAGATAAAGCACTCAACTACTTCCTCTCCAGAAAACTGTCCTAGGAATGCACTATGACTTTAAAGTATCATTACCATTTGACCTCAATTTCTGTGGAACAAGATTTCAGTATTGATCATTTTGGGCCTCATGAATTCTACTCCCTGAGCCTGGGCATATAATTTTTCATCCATTCTATAAGGCCAAGTATAATTAGAAAAGGATTGGGGGAAGGTTGATCATGTTGTTAAAACATTGGACTGGGTTTCAGGAGGGTAGAGGACTGTGAGATCACATGCTTAGCAAAAAGGGGACTCCCTCTCCCTTCCTTGGGTCTTTTACCATTCCATTGACTGTGACTGGGGGGAGCCAGGTGAGCCAGTTGGCTCTTGCCACCTCTCAACTCCACCTATTTTCAAAAGCCTCTTGCCTCTGCTAGCTACTCCACGTCCCTCACATTAGTTATAGCAGAAGCTGTGTTTTTAGAATACTGTGGGTCTAACCAATAACCTCTTTTGGGATCAGGAAGGAATTTTTCCCATTGGGCTAAATTGGCAGAGGTCTGGTGGGCTTTTTTGCCTACTTTGCAGTGTCATGGGTTGGGTTGAAAGCAATAGGACTTGAAAATGTAATATTAGAAAAGGTAGAACTGTGGTTATTGTCCAGCGTGGATAGAGGCTAAAAGTGCCAGCTCCCAGAGGTAAATAAGACCCAGGGTATTGCTGATGGACATTGTACCTAGAGAGAAGGGGAAACCTTAAGTTTTCATGGCCTGAGGTCCCCCTTGATAAGCTCTACCCACAATATGTATGGGGGAAGGAGAGAGGATTCAGAACAGAGCTGAGTGGTAGGATTGGCTAGGTGGATCCACCCTGAGTTATCGGTTTTATGATGGGAGCCTGTAACTCCACACTAGAATCAGCTAAATCATGGTGTGTGAGAGCAGGCGGTAGGTGCATGGCGCCCTTTCCCAATGTTTAATTAATAAACTTGGGGCCTGGTGCTTAACTCCATCCCATGTATCTATTGTTCATTTGCTTGCACATCCTGGTCTATATAATCCACAGAAAATGGTTTACTAATTGGCTACCGAAACACAAGTTAAGAACATAGAAAATAATTATTCTGAAACATTTTTCCATTCTAACATCTCTAATATACGTAGTGTCAGAATACATATGTGTCTGGTCCTGAGATCATTAAAGTTACAGAAATTGATTTGCTGTTATGCTCCAATTTATTTATTAATCGCTGGTGATGCAAGGCAGCTGCAAAAATATATTTTAATATTTTAATATATTTTAATACTTAAACTGGGTTTACAGCTGCTGTGCCACAAATGACTTCCCAAAGACTGTCCCAGTGACTTCAATGGGTGCAGAATCAAATGCCTACTGTACGCAGTTTTAAGCAGGATAACGCTGTATTACTTTCTTTTAATGGATTGCAGCCTATATAAAAATCTTGCCACTATAATTGCAAAAAACTTTGTGAGGCATCTGACACCTATGTCAAAATATACATCAGTCTTTGATCATATCTGTACTCAAAACAAACTAAAATAATAACAAAACTGTTAAAGGTTAGAAAATACAATATTTAATAAATACTAAGGACCTCAATTAGATCTCTAATTATGGCATCACTTAACAGATTTAATTTTTTTAGATTCCTGGCATTATTTTTCATTGGAAGAGGATTTCATGTGTTTTGCCCTCCTTTGAGTCCTCAAAAAATTGAGGCACAGAAATCTGACTAATGTTGAGTTCAAATGCTGCAGTTTTAGGAATCAGATTGAATTTATACTCAGTTTTCCGTAAATCAGCACTTTGAAAACTTGCTGACTATGACTTGTAAGATTTACCATAAATGTCTTATAGTACAACCATCATTAACAACAAGAGAATATGTTGCTGCTGAATACCCATGTGACTTTCAGCAAACTTGTTACTGATCTCTACATGGCTGAGAAATTTTAATTTCACTACATGCTATGGTTTGTCACCTCTGCAGGAAGGGCCCCGATCTGTTTAGTGAGCCCCTGATATAGCAGCACTTCTGTGATAATACTAGAAAGGGACATTAATGACTGACATAAACTCCAGCTGTTAGATAATTGAATTTTCTGTTTTGTTCAGTTTAGTCGAGTTCTCAGCAGGAAACCTATAGCCTCATATTTAACCTCATTTAACCTCATATTTAGGATCATCTCGAATTTCTAAATCTAATATGGATTTGATAATTTGATCTGGGAAAGCCATGAAATCAGGATTTTCCCTGCTCAGAGAAACTCCAGGCTTCTGATATTTTTGGTGCCAATTTAGTTTTTTTGTCATTTAATCCACGTCTGGCACTGTAATACATTTTCACACATGCAGATCTAAATTCTTCCCACTGGCACTGCTTCTTAACATGTACGTCCTACTTCATTCAACCACTTCTTCACCTTGATTGCATGTTTATTCAGACCATGCATGGCTGTAGATCAAGTATCAAGTTTTCCTTCGTTAGCAGACTTTTTTGTGTGAAGTCCGTCTGCTTTGGTATATAGTGACTCAAAAAAATTCTCACCGTCTCCCTCTGCAGTGACGAGCAAAGGAATGCTTTGACTGATGCCATGAGCTCTGCACCACTAATGGGATTTTAGGCCCTTTATTGTATGTTTTGGCCATTATTTCTTGTCCCTGGGATTCAGACTGAATCACAAAGTTGCTGAAGCGCTTCAAAACTTGATCTAACAGATGTCATCAGAATTGTTAGCTGCGATTGCCCTGGAGTTCACCAGAAGCATGTCCTTACTTGTGGCTTCTAGGCTGTGATCCCAGGCTTTTCTCTTGTTTCCTATTAAAAGAAAAAATCCATTTGTATTTTAGGGTTAAAGGCACCATGCATGATGTAAACATAATTATCTTCATAATGTAAAAACGTTTTGAAGTTTATAATATCAAATTGATATGTCTGGTAGAATAATGTCGTCGTGATTGTGTGTTGAACATCCAGGTGATGGATTAATATAGCAAGGAACAATATGAATCCAATTATCTTTCCCGACATCCTCTGCATGCATGTGTGCATGTGCAGATGCTTTTATAAGCCGAGTCACTCATATTTTACCTTAAACTATGATAGATTTAGGTGGTAACATACTATAAAAAGGAGGGTGAAAAGTGTTAAATTAAAAAATAATCCTATAAATCATGCTTAACAGCCTATGAAGTCAAATAACTTCACTATAACTATGCTGTTTGCAGTGTTGTAGCGGTGTTGATCCCAGGATATTAGTGAGAGGAGGTGGGTGGGGTAATATCTTTTATTGGACCAACTTCTGTTCGTGAAAGAGACAAGCTGTTGAGCTTACACAGAGCTCTTCTTCAGTCAGTGCTGTTATTTACTCATTGTGCTGCCTGCTTGGTTGGGAGAATAACTTCACAGTGTAAAAATGTGGTCACTGGAACCTCTGGGGTGTGAAAAGCTAATGCTTTCTGTGCTCAAAGAGTCACATCCTAAGTTGATTTGAAAATAATATTTCACATTGCACCCAACCCACCTTCCATTTCTTCTTCTGCATCAGGCATGTTTGCTTAATGCTAAAAAACAAGTGAAAAGGTCAGTGATTACAGTGAACTAAATTGTGCCATTTACGTACTGAGAAGACAAGGGTGATGCCAAGCTGAATTGCACAGAAGCAGCTCAGGGAGACATTTGTGCATCAGGAGTTACAACTATTCCCCTACTGTGTGGGGAGGGAACCCTGCTTCTCTGTCACTCCAGCTACTACAGCTGGCTCACCTGGAGTGGGGAGAAAGATAACCCGGCCACTCCCTTTTGGGTGTTGCATGACCATGAAGGGCATACAAAGACACGAGTCACTGTACATCTGTGAGTATAGGGACTGAGGGCAATTCCAGCCAGACCTTTATGCAAGATTGCTCATTGAACCTGCTCTGTCTCCCTTTCCATGTCCTCCTCCTCCATGCTGGATCAAGGGACAGCCTGGTTTTATATTTGCAGGTGAGGGGGAGAGGATGTCCACAGCCTTTCAGTAACAGCTGTTTCAATCAGGACTTTTAAATGTTTACTGTAGCTGATGATTCATCCACAGCTGCTTCAATAGCTGTTACTGTAGCATTTACACATTTGTTCCTAAACTGTTAAATGAAATTTGGAAGGGACCCATTTCTATGAGCTGTTCTTGTAACAGACTGTAATTCATGCAAGGCTATAGATGGTGCAGCCTGTATCACGCTGGTGAACACCTACTTTGAAGAATTTCTTCACTTCTCCTCTTCTTTGTGGGCTAGATTGTGGCTTTGCTACACGTGTTGTGAATGGTTGTTTAGTGCAAAGTGTGTCACGTAAGGTATTTTTGAATGTTCATGACATACTGAACATTATGGGTATGGTAGTGTGTTTCTTGCAATGTCATATGTATGATTATGAAACGCTGCTATGTAATATTCTCAAAGTGTCTCACATGACTTGAGGCAGATCCAGGTAAACACTAAAGGCAGAGAAGGTAGTTCACGTCTCACTAAGGCATGGATAAAACAAACCAGCTCTTTCAGGAACAGTGGTCTAGCCTAAGCATCTGACAAGGTGATGTACATTTCACTCAAGAGGAGGAAACCATGCCAGCCGTTGCAGGTCCTGTGACCTCAAGAGATGGTGGAGAAACATGTTAAAGGAGGAGACATTTTGGTGCCTCGAGCAGAGGGGAATAGCACAGCAATTTACCACCTTGTGCAGCTACGAATTGCGGGAAGGATCATAGTGCATCATGGGTGCGGGCTGAACGTCCCATGATGCATTGATTTCCGTCCCATCATTCCTTGCATTCCAGACTGCATTTTGCCGCATTTTTCAATAGCTCCCTGTTTCCTGAGCACTTGCCATCTTTATCTGAAAGGATGGATCCTGCACTGCTCTCCACTGCTGCTGTAAGTGTTCTGAACACATTGTGGCTGCTCGCACAGTATATCATGAACTCCCAGTTGGAACAGGAATCTGAGGTGCCTGACTTGCTGTGTGCCATGCAAACAAACAGCGCCGGATTACTGTTTGCATTCATGGAGCATCTGCACATGGTGCACCACCACTTTTGAGCCTGTGAAACAAGCGCTGAGTGGTGGGATTACATCATTAATGCAGGTCTGGTATGACGAGCAGTGACTGCAGAACTTCTGAATGCGCAAAGCCACCTTCATGGAACTCTGTGTGGAGCTTGCCCCTTCCCTGTGGCACAAGGACACCAGAAGGAGCTGCTTTCTTGATGGTGAAGCACATGGTGATCGCTGTGGAAGCTGGCAACTCCAGACTCCTATGGATCAGTAACTGATCAGTTTCAAGTCGGGAAGTCCACCGTTGGAGTTGTGTTCTCACAAATGTGCAGGGCCATTAACTGCATTCTGTTATGAAGGATTGTGACCCTGGGAAATGTTTGTGAAATAGTGGATGGCTTTGCAGCAGTGGGATTCTCTAATTATGGTGGGGGGATAGATGGCGCACACACATCTCAATTTTGGCCCCGGACCAGCTTTTGATGGAGTACATCAAAAGAAAGGGGTATTTCTGTACGGTACTGCAGATGTTCATGGATCTCCATGGGCATTTCACTGTTGACAACATGGGTTGGTCAGGGAAGGTGTATGATGGAGGCATCTTCAGGAACACTGGCCTGTACAGAAAGCTACAAGCAGGGACTTTCTTTCCAGACCAAAAGATTCCAATGAGAGATGCTGAGATGCCCTTAGTGATCCTGGGTAATCTAGCCTACCCATTAATGCTGTGGCTCATGAAGCTTTATGTGCACATCATGGATAGCAGCAAGCAGTCCTTCAATAACAGGCTGAGCAGGTGCCAAATGGCCATTGAATGTGTGTTTGGCAGATTAAAGGCTCACTGGAGATGCCTTTATGGCCAGGTAGACCTAAATGAAGACAATATTCCCATGGTTATCGCCTCCTGCTGTATGCACAGTAATTTATGTGAAACTAAGGGTGAAAAGATTGCCTCTTGGTGGACCACAGAGGTGGATCACCTTGCATTAGAATATTAACAACTAGATGTTAGGGGTATTAGAGAGGCACACTGGGAGGTCATTTGGATCAGGGAAACATTGAGGGCCCATTTTGAGAATGAGAACCAATAAGGTGTTTTTTGTGAATAGTGCTGTGCCATGCTATGACTACAATCTAGCTTGAGCTGGGTATCAATGACAGGTGAAAGTATCATGTGCAACACAAAAATAAAGAGTGCTTATTATTCTCACAGCTTGTCTTTATTAAACAAAAATAGTTGACAACACAAACAAAACACCAGGCTAGAGGGGAGAAAGCAATGAGGGGCAGCGTGATCTATGACAGCTGGGTGTAAATCCAGCTGCCGCTGTAATAGCTGTCTGAAGGGGTGGAGTGAAACGGGTAATGAGATGAGCCAGGAGTTTGGTAGGAGTGTGTGAGTGTCGGGAGGGTTTGGGGGGTGCATGAAAAGCAGTTCTGTAGTGGCTGCACGGGGGAGCAAGCACGCATTAACTCATTTTGCAGTGTAACGCTTGTCTTTAGTAGCCCCGTCTACTCCTCCATGGCCTTGATCATGCGCACATGACAAGCTACCACTCGGTCATGGTTTTCACTCCTTTCCTGTCTATCAATTTTCTGACTTTGGACACAGGTTGTCTCCATGCCTTTTTTTCTCTTTTTGCTACCTCAGAGAACTGGAGGCATTCTTGGAACATTTCCTCTTTGCTTCTCTGAGGTAACTTCCTTATCAGCCAGAGGTGCTCTGCAGGTGTGGGGGGGTTTGCTGTGAAGGCCATATCTGTAAAAGCATAATAAACAATTAATCAAAGCATTAATGTGGGTGCTCTAACAGTATAGATGCATTACTATTAAATATACCTCTTTCTCACTGTGTCCTGGGAAGAGCACAGCTCCACGATCAGCCTGAGCATGGTGAGTTTTGCCAAAGATGGGAGGGGAAGGCATTATACCGGGGAAGAAATTTTGGGTGAGTGGTTGCTTGGGACATAAATGCAGATACATAGGGACAAAATTTCAAAATGACTGTGGCCCCCACCATTTTCCATAGGTGGGGGGCATAGAAGCTGTTATCTTGTTCCCGAGAGTAAACAGGGATGCTAGGATGCATCTCCTCCATGCGAGCAGCTTCCAACCGGGTCCCTATGCTGGTCACCTGTGTGCCTCTTTGGTCCCTGCAAAAGTGATTGTCAATTGGCAGGGGAAAGTGTCCTACATGGGGAAAGAAACAAAGTCGCTCTGCTGAGGAATCCATGGCAGAGGATTGACGAGTACCTCCAGGAAAGTTTCCTAGAGATCTCACTGGAGGATACGCATGAAATCTTGGTCTGCATTAACATCTCAGCTGCACTGACTAGCTGCAAAAGGGAATGGGAATCACATGGAAAAAGAGCTACTCTTGGGCATTTCTGTCCCTTCAACTATCTCTATCATTTAGCAAAACAAAAGACACCTGTGTCTCCTATAAAAATGCAGCATCAGCTCTGAAAAACACTTACCTAAGCTCTCCTCTCCTTCATACTGCATGCCAGAGCTGCAGGGCTGGAACTGGCAGGAACCCTCCAGAGTCACAAAGAGATCCTGTCTCCCCATGTCGCCAAATGACCTGGTCCCTGGCTCCGGTTCCTCATCCAACTCCACCTCCTCAATGACTTCTTCATTGGGGTTGAGTCTGGTGTCCGCTGTCCTGGGGCATGCAGAGGTATCCACAGGTGTCTTGGGGTTGGAGGTAGGGTCGCTGCTGAGGATGGCTTTCGACTTCTTATAAAAGCAGCAGGTGTTTGGCCATGCACCAAAGTGACTGTTTCCCTCCCTGACGTTTTTGTAGCCCTGCTGCAGCTCTTTGATTTTCGCTCAGCACTGCAGCATGTCCCATTCATAGCCCTTCTCCACCATGGCATGTGAAATCTGGCCGTAGGTATCAAAGTTCCTTTGGCTGGAGCGGAGCTGGGACTGCATAACTGACTCTCCCCAAATGCTGATGAGATCCAGAAGCTCCAGTGTGCTCCAAGTGCATGGAGCCACCATGGGCAGATGGGAAGAAGAAATACGAACTTTCCACGCCAACCAAGCAGGAAGTGGGATTTCAAAAATTGCCAGGATTTTAAAGGAGGAGTGGCAGGTGGGTGCAGGGTAGTGGAGTTCAAACTGATGGCTGGAGCAGTCAGGATGGGCATTGTGGGACACTTCTAGAGGCTGTCTACACTGATACCACACTGATGCTTTGTCGATGTAAGTTGTGCGAGAAAGCTCTGCGCTTCTCGTCGAGGTGGTTTTATTTTGTCCAAAAAAAAAAAAGGGGCTGTTTTGTCGGTGGTGGGGTTACTGCAGTGTGTTCACCAGCTGACTTTGGTTGACAAAACAGTCTACTGTAGACCAGACCACAATTTGGCACTAAATGCTGTAGTAGTTTGGCACAGCTGATTGAAATGTATGGCAGATTTTTAAAGGAAAGTTGTAAGGGAAACTACATGGAACTTGCTAGTTTCAGTTCAGTTTGTATAATTTTCAGCCGTTTTGAATTTGACTTTGAGCTTCAGGGTCATTCAAATCCATTGCGATGAGGACAAATTTTTACTATAAAACAAGGGAAGTGTTTTTATGCAACATTCTGTTGTCCCCTTTTACCTGAGAGGTTAGGCAAAAATTTGTGGTTGTGTAGGTTGTTCCAATTGGGAGGAGAAATTGGTGATAGAGTCTGGTATCTTCCATGCAGTTTTGTGTATTTACAAAGAATGCACAAACTCCAGTTTCCTTGAACACAGGAGAAATAAAAACAACAGGATATAATTTATTTGCCTACAACACTAAACCTTTTAACTAGACCAGATCCAAAAGCATTCTCTCTAGGCTTCTGTCAGGGTTACATACCATGTTTGTCCAGGCTATTAGCTTTCTGCCCCTTCTCCCTTTGTTTTTGGGTTGTCTCTTTTACAGCGTGTTCCCGAGTGTTCCTCAGCCACCAACAGAAACTTACCCAAAACTATACCCAGCATAACCCTCCATCCACATGTAGTTCTAGTGTCTGGGCACATTACAGAAGCGTTTGAAATGCACAAATACATATTGTCTGCCTCAGCCCCAGAGCTTGCCTACATGAACCTTTAGGTTGCAGCAAGCTGGGTTGTGGATCTACCACGCTCTAGAACAAATGCTGATGCACATGAACCTTAATGCATGCCCGAAAGGTTGCATACAGTCATTTAGAGCACAGCAGGCTCATGCAGGGTCAATTTATATCCCAGTTTGCTTCAAACTAAATGTTCATGTAGGCAAACCCTCAGCTGCTTCTGAAACCACAGGGGAAAAATGCTGTAGTGCTTGGCTCGGAAAGCTGTGACATGACTGGAGGTCAGGTTTGGAGAAGCTGTGGCTAAAAGCAAAGACGACCTAGACAAATGTGTTCTTGAATGGAAATATTTTTGAGTCTGACTGTAAAAAGAATTAAATTTTATTTCTTAATCTGCAGTGATTTTAACTAATGTAGCACCATACCGTGTTCAGACATCACTACTTATCAGTGGTGATGACCAATAGTACAACAGAAGGACAAAACGTTATTCACCTAGTTCATCTCTGGAGTAATTCTGTTGCAATCAATGGCTTTATTCCAGGCATGGCTTTTCTTTTGTGCATGGTAGTGGTCAGCTGTGCACTCCTTGTGATTTTTACAAATTTCTCAGTAACAACGAGAGAGTTTATTTTTGTTATTCAAGGGAGCGTAGATAGAATGCAGAAGAACTTCCTTTCACTAGATGATAAATGTCAGGCCCAGTAACCTGGAGCAAGTATCTATTTAACACAGCTGGGTGAATAATATTCCCAAAAAAGTGAATAGTGGTTTTTCATTTTTAACTAATTTCTTATGGCTGTGTATATGTCTTGTTTCTGCTTTCCATGAGTATTCTAGCAATGTGTTTACTGGCAGGAATGTTTGGTAAAACAGGCAATAGTGAGGACCTGATCTGGGAAGAATCAGGCCTTAGAAAATAGAATATCCCCATTGAATCACCAGTGTCACTCTGTACAGCTCTTTGGATTTTCTTGAGAGGTCCTAGTACTAATACTGCCTCTCTTGTGTGCACCCAGAAGAACACAACTAGAGTAGGCATGGCTGCTGGTAATATCTCCTCACAGATATGTGATCCCACTCTCATCATAGTCCATGGAAAAACTTTGATTTCTCCAATAAGAATTAAAACAAATTTCCAAAGAAAATATATTGTCCATTATGCTGACTACATCTCCTGCCCTTGCATGCTACTTGTTTGAACTTTGAGCAAAGGGGCATAAGAAACAACAACGTTAAAGATTAAGTTGTATGTAAGAGAAGATTGCAAATGGACCTAGGGTAAGATTTTTTTAAAGCACCAAAGTGTCTTAGGAGCAAATGTCCCATACATGTGCTTCTAAGTCACTTTGGTGATTTTGAAAAATCCTGCCCCAATGTTCAGTACACAATTATTTAATTATCAACTTGTTTGTGTTTGTGTGTCCCTGACATCTCTATGCTAGTTATCTTTTTGTGCATTAACCTACGCATGTTAGAGGGTGAACAGCAGAAAAATTCAAAAAGACAGACTGATTTCTCCGATCACGGTGAAGATTTTCCAGCAGATGTTTCCCGTTTTTATATTATTGATCTCAGATGAAGTAAGGCAGACTAAACCAATACACTAAAAATTATTTTGCTCTATCCTGTGCAAATATTTTCTGATGACGTGTGTGGGAAGCAGTTTTGTCAGACTGTATCAAGCATGATTGTTCTAAAGACTTGCATGGCAGCAGGTCACTATTAACCGTCATCATTCATGGCTAAAATGTATTTTAGAGCATAGATGTAATTTGATTTGACACTTGGCAGAAACCATCTGTCCTCTGTTGTTTTTATCACTTTCCCCCTCTTATACATAATGGAAATCATATAAAATAGGCAAACTTCACATATTAAAAATATTCTAGCAAGAAAATATCACTTTTAACCTCCAAGTCGTAGGCTATTTCCATTGAACTTTAACTTTTGATTCTTTTCCTTTTTCGTTTTACTGTGCCAAACATAATGTTACTGAAAAATAATTACATTGTTTGCAGATCAGTGCAATCAGGGCTGCATACATTTTTTTAAAGACACAGTGTCCATGGTCCAAAAATATAAATGTAGTTACATGTCTGAAATTCCTCAAGCAACTACCATTGCCTAAATTTTAAAAAACGAACTTGTTTGTTTGTTTGATGCCTCAGTTTTTGGATGCCTGACTTGGGACACACTGAAATGACCTGATTTTTCGGAAGGTGAGCGTTGAGCCCTTTCTGAAAACTCCAGTTTCTTAAAGGTGGGGAAATAGAAGGCATTCAAAATCACCAGATGTTTTTTGAAAATTTAGGCCCAGGATGTTGGGCCCCATCCTGCAAGATTCTGAGGTGTTGTGGTCCCAGTGGTCAATCTTGACATCCCTTCAGCGGTGACTTAAGACACATTTAAATGTGTTATGCTGGCCAATTTTTTCTTAAATCAGGCTCATGGTCTGTATGCTGAAATTCTTGTGAAACCATATGCCAACACTTGCTATACTGGGAATTAAATGTGTTCTACACATGGCAGAAGTGCTCAGTACCTTGTAGAATCAGGCCTGGATGTACAAGCTGAGTGATTACACATTTTAATGGCTACTTCAGTACCTTAGTATCCATTCCATGCCAAATCAACTGATTTGTGCCTGCATACAAGATAATTGCATGGGCAAATGACACAAGCATTTTTGCATGCGCATCTTGACCTGCTTTAATAAAAAGGGTCATTTCTTGAATAAATTTCACTGTAGTCACAGATAAAGTGAAGAGTAGCATAAAGCTATTGCAGTCCAGCTCTTATTACTTATTTCTGTTTGTTTTTTCAGGCAAATTATCTAGAATTTTAACATGGGAAGGGAAAGTGTTGATTAGTCTGATCATAAATCATGGGATCAAGGTTGCTAGAAACCTCTCATTTCTCCAGATTGATTGGCAGATTACCATTTCTGCACTCCATTTATTATTGTAAACCACTGGTCCTAATTTCAGAAATAGAATGAAAGAATTTCACAGAAATCTTTGCTGTTAATCGGAGGTATTTTTCATCAGCAAAATGGAAGTGACAGACTTGTGCCAGACGCTATCAGTGTAATAATATTGTTTCCCTTGACCTTTGCATTGGTTGCAATATACAAAAAACTCCTATCATTCTGATGTAGTACATAATATTGTATTGAATTGTAGTTAGGATCTCAGTTTTTTATTAATTTCTTATCCCATTAAACTAGATCTTTTTGTTCTAATATAGATACACACTTATGTACGCTGCTCTATAGGCAGAACGACATGGGTTTTTGGGTTTTTTTTTTTATATTTACTACAGTATATATCATGGTAACGTGTATTGTGGAACAAGAAACAGGCCAGTTCCTATCCCCACTACACCCTGTGAGAGATCACAGGCCTCGGACCTGGGCCCATGGGTCCCCAGGCAGTGCTCAAGCCGTGACTGACACCTAGCAGCTCACCTGAGTAAGTAGGGAAGGGCGCAGGAAAGGGCTAGCTTTCAGAGGACCTCGCCTGCAAAGCTTCCACTTGGGAGAAACATACAGCATCCTGATTGGCCAAGGAGTATCATATAAACTAGGAAGTAACCACAGGAAGTTGTCTCAGAAACGTAAGGAATCCTTGACGGCTGCTACTATGAACCATTCCTGCTTACTGAATTCCTGAGCTCTGCATTTCTGCCTGTGGCTGGTTCCTGTCTTCCCATCCCAGACCCCCATCTGCTTCCAGTTCCTGCTGCCATGTCCTACTCCAGGCCCCAGCTCCTTTGCCTTACCCCTGACGTTGTCTCTGTCCCCTGGCTTGACACCTGATTCTGTCTCTGATCTTCTGCTTCATACCTGGCCATCACCCCGGTCATTGCACACTCCTCTTTTTGTTATGCAATACAATACAGCAATACAAAGGAACCAGAAAGCTACCCTAATTGAGTACGAGATTTTTCTTGCATGGGGCTTTGGCTTCAGTGTAATAATTCAGAGTTTGACACACAAGTACTTATTTTTATTTGTTTAAAATTAACATTGTGTGTGAACTCTTATTTTCATCTTATGAGACAGCATAAAAAGAAGGAACTGATTCACTTATGTCAATGATAATCTTAAGCGGACTGTGAAAGTTTCCTTATACTCAAGGGGCATGGTACCTTGTTCCCATATAGTTTTGGAAAGGCTGATGAGTTTCCTGACAGGGGGACATCTCTGCCTTTGCACACTTCAGATGAAAAGCCGTCAGGGCTTGGACACTTGTCTGTCGACAGCTGCTTGATGGCCTTCTTGTCTAAAGAATGTCAGCTCCCCCAGGACAGGTTACTGCAGGAGGGAGCCAATGGCTTCATTGGACATAGTGGATTGTCAGTTCAGGAGACTGTCAAAGTGCCCTGCCTAGCAAGAGAGAATATTGCTTTTGTCTGTGAGCAGCTGGTTACCATCTGTTGTAAGGACAGAGCTGTACCATGGAACTTTGGGCCACACACAGCACAGAGACCTTCATAGAAGGCCATCATTTCATGCTTGTCAGATGCTTCATACAGTTCTTCAACCTTCTGCTCCCACCAGGGGTTCTTCATGAGCCTTAATTGGGTTAGGATTGTATGTTTTTTGGCTTGATGGTGCCAGGCCTCCTTCATTACTGTTTTCTTGTCCAAGATGTAGGTCTTGTGTGTGGTGTGAATGGTCTCCAATAGATGGTCTAGCTAAGGGTCGCTTGGTGTTTCCGTCATACAAAGCCAAGAAACTTGGATGCTGAATTGTGTGTGACAGCTCTGTGCTTCTACCAGGGTGCCTCAATATCTATGGAATTCTCTAGGACCTCAGCTAACGCAGTCTCCAGTATCCATTACAACTTTGCTTGTTTGCTGGGGTCTTTCATAGGAGCCACATTGATCTTTTTTGGTGGGAATTGTAGTGACATGATAATTCTCACAAGTCAATAATCTGAACAGCATTCAGCACCACTGAAAGAGCAGATAATGTGCACATCTTTAATGTGTCTAGACTGTACAATTACATAGGCCAGCATGTAATTGATGTGGGATGCTTCCTTGTTGTCTTACGTGTTGGCCTTTTGGAAGACTGTTGGAAATGGTGAGATTGAACTCTGCACACCTGGACAGAAGTAGCTGGCTGTTGGAGTTTGACCTTCCAATGCTAGGATGGCCTAGCACCTTACTCCACTTGTCAGAGTCGGTTTCATGAGCATTAAAGTCTCCAGAGGTAATAAATTTATCCTGGTATGGCCCTGCTGAAATTTTCAGAAAATGCTATTAAATATCAACATAAGCATTATCCTTCTGGGTCAGAAATCTGTTCCAGCACACAGCTGAACCAGGAACTCAGTGTTCTACTATAGTAGGCCTATAGCGAC
This sequence comes from Mesoclemmys tuberculata, assembly GCA_007922155.1. Taxonomy (NCBI): domain Eukaryota; kingdom Metazoa; phylum Chordata; order Testudines; family Chelidae; genus Mesoclemmys; species Mesoclemmys tuberculata. The sequence goes on along the minus strand of ML675617.1, from coordinate 10,975,796 downwards.
AACTAAAAACAAATCTGCATCTTCTATCTGTGATATGAATACTTGTAGCCCGTAAATTTATGGTATGGGACCTAAAAAAAAAAAAAATTCACATGTTCCACAGATTCCTCTCCTCCATTCAGGTCTCTCTTTCTGTGCATATATGCACAGCTTAGCTTTTAAAATCCAGGACTTTATGACGACTTTTTAAAACCATAGAGCTATTGCAGATATATCTAGTCAAACTGGAAGTTACACCTACAGTCCAACACTAGGAGTGTGTGAGTCTCTGTCCTTTACTAGGCTACGTAAGAGGTTGAGTCCATGACAGCTGCCAGCTAAGGGGATTTGCTCCTTTAGTTCCTGTTGTGAAGGCTAACGCTACTACCACTGCACATCCTGGGTTCACACCTCACTGACAGATCAAGCAGAGATGGATATACAAGCAGCCTACATGGTCTACTAATTTTTCATTAGTGGGAACAGAAAAACGCTGCTAGCATTATTTCTGGCCCTTTCATCCTGTAGCCAAGATGGCCCAGAGAGCCTCAGGAAATCCATTTTCTTGTAATTAAACTACTACTTTAAACAGGGATTTCCCCTCACCCCAGTAGACTGTGGAGTGTCTCAGCAACAGGATTAAACAAGTGTGGAAAGGAAAAGCCTGGAAACAGAAAATGTACTCCCCTCTCACCCTTTCCTGAGACCCAGCGAGAGAAGGGCTGAAGGAGCCACATCTGGAAAGAAGAGGGAATCCGCTGCAGTTGGAAAGGGGAAAATCTGATGTGATCGCAGCTCCTTGGGGTTGTTTTCAGCCCCTCCCATCTAAAGCCTGGGGAGGGGAGCTGGTAGGAGGCTATTTCTCTCCTGGAGCTGCGAGGAAGAGGAGTGGATGATGGAGAGTGGCAGTTCAACCATCGTGTTAGCCTACCCATGAAGGGCAGTACTAGGAGCATTCATCTGCACAGCCGGCAGCAGCAGATCTGGATATGAGAAATGGTCACTAGAGCAGCATGTGTATCAGCTCTGAGTACTTAGCTCACCAAATGTGGGAGTTACTGATGCTGTTCTGGAAATTAATTGTTTGACTCCTTCACCCCCATTATGAACTTGCGGTACAATTTCAAAGGCATAACCAGCCCTGAAAGACTGTCTGGTTCAGACCGTCTTTCTCCCCGATGTATGACAGTGAACACTGATATCTGCAGTACAAAACAGTAAACTTCCTCATTTTTCTGTCTAAATAAATGAGTAATAATGTATTTTTCACAATCAGTACATGGGTGCTTTGGTGATTGGCCCCTTATAAATTCCTGAGCTCTATTAATAGATAAGATAGAAATGTTTGTAACTTTATTTGAAAATTTGACTTGCTGACTATTTAGATTAACTATTCAAATCCAGCCAAAGGTTGCTGACTGATGGCTGCTCAGTGGCATGTATGAAATGAATTTGGAACTCAGCCCTATTCCTAGTGGAGAAGTAAGGAGCACAACCTTTAATAGAGCACTATTATTAACGGGTACCCTTGCTGGCAGCCCCAGGAGAGAGGCCAAGGGAAGAAGGAGCAGAAAAAATAAACCATCCTTTTAATTCCTAGAGGTGAACCATCTAGGTCAGGGTTGAAACTTATTGACAGACCAGTGTAGAAAGTCTGGACTGCTGCTGCATTCATCGTGTGGATAAACTACAGGATTGACAGTCCAACGTCTTTGATAAGCACTCAGTTTCCTAACAAAAAACAAACAACAACAACAAAAAGATGTGAAAGGAAAAAAGCATAAACCCTTTGAACGGAGGCTAAGTATTCAGGTTTCAGCCCCCAAAGGAACATTTTCTGAGGAGAGTTAGATGAATGACTGAAAATAGGAAGGCTTGGATAGAATGGAACCACAGCTGCACCAAGACACGAAAACTATATATCCTCCTTTTATCAATATTTTAACATTTTTTCCGGATCTTAGCTCAGTGGTAAGGCGACTGAAAGAAAGACTCTGCTTGTTGCAAGGTGGCAGAATTGTGGGGATGAAAGGCAGAGCTAACTAAAAGATATAACACTAAATGACAGGGATACATGGGAGAGTCTAATTTAATGGCCTGTGATATGTACGAGGTCAAATGAGATTATCTAATGGTCCCTTCTGGTCTTAAAATCTATGAGTCTATAGCATCTTCCATTGACTTTGATAGGAGATTGAACTGTGGGACTCATCTTATGTTGCAAAGAACACTTTTTCTCCTACACTGATATTATTCACTAGAAATTTTGGTAACATTTTAGATTTTGGGCTTTTTAATATCCAAAAAATAAACCAGGGCTCCCCCTTTTCTTCTGCTCATAAACTACAATGTATCCGTTTTTAAAATGTGTTTAAAGAAATAATAAAAAGCAGATTGCACTTAGTTTCAAGTGGCTCTCATGTTTTAAAAATAAGAACAGGAAGCAAGAACTTCAAGCTGTTAACCAATAAAGGAACAACCAGCAGGGAAGCAACTCTAATATCTTAGTTTTAATTCACACATACAGCAGTAAAAGGTACCTCACATTGATTAAACCAAAGACAATTATTGCTGATTAGTAAATTAATGGAAAGTCAATGTTGTCAGAACTTGGGCTGAATACTGTTCGCAGAGAAGAGTGGTGCTGTTTAAAGTATACCAAGAACTTAATTAGCTGATTCCAGCACAGAATATTATGTTGTTTTGACAAATGGATGATTTAAGTTATTGAGATAAGCACTCACAGTGAAACTGTCAGTAGGGAGGGTTTGTCATAGGGAACCCCACCCGAAGCACTCTCTAGTGGCAGACTGCAGCAGAACAGGCACACCTGCCTCAGTTTCCCTCCTTCGAAGTCCCCAGTAACTCCACGCAGGCATTGTTGCTTCAATAATGCCCCTCCTTGGGGCCAGTTTATTACAAAGACAGTGCAAAATAGTCCATAACAAGATCCACAATATAACCCATCTTTTACCCCCAGTGCATCTATCTTAAAATACCATGATTTCTAGTCCCTCTGCACCCCACATACCATATTCCAGCATCTTTCACCACACCCAGGCTCTTCACTGGTCTTCCCACCAGGACCATCACCCCCCTCTTTCCAACAGGATCTCACGGTCTCTCTGCTGGGAGTTCATCCTCACCAGGGGACATCCATCGATTCCCCTTTTGCATTAGCTATCGTATTCCAGACAAACTAACAGGTAAGCCCCTGCACTACTTCCCTGCCTTCAGCCCTTTCCAGCCCTGGAGAGAAGAGTCAGCAAACTCCACTGCTGCCTTCAGCCCCGCCCCACCCCACTCCACCATCTAGCACATGCCAATTCCTTCCTTCCTACGGTCTCATGCTCTCTGGCAGTTCTCCTCCAGGTGCCCTCTTTTAAACCTGGTTGGGGTCAGCTGACCAGCGACAGGTACACTGGCCTCTTCCCTCCAAATGGGCCAGTGTCATCCAGTAACATGGTTTAACCCAGAACTTTGCCTACAGGACCCCATGAGGGCTGGCTGTGACAGCTGCATCTGCTTGGGGATTATGTAGGTTTCTCTTGTCTGGGTGGAGACTGTCAGAGGAGCCAGCTCTAGGGGACAGTAAGTATAGTCATAACTGACTGTGGTTTCCTTTTATTGTGAAGCAGCTGAATAAAAGGAAGATTGGCCTGCATTTTGTGAACTAGACCAAGCTTGGCATTGAGAACATTGAGCTTTGTGCTGTTACAATCTAGGGATTTTAGGCTAATGAGTTTCCCAGGTAAAAATTTCAAGAACCGGCAGGACTTGGAAAGATATAGTGCGCTGAGAGCAAATGTGAAAGACCCATGGCCAGAAAAAAAAGCTGCTTGTGGCTAGAGTTAGACACTGTGAGCTAGAGCCACCAAGGTATTTAGGCAACTAACTGCCAGCTGATGTGCCTGAGTCCAAAATGCAGATCCTCAAACCCCTGCCCAGCTGCTACCCAGGTGTAACCCGTCCGTGCCCAGGGTAGCCCACTGATAATGCCAGGGTCA
>ML675617.1:10959398-10971800 GCA_007922155.1 Mesoclemmys tuberculata | reverse complement strand
CTAATTACACAAATGCTCCCCCCTCCTAATGCAGCCCGCGTGACACCAGGTACATAGGTGCCTAAGTTGCTGCTGGTGTGCATGAACGTGCTTTAACATATTGAAACTAACGTTAATCAAATGAGAAGAAGGGCAACAGAAACGATGCACGAGTCAGATTTAACAGGCTCTATTTCACATAGACACTGTTGGGATTTAAACCGGTCAGGTTTGTCTCTAATTTTCTTTCCTGCATCCTCAGGTGATTTTTGGTTTGCAGCATAGTTTGCACTTGTCTCCAGGCACTGAACAGTGAACAGAATGCTAGCAGCTGAGTATTTCTAACTGTTCTTGATCATTGGCTAGCAAAAACCTAATATGCCGTCGTTCCACATGCTGGGTTGGTTTTGATTAAAGTGATTTAAATAGCATTGGCACACGGCTTTAAATTTTTTTCTTTTCACTAGTTACTCTGTATTGTTTTCATGAGTTCAACTGGCAAATTGCTAATGCGTTATAAAAACTGAAAGTGACCCTCTGTGTAAATACAGGCTGCCAGCTATCCCATGTTCTGCTTGTTGCAGGGTTTTTGTTCCCTGTCTGACTGACTTTGCTGAATACTTGAATAGTATAGTTTGAGATTTCAAAACTGTATTTTAACTGTGGTCTGCATCTAATACGGAGATGAGAAATTTCCACCATCACCTCTTTGCACACTGCTAATCAAAACCCAATTTAATTATCCAACAACTAGAATTTCTCCTACTGTGCACACAGCATATGCCAGGAAGGTAATAATATGGATGCATGCAGAGGTCTACTAAAAAGAGCCATCCACTGATGAATAGCATTAGCTTACCCTGGCTGTCTAAATAGGGAATTTCAGGACTACTGCTATTAAGGCACAGTCACTAGCTATCAAATATACTCCTAATTTTCTGTGCTAAAATTGTTACCAGGTTAGTTTAGTGTTGTGCTATTATGTCTGTAAAACCTGTGTTCCATTCCTTACCCTAGGCAGTCTTTTATTGGCTGAGTTCTCAGGAACTCTGGAGGCAGCACACTTAGGACAAGATTTTCAAACTTGGGTGCCTAAAGCAAAGCGCGTGAATCCATACCTAAATCCTTAAAGAGTGGCCTGATTTTCAGAAAGGATGAGTTGCTGTATTTCCCTGGAGTTCGATTTGGAGCTGTAGTGCTCTGAAAACCAAGCCTATGTGCCTAATCGTGGATTTAGTCCCATGATTTGAGGCACCCAGATTTGAAAATTTTAGATTTTGCTCTTTTAGAAGAAGGGAATGCCATGCATCACTGAAGGGTGACCACTCATTCTGATTAAGACGCAGCTTTGATGGTTGAGATGGACGAAGGAGGGTCTGAATTAAGATTAGATGAGACCAAATTAGGGCTCAGATTCAGAGTCAATTATGCCAGGTTCACATGCTGTTCTCAAAATGGGGAAAATCTCATGAGATTAATTATTCAGATTAAATTTCATCCACTTCTGAACTGGAAGCATGAAAAGATTCCTTTTCTTTTTTTTGCTTGTGGATCTGCTCCAAAACTTCAAGGTCAGGTTGCATTCACACCTGGAGATTAGAATCCAACCTACTTGCACACATCTTGTGTTCAAAATAGTTTGGATTCTAATGTAAACCCAACTCTCACTTTTGGAGCCAATCTGTGTATATACCCACAGTGGCAAAACTCCTATAGGAGCAAACTGAAGAAAGCATGGGTTGATCAAGACACCTCAACTAAAGCAATAGAATGTGCTGACTTTTGGGTAATAATGCTGATAGTTTAGTAACATTGTAGATTAACATGTTTAGTTTACAGAAGAGTGCAGAATGTGCATTATTAAATCAGACCTTTGATCCACTATGTTCTGTATCTTTGCCACAATGCATTAATTACTCTTAGATAAGCAGGTTATTGTTGAATGTTTGTCTTTGGATTGAAGTGAGATAGGGAAACACAGTAATGTGTGTAATTATAAATAATCATTTCTCAATCCACTGCTCAATTCTGTTTTATTACTTTACATTTATCTTGCACCTATCTGGGAATTTAAACTCAAACACAAACACTCACAGAATACGTAGAGCTCTGCTGATTTCTCAGTATCTAACAGGGCCAGTTCAAACATATCTGAGTGGCCCGCAGACCCAATTGATAGGGGTCTCCTGCTGTATATAATAATTCCTCACACACACGTACTTACTCATATCTGATGTCGATGCTCCGGTTTGTACTTTGAGAACTAGTTTGTGATTTTTATTTGCATTTACAGTAAGTTGTAGGTACAGCCTTGTTTTTCTGAGCATTGATGCTCGGGGTTTAGCTGATCGCCATATTTGGGGTCAGGAAGGAATTTTCCTCCGGGGCGGATTGGCAGGGGCCACGGAGGTTTTTCGCCTTCCTCTGCAGCATGGGGCATGGGTCGCTTGCTGGTGGATTCCCTGCAGCTTGAGGTCTTCAAATCTCACTTTTGAGGATTTCAATAACTCAGTCATGGGTTCGGGGTTGTTATAAATGTGTATGGGTAGGGTTTTGTGGCCTGCCTTGTGCGGGAGGTCAGACTAGTTGATCATATTGGTCCCTTCTGACCTATGAGTCTATGAGTCTATGAGACATGGCAGGTGAGCATATTTCATTAGAGGATGAGAAAAACAAAGTATTTCTTTTGCCAGGAAATATCTATATCAGCAGTATAGGCTTAAATCATATTGAGTCACACTGTTATGACTGGAGGATTCCACTGACCTACACAGCTCTGAGAAACTCTCTTTTGAGGGACTCTAGCATTATGCCATTAGCTGGATAACTTTTGAGAGATTGTCTTCTCTGCCCTGTAATTGGTCGTGTTTGCTCTGGGTTTTTGCCTTTAAATATTTTTGGTAACCAGTAGATTTTCTAAGGTTTAATTTCTGTAGAAATTTATAGGAAATTATATGAAAAACAGAGTAATGAAACCCACTTAAACATCAGAGAGCCAGATTATCCTTTACTCACACCAGTGTAAATTAGTCGTAACTCTGCTGATGTTAGTGTAATTATACGTGTGCAAGACCTGATCCAACACCTGATCTAGCAAAGCTCCTTAGAGGGAGATTTATTTCAAAAGCACAAAAAGGAGTCAGATGTCCAACACTTTTTTGTACCTTTGCAAATCTCCCCTTGTAGCATGTACGTCACTTCAAGCACATGAGCAATCACGTTGACTTCAGTGGGACTGGTCGCTCGTGTACTTAAAGATATGCATGGGCATGAGTGCATTGCTGACCTGGGGCCTGTGGGAGAGAAGAAGCAAACCCTAAGAATTTGTCTTTAGAAGCATAAAAAAAAAAAAAGATTTTGTCAAAAAATATCTGTTGTACAAAAACAGTAAACTTGTTGGCTAAAAGGAAAATTACAATTTTAAATGAATGTGTTCAGAATTTTAGCTTCGGTACACTAAGCAGAAAGCCTCATCTTTGGAGTCTAAATATGTTAAAAATAAGTACCCTATTGCATATCTATAGCCTGATGTAAAAGGTTAGAATCGGTAATAAAATGGCATTCTGTGTGCTCTGCATTTATGTGCTAAGCCAATTCCTTACATGGTGTCTAGGAGAAAAGCAGAACCATCTTAGGCTGCCGTCATAAGCGCAAAATAGAATGAAAGACTATGCTTTAGAAGTACTATAATTAAGCTATAAATTAGAGAACCAACAGTAACATGGTCTAATGTAATAATGTTTAAATTGAATCTTCCTTTTTAATATACCCTGGTCAGTGTCATGAATTAACTTTTGCCATAGAGTAAAGTGGGGCAGACTTCAGTGGCAGACCAATTCCTGAAACCCACAGCTGAAAGAGGAATTGTGGGATTTTTTTAAAATTTACTTTTGACTGCTTTGGTGTGGCGGTATTGCTTGGCAAACAGTGCTGCAGAGTACATTAACACCTCTGATTGGATTAAAGCTAATGTGACACTGAGTGCTATTAACCTTGGATGGTGCTAAAGCTGTTTTCCTCTTTTTAAAATGTAAGGCTTAATAAAAAGGAGGAGAGGCGGGGGAAAACGTCATGAAGACATAACCGCATGTAAATGCAAAAAGACTTCCATCCCATTTTGTTAATGACTAATCCTTTCCCCCCATGTAAAACAGTGGCTCACTGAAGTGGATCAAATTAATGAGCTATACGGTAGCTTGTGCATTTATAGATATATCTCAAACAAAAGCACGAAAAACTGTTTATTGAATCAAACCCTTAATGCTGTGCAAGTGGACATCTAATGTAGGGACCCTCTTGAATTGAGTCAGAATGAAGTAACAGACTGATGTCACCCTCACTGGTCTGTTACTTACATTTCTCCTTCGAGTGATTGCTCAGATGCATTCCACTTAGGTGTGTGCGCGCCCTCGTGCACAGCTCTCCGGAGAACTTTTCCTAGCAGCCCCTGCAGGGGCCGGTCTCAGCACCCCCTGGAGTACCGCCACTATGCAGCGGTATATATAGCGCGACCGGCCCCTCCCCTCCTCAGTTCCTTCTTTCTGCCCGTGACGGCCAGTTGAGAACTACCCCTGCTCTTCAACAGTTTGTGTTTCTCCTTAAAGTGAGTAGATAGTTTAACAGTTCACCCTGAACTAAGTTAGTTTTTAGTTAGTGAGGGTTTTAGTTAGTTTAGGGAGCCTTCGGGCTCACGGCGTCCCGGCTATGCTGGGCTCGCCGGGCTTCAAGCCATGCGCTAGCTGCGGCAAGGCCTTCCCTGCTAGCGACCCCCATGACCGTTGTTTGCGGTGTTTGGGGGAACTGCACCGTAGGGATCGGTGCAGCATCTGTAAGTCCTTTAAGCCTCGGACTCAGAGAGAGCGGGAAGTGAGGCTTAGGGCTTTTTTGATGGAGTCCGCTTTAAGCCCGGCGTCCGAGCCATCGCGGACTACTCCGGCACCGAGTGTGTCTTCGGTGCGGAGTGCGCCTCTGGCACCGGGGGTCTCGGTGCCGAAGAGGAAGAAGCGCCGCCCGCGCTTGCAGCCCTCCCCCGCACCGCAGGAGCGGCCGGGGTCGAGTTCGGAGGTGCTCCTCCTTATGGACGTGCCGCCGGCATCTGCTCCAGCACCGGCCCTGCTCCGGCGCTGGCCCCAGCACCGGCACCTACTAGGGAGGCTCCCCCGACTCCTGGAAGTGGGGGACCCCCTATACAGGACCCTTTGACACCGGAGGCTATTGAGGCGGCTCAGGCTTTGTTGGAGTTGCCTACGCCTCCGGCACTCTCTCACCGGAGAGAGACAGGGCCCGTTTCCCGGGGCAAACCCGCGATGGGGGGCCCCGAAGGGTGGGCGGCCCCGGCATCGGTGGACAGGCCGCCCACCACCCGACGCAGGAGAGTCGAGCTCGGAAGCTCCTCTCCATCTTCGTCTTCGGACGACGCGTCGCGGCACCGTTCCCAGCACCGCTCCAGGTCCCGGCGTCGTTCCCGGCACTGTTCCAGGTCCCGGCACCGCTCTGGACATCGCTCTTCATCGCGGCACCTCTCCTCGTCGTCGAGTTCAGGCTCGGCACCGAGACGGCGTTCTCGGCACCGCTCCCCAGCATCGAAGTGACGAAAGACCCCCCGGTACCGGTCGTCTTCTTCGGCGTCGCCTCGTCGGCACCGAAGTTGGAGTCGCTCTTCGAGATCGTCGCATGGCGAGTCTCATAGCGCTCCCTCCCGGCGTCATCACCGCCTGCGTTCTCCTGACTCGGGGTCCCGGACCCGATGTCAGGAACAGATATGGTCGTTGGCACCGCAGCCGGCACCGGCACCGCAGCCGGCACCGGACCCAGCACTGTTACCGGCACCGGCACCGTCTGTTGCGGCACCGGCTTTGCCCTCGGCACCGGTGCCGCCTCTGAGCTGGCCACAGGGACCCTGGCAGTGGCCGTTGTGGGCCCAGTGGGCGGCTCAGATGGGGCAGTGAACTATGTCGGCCCCTGCCTCTGTCACCCAGACTCAGCAAGCACCTTCGGTGCAGGAGGGTGACCACTCCTCTGGGGAAGAGGAGGAGGAGGAGGAGGACCCTCGTCGTCTCCGGATGAGGCGGCGGTACGAGACCAAGGAGCCCCGCTCATTGATTTTAAAGGTCACCAGGAGCTCCTAAAGCGGGTGGCTTTGAACCTTGGCCTTGAGGTCAAGGTGCTAGAGGAAGAGGTGGATCCCCTCTTCGGGCGTGTGGGGGCCCAGGGACCGGCTAGGGTGGCCCTTCCCGTGCATGAGAGGGTCCTGCGCCTGGCTAAATCAGTCTGGCAGACCCCTGCCTCGGTTGCCCTGACCTCTAAGTACGCCGAAAAGAAGTACTACGTGCCAGCCGAGGGGCACGAGTACTTGTATGCGCACCCTGCCGCAGGTACTTTGGTGGTGGATGCCGCCAATCAAAAGGACAGGCAGGGTGCTCAGACTGCCTCCCCTAAAAATAAGGAAGGCAGGAGACTGGACCTTTACGGTAGAAAGGTCTATTCAACTGGGGCGCTTCAGCTGAGGGTAGCCAACCATCAGGCTCTCCTCGGCAGGTACAATTTGAACCTGTGGGACTCCTAAAGGAGGTTTACGGAGTCTCTCCCTCCAGACCAGGCCGCAGACTTTGGTATGGTTCTGGAGGAGGGGTTGTCTGTGGCAAGTGCGGCCCGGCAGTCTGCATCGGACGCTGCGGACACAGCCAGCAGGGCTATGGCCTCCGCCGTTGCGATGAGGCGGGCGGCGTGGCTGCAGTCCACAGACCTGTCGTTGGAGGTGCAGCAATCCATCCAGGATCTACCCTTCGATGAGCCGCCCTCTTTTCGGAGAGGACAGACGAGAAGCTGCACGCTCTCAAGGACTCAAGGGCAACATTGCGCTCCTTGGGCCTGTACACGCCCCAGGCGGCTAGACTGCAGAGTCGCCAGCAGCCGCAGCAACCGCCGCAATGTCAGCGGCAGCAGCCTAGGCCGCAGTCTAGGCCCTTCCCCACCGCAAGGGGTAGGGACAGGACCAAGGGCTCGGGACAGCGCGATCGCCCGGCGTCGTCCTCCTCTTCCTTTAAGGGACCCTCTCAAGGGCCTAAAGGGAAGAGACAGTTTTGACGGTGTCTCCGAGGGTGGCACCGTCTCATGTTCCCTGGGTTCCCCGCCTTTCCGGGACAGGCTCAAGCCGTATCTCGGCCTGTGGCGGGAGGTAACATCGGACCAGTGGGTCCTCAGCATCGTGCGCTGGGGATATGCCCTTCAGCTCCTGGCCTCCCCTCCCTACTCCCCACCCCCTCCGTCCCTCTTCAGGGACCCATCTCACGAGCAATTACTCCTTCGGGAGGTTCAATCCCTCCTAGTCAAAGGAGCCATAGAAGTGGTTCCACCACTCGAGGTGGGGAGGGGTTTCTATTCGAGGTACTTCCTCGTTCCCAAGGCCAACGGAGGCCTCAGGCCTATTTTGGACCTGCGCAGGCTCAACAGGTTCATAAGAAAGCTGAAGTTCCGCATGGTATCCCTAGCGTCCATCATTCCCGTTCTAAACCCAGGGGACTGGTTCGCCGCCCTTGACCTGAAGGATGCATACTTTCACGTCTCCATCCTTCCCGCCCACAGGCGGTACCTAAGGTTTGTGGTAGCTGGTGGCCACTACCAGTTTACGGCCTTGCCCTTTGGCCTGTCTTCCTCCCCCAGAGTGTTCATCAAGTGTATGGCGGTGGTGGCGGCCTTCCTGCGGCGCAGGGGGGTCCAGATATTTCCCTACCTGGACGACTGGTTAATCAGGGGCAAGACCAAGTCGCAAGTGTGCGAGGCGGTCTCTCTCGTCCAGTCCACCTGCTATGCTCTGGGGCTGCTCATAAATGAGCAGAAGTCGACGCTGCGTCCGGTGCAACGCATAGACTTCATAGGGGCCCACCTGGACTCGGTGCAGGCGAAAGCCTCCCTCCCTCGTTCGAGGTTCGAGGCCATGACAGCGATAATATTGCAACTTCAGAGGTGCCCCACGACTACAGCCAGGCACTGCCTGCAGCTGTTAGGCCACATGGCCTCGTGCACCTATGTGATGAGGTTGGCCCGCCTCAGGCTAAGGCCCCTCCAAGGTTGGCTGTCCAAGGTTTACATGCCCAGCAGGCATGCTTTGAGCAAGGTGGTAACGGTGCCCCCTTTGGTGTTGGGGTCACTGACTTGGTGGCTGGACCCCGGGACTGTGTTGGAAGGGATTCCCTTCAGGGCTTCCACCCCCTCGGTCACCCTGATCACGGACGCATCGGACCGGGGGTGGGGAGCCCATATCACCGGTGGTCTGACCACGCAAGGTCGCTGGTCCCGGAGGGAGTGGGCCCTCCATATCAATGTGAAAGAACTGAGGGCAGTCAGACTGGCATGCGAAGTGTTTCGCCACTCTTTATTGGGGAGAATGGTGCAGGTGTTAACAGACAATACCACTGCAATGTATTACATCAACAAGCAAGGGGGGGCGCGCTCCTCGGCGTTGTGTCAGGAGGCGCTCCGACTTTGGGACTTGGCGGTGAGGTGCAATTTCTGTTTAACCGCCTCTCACCTGCCTGGGGTCAGGAACGACGAGGCGGACCGCCTCAGCAGGTCATTCCTACCCCAATACGAATGGTCTCTCCACCCAGAGGTGGCGGACAGGATTTTCCGCGTGTGGGGTGTTCCCCGTCTGGACCTCTTCGCATCAGCTTGGAACGCGAAGTGCCCGAGGTTCTGCTCGCTCAGGGGTCGCGAGCCGGGCTCCCTTTAGGACGCATTTCTCCTCGAATGGACGGGGGCCCTCCTGTAAGCGTTTCCCCCCTTCCCGCTCTTGCCCAGGGTCCTCTTGAAAATCAAGAGGGACAGAGTGGACGTAATTCTGATCGCCCCAGCGTGGCCGAGGCAGTACTGGTTTTGCCTGCTCCTGGACTTGTCTGTCGCTCCCCCGATCGAGCTCCCGAGGAGACCGGACCTGCTCTCCCAGGACCACGGTCAGCTACTGCATCCCAACCTGGACTCCCTGCACCTGATGGCCTGGAGGCTCTCTGGCTGACAGAGGAGGAGAGAACCTGCTCGGAGCAGGTCCAACGCGTGCTGTTGGGAAGCAGGAGGCCCTCCACGCAGCTTGCCTACAGGGCCAAGTGGAGGAGGTTCACCTGCGGGGCGGAGTCGCGGGGCGTAACCCCCGGTACGTCCCCTGTGCAGGCTGTCCTGGATTACCTGCTGCAGCTTAGGCTACAGGGGTTAGCGTTGGCCTCCCTCAGAGTACACCTGGCGGCCATATCGGCGTTCCACCAGCCGATGGGGGGACGATCCCTGTTCTCCCACCCCATGTCGGTGAGGTTCCTCAGGGGAGTTGAGAGGCTTTATCCGCAGGTCCGTGACCCGGTGCCTCCCTGGGATTTGAACCTGGTCTTAGATAGGCTAACGGGTCCCCCCTTTGAGCCCTTAGCCACCTGTCCAATGATGATCCTTTCCTGGAAGGTGGCTTTTCTCGTGGCCATTACCTCGGCCATTACCTCTGAGCTAAGGGCCTTAACCTCGGAGCCCCCCTATACCGTGTTCTACAGGGACAAGGTTCAGCTTAGGCCTCACCCAGCATTCCTTCCTAAGGTAGTCTCCAGGTTCCATTGTAACCAAGATATTTTCCTCCCCGTGTTTTTTCCTAAACCGCACGGGTCCGAGGACGAGAGGAGACTGCACACCCTCGATGTGAGGAGGGCGCTGGCGTTCTACCTAGACAGGACGAGGCCGCTCCGAAAGACCACGCAGCTCTTCGTCGCGGTGGCAGAGAGGATGAGAGGCTCCCCGGTCACCTCCCAGTGCATCGCCAAGTGGATCACTGCCTGCATCCGGCTCTGCTACGAGCGTGCAGGCGTCCAGCTCCCAGGAGTGGTGACGGCTCACTCGACGAGGGCCCAGGCCGCGTCGGCAGCCTTCCTGGAAAGGGTCCCCCTGGATGACATCTGCAGGGCTGCCACCTGGTCTTCGGTGCACACCTTTGCTGCGCACTACGCTGTCGTCCAGCAGTCAAGGGACGACGTGCGAGTCGGCAGAGCCGTGCTGAGGGCAGCTCGCCGTTGACTCCTACCCACCTCCAAGGTATGGCTCGCTAATCACCTAAGTGGAATGCATCTGAGCAACCACTCGAAGGAGAAAACGTAGTTACTTACCAGTAACTGTTGTTCTTCGAGATGTGTTGCTCAGATCCATTCCACACCCACCCTCCGTCCCCGCTGTCGGAGTCGGCAGAAAGAAGGGACTGAGGAGGGGAGGGGCCGGTCGCGCTATATATACCGCTGCATAATGGCGGTACTCCAGGGGGCGCTGGGACCGGCCCCTGCAGGGGCTGCTAGGAAAAGTTCTCCGGAGAGCTGTGCACGAGGGCGCGCACACACCTAAGTGGAATGGATCTGAGCAACACATCTCGAAGAACAACAGTTACTGGTAAGTAACTACGTTTTTAATGGCTTCAGTACACTGGGCTAACACTGAGTTTTCTGATGGTTTACTAATCTGCCATTGTTGTAATATCATTGTCAATAATCCCCACTAAATGCATGGGCATGACCTTTTCCTTTAGCATCACCATTTTTTATAGCTTGAGATACTCACAGTAATGTATTTTTTAGTTTATTATACACTGGAGGTATGTAGTTATCCTCCAGAAATGCACTGCCTGCTTAGTCTTTGCCTTGTTTAGTTATAACAAATCCAAGACAATGGAAGGAAATGTCATAGGGGAAGGTTTGTTTCACAGTCTGTATTTTATGATGGAAATTCTTTCTTGAGTATGAGCTCTTCTGTTTTTTCTTGGTATTGGAGAAGACACCAAGATTTATAATCACACTTTCCCAATCATTCTATGTGTAAGAGGACAAGAAATGCAGTTTTCTGTCACCTGGCCCATAAGGCTGTTCATACTGAGGAGACATCTCTTACCCTAAAAATAAGCTAAAACAAAAGAAACAGAGCTATGTATATTGTGCCAAGTATTCATCCATAGTCCTCACTTTTTAAAAAGTGAAATGGAAGAAACAGGCAGACTTCCTGGGCTCATTAAAACTGGTTGGAAGAACCCTGTCTCCCTGGAACTGCTGCTTGAAAACTTGTGAGCGTCATCTCAGCCCTTCATCCTTCTGAGGCGGAGAAACTGAGTGTTATGCAGTGACTGCTTGTAGTTTTCACAGAACCTGCCAGAGCTGTGAAGAGATGCAAGACTGCCTGGCTCTTTTATAAGGGTAAGGATTTTGCCCCTATATATTTGACCAACATTTCCCTTTCCTCCCCTCTTCCTTTTTGTGCCATGTGCTGTACACTAGTTGATTGCAGACCTGCTATCAAAGATGTGGCTGCATTTGAGCAGTGCTGTGCGTACTGGTATACAACACCATGATACCGCATTACTGAAGTTTCTAGAAATTTTGCCATAGACGTCAATGGAAGCAGATTCGAGTTTCCTTTGACTTCAGTGATCTCTGGATCAACCTCTGTGTGTCATGGTGTTTGCTATCCTTGCATTGTGTCAAGCAATTAGGCTTCCCTCTTTCCGGCTTCAAAGAACTCTCCTGGCCATGGCATCACTTTGCTGGTTATGTTAATATCCTGAGCCAAAAATATAGAAAACTTATTTTCATCAGGCAGGATTTCACAGTGGAAATTAACTGAACATTAACATTTGCTGAATGCAAGAGTTTATATTCCTAGAATGAAAGCTATTGCCTTTTTGAGTATTTCAAGAGGAAAAGAAGTTAATCAGAGAAACTTTCTAAACATGTTTCACATATAATCCATGAAATTTCCTTGAGCAGGCCTGTGCAGGTACAAAAATGTGGATCTGCATCTGAGAGAATCAATTTATATCTGACCTGCCATCCACGGTCCCTTTTCTGTGGCATCCGCACCCACATTGCACTCGCAGCCCTAGGGCCCCCAAACAGGTGTTTGGAGCCCAGCCCCTGCCGCAGCTGTCATCACCGCTGATCGGTGGGGCCTGATGGAACAGCTGATCAGCGGCTGGCAGGAAGGGCTCCAGTGGAACAGCTGTTGGGCAGCCAGTCCCCACCCCCAGATCTCAAAGATGGGGAAACAGCCTCAAAGGGCATGAGCTGCAGACAACTGCTTCCCCACCTTTGAGATCCTCATCTGCTCCACTATCTGCCAAAAATGATCCATGGATTTAGAGCAGATATCCACGGATTTGCAGGGCTCTACAGATTTTTTTTATGTGAGGTGTGGCAGTAGGCCTTACTGTCATAAAAAGGAGGACATTTGGCTACATAGCCACAGGAAAGGCACAAAGTAGAGTGGCTTTCTAGACAGCGAGATATTCTACCAAAAGGAAGACATCGGGTCAACCTAAGGTCTATAGACAGCTTTAGTCGAACTCAAACTGTGAAACCTTTTGAGTGGCAGGAATTTCTCATAGACTCATAGACTCATAGGTCAGAAGGGACCAATATG
>ML675617.1:10750142-10958998 GCA_007922155.1 Mesoclemmys tuberculata | reverse complement strand
ACATGGGACACCAGAACTGCACACAATATTCCAGGTGGGGTCTCATCTCTTGCTATCTCAAAACTCACCATGGCAAAGGAAGGAAATGTGGGGGCATTGACCAATATCATTTGTTTCGTATTTCTTCTGTGATAGTGAGTGTAAGGGAATGTTCAGTTAACGAAGTTTTGGTGACCTAGGTCACTGTGGTTATTTCTACACTGTGTTGTAAACCTGAGCTGCTAAGACCAGAGCTTGTGAACTGGGTATTTCCAAGCTCGTGCTTGAGTATCCACACGGCCGTGTAAACCTGGGTTTACAGTTGCTGGACCTGGGTCTCACAGCCATGCTGATGTGTCCATGCTGCCCTGCGCAGAACTTCTGTCTCAGGTCTGCGGTTTGGCCTGTATCCACACTGCAAAATGACAGGGCTTGGACCCAGATCCTAGTGGGAGTTGGGCTGTTACCAACCCCCTAGCAGGGATCTAGGGCCTGGACCATCCGTGTTTGCTCACCTGAGTCAGTCTGATTTGTGTGTGGACAGAAACTGGGCTTGGACTCAAACCTGAGTACAAGTGCCAACTTTGTGTGCACAGTAGACGTACCCTAAGAGCTCTTTAATGGCTTGATTCTGCAACTTGCTGAGCAGTGAGGTCCTTATCCAGCAAAGGCTGTTGTACCATGCTGAATCAGAGTCCTTGTGCTCATCAGGATTGAATCCTAAATCTTAACGCTAAAATGCCATGGTGAGATGCGTAATCTGTGAGTTTATTGATCATGGGTGGGATTTTCAAAAGCATCTAGTTGTCTTAAGAGCACAAATAATTTCAATGGGACTTGTGCTCCTAAATCACGTGAACGACAACACTTTGAAAATCTCAGCCCCTGTCTGCTTTGTCTCCCCTTGGTTTTGGTTCTTGTGTTGGGATTCTAGGTTCTAAGAAATAAAGTAGTGCTACATTAAACCTTCCAGAAAGAGAATTTGTTTTCTGACTTCTCTGTGTGTATGTCATGAACACGACAAGAAGAAAGCCAGGCTTAGAAAGTTTCCCATATCTTCTAGACTTATGAGATGAGGGGTATAAGTCAAAGCAATAAGACAGCTCAATAAGGCAAATGATTAGGGCCGGATTCTGATTTGAGGATGCTGATTTTATACTGGTATAACACCACTGTTTACTGTGGAGCACAGTACCAGTTTTGTTCAGTAATGTAAGTACCTGGACTGATCCTGATCTGTTTCTGGCACAGCATTTCCAAAGAAATTCTGAAGTGAAGATTAAAACAATAACAAAGATGCTGGTGCCCTTAACAAGGCATAGAGTGGCATCACCTTTCTTGTAGTTTGAATTTTTTCCTTCACTGCAACCATGGAAACACTGAGAAATGAATTCCAAGTAGGTGCTATTGAAGTACACCAATCAAAGTAGTTCTCCGTGTTTGCTTTGGAATGCTCCATACCACTTGTTAAAATAACAAGTACAGTTTTCTGAAAAGTGCGTAATACGAGTTATTTGATTTGGTTGTGTATATAGTATAAAAAAGCTCAGTTAATCATTGGTAAGATGGGGTAGCGAAGGAATATCAATTTTGACAAATGGTATTGTGTGCTTTTCTTTTCCCAAAGGTTAGACATGTTCCTTTTTTCATCTGGCACTAGGAAAGTTTTTATTATTATTATTATTATTATTTATTTATTATATCTGAAAAATAAGAACCTTGAAACGGATATTGTTGAAAAATGCTTTCGCATTTGGATAACTCAAACAGCAAGAAGAATTTTTATTAAACTTTATTTAAAAAAAACCAAACCACATATATTCTAGCCTGCTACAAAATAGAAGAAGGTTGTGCCCCAAAGATAACTTTTTAGTAAGTTACACAGTCCTGGAGCCTTAAAATTCCACCTGTCATAAAGAAAGGGATGGTCTTTTTTTTTTCACAGGACCTTATAACACCGTTCTTTCCAACAAGTCCCTTTCAGAACAGGAGTAATTCTGCATAAATGCTTTCTGCATATATGCATAAAGGCCTCACCGCTTCATGCTGGGGAGGAAGGCAATGTAACTCAAGAAACACTGAGCCTGTTCTCACATCAATATAAAACAGTGATGTCACTGAAGTCACACAAAATTCTTGATTACTCTTGGACCAAGGTGGTGCACATCTATTGGAATAAATTCTTTTTTTTTTTTAAAAACCTAAGCTGTAACCCAACACACCGAATAGTCATGTAAAATTGTTGTAAGTGGCAGTTTGCGCACCTTGGAATTCCACACGAGTTAATAAGGAATAACAGTGGCTAATCACAAGGTTTTTTTTATATAGTGGTTTAAGGAGACCATGTTAAGCCCCCTCATCCCTGATCCTGACTCAAGCTGGAAGTTTGGCCAGGTCACCCCTTTGTCATGACAGAGCTAAATGGGCTAAATTTGTGAAGTGTGGCAACTCCGGGCACCAGGTCACAATGGCACTCACCCATATGTGAGTGGTGTTGTAACCCTGTGCATGTGCTTGGGTCCTTCTCCCACCTTTGCAGTCCTTCTATTATCCAAAGGCACCAGTCATCCCTGGCCTTCAGGAAGAACCGGAGCAGGGAGTTCCAAGAGGGTGGGAGGGTTGGATCTGGCCATTTGATGCTTCTTAGGGAAGTGGAAATGCAGGAGGAGGATGGGGTCTGGAGCTCCCAGAACTGCCTGCCCCTGGGTAGGGATGGTGCCCTTCTGCCAGTTGCCTCTTTCTGGGTAAGAGATCAGGGCTGGATATGGGACTGGGAGATTGCAGGGCTGGGGATGGGGCAATGTGAGGGGAAAAGCGTGGGGCTGCAGGAGGGGAGTGTGTGTACATAGAGCACTCTGGGCCCCCTTGTTAAGAAAATTCTGGTTGTGTCTCTGCTCCATGACACAGCACTGGGGTCCAGGAAATATAGCACAGTGTCTTGCCAGCACCCCTATATGCTACACCTTTTCTATACGGTCCAACATGTACATTCATTATTTTTATCATGTACATTCATTATTTTTATTATTTGTATTATAGCAGCACTTAAAAACCGGGCCCCATTGTTCAAAGCATTGTACAAATATAACAAAGACTGTCTGTGCCCCAAAGAGCTTTCAAACGAAGTATAAGACTATATGCAATAGGTGGATAAAGCAAACAAAAGGTGGGAGCTCAAGGAAACAATTTATAGCTGTGAACAACATAGCAACATCCTTGTTGAATTCTGCGTAGAAATCAATAACACAGTATCGCTTTATATTAGATGCCTACCCTCAATTAGCACTCTTCAGAGACTTTTTTTTTTTGTAACTGAAGGTGTTTGAAGTTCCCCAGTCTTTGTACTTGGGTTTACTGTATGTAATTTGCTGAAAAATCAGTAACAAACAAAGGAGAAAATGAGCATTGCGTAGGTCAGACTGCAATGTTCCAAACGTGGTAAATTTATACATCTACAAAAGCAATTGTGGTTTTGGACTTTATAGAGAAACAAGGCTCATAAAAAGTTGTGATAAATAGGTCAATTTTTATTTCTGTGAAGGACTGGAAACACAGAACACAGGAAACATAAATATAATGAGACAGATTATATCATCCATATCTTTTCTCAGAACAACTTACTTCAAACCAAAGTAATTTAGAGATGCTAGTCTAAATAGATGTAGTCATCACAGGCCAGACTGTGGACCATCCCAACGTGACCAAATAATGAAGCTTAGTTAAGTTTATTAATTAAAGACAAAAGCAGTACAATACAAAAAGAAAAGAGTTAATACTTTACCAGTCTGGAGTGGAAGCTTGTTTTTTGCAGAGTGCAGTTCCTTGCCTAGAAGGTGTGCTTTGAAATACACGCCCAAGACTAGCTATATTTATATTATAGTTGTTTCTGAGATAAAAGCACTTGGTACATTACTCAAGACTAACATTTACTAATTTGCTTTTTATAATGTTTTTTGGGGGGCGGTACTGTGATGTACCTTTCTTTATTTCTGTTTTAGATATTACATTTCAAACCAGTTACTTATCATAGTACCCCGCACCTTGCACCAGGACATAGAATGTATGTATCTTGTCTTTGACAGGTTTTGTATTTTCCAGTGCCAAAGCTGACTTCAGCTTTTCAGGGTATTATGGGACAAGTGAATCTTGACACGAGTAAAGAGAAGTGAACAGCAGGGTGAGAAAGGCATAATATAATTCGATTAACATAATTGCCAACATACTGGGTATAATACAACATTAATACTGTGTTCACTATGCCTAACATACATGTATTGGCTAACAGCCTGCTGCCTGGCACCTTGATAATTATTATAGCAGAGTGGCACCTTCACTAAATGGACATGTGAAGCAAAGGTCAGAGCATTTATGTACAATGTATGCTGGCTTAGTTTACTGCATAAGCAGCAGTATGTGATTAGTACAATTAAAACTAAAATTTGTCATAATGCAAGCAAAGCTTTGTGAGATGGGAAACTGAAGCATGAGTTCACCCAGGTTCGTTTTTCACCTTTATAAATTTTCAGACAGACTCATTATCATGTATAGTTTCTGATCATATATATACCTGTGACAGACAATAAGACTAATAATGCAGAACAGGTAGGGGCCTAAATTACTGACTTCCAAGGTACTGGTAAGTTCCCTAGGCTCCCTACTTCGTGATGGTAATCTGTCTCTGGACTGGTGTTCTCCAACTTTTGGGCCCTTGTTCACTTGGTTTTTTAAATACATTAATTTGTCTTTCTGCATTATCTGACATCCCCTATACCCAGTTATATGTCTTCCCAAACATTCAGAATTTGTTTTTTTACTCTCCATTCTATGTTATAAGTCATTAACATTACATGAACCCAACTCAATCATCCTTTTACCATCAAACCCACATTATCATTTACTATTAACATTAACAAAATGTAGCCTTTATTTTTACCATTCAGCAGTTTTCCATCTTTTAGTATCATAGTTCAGTACATGTCTGTCATCCTAAATTACTCATGAACATAACCTTTATTTTTCTTAGAGTCAGAATGTTATGGGGAACAACATTCCCTAATGTCAGCATATTATTATCTTTTCCAGAATAGGTTTTCAGTGGACTTTTTGCTCAAAACTTAACATCTTTCCTTGTAAATCAGTAGAAAGCTTTGTCAGCAATTTCACCTGTTACATTTTGAAGTGCTTATTCATTAGCTTAGGGCTTAGGTGTGCAGTTGTTCCCCAACCACTTTAAATGCAATTTTTATTTACATTTGAAAAAATATTACTTTCAAATTACCATTATTGGGTAGGTTATTTAGGGCTTTCTTCTTTATACATATTATTGCTAATTTGAATGATGTGAGTGATTTTTTATTTAGGAATGCTTTTAAATTTAAGGTTAGTGGATCAGTAAGTACGTTTAAAAACTGGTATGTATTTTTCAACTTCCTCCTGGTGCTGCTGGGGTTCAATTTGAGATATGGATTTATTTTGAAAACTGGAATTGGCTTTATAATAGTGTGACTTATAATTCTATGTATATGAAGAGTAAAACAGAAATTTGGAGTACTGACATTACAAGTATTGTCTTTTTGCATAAGGGTTTTTTAAATAATTTGTTACTGCACAATACTCTCTATTCGTATTATAGGCTACCTTTACTGCTGTGCATTGTCAGTGAGTGAGCTTTATAGGACAGGAGACAGTAGTGGCTAGCTTTCTGTTTTGTGGTACTGGTCCAGGCCAGTGTGGCCACACACTGGAGTTGCGATGTTATTATCTACACACGTGCTGATATCCTTTAATGGAACAACAGCCCATGTATGGTGCCTTGCAAGTTCATGTTGCTGAGTGATATACCAGTAGCTGAGGTAGATTTAAGCATTCCTTTAACGTGTTGGTTTTTAGGTAACCTACTGAATGGACAGTAGCTTATTTATTAAATCCTGTACTCTCACAATCCAATATTGGTAAAGATACCATAAAAGAAATACACATGGAACCTGATACTATGCATGATTGATTTGACCAACATGTGGCTTGATTTGTAAGTGGAGTTATTGACCCCACATTACTAAAAGAGAACTTGTTTACAATGCTGGACACATTGCCAGTTTACAAAAACCTTTGATATGTGTTGAGCAAAGTACCATTTAGTTAATTGCTTATTATTACCAACATCAGGCAATTTTCCTTTTTTGATGTCACCTAATAAACTGGTTATGATAGTTAACACATAACCCCCATAAGCAGTGCAAATAACTTTTTTACCTGCACAATTTTTCCTCGCTTTCTTATTACTTTGGTGATTAATTTTTACTTCTGTTTGGTTCAACAACTAAGCAACGTCATACACTCTATACTGTTTCTTAGCAGCCAGGGCCCTCAATGGGATTATGGATTTAGAAACAGTTTGCACTGCGTATTCTCAAAATAGTTAATGTGTCTTTTCATATTTTTCAAATCTACCTTGTTCCAAATGGACATCCCAGATCCAAATAGTCCTGAAATAATTTCATCTAAACTTGGGAGTCACCTAGTTTTGAAAAATACCAGGCTACAAAATAGATTTTGGCCAGCATTGGATGCTATGCACATTTTTTATATGAGCCTAATATTTTAATTAATAAAGAAATATACAATGATAATGCATTTGCTTTTACACAATAACTAAATTTAACCATATTCCAATGAGAGATTTAAAACATGTATATGCATTAACTGTACATTATTAAGCAGAGTTCAAAGTAGGATATAGCACATAAGCCACTAGGTGGGGCCCAGTTTTACCCTAGGCCATCTTAACATTTATGTGGGTGATTGCATACTGAATTTTGCCTATGTGATTGGTTGAAATGCAGTTGACCAGTCTGTTGTTTGTAGGTGTATGTTAATGTGGAGCGCACGTCACCTAACATACATGTACATATTGTGCATTATGGCTTAGGCAGGAAAGGGGCAGATCTTTGGCTCCATCTCCTCAACATGTCAGCCAGTGGAGTTGAGCTGGTGCTAGGGGGAGGTAAACTTCACTTGATAAAGGGAGTCAGACATTCTTCCCAGGAGATCCGGGACTGTGCAGCTGTGCATTACCGCTCACACAGGGCTGAGCTTAAAGACTCCATCCAGTCCTGTATTTGTTCTCCCTTAGATATACAGCTGCAATATCAAAGGGTGCATGAGAATTATTAATCCTTCACAGACAGTGCTAGAAGCGAGGGGCCACATTCTGTTTTAATTACTCTGGGTTTACGCCTGTGTTAACTTCACTGAAGTCAAAGGAGTTGCTCTGGATTTATGCAGTGTTACAGTTGCAGAATTTGCCTGTATGGCTTTAGCTCATAAAGACAGCAGCCGGCTCGGTCCCCAAAATGAAAGAAAGTGTAGATATCAGAAGAACAGAAGAGAAGAACCGAATTAGGCCTTGTTGAATTAATTTTTTTGGAATATATGCCCTCAAGAGTCAAAGGTGTTAATATAACAGTTACTGTCCAGCATTAAACAAGATTTGATATACAGAGACTTTAGCCTGCTTAGTACCATACGTAGCAAACACATTTTTATTAAAGGTAGAGGAAAAAAGAAAAACAACATTTGAAATGTAAAGGTATTACAACCTTTTTTGTTTCTTTTTTTAATTGAAGAGAGGTTTTAGAAATAAGCTCATCCCCCCTTGTTTGATAGCCTCTTAAATCAGAGGTTCTCAAACAGGGGGCACTTGGAATGTGTTCCATGGGGCAAATCTTGAGAAGCTTTGGGGGGTGGGAGGAACACTGCACACATCTTACCCACAACAATGAATAACTAACAAAAGCTGATTCCTGTAATCACATTAGGTCCTCAGATGGTACTGTGCATTTGACTCTAGATGGTGCTGTGCATTTTGATGGATTTCTATTAGACTTGCATACCAGTATACAAAATCATTGCCACCTGTACATCAATCTGTTTGCTACAATGCCTTGTGCCCATTTAATTGTAAGCATGGACCACAATGGTATTGCTTTTGCTCTTATTACAATGGATTGTTGGCTCTGTTTGAATCAATGCCTTACTGTTTTTAATATTTAGTGAGAGTTGCATGTTGATTTTTATCAGTATATGAACTTGTGTGGCAGAAGCAGGATGCATAAACTACTACAGAAGTTTGGGAACCACTGTCTTAGATGGTATTAAAGATGGTAATAGCTGTCATTTTGGGGAAAAGAGGAAAAGTTAGTTGAGATGGGCTGGAACTGTTGCTGCTGCTGCTGCTGTTCTGATTCCATCCCTGAAAACAAAGCAAGGCGCACACACAGAAAGAAGAGAGAACAGCAAAGGTAGAAAATGCATCTTCTATCTCTAATGTTGACTCTCACTTGCAACCTCACAGCTGGACAAAAAAAGGCACAGCAAACACAGCCTTATTAGCCACTCTGAGACCGGGCAAGTTTGTACCATCATAGGGCTGTTTTAGGCATTGCTTTTAACTGCCTTTCTGGTTACAGGCTTAGAGCAGAATTGCAAAATATACGGTTTTGGCCGGCTACGCCAGATTCTTATTAAATAGATGTCAAAGGCAGGGATAGGAAAGAGAAGCAATGAAGTGGGGAAGGAAAAGAACACATGGAGGAGGAGGGTGACAGTCTCAAATCCCAAGTGATGACTGGGGCTTAGCCAGAGCTGGTGGAAGTGACAGTGCCATTTGAGTCCCTCTCTTTGGCCTGCTCTAGTCAAGACATCTCTCAGGATGAGGACAAGAAGGCACAATGGTGCCATGCTGGATTCTGGGTTCCAACAGAGGGTGGGGGTGGCAGCCATGGTGGTAAAGCTTGCCCTTTCCTCTTCCAGTAAGAAATTGCTGAATTCTCCTTCTTCTGTCCTTATTTTCCTCCAAAGTCTTTGTCTGATTTTTAATAACTCCCAAAGGGGGTAATGGATGGAATAACCCATCCCCTCGTTATTTTGTTTACCAGTGAAGCCCAATTTTCAACACTACAATTTCGGTCCATTAATGTTCAGTCTTCCACTTTTCTTATTTAGCAGGCATAATTTTAACACAGGCCTTGATTATATTAGTAGGCCTTTTATTGGTCTTGTTTTTACACCTTTTCCCATTAACGTTTATCGTTGTAGGTTATTGTGACACTTTATAAATCTCTTTTTTTCTTTTCTTTTTAAAAAAAAAAAACACATGAGCTCACAATTAGGGTAAATTTGTAGGTCCAATTACCACAATAGGCCTAATGTATAATGTCACATTTTGGCTATAAAAACAATATTCATTGACTCAGTCAGCCAAAGATAATTGCTGTTTGGAGAATTCCATAAAGTAACACTGCAATCTTAGATACTTAATTCTTCTTCCTGTTTAATTCAACAAATGGCTACTTAAACTTATTTACTGGATCAATTTGCTCCCTATGCTAAGATCTTGTGTGGCTTTTCTTCTTTGCATATATACCAGCGCAAAGGCTAGAGAAAGACAAATGCTTGCTTAAAAATCCCTTCACCATAAAGGGTTTGCTACTACAACATTATTTTTCCTTCAAAGGTTATGGTGATGTCTTACCATTATTGTTGTTATAACTTTATTATATTACTCTGTTTCTTCTTGTTGCCTGTTAGTTCTGGTAGGTTGGTCAGATCCCTAGATTAATTAGAGCACATTTAAGATTAAATCCTGGTTATTCCTGATCCTGTTCTGCTATTTGTTTGATTGTTTCTGTTAATTTATCATGAGATTTATTGTCTGCCATCAGGAAATGTCATATTACATTTTAAGCCCACATCTGCTATTTCATATCCTACGCTTGCTTTAATTGTATAAAAATGCTCCCGTAAGAGTATTACATATATGTTAGTCAACATCAGCCTGAAAAAGAATTATCATCAGTTCTGTCCTAAAGAAAATAACCACAGAAGACTTGTGTTATCAGCTGGTGATATAAGCTTTCCCATTATTTCTGCAGAACACCCTTTTGGGTCTTGTGTGAAGGTCAGGATTTGCATTTAAATGGGGAAAACATGAAACACAAGATCCTGTAAGTGCCAGATTTGTAACTGAACAAGAAAGCATTGTTCACGATATAGAGTGTTTTATTCAAAGAGCTAGTGATAACATATCACAGCAGCAGGTATGTGCTTTCCATCATCACCAAATAGACACACACTTGTACCTTCTGATGCTTTACATTTTCCTCCAGATAATTTCCTTTAGCAAAAATAAATGA
Organism: Mesoclemmys tuberculata; assembly: GCA_007922155.1. NCBI lineage: Eukaryota > Metazoa > Chordata > Testudines > Chelidae > Mesoclemmys > Mesoclemmys tuberculata. Next base: position 10,948,826 of record ML675617.1, on the reverse strand, counting down.
AAATGTTAGAGATTATTTACTGGATCTATAATACAATGCCAAGAGATCATGACAGAATACCAGCTTTGAGTTTGGAGATTACAGCAGGTGCAGAGCTGACTTGAAGTTTTGTTGGGAAGTGGTAGAAGTGAGACTGTATAACATTACCTCATATAGTTATCTGGCTCAGCCTCAAAATTGAAGGAGCAGATTTGAACTCCTATATCTTCTCTCAGTATTTCCTGATTTCTGCTCCCCAAATTTAAATCCCCATCCTCCTTAGTCCCAACTTTACTTTACTTTAGGCCACAAAGATTAATCTTTTGGGGGGATATTAGAAAGTAGATCTCCTTCTCCTCCAATCCCAGGCCTGTGTTTGTGCGTAGCTTCAAAAAGAAAGTATTTTTTCCCTTTCCTCTGTTCGGGGCAGATCTGAGACAGCATACCCCAGAGGAATGAAATTTCTGACTCGATGCCATGTTCATTCCTTTAGACTATACTATTTTAGATCTAACATTGGATCGTGTTGAACCATCATATCCAGGGATGCTGAGGATATCCCATTTTTCATTTCAACTACACCCACTATACCAGGAATTGAAAATATATGCTGTTATATTGTCATGGGATGCCCTTATGCCAGGAAGCTACTCCCATGGATATCTGTCAATTTTAGGGCCACTTTGCGCTCACTTTGCAGCGCAATACAACCTCGGTGCTTGGCAGAATCTAGCAAAATATTTTATTGAGAAAGAAATGCATATTTAATCATGCATGAGTTGAAAGTTGCTGTTTCCTTGATACTTGTGAACCAATATAAGCAAAAGATGATGTTGTTTTTCCCCCTCTGAAACTCATATTGTGTCCTCTTCCTCCAACCCATTAAAATAACAATTCTGGAAACCGGGAATAGGACATTGATTGAACTACATATCCGAAGTGCAGTAGCTGAGTAAGAGGAAACTTGGAGACCAAACAGAAGAAAATGGGGATTGTGGTGAATGTAGCTGTGAAATAGCAAGGCCTTTGTTTAATTTAAGTTTCTAAAAACTCTGCCTGTGGCAGATTTACTTTGGAATTTAATCTCAAAATCCATATATTGTTCTCTAAATTCTACCACCATGATCATTATCCCTCAGGTTTTCTTTAATTTGTGTTTTCTAATGAGTTCAGGTTGAAATGATATATTCTGCAGCTTAAGATGGTGAAGCCATTAATTGTAGATGAGGAATATGTGTAAAAAAATCATTATAAATTACTATTTTACTGATATTTGAGAGATAAGGTGGATGAGGTAACATCTTGTATTGGGCCAACTTTTTGCACCTCCTGATATTATCAGTGTGGGTTCTGGCAGAGTTTTGCAAGAGAAAGAGATCCCCCTAGCAGAGTGTTGTGACTCAAGAGAATATAGGACATTCTCACAAAGGAAGAGCTCACATGTGATATGGGATTTGGGGGGAGTTACAGCTCTCCAGACCATTTCTAGAATATGAAAATAATAAAACGGAAGAGAGAGGGAGACCAAAGAAATATAGACATATTTTTTTACTGTCAAATACTGAGTCTTTGGTCCCTGGTCTAGTAATATATGGAATTAATAGAACTGAGTATGTTAAATGTCTTCCTCTATATTAACTATTACTGCAAAGATCATTACAGTGCTGTAATGTAATTTGATAAGAAGTTCAGAAAATTATTGGATAAGGTAGCTACACTGGATAATTTTTGCTACACTAAAATTTATGTTCTCCTTTGTGGAAATTGCCTCCAAAGTTTTATTGAAAGTGTGGCACTTAAAATTAACACCACTATAATCTGCCACAGCACAGTCCATGCAACCATGAATAGATGTTATGCGGATGTAAATAATGGAAAATTAGGCCCATTGTTTGGTTTCAACCAAGTGCTTCAATTAGAACCTGATTCAGATCTCATTTAGGGTTTGTCTATACACACATGCACTGAAATAACAAAATTGTTTTAAATTCACACCTTTTGGTCACTCTGTGTGTGGATACTCTTGTTTCAGATTGAGTGTCCTATACTGATTTACCTTAAGTCAATAAAAAAAACTGATGAGACTCTGTTGAAGAACATGTGAGGTGAGTATCAGAGATGGGCATGGATGGAGCATGATTTATAACTTGAAGGGTTTGTGTGTAATTTTTTTCTGGGAATACAGGACACTGGCAAAGATTTCCACTACACTATTCAATCATCTTCAGATATATTCATTAGCTCACAGACATGAGCTACTTCTGTCTTTCAAAACTTACCTGAAAATGATAAATGAGACAAATAATTCATCCTCTAACACGTGTTGCAACAGCTCTTGACAAACTTTATACTTTTGCTTTCCGTTTATTTTAACTGAAGTTGTTCACTCAAAATGCAGTTATTTGATGGTGCATTAATTTCCTTCAAAGGGACGCTGACAGGTAATTTAGGCTCAGTCCTGCAATGAGGGTCACATGGGCAAGCCCATGTTACCATATTAAGTTGTTAAATATCAATAAATTTAAAAGTCAGATATCATCCATGTTAAGTTAATGGAGCTCCACATGGGAATGGGGTCTTCTTACACCAAACTCATTGTAGAGTTGGGGCCTTAGGTTTTTCAAGATCAAGTTTTAATATAAATACTTTCATAATTTAAAAAAAAATAATGAAAAGGGGGGGGTTGGGATTTAAATATTCCCCGCTCTACCAATTGTAGTGCTTGCCCTTTATACATGATAATACTTTACTAGTGCCGGAGAATCAGAAGCGAAATTGAGCGGAAACAATGGACATTTGGCTTGGCTGTTTTCATTAGCCAAGCTGCAAAATATGCACAGTAAAATAAAGTGAAATAAAATAAAATAAATGCATAAATTGAGAAATGTAGATAGAAGCTTTTAAAATCTTTTACATTCTCACTTTTAGTAATGTAAAGTGACCAGTAAATGTATATAAGTTCTGTTGCTGTTTATATGTTTATTCTGATGATGAAAAATGCTACAGTATTTCTTTTAAACTTTCTGAAGCATGGTAGCTTTGATAATCTGTTTTAAAGCTTTCAGGTTAATATGGGGTCCTTCCCAAAATATGATTGCCTCATTGCATCGTCTTGTTCTCTATTATTCTCCTAGCACACATTATACTGTACTATTTTGGTTCAGTACAAGATGAAGCTCTAGTATTTTTTTGAGCTGCAGAGATTTCTCTTTCTAGAAATGTTAATGTTTTGTCATGGAAATAAGGTTCTCTCCAATCAATTATGATCTGATCTGAATCCATAAATAATTGGTCTGGGTTTCCACAATTAGAATTGCACAGGCCTAAGGAGTATGAAAGAGCGATATGTTCTATGTTGAATTGCGTTCAATAATCTTTCCCTTCCCTCCCCTCCCCCACAGTATTAGACAGCTAACTAGATACTGTGTTTGTTCAGCTATATTCTCATTGTTTTTAACCTCCCTGTTACTGATTTTCTGCTTGCTTGCTTTCTTGCTTAGAGGCAAATTCTGCTCCAATCTCTGTGTTACAGAAGGTCCCATGGCTGTGAGCTGCACAGGGGGGAGAGAGGATTTTTTCGGTTGTTTTTTTTTTATGCAAAGGGCAACACACATGGGACATGCATCCTTTTGTGCCATTAAGCCCAGCTCCATGGAGACTCCTTGTATGGCAGAGCACACAGTGGGTATTGTCAGACTTGAACAGACCTACAAAGAGGGCAAGGGGGGGGCGCAGAGCATCTGCTGCCACTTAGATCCTTCCTTCCCTATGAGGGAACATCATCTAATAACGCATACAATATTTTTTAATGTGGAGTCGGACCTTTTTCTTTGGTATTTTCTTTCTAGAGGAAATAGAAAGTGTTTTTATTTTTGTCTTCACCATAGCAGCTAATGTAAATAAAGCATTTAGTGGATTTGGCATAGTCATCTACAGTAGTAAAATATATACCATTTGATTCAGTGGCAGAAGAAAGCAATGAATCTGAGGTTGTTCAATAGCCATTAGTTGTTCAATGGCTGTTCCCTTTTCCAATTCTTTGTACTGATGCTCATCTAAGTAGGATGCAAAACATTAGTGTAATGCAACTTGCAGACACAGTAGAAGATGAAGTACTAACAACAAATAAATTGGTCTGGATACCACAATGCTGACTTGACCAGATTTCTACAATGTGAAAGCTTGATATAGTTTATGTTGAAACAGCCCAACTTCTCCCTGTCCTTTTCAGTTTTAGGCTAATAACTGTTTCTCTGTTTGTTCAGCGAGAGTCTGATCCAAAGTGTATTGAAGTTGATTTGAGTCTCCACTGTCTCTTGGATCAGGACCTGATTTTCTTGTTCTTTTATTAATTTCTGTTACTGTCTTTCTGTCTGAATGCTTATTTAGGGGTGGATTGATAACTCAGCAAAATTACCAGTCACAACATAATAATTAATCTATAGGGTGTCTTTAGATCTCCCAGTTCTCCTGGGAATGTTTTGATTTTGTGGGAACATTTTCAGCCAATTCTGTTGAAGCCCTGTTTCAACAGAATCCCAGGATACCTTGCTTTCTCCTTCCCAGCACCTCTGTTACTTCAGTGCAACAGTTGGGCTCTTGCAGCGTAATGGCACCTCCAGCAGTTGAATGCTCTAAAACGGCCTAGTGTGACAATAATTAACCTCCTTTTAGTAGGAAAAAAAATTGTTAACAGTTGTTTCCGCCTTCCACAACAAATCCCATTTCTAAACTTTCCTAGCACCGCCTTCTATTAGATAAAGTTATACATATTGTGAGATTGTTCAGTGAGACGTGAATATCAAAGACTTGGCCCTCAGAGCAATTGTGTGACAGAGTTTATTTGCATTATTAGATTTTCACAAGAGGGAATTCACAGAGTAACAGTTGGAGAAATAAGAAGGCTGGCAAGATTTTCCGCAGTCTGCTGAAAAACAACAAAAGAGCTCTGTGGTGAACAGTTTATACAGTCTAATCTTTAATCTTCCATTGTGGCTCCTGCCTGCCAGGGCATGTGTATTTAATCGCTGGTTAACTGTGGCAAGTGAACCAGAATGCCAGTTGGTAGCAACAGCAGTGGTTTTATCAAGTATATTTTTAAACCCAACTATTATAGACTCAGTTGATATGCAATTAAAAGAGGAATTTTGGAATTTCTTCCAACCTACTAAATGCACTTAGATAAAAAAATAAAAGAAACGGATTCTTGGGTGTGGTGGACTTCAGTGGGCCCATGACAATTTGCATAATGGAAGATCTGCCCCAAAGGTGCTATCCCATGGGCACTTATTGCTATTTAGGAAACAATACCTGCATTACCAAATCAGTTTGGTGAGGAAGAGGGGAGATAAAATCATCATATATCCTGCTGGGATATACTAGGATATATTTGAGTAATGTAGTAAAGTAAAAGGATGGAATATTATAATTCTGTATTATCATGTCTACTTCTGCTGACACAGCTGTCTGCTGCATAGATGGTGTTTTATGTTGACTATAATTGATATAAGTGATGATGAATAATCTAATACGGGCGGTAGCAGGCAATACCAATCCCCTAATGGATTATATCTCAGATTCATTAGCATGTTTGATTCCAATGCAGATATGGCTGTCAAATGCAAAGTTTGGCTCTCCGCCCTAAACTGGAAAGCTGGCCCAAAAATGCATGCAGATTCTGACTCTGAAGGAAAAATTTAAGAGATAGCAAAGCAAAATGTAGTAGAATATTAGTACTTGTACTAAATTACTAGTAGGTTGTGTGCCTGATGTCAAACGTTTGTTTTCTCCCTCTTCCTCTCTCTCTTTTTGTTTGTTTGTTTACTTTTGTCTAATACCCTTCTTCCTTTTCCACTTTATTTTATTTTTTTCTCCTCTCTGAGCATCTGCTGTTGGTCAACAGAGCTGATAAAATTGCTTCTTGAAAAAGATAGTCATTGAGGCCCTTGTCCACACTAAGACCCTACACTGAGTTAGAAGCAACTACCTTCAAAATTGTTGTCAAGTATATGTCTCATAGAACTGTGCTTGGACACCATTTACTAATCTTGTTTGCTGTATTGTAGCTGTGTTGGTCCTAGGATGTTAGGGAGACAAGGTGGGTGAAGTAATATTTTTATTGGACCAACTCTGTTGGTGAGAGAGAGAAGTTCTTGAACTTACAAAGAGCTCAAAAAGACCTGAAGAAGAGCTCTCTGTAAATTCAAAAGCTTGTCTCTTTCAGCAATAGAAGCTTGTCCAATAAAAATGTTACTTCAATAAAAGATATTGCCTAACCCAAGTTGTCTGTTTAACATTTACTAACTCAGTTGCAGTTAGCATGGTTATAGGGCAATTAACCATTCCTGTTTTCATGACGATTTTTCCCTTTAAAAATACATTCGACTGTATGCTAGGCATTATATAGAATAGTTCCTGAATACGGTTATAATGTGATTTTTTTACTGTATTAGGTCTGAAGCTATAATAATGATAGGCTGCAACCATGTTTGAAACTTTTTATAATCATGGTTACAAGCCAGAGGGCCACTCTAATTGCCACTGTATAATTGGACCCAATCACTAGTGTCCACTAATTGGATATAGTTCAGTTTCAATATGATGTGTAGATGGGACTTTAACAGTGTTTCATGCCTAGGAAATTCTGGTGAATTTAGCAAATACATAGTTGCTCTTTACAAACATAAACTAACCATAATTCCATTATCAAAGTTGAAGGATGTGTTTCTTCCATACAGTCTTTCTTGTTTAACTCCTACTGCAACAGACTGCACTTAGCTTAGAACATTGGGCTGTTCAACTCCATTTGTAAAACAGAGATGGGATGCAGCCCCTATATAACAGAAACTCAGATGCTTGTGGTGCTTATAAAGGAAGCTGTGTCCCAGGAGCACCTAAAGATAGGGCCCTGATCCTGTAAGAAGAGCCACACAGGCACAAGGTCCCTTGACACAATTCATTTTGCAGGATTGTGGCAAAATTCTGTTAAAAAGGTACAGTGCAATTCAGCACAATAAACCTATAGTTCAAGATATAGTTTGACCAAAGCACTATCAAAGTAAATTATTCAAAGGATTCTATCTTCAGAGTTCTAGCAGTGCTTCTTTTGAGTAAGATCATAAACGAAGATTTTAAAAGGAAGAAAGAAAATTCAAATTTAGTGTCCTTCCTTTCTGTTCCACAGTCTAATGGTGCTTTGACACACAGGTTATCACGTGGGAAAACATACAGTGCCAACTGTTGTGAAGGCGAACACATTGCAGTGTGTACAGTCACTGAAATTGGAAAGCTTTATAGGATAAATGGGAGATCAAGTCTGAGTCCTATAATCCGCTCAGTACTGGAACAAAGGAAGTTGTCAGGAGAGAGGCTTATATGTATGTATCTGAAGAAGCAGGAGAACATAATAATAGCGACCAAACTGGGTCAGTCCAGTATCCTGTCTTCTGACAATGGCCAATGCCAGGTGCTTCAGAGGAAATGAATAGAACAGATAATCATCAAGTGATCCATCCCATCAACCATTCTCAACCTCTGGCAAACAGCAATCCCTGCCTATCCTGGCCAATAGCTATTGATGGACCTATCCTCCATGAACTTACCTAGTTCTTTTTTGACCCCCTTATAGTTTTGGCCTTCGCAACATCCTCTGGCAAGGAATTCCACAAGTTGACTGTGCATTGTGTGAAGAAATATTTGCTTTTGTTTGTTATAAACCTGCTGCCTATTAATTTCATTTGGTGACCCCAGTTCCTGTATTATGAGAAGGAGTAAATAACACTTCCTTATTTATTTTCTCCATAGCAGTCATGATTTTATATACCTCTATCATGTCCCTGCTTTCTTATCACTGAAGCTGAAAAGTCCTAGTTTTATTAATCTCTCCTCATATAGAAGCTTTTCTATACCCCTATTCATTTGAATTGCCCTTTTCTGTACTTTTTCCAATGCCAATATATCTTTTTTGACATGGGGAGACCAGATCTGTATGCATTATTCAAGATATGGGCATACCATGGATTTATAAAGAGGCAATATGATATTTTCTGTCTTATTATCTATCCCTTTCCTAATGAGTCCCAACAGTCTGTTAGCTTTTTTCGACTGCCACTGCACATTGAGTGGATGTTTTCAGAGAATTATCCACAATTCCAAGATCTTTCTTGAGTGGTAAGAGCTAACTTACATCCCATCATTTGATATGTATAGTTGGGATTATGTTTTCCAATGTGCATTACTTTGCATTTATTAATATTGAATTTCATCTGCCATTTTGCTGCCCAGTCACCCAGTTTTGTCACATCCCTTTATAACTCTTCTCAGTCTGCTTTGGACTTAACAATCTTGAGTAGTTTTGAATTACCTGCAAATTTTGCTACCTCGCTGTTTACCCCTTTTCCCACATTATTTATTAATATGTTGAACAGCACTGGTCCTAATACAGACCCCTGTGGGACACCACTATTTACCTCTCTCCATTCTGAAAACTGACCATTTATTCCTAAACTTTGTTACCTATCTTTTAACCAGTTACTGATCCAGGAGAGGATCTTCCCTCTTATCCTTTGCTTTAAGAGCCTTTGGTGAGAGACCTTGTCCAAGGCTTTCTGAAAACACTGGACAACAAATTTTTTCGAAAGTGTTGCTTCCTCAGAAATTTTTTTAGATTATGCTAGACCATTTGAAGCTGAACACAATTATAATTTCAGACTATTTGTATCATGTAGGAATTTGGAGAAACAAGAAATTGACTTCTATTGAATGTAATGCGTTAAATCGCATAACCGTGCTGACGCTTCGCAATAGTTCAACTGAGCTAAAAATGTTTTGTTGATGATTTTCGTTTGTACTCAGTGTCTGAGGCTTCTCGTTTAAGTGTTCAACAATAATTGGCCAGCATTGATGGATTCTAGTTGCTTTGATACCGTTTTTCCATGATTGCGATGTCCTGGTGAAACCTTTCACCATGCTCGTCACTGACTGTACCAAAATTTGCAGGGAAGAAGTCTAAATGCAAATGCAGAAAATGAATTTAAGTGACATGTTGCACTTCATGGTTTTGTATGCTTGAAGCATGTTGTCAACCAGCTGCACATAGTTTGGTGCTTTGTAGTTGCCAAGAAGTGTATCGCGGCTGTTGCGACATTGACGAGACATTTTGCTATCACGAATCCTCCTGAAAATACAATTGCTTTATTATTGTGAGTACACACAATAATACACAAAATATGCTATGCGCTTAGAGCATGTGCATCAACATGAATGCAAACTGATATAAACGCAGTGCATAGAATGGTGTGTGCGAAATGCTTTTATAGCCTTTCTAAAACCTGTCCTGCCAGCATCCACCCTGCCTAAGCCTTAGCATTCCCACTGCATGTTGTGTGGCCTGCACTGGGTGCAGTGTCACTGCATGCCCAGGCATGCTTGGACACAAGATAGAAAACTTTTCAGCTTACATTGTGGGCAACATTTTAATAGATTTAAATTATGAATTGAAATAACAAATATAGGTGATTTCAAAAAAATGGTATGTGATAGGGAAATTTCATGGTGATTTTCATAATCAGCAGCCTAAAATCCTTAAGATACACCCAAAAATATTCAGGAAGCAAAATCTTTGTTGTCCAGTGAAATCTAAGTACACTATATCCACTGTATCACTCTTGTCCACATGCTTGTTGACGACCTCAGAGAATTCTAGTGGATTGTTGAGGCATGATTTCCCTTTGCAAAAACCATGTTTACTCTTCCCCAATAAATTGTATTCTTCTATGTGTCTAATAATTCTGTTCTTTACTATAGTTTCAACTAATTTGCCTGGTACTGAAGTCAGTTTAGCAGCCTATAATTGCCAGGATTGCCTCTGGAGTCTTTTTTAAAAATTAGTGTCACATTAGCTATCCTCCTGTCATCTGTTACAAAAGCTGATTTAAATGATAGGTTACATACCACAGTATTTCTGCAATTTCACATTTGAGTCCCTTCAGAACTCTTCGGTGAATACCATCTGGTCCTGGTGACTTATTACTGTTTAATTATCATTTTGTTCCAAAATCCCCTCTAATGACACCTCAATCTGGGACACTTCCTCATATTTGTCACCTAAAAAGAATGGTTCAGGTTTGAGAATCGCTCTCACATCCTCTCTCGTGAAGACCAATGCAAAGAATTAATTTAGTTTCTTTGCAATAACCTTATCTTCCTTGAGTGCTCCTTTAGCATTTCGATCGTCCAGTGGCCCACTGGTTGTTTAGCAGGCTTCCTGCTTCTGATGTACTTAAAAAAATTTTTTGCAGTTAATTTTTGAGTCTTTGGCTAACTGTTCTTCAAATTCTTTTTGGCCTTCCTAATTATATTTGTACATTTCACTTTCCAGACTTTATGCTCATTTCTATTTTCCTCAGTAGGATTTAACTTCCACTTTTTAAAGGATGCTTTTTTGCCTCTAACTATTTTTACTATGTTGTTGTGCCACTGTGGCACTTTTTTGGTCCTCTTACTATATTCTTTAATTTGGTATACATTTAAATTGAGACTTTATTATGGTGTCTTTAAAAAGTTTTCATGCAGCTTGCAGGGATTTCACTTTTGGCGCTTGTACCTTTTAATTTCTGTTTAACTATCTTCCTCATGTTTGTGTAGTTCCTCTTTCTGAAATTAAATGGTACCAGGGTGAGCTGCTTTGGTGTCTTTCCCCTTCTCCCCTGTTCCACCCCTGCCATGAGTTTGTTATAGTCACTATTACCAAGCAATTCAGCTATATTCAGCTCTTGAACCAGATCCTGTGCTCCACTTAACATTACATCAAGAATTGACTCTCCTCCTATGGGTTCCAGGACTAGCTGCTCCAAGAAGCAGTCATTTAAAGCGTCAAGAAACTTTATCTCTGCATCCCATCCTGAGGTAACATGTACCAGGCAATATGGAGTTAGTTTAAATCCCCATTATTATTGAGTTTTTTATTTTCATAGCCTCTCTGATCTCCCTTAGCATTTCACAGTCACTATCACCATGCTGGTCAGGTGGTTGGTAGTATATCCCTACTGCTATACTCTTTTTATTCAAGCATGGAATTACTAGCCATAGAGATTCTATGGCACAGTTTGGGTCATTTAAGATTTTTATTTCATTTGACACTATGCTTTCTTTCACATATAGTGCCCCTCCCCCACCAGTACAACCTAGTCTGTCCTTCGGATATATTTTTGTACCCTGGTATTACTGTGTTTATCACTGATTACATTGATTATCCTCATTCCACCAAGTTTCGGTGATGCCTATTATATCAATATCCTCATTTAATACGAGGCACTCAAGTTCACCCATCTTAGTATTTAGACTTCTAGCTTTCGTATATAAGCACTTTAAAAATTGTGTCTTTTTAGCTGTCTGCCATTATGTGATATAATTGAATGGAACTCTTTTTTTCATTTGACTGTTTCTGATCAGATGCCAACCATATTTTATCAACTTCCATCCTCTCCTCCTTACTAGGATATAAAGAATCTCCATTAATAGGTCCTCCCCTAATTGATGTCTTTATGAGAATCAACACGTGGTTCGGACCTGTTGGCTTTCCCCCAGCCTTTAGTTTAAAAACTGCTCTATGACCTTTTTAATTTTGTGTGTCAGCAATCTGGTTCCATTTTGGTTTAGGTGGAGCCCATCCTTCCTGTATAGGCTCCCCCTTTTTCCAAAGGGGGAAGAGTGTGTGAATGGCGATAGAAGCTAAAATGTAGGCAAGTTTCATGTTCTGACATTCCTTGAAGGACACAAAGGAATGCTCAAACTTTCCCCAAAGAGTGGAAGCCATGACATTGATTCTTGAAGGAGCATTCAGAGCACTAGAAGATTCAGAGGCATTTTGCTTGGATTGGAGGAGAATATGTAAGAGGGGAGAAGAAGTTAGAAAAGAGAACAGTGTTGTCAATGTGGCAAGCTGACAAGTCAGGCAGAGCTAGGGAAGATCTCACCATACAGAGGCTACATCCTAGGGGAGGGAGTGACTCTTTCAGAGAATCACAGAAATGTAGGTCTGGAAGAGGCACTTAGGCAGATCTAGTCCATCCCCCTGTGTCATGCATTCTAATAAAATGTCAGGTGAAAAAATCAGTTGGGCACTGAAGGGAGTCCCCGTTTATAAAGGAAGGGCCTGTGAGCCTGTTATGTGTTCACATCTTAGAGCCCTCGACAAACATCAGGATTTAAAGTGACAGGTGATACCTAAGGATGAAAATAAAGTGAGCATGCTGTTCTAAGAGGAATTGGAAATCAATAATGTGTCCAGGTTGGGGGAGTGGAATCCCCACACATACACACAGTCAAGAATGTAAAGGTACCAGTTGTTATCAGAAATCTCAACATTAAGCATTGAAATGCTTGAGGCTGTTTTAGCCAAAGATGAATCTCTTACAAAATCAGGATGAATGTACCTTTAACTCTTTCACTGCTTTAATTAATTTCACATGTTCCCACGCTCTAAATCAGATGATTTTTGTTCTAATCTCACAAGAGATTATCCCCAAAAGAGACATTGAAGTAAATATGCCATTACTGTTTTCTAAATATAGTGTATAACAAAACACTTGAAAACAATAAAAAAACTTAATTCTTTTAGTTCCAGGTCTTGACTTTAAACAGTATGTTTGACAATTTTCCTCCTTCATCCCCCCTGCACCCACCGTCCTGGTCTAGGTGCGTAGACTGTTCTTGGGTTGTGGAAATAAAAAAATATGAACTTTATCAAGTCTGCCTGCTAATGAAAAAGTGGTGAGAATTACTTACGGTGGATTTTTTGTCCTCTCCCCCTGAGGAAAAGCTGAGTTCTTTTCTGACTTGAATGAGTGCAGTTTCAAAGTGGTAAATACTGAATCCAACTTACTTTTCCACCGAGTGAAAATGAGCGTTGCATAAAATGCCTCAAAGTAACAAAATGTCTTAAGTGAAAAATATCTGTCTGAAGAGTGGTATGTAGATAGCTGAGCAGAGTACTCATTGAAAGCATAAAATGGTTCACTGGGTGGATTTTTTCTTTGAAGTACAACTCAACAAGAGACAGACAAGTGGCTCACCCACTCACAATCAATGTAAAAAAATCACACCCTATGTCCCCGTGTGTGGTTCTGAAAAATCCTAAACTACAGGGAATGTCTTACCAAAAGTGGAAGAGTATATATTATAGATTACCAAGGCTAGAAGAGCCCATTGTGATTACCTAATCTGGCCTCCTGTATAACACAGGCCATAGAATGTTCCCACAATAATTCCCAGAACAGATCTTTTAGAAAAACTTCAAATCTTAATATAAAAATTGCCTGAGATAGAGAAGATCAGTTGCTAGCTGGAAGATCAAGTGATAAAGCTGAGATCAGCTTCAAGGCTGGGAAAAGGGGAGGAGGCCTTCTCCTCTGGGGCCTGCACTTACTTCCTGGCTTACACAGTCTGGGGTGAAATTCGTCACTGTGAAGGGGGCCACCACTAGGTCCTATACACTGTTTAAAACCGATTTAAGATCTCAAAATATATTTTCAGTGACACTTAAGTGCTGAATAAGCCTATTACTGGTCCTAGGCATAGGGGTGAGTTTTACTCAGAATGTGGCTCAACAGTGGGCTGCAGGGAGAGGAATTTGGTAAATTGCTCCAATAGTTAATTACCCTCACTGTTAAAAAATTGCCTTATTGCCAGTCTTAATTTGTCTAGCTTCAGCGACCGGCCACTGGATTATGTTGTTGTTCTTCTAGTTATAAGCGCCCATTATTAAATATTTAGTCTTATAGAGCTACTTTGAGATGGCAGTCAAGTCACCCCTTCACCCTCTCTGTCTTACACTAAATAGATTGGGTTCCTTGAGTCTATTACTATAAGACATGTTTTCTAATCATTTAGTCATTCTCATGGCTCTTCTCTGAATCCTCTCCAGTTTATCAACATCCTTCTTGAATTGTGCACACTAGAATTGAGCACTGTTCGAGCAGCAGTTGCATCTGTGCCAAATGTAGAGGTAAAATAATCTGTCTCTTCCTACTTAAGATTCCCTTGTTTTTGCATTCAAGGATGGCATTTGCCATTTTAGCCACCATGTTTCTTTGGGAGTTCATGTTCAGTTGATTATCCACACACCTCAAATCTTTTCCATAGGCACTGCTCCCTATAAGTATGGCCGACATTCTCTTTTCTTAGATTTAGATTTAGCCATATTAAAACAGTATTATTTGCTTGTACCCAGTTTACCAGGCAATCCATATCACTCTGTATCAGTGACCTGCCCTCTTCATTATTTGCCACTCTCCCCAATTTCTGTGTTATCTGCAAAGTTTATCAGTGATGATTTTGTTTTCTTTCAGGTCATTAAGAAAAATGTTAAATAGCTTAGTGCCAAGAACCCATCCCTACGGGATTCCATTAGAAACATACCCACTTGATGATAATTCCCCATTTACCGTTACATTTTAAGACCTATCAATTAGCCAGTTCGTAATCCATTTACTGTATGCCACGTTAATTTTGTATCATCCAGTTTTTTAATCAAAATGTCATGGGATGCAAAGTCAAATGTGTTACAGAAGTCTATTACATCAACACTATTTATCAACCAAACTTTAATCTCATCAAAAAAGATATCAAGTTAGTTTGGCAGCATCTATTGTCCAGAAATCTATGTTGATTGGCACTGATTACATTACCTCTCTTTTAATTCTTTATTAATCTCATCCTGTATCAGTCACTTCATTGTCTTGCCTGGGATCAATGTCAGACTGACAGGCCTATAATTAACTGGATCATCCCATTTATCCTTTTTAAATATTGGCACAACATTAGCTTTCTTCCAGTCTTCTGAAACTTCCCCAGTGTTTCAGGAGTTATAAAAAGTCAACATTAAGCATCCAGTGAACTCCTCAGCTAGCTATTTTATAATTTTTGGATGCAAGTTATCTGGACTTTGATTTAAAAATGTCTAACTTTATTAGCTGTTTATTTATAAAATCAAAATAGCAAACAACAAAAAACTGAAAAGAGGCCCATAACTATTTGTGACATTCTTCTACCATATATCCCAACTCTTTCACTTAGATCTGCATGTGACAATAAACTAGTATCTTGTCAGTATCAATTTTAAAATCAGATCCATAGTTGTTAGTAACTATATGTCACTAGAACCAGCATCCAATCAAAATTTGAAAAGCTGAATTTGATCTGACTATTCTAATTTAAAGAAAATGCTGTTTAGGATTGCTTTTAGTTAGCTTTTAGAGTGTAAAGGCCTCCTAGGACTATTGTGAAATATGCTATACAAATACACATTGCTGTTGGAGCTGGGGAATGCTGGTAAATTGGAACCCCTCCCCATCTCTCAACTGGACATGGATTCCAGAGAATCCCTCACTGTTAATAGTGTCTGCTTGCACTGCCAGCCCCATCAAGGTTCCCCCACCCACTGAGGTGCGTGGATTGTGTTTGCAGAATATGGATGTACAAAGAGAGTAAGTAGCATGGCTCAGACTCTCATAAAAGATTCTGTTGCTTTGGGGCATGTGGCTATATGTTCTGTCTTGTCTTCTGAAGTTCAATTGAACAATTAAGAATAAAGTCAATTTTGTGAAATTCAAGAAATAGATATGAAATTGTGCAGTGAAAGACTTTGTGCAAAATGCAAGTATGTTTTGATATCCATTCAAAGACGTTAAAGCTTTGCTTCCACTAGTTGTGGACCTTAGCTAGGCTGTTGAGGTGCTCAGTCAGTATCCAGCTTCTTCCTTCTTGCTCATGAGTTGGTGTGGACTTTTAAAGTGTGGATGTGATGAGATTATCGTTGCAATTCTACAGCAAGAGTAGTTATAGTAGAAACCAGTTAGGGCTGGTTCAAAAGTATTGCTGAATTACATATGGTTCCTAAGAGGAGGATGGAATTCCATGGCTTTTGGTTCTGTTGTTTTGGTAGCATTAACCTCAGAAGATTTTGACATTAAAATCTACACACAAAGGATATAAAGCAGTTCAGTGTAGTATATAAATATAATATACGCAAGCTAAAGGAGTTACTCCTTTTTCTCCTCTTTTCTCCATACTCTCTCTTTCTTCATTTGCCCCTCCTCTGTTACCCACCATTTTCTCCTTCCCTTGTGCTCCTTCTTTCTGACCTGTCTATCCATCACTCCTTCATTCAGTTTCATGGCACATGATTACAGTCCTATTTTAAAGTTACTGTAAGTGTGAATAGAGATGTGTTCTCCAACACGCAGCAATGCTTTTAGGGATGTAGTATCTGTAGGGCTGTGTATCTGAGAGGCCACCATTTCCTGTGACTGCTGAGATTAGGGGTATGTCTATGCTGATGACGGCAAAGTCGCCACCGTCAGATCGATCTTTCTGGATCGATTGAGTGGTCAGTGTAGACCCGCTCAATCGATCAGGAAGTCAACGCAGTAAATCCACCCCCTCAAGTGGCATAGCGCTGTGTTGACGGGAACACGGTTCCCATCAGCGCAGTGCAGTGAAGACAGCATGCAGAAGGGAAGCACAGCAGTTGACAGGAGTTACATTAGCCGCTCTGCATAGCTTGCTTAACTCCCGTCACTTGCCACCGAATTTCCAGGTAAGTGTAGACCAGGGCTAGTAGAAGTACACAATATCATGGTCCCTTACATTGATGCACTTGGAGAGAAATCCTGGTCCCACTGAAGTTAATAGCAAAATTGACTCTCATTTCAATGAGGAAAGCCAGATTTCACTCCTGGAACCTGACAGCATGACAGGAGAGTTTCAGGTTTTCCAAATTGTGGCATTATTTAGTTGACATTGTGTCAGATCAGTTTTATTTATGTTATGTATTTTATTATAAACTGTGCATGTGCCTTGAGCATTTTTGACAGATGCGTTTTTTTAATTAATATTTTGATTTATGTTGATTTTAAACAGATGTAGTAATACTTTCCATTTCTTTCCAAGGATCTAAGAACACTTTAAAAACATTAATGAATTAAGCCTCAAAACATCCTTGTGAAAATGTTATCCCATTTTACAGAAGGGAAAACTAAGACATTTTTCACTTGCTTAAGATCAAACAGGGAGCTTGTGGCAGGCGGTGGAATAGAGCCCCTGATTCATCATCCTTTGTATTAACCTCAGTACCAATCTTCCTTTTGCAAATGAAGATATACCTGAACTGGAAGAAAAATGCAAGATCTATGGATTTAATTTTAAAATGAACTTTGTGCAAAAAACTGCAAACTAATTAATGTAATATGAATTTCAGGCTGCATTAATTCAAGTGACAGTTATAAAGGATGAAGAATAAGTCAGCATCTGCAATAATTGTGTAATGCTTTTAAAAAGCTGCATTTTGCCTAGGCTTATGAGGCAATGTTCAACATGTTGCCAGCTCTGCCTCCAGGCACTCTCAGCAATTTTATAATATTTGAATTTGAAAGCAAGTATTCACAGAAACAAATTTTGGTGCATTCAAACTTAAGAAAAAAAAATAAGAAAGACCTTCTTTGGTCTTTGAAAATTAAATGCCCTACAGGATATAGCAATAATTGTCTGATTGACAAGAGATCTAGAATAATTGACATGAGACATAGTGCAAGGGAGAAAAAACTGTTTCACGGTATTTCTTGTTTTTATTCCAAAAGGAAATTTAATTTTAGAATATACCAGTTCAATCTCTCTTTCTCCACAAAAAATGTTTCTTATGATAACTTTCAATGCTTTGTATACACCCCACCGGCAGACAGAAATACAGTAGCTTTTAACTCATATAGTTCTACACAACAGTGATTATGGCTAAAATGTTCAAAGGGTCCTAAATTAGGCTCCTAAGCCCATATTTAGGCATCCAGATAACTCCTATTTTAGTTAATATTCTTAGTCCTTATTCTTACTACTCTTTGGGAACATAAGGATGGGTTTAAGAGCCTAACATTTTGAAAATATTAGCCATACTGCACCTTTCAGAGATACAGATTTAGGACATATCCTGCTCCCTTTGAAGTCAATATATTAAAAACCCAAAGTAGAGATGTGGCAAAACATCCTTTGGCTTCTATTTCTCAGGAGCAGAAGCAGGTGCATTAAAACAACACAGAGACCTCTTTATTAACCACTGAAATGCAGCCACTTTGGGGATGAAACATAGTAGCTGTATACTGTTGCACAGCAATATGTTACTATGTCTACACAGTGTAGATTCTTCTTGCATAACTAACAGGGTGCAAACCACCTCCCCTCACAGCTGGAAGTGGGGCTTGGCATTGCTGTGCCTCAGTTTCCCCTTCTGCTCAGGCCTCCTAAAAAATCCATAGTACAGGTACGCAAATCATTCCCCTTCTGGGATCCAGTTTATTAAATCGTGCATAAGGTCTTTCAGAATAGAATTTAACCCCATGAAGTCTTCACCCCAGTTTTATATGAACCTGGTCCCACTCTTTGAGAGTCTGGCCACTCTTTAAAGTTTCTTTCTTTCTCCCCATTTGCAAGCTATCTTCTTGCTCTGCTAGGAATTCTTCCCTAGAGTTTGCCCTCTCCACAGGCCTTCTTCCCACTGATGTCTCCCTCCAGTGTGGATTCAGGGTCTGGCAAATGCATTCTTATTCTCAATGGTGTCTACAGGTTTCTGCCAACACCCACCTGCAACACCTTCTCTCTCTATGCCTCTTCCTTATCTGCCGCAGGCATGATTGGGTCACCTGACCCTCCAAAGTCTCCCCATCGGAGGAGGAAAGTTGGCTGTGTCACTGGCAAGGCTGGGCCCATTTGTGACAAAAAAACTTCTAAGAGATGACCTTTCATAACTATCCACACAGCTAAAACTCTCCTCTAAGGTGTCATTATCTCATGTCCCAATTACAGCAACATCCTTTCTCTGTCCTTGACAAATGCAATTTTGCCCCATTCATATCCATTCAGAATGCTCCTGAAAAGATTATTTTCCTAGATCATTACTATTATGCCAGGCACTTAGGCCTGCAGGTGCTGGAGACCAGGTGAGGAATAAAAACACGCCCACAGCAATTAGGTGCACTTAGCTTTAATCACGGTTTACACTCCAAACAGCAGAGGGAGACCCTAACGAAGCTCTGCAAAGCAGGCATCAGGGGAAGGGCCAGACACTCTACATGGGGTTCATGGCTGAGTCTCTAAGCAATTACAATAATTTCAAGCTCTTATACAGCTCAGCATGTTTACTCTAGGGTACAGCAGAAATTGGCTTATGTACAACAAATAATTAAGCTCACACTTTTGCTTTCCTTGACACCAAACACAGCTAGATAAAAAATTGCAAAACAACTTATGTAACCTATTTACTACTCAACCGGACCTGACTAGACTCGTGGCATCGCTATCTCTAACACGTCACAACATCTTGCGCGACCTTCTCTACAATCACTTGGACCATGTCACATTTCTCTTTGTGCGTCTCCACAGGCTCCCTCTTCCCTAGCACATCAAATGTAAGGCTCATGTCTTCATTTTCAAGGCCCTTCACAGCTTATCCCCACAGTACATATCTTCTCTCGTTCACTACTGAAACATCAATTCCCATTTCCGTTCGGCCCATGATGCCAGCCTCCATTGCCCACTTCTTAAATTTTCAAACAAGTCACTTCATGATTTCCCCCATGTTGTCCCTTATGTTTGGGAAGAACTGCCTATAAACATCTGCAAAAGTAAACATCCACAAAATGAATTCATTAGCCTTTTTAAAATCTTCCTCCAAACTCTCCTTTGCTGTGATAACTACAAAAAACTTGACAGCGGTTGGGCTGCTGGTGTGCTGATATCACTGCCTGCCATACAGATCAATCCTGTCTCAGGCCTGATCTACACTTACCGGCAAATTCGGCAGCAGTTGATGGGAGTTACGCAAGCTACATTTAGTAGCTTGCGTAACTTATGTAAACTTATTAAAGTCTGTTCCGTGCACTGTATCCACTACACTGCGCTGATGGGAAACACATACCTGTCGACGCAGCATTACTCCTTTTCCTGAGGTGGTTTTATTAAATCAACGTCCAGATTGATTGAGCGGGTCTTCACTTTTGCTCAATCGATCCAGATAAATCGATCGGATGGTGGCAAAATTGCTGCCGTCAGTGTAGACATAGCCTCATTATTTTCTTCTTTTCCTCCCATCTATTTGTTTCCATCTCTTGTCTTATATTTACATTGTAAGGTCACTGGTGCATAGACTGTCTTTTTGTTCCGTGTTTGTACAGTGCGTAGCACAGTGAGATCCTGATCCATGATTGGGGCTTCTAGATGCTGGTGGTACAATATTAAATATAATAGTATAGGACAGAAAATGAGGAATAAAAGTGTAACGATGGGGGTAATGATTGCCCTGCCACTTGAACATATGTAACTCACGCTGACTCCAGTGAAAGTTGTATGCTGGTAACTAACAGCCTAATCAGATCCCTGAAGCTTTGAAATGTGCCCTTCTTGCAAGACAGGAGTGGAGTTTTTTTGTTTTTTTTTTTTTTTTTTACAGGAACTCAGTGTGATTCAGTGATATTCATCATGCCAGGCAGATGGAATTGTAAAACTCCAGGTCTGTAAGTAGGCAGAATATTACTACTCAAGAAACCCTCCTCCTGTCATGTTTCTTTTCTGTTGATCAGGGATATTTTCACTGGTAAAATTTCTTATTAAATACACAGCAACTTATTTTTCTTTTAAAGTATGAGATCTTCAGATGTTCTATAAAGCTTCCCTACAGGCTGCTTTTCCCCTAATCAATGACCCATTCAAGCACGACTTTCATCTCATTGTTTAACTACTGTACACCTGCAAGACATGAAGCATTCATACACCCAGCGCAGCTCTGATTAAAATTATGGTCATCTAAAGCATAATTTTGTTTTATGAAAGAAAATCTCTCATCCAGAAGCAGTGATAAGATGGCAAGTAAGAGAGCTGAAGAAAAAATTTCTAAGAGCTGTGGGACCTATTTTCACCTGAAAAATTCTTTTCTACTTACCCAGAACCCTACAAGTTTGGAAAATGCAGGCGTGGTGTTCTTCTTTCTCATGAAAAATAACAACATTTAGAAGGTAATTAAAAGGTTGGAAATCCATTCAAGGGCTGTAGGAGAGTGCTCCTTTATGAGACCCTGTGGAAATGCAAAGATGGGATAGTGTGTTCCCAGTGTGTTCAAGGATTTGGATGTCTCCACTGTGGTATAGCAAGGGCAGAGGGCAGTAGGAAGGTTCTGGAAGGGTGCTATGTAAGTGCTAGAATGATCCGGGCTTTATTCCCTAGAGATTAGCCAGAGCCAATTGAAGGTAATTAGTGTCAGCTGACACCATTTAAGTCCCCACCCAGGTGCCTATAAAAACCCTCTACTCCTGAGAGACAGTGTGGAGTTGAAGGAGTAGGTGTGTGGTGAGCAGAGGAGTGTGTGAAGTGAAGGAGAACAGAACGGAGTACGGTGGTGTGTGGAGTCATGGAGGAGAACAGAATGGAGTACAGTGGTGTGTGGGAGAGTGGTGGAGTCCTGAAGAAGGTACTGGGCTCAAGAAGCCAGAAAGACAGAGGGGGGAGAGTGGCCCAGGGGAAAAGCTTGCAGCTGCCAGTAAGGTGCCAGCAGCACATAGCTGCAACTCAGAGGGCCCCTGGGCTGGGACCCGAAGGAGCGAGCGGGGCTGGGTCCCTACCCCCCTCCCTGGGAAGACGGGGTAACTGGCGACACCCTGGCCCACTACAAGAGGCAAAAGTGCGAGACCCACTAGGGAGAAGCTGGCCGTTTGCCACACCATGTTTGCATTTTGGCGAATCCTTGATTCTCCATTTGTGCATGAGGGGCATGCATCTTCCATGTAACACCCTTATGTGGTACATGGGATTCAGGCAATGCAAAGGGAGTGCAAACAGTTATCTGTCCCTCAGCTGGGTTTCCATCTGGCTCCTCCAGAACCCCTCCCTTCCCATACACAAATCTAGCCTGGCATATGAGGCATGTCATTAGTGGGAAGGAGTCATGGAACATGCTATGCTCCTGCAGTTCCCAGCTGGAAGATCAATTGATGGAACTGAGATCAGCTTCAAGACTGGGCTTGGTACTGGGAAAATGGGAGGAGGCCTCCTCTTCTGGGGCCCACACTTACTTCCTGGCTTACACAGCCTGGGGTGAAATTCATCACTGTGAAGGGGGCCACCACTAGGTCCTATAGTCCTATACACTGCTTAAAACCGATTTAAGATCTCAAAATATATTTTAAGTGACAGTTAAGTGCTGAATAAGCCTATTACTGGTCCTAGGCACAGGGGTGAGTTTCACCCATAATGTGGCTTAACAGTGGGCTGCAGGGAGAAGAATGGAAAACCATGCAACAGTGGAGTGTCTGCCCCTCAACCTCATCATGCCCACACCTACCCTGGGCTCCCTCGCCCTCCACCTACTGCTGTGCTAGGCAGAGTGTTCCTATGGAGTTGGGTCTAGACCTTGAACGATATGCAAACCCCTTATATTCTTCCCTGACTCCAGCCTCCACTTTCTCCACCCTCTGTTGCACTGCCAGAGGGATCTCTGAGGGTTCTGTGGCATCAGGGACTGAATTCAGTGTCGTTGAGTACACTAAAAGCTGAGCCACCATAACTGACATAAGGTAAAAGAGAAATGCTCTGTGGGATGGCTGTTCTTCAGGTCAGTTAAAAACTGATGGGGGAAGCAAAAACATTTTTGACTTCACAGGACTGGCAAAATAATCTGTTGGCATGAGGGGTGCTGCTTTTGAGGAATTTTGCAGTGATTACACAGCTTGTCAAACAGCAGTGCGTATTTTGTTCTGCAGAATTAGTACTCTGTAAGATTTGGATGTCTTTGAAAAAAATAATGTCGGGGGGTATGAAAAATGAGGAAGCAAGACCAGTAGTCAAAAGACAAACAAGCAAAAATGAACCTAGGGAGGATTTTTATTTGTAAGAGCCTGTTTGCTCAGAAGAGAAATCCCTTGGTATTCAGTTGTATAGAACAGCACAAACCAAATGCTTAAGAAAAGAGAGAGGTCTTCAGTCAAAGACTGAAGAACCTTCTGTAATTTAATAAAAAGGTCCCTTGATACTAGCATTTCTGTGTGTAAAACTGAATTCATTTTACTGATTCCATTTTCTCTTTTCTATCTTCAGTAGTAATGATTTCTAAAACAAAATCTGAGGTTATTTGAATGTCTATACAATAGTATATTCCCATTGAGAGCGGAAAGCAGTAATTCAGCTAAAATATGTAAAATTGTAGGAGTGCAGAGGTAATTCATTTATGAAGAGCTGAATTGAAATGATAAAAATAGTGTTTTTGTGTTGGGTTTTTACTTTAATTTTTTTCTTTACAATTTAAAGGGGCAGTTACAGGAAGCCACAGAGAAATTTACCTAAATGTTGTAGACAGGTACACAGAACACACATGAAGTTATACAAGATTAAATGGCAAAAAACTTCTTTAAGTTTGCCCATCCTTCCAGAACATCAAGTTCAGCTAAACTCAAACTTCTGAAAACCAGGAAATATAGAGTTGCTATTTGATTCCTCAGTACCTCTCGCCCTTTGTGTATATTGTGGTATAGTGGAATGGGGATAATGGTCATGCTTTGAAATGCTTGCAATGTGTAAATTGCCACCACGTCATAATAGCCTAGTAAAAGAGGAGGAGAGAGGCGAAAAGGCATCCTTTAAAAATTGACAGTCAATCCTAGTGAGGAAAATAGAAAGGAAAATAACTTTGGCAAGTCAAATGTACAAGTACAATAAGACAAGACAAGAAAGAATTTGAAGAGCAACTAGCTGAAGACATAAAAACTAAGATCTCATATTTTAAAAAGAAGAACAAGTTGCTATGTATTTTAAGTCTATCAGAAGCAGAAAGCGAGCCAAACAATCACTGGGGCCACTGGACAGTCAAGGTGCTAAAGGAGCACTCAAGAAAGATAGGACTGGGAGAAGCTAAATGAATTATTTGCATCAGTCTTCACTATAGAGGATATGGGGGAGATTGCCACACCCAAGCCATTCTTTTCAGGTAACAAATCTGTTCCAGACTAAAGGGTCAATAGAGGAAGTTTTGGAACAAATTGATAAACAGTAAGTTACAAGGACCAGATAGTATTTACCCAAGAATTCTGAAGGAACTCAAATATGAATTGGAAGAACTACTAACTGTGGTATGAAACCTATCACTTAAATCACCCTCTGTACCAGATGATTAGAGGATAATTAATTTAATGTGTTTTTTTTTTTTAAATGGCTTCAGAGGCGATCTTGGCAGTTACACACGGTGGTAAGCCTAACTTCAGTACCAGGAAAACTGGTTGAAACTATAGTAAAGAACAGAATTATCAGACACAAATGAACATGATTTGTTGGGGAAGAGTCAACTTGGCTTTTGTAAAAGGAAATCATCCTCACTAATCAATTAGAATTCTTTGACGGATTCAACAAGCACGTGGAGAAGAGTGATCCAGTGGATATATTGTACTTGGACTTTCAGAAAGCCTTTGACACGGTCCCTCACCAAAAGTTCTTAAGCAAATTAAGTATTCATGGGATAAGAGGAAAGGTTCTCTAATGGATCAGTAACTTATTAAAAGATAGGAAACAAAGGGTAGGAATAAATGGTCAATTTTCAGACTGGAGAAAAGTAAATAGTGGTGTCCCCCAGGGGTCTGTACTGGGACCAGTACTATTTAACATATTCATAAATAATGTAGAAAAAGGGGTAAAGAGTGAAGTTGCAAAATTTGCAGATGATGCAAATCTACTCAAGATAGTTAAGTCCAAAGCAGACTGTGAAGCTTTCCAAAGGGATCTCAGAAAACTGAGTGACTGGGCAACAAAATAGCAAATGAAATTCAATATTGATAAATACAAATTATTGCACCTTGGAAAAAATAATCTTAACTGTATATACAAAATGATCGGATTTAAAATAGCTGTCAACACTCAAGAAAGAGATCTTGGAGTCATCAGGGATAGTTCTCTGAAAACATCCTCTCAATGAGTGGCAGTCCAAAAAACTAACTGAATATTATCTATGCTTTTCTTTATGGTTCTAAATAAAACAGGAAATATAATGCCGCTATATAAATCCATGGTATGCCCACACCTTGAATACTGTGTGTAGTTCTGGTCATCCCATCCCCAAAAAGATATATTAGGATTGGAAAATGTAAAGAGAAGGGTGATAAAAATTATTAGGGATATGGAAAAGCTTCCATATGAGGAGAAATTGAAACGATGGAGACTGTTCAGCTTAGAAAAGAGATGACTAAAGGGGGATACAATAGAGGTCTATAAAATCATGTATGGTTTGCAAAAAGTGAATAGAGAAGTGTTATTTACTCCTTTATATAAAAAAATTATGGGTCATCTGATGGAATTAATAGACAGCAGGTTCAAAACAAAGAAAGGAAGTACTTCTTCACACAGTGCACCGTCAAGTTGTGTAACTTATTGCCATAGGATGTTGTGAAAGCCAACAGCATAACTGGTTTCAAAAAATAATTAGATAAGTTCATCGATTGCTATTAGCCAAGATGGGCAGGGATGTAACTCCATGCTCTGGGTCCATAAGCATCAAACGGGATCAAAATCTCCCTGTTCTCTTCTCTCCCTCTGAAGCATTTGGCACTGACCACTGTCAGAGACAGGATACTGAGCTCAATGGACTCTGGATGGTCTGATGTAGTAGGGATGTTTTTATATTGTTGCTAACAGAGCTGGTGAGAGAGAGCTCATCCATAGTCTATGCCTGAAAACCTTTCATTACACGGTTGTTACGTTAAAGGGGTGAGAGAAGACTGGTCTCTCGCCTTTTCCACCCCTTCACCCAACATTCCCCACAACAGGTAGCTCCTCTGTCAACATTTCCAGCTCCCCTTTCCCATCCCATTAAGCTGTTAGTTGTCATTGTTGAAGTCATTAACATGTAAGAAGTTGCTCCTTGCAGTATCCTGTCCTAAACTGCTATGTACACATATCCCAGGCAATAGCTTACTGGAAGGCTGCACACGATCTTGGTAATATAGCCCAAACTGCAGAGTGAGCAGGGCCCTTCATTCCTACTACCCACCCCTAGCTGGGACTCCTGTCCCTGCTTCTCCCAGGCTTCCTCGGCCATGTCCTAAGTACCCTCGTCCTCCAAACCCAAGTCCCTTCCATACACAATCCTCCCCTCCCCAAGTAGGGTGTATCTTTACCTGGATTTCAGATGTTTAAATTTGGGTTACCCTCATTTCCCCCATCCTGATCCAAGATTACTTGGAGGAATAGGGAGAGGGCCTCAAACTCCTGCAGAGGGGTAGGGCTCCCCCAGATTCCAGCACAAAAGGGGAGAATTCAGGGCCAATAGGCTCTCCCCTCAAACATCAACTTCCTCTGCTACCTCTCATTTTCTCCAATCCTTCCCATCTTCTTCCTTCCTAATGCTTTTCCCCACGCCCTTACCTGAGCTCGCCAACCCTTCTTCTCTCCACTACCATTCATTCCCACCATTCTCCTCTCCATAATATCCTCATCCCTCACGGCAGATACAAACTCCTCTTCCCCTGTTCCCACCTATTCTTGTACCCTAGTCACTCATCCCCTCATAATGAGCATTCTCATGTAAAATTTCTTTTCTTTTAAAATGGTTCCAGTGCCTTCTGAATATTCTACAATACTCAGATAACATTTCTCCTCAATAAATAAATAAAACGTTGATAGAGGCAGATTTTCCCAAATGTTTTCAGTTCATTCTCAGACTTCTGCCCAGCGTGGGTTTCAAATGTCAAAGTTTCTAGAATGTGTGAACTTCTTGGTATCTCGGTAACGCCTGGCTCAAATGACCCCACATTTGGCTCACTAACCCTACCCTATGCTCCCATGAGGCTTAGAAAATTTCAAGATAGTC
This sequence comes from Mesoclemmys tuberculata, assembly GCA_007922155.1. NCBI lineage: Eukaryota > Metazoa > Chordata > Testudines > Chelidae > Mesoclemmys > Mesoclemmys tuberculata. Next base: position 10,921,963 of record ML675617.1, on the reverse strand, counting down.
CATGAAAGCTCACAGATTTCAGAGCACTTAGAAAGTCGTTCTTTAAACAGGAAGGGCTACAGCAGAGCTGACGCTCCATCATAATATCGTATGATGTTATTTGTTAGTCTTTAAGGTGCTATAGGATTCTCATTTTTTTAAATGAAATTAGAGGGACAGTGGAGGGGTTCTGCACATCTGTCAAAAGCATAGCAGGCTCGGAGAGCTCTTTAAGTAACCCATTCATCTCATTAAGATGTTCTCAGGTGGAAGAGACTGCCCTATGGAGATGAATACAACCTGAACCCATAGCTCTGAGACATGTGAACTCCTCCATTCATATCAATAGGTGTTTCTTTTCCCCCCCTCCCAGGTGCTGGAGAGTTTGTTGTTCCCAAGCATACCCATTCTTAGCTCCTCATCCCAGTCTCAGCAGTGTGTTCTTTCTGCATGGTCTGAGCCCATCTGTTCTCAGCTCCCAAGGGGCAGCACTCATGTTGTGAGAGAGAGACTTAGACACCCCCAAAAAGGCAGGCCCATGCCTAGAACCTAAGGCTGATGAGTTGGGGACAGGGATGGGGGGTTAGATCCCCATAGATGGGCCAGGATCCCCAGATTCTGGCATAGGCAAGGAGAAGGGCTTAGACACCCTCAGGAGTGCAGTGACCCCCAGAACACATGAAGGGATTAAGGAGTATGAGTCAGACACCACCAGAAATATAATCCCCACCTGCCTCATATTAGGAGAGTAGGAAAGGGGAGAGAGTGGCGCCACACCCCCATAGATGGACAGGGGCCCCCCAGACCCTAGCGCACACATGAGGTAAGGGAGCAGATCTCAGACAGCACTGGGGGATAGGACTCTCAGATTCCAGCTCACTTGGAGGTGGGGTAGGGAGAAGGGACCAGAGCCCCACCCCCAAAGGAAGTGCCCCAGTATGTCTCAACATGAAGGGGGAAGGAGAGGAAGGCAAACCAGCATAGATCTGCAGAGGCATCCCATAGCTTGGCGCACACACAATGGGTCAGGGAGTGGGGCTCAGATACCCACAGGGGTCAGGGGCCCTAGATCAAGAAGAGGGATTTAGAACTACCCCCTCTCCCGCCCCTCAATAGGCAAGCCACTTCCAGATTCTGGCTCACAGGATGTGGGCAAGGAAGGGGGGGCGTCACACCCATCTATGAGCTGGGGGCTCCCAGCTCATGGCATGCACGAGAGAGGAGTGTGAGGCTGACTGGCAACCCTGCATCTCGCTTTCATGCACTTGCCTTCTTCCCAGTGTCCCAACCTTCCCTCCCATTCCTTCTAGTCCCCCTCCTCCTCATCTGGTCCCCCCCCCAGGCACCTTCCCTCTATTCCTGTTTGCTTTTTCACCCAATTATCCAGCCCTCCCAGTGGGCATTTGCTTGTGAAGGGCTTTTTCCCCAAAAAATAGTTTCAGCACTTTCTAAATATTCTTCTGTCCTCCGAATACATTTCCCCAAAATAAAAATCGTCCTTGATAGAGGCAGTTTGGAGCAACATGCCTGCTTTTTTCCCCCGTGCCTGGAGTGTGACCATCTCAAAGCTCTCAGAGCTACCCACATCCTGTGGTATAGAGTTAGTTTTCCAAACCGTTAACTTTTTCCTCTGCACATGTTTACCATAATCCTTTAGGCACATGAATAGGCATGTTAGCCTCAGTGCACCTAACTGGAGAAGCAAACTCTTTTTCAAGTCATGTTTTAATTTGTTTTCCCCCAAAGGGCTGGTGGGTGCCATGCACTCTGCGGGTAACCCTTGAGCATTTGAAACCCTGGTGTAACGGTTCACTCGCTAACTGTGAGCAAGAGAACATTGGCAGAATGTGACAACTTTAAAAAAAACAACCAACAACCACTTTTGTTTTTCAGAATACATTCATTAAATGGCCCCAGATTTCGGTCACTGACTATACCCCATGCTTTCTTGAGGCACACCAAATTTCAAGGCGGTCTGATTAACCATACAGTTTGTAGAGCACTTAGAACAGTCAAGCTTTAAACAAAAAGCTGGAACTGGTCTTAACCTAAACTGTAGCAAAACTGTCGCCTTGCTATAATAGTGCTGCAAAGAGGGATCACAGACTAGTGTACTGCTGATAATTGGTGCAGTGCATCAGCTTGAAAATGAGTCTCAGGCAGCCATCCATGTGAGTCAGTTTATATTCAGAGTTTGAGGTGATTTATAAATGGAAGTAATTCAGAAGTTTAGTATGGCCATGTCATATTTTTTAGGAAAGCCAGATTCATTTAGTGCTGGTGTTTTAATATTTGAGTTTGAGGACAGGATTGTGTGTCCGTTGCTGGCTTTTTGTTTGTTCGTCGCGTTGTTGTTTAATACGCTGTGAGTAGCATGTTAGGAATGCTATTTCCTCAACCAGGGTCTGAGATCATTGGATTTGGACTGTGATTTGTTCCACATCTCATGTTCCTTGTATCTTTTCTAATCACATTTCTCTTGTGAGCCAGGCTATGGTGGTGCATTTCGTATCCACTCCCATTCAAATCTGAACAGATCTTGTTTTCTTAAATTTCCCAGAATGTGATGGGATTTTTAGCAAACTGTTTGCTGAAGGATTTTGCAGGCTGTTAGGAATGTATCACCAGAAACATGGATGTTTAATCCTCAACCTCTAACTTTTTAGTGGCAGTGAGTCTGATTTTCTTCTCTCCCTACCTTTATACCAGTGTGTCACAACTGACTGTGCACAACAAATAAATAAATACATAATTAATAAATGCCATAGTTCATTAGGTCATGCTGAACCTGATTTATACCAACATGAGTGAGAAGAAGCAAGGCAATTACATATTGAATGACCATATGCATTAATAAATAAATGAATAAAAATAACATGTTCTAAGGAAATTAAAACCATGCTGTGGGAAAGATGATAGTATGCTTGTGTGTGAAAAAGTGCGTATTTGAAAGATAAAATTATGCCTACCAGTAATGCAGATGCTATGAATTACTGAAAAGCAACAACATTGCTACATTTGTTACCTCCAGCAGCCTGATAACTAACCATATGATGTAAGCAGAAATATTAGATGTTAGAAAGTCAGCATAGTATTTCAGTAAATTATGATTACGGACTACTGTGAGACTCCATCCAAGTGATGGTTAGCCATCAGTGTCTTGGGTTAACAAAATCATCAAATGATCAGCTTCATTCAAAAATACTATTATTTGTGATAAAAATACTGATCTTAAAAACTAGTTCTTTTGCCCTCTGACTTGTGTGGCACAGCTTCAGACCAATTACTTCTAGCTCACTGGGCTAAGGGATGCTGGTTGCACTGTGGAAGCTGGCATTCTTTACCTGAGAACACAGACCTTAAGAGGAGACGTGAAGTTATAATAAATGGAAAAGAAAACGATGCAGCCACAGCAATGTGAAGGAATAGGAGAATTATTTTGCTGCCTCAGCACTAAAACTTAAAACCAGTAAGGGGGAGGAAGTTCTAAATATGTAGGGTCCAAAACTTGATCCAGCTAACTGTTCTTGATACTGGTATGCCAACTATACAGCTCCCTGATCATGGGCTCAACCGTGGGGCAATATGTTCCCTGACGCAGGTTTGAGTAGGCTTAAAATCAGGGATGCGGCCATTTCTCATATTTCTGAGGTACTTTCCCTCCCTGCAGGCTTTTTCTACAAGAAGTGAGCCTTGGGTTCCTAGGTCCAGATTCTCAAAGGTATTTAGGCTCCTAACTCCCACTGAAATCACATAAATACCTTTGAGGATCTAGGCCTTAGATCTTAGCTGCTTCTATGTAGCTGTTCTGCAGAAAAGGATCTGGAGGTTACAGTGGATAAGAAGCTGGGTATGAGTCAGCAGTGTGCCCTGGTTGCCAAGAAGGCTAATGGCATATTGGACTGGATTAGTAAGAGCATTGCCAGCAGATCACGGGAAGTGATTATTCCCCTCTATTTGGCATTGGTGAGGCCACATTTGAAGTACTGTGTCCAGTTTTGGGCCCCCCACTACAAAAGGGGATGTGGAAAAAGGATGTGGAAAAGTTGGAGAGAGTCCACGGAGGGCAGCAAAAATGATTAGGGGGCTGGAGCACTGGAGGAGAGGCTGAGAGAACTAGGCCTGTTTAGTCTGTAGAAGAGAAGAATGAGGGGGGATTTGATAGCAGCCTTTAACTACCTGAAAGGGGGTTCCAGGGAGGATGGAGCTTGGCTGTTTTCAGTGGTGGCAGATGACAGAACAAGGAGCAATGGTCTCAAGTTGCAGTGGAGGAGGTCTAGGTTGGACATTAGGAAAACGTTTTTCACTAGGGGGGTGGTGAAGCATTGGAATGAGTTACCTGGGGAGTTGGTGGCATCTCCATCGTTAGAGGTTTTTAAGCTGCGGCTTGACAAAACCCTCGCTGGGGTTATTTAGCTGAGGATAGTCCTGCTTTGAGCAGGGGGTTGGACGAGATGTCCTCCTGAGATCCCTTCCAACTCTAATATTCTATGATTCTATGAAAGGGGTGAAGGAAGAGAGTCTTTTCCCCTCTTCTTGTACACCCATGCAGAGGGCATCAGGAATGCCTGCGTGTCTGCTCCTGAGCATCAGGGGTTCAGGATGGCTAGCACACGTAGCATTGCTGCACAACCCCTGAGTCATGGCCAGGAGGATTGTTCAGAAGGCTAGGAATTGCCTTGGGGTGCTTTCCATTTAGCAACCCCATGGGCCTTCTGTCTAGTTCAGCGTTCTGTAGGCAGAGTGTCTCCAGCAACTGTTGTCCAGTGCACCACCTCTGTAACCCACTCTTCCCTCTCCCCGGTGCAGTGCTCACTCTGAAAGCCAGAATAGATTCCTAAGTATATTTTACCTGTGTTTATAACTCAGTGTTTAATGACTTTCACTAACATCAGCAGAGTGTCCATCATATCTTTCTCATAACAAGGGGACAATAATTTTAATATATACCAGGTAAGGAAAAGACGTGTCAGGTTATCGTGTGTTTTCTTGCTGGTGTGAACAAACAAAATTAAACTCCAATTAGAAGGCAGTAAAACACTGTAACTCGATAATACTGATGAACAGCAGTGCCGATTCTGTCCGTGTGTATGTAAGAAATTTTACAAAGCTCATTTCTTCCCTCATTTATCCAAGTGCTCACATAGGGCTCAGAGGGGTGGGGAAGGGGAGGTGCCGGGGAAATGGATAATAAATACTTAGTCACTTGCAATGCTTGGATGAATATTTAACATTGTTGTCTAGCTCAAGCCTCCTCTCTGGTTCCTGCTACGTCGAGTGATTTCTCCTCTGTGCTCACAAGAGCTGGGTCCTGAGAACTTTTTTGTGCGGCCTGGTGCCTCCCACCCACCTGACTCTTCCTTTGCCCAAATCACACAGGGCGCTATTCTTTGGGGAAGTGAATAATGCTACCACTGCTGGCGAGGAGTATAAAACCCAGTACCCCCCAAATAAAGGAAGAAAGAAAGGACATCAACACAGACCCCAGCAAAGAAATAACACCCCAAAATAACTATATAACAAAGGGGGACTTTACTGGGAGCAGGAAAATAACATCTGGGGAAGAAAAGTGTTAGAGTTAACTAATAAATACTAACAGCAAAAAATCGACAAATTTCCCACCTTCCAATACTCACATCTCTTCCCAACCCTCAGATCCCTCCCTGGCCCTTCTGGGCAGATGGTACACTGAGGATGGATCCAGAGATGAGTGCTGCAATACTGTGAATGTTGGCCAGCTTAAACAAACAAAGAAAAGGGTCCTCTCACTTCTGGGTAGAGCAGGTTCCTCTCTTGGCTTCCTGGTCTGGGAATCCAGTGGAGGGCTCAGTTGGCTTTCAGTATCCAGTGCCGGGTTGGATCTCTGCTGCTTTGGCCACTGGTCTCTGTAGGGCTGGAACTGCCTGACTCATAGACTAGATCCCCCAAAGCAATTCAAAGACTCCTTTGCTGGGGAGGGGAGTTAATCAGAGGCTTCCTGAGCTATTTTGCTTCTCTCTCAGCTCCCACATGCTCAAAACCAAAATTAAACCTGGTCTTTTTGCTTCTGAGTTGGGCTGTCCCCCTCAATGCAGAGGATGAACAGCCCTTGCTCATCATTGGTCCAGGAAACTACTTGTTCATATTATCCTAAGCAGAAACCTCCCTGTTGGCCTCAGCAGGAGTGTTCTAGTCCATGCCATCCCCACCCCTGACTCCAAGTATTCTGAGAAATGGTGACAGAGAGCTCTTGTAGCCATTACTGTTGTAATCCATAGGATAGGACCACCTAGAGGCTCAGTCCAGGGTTTTAGAATGTGGCAAACTCCAAATGGGGGTAACAGTCAATTGCACAAATATAAGTAGCATTAATACAAAGTGGAGAGTAAGAACAATTTCAGAACCAAAATGCCTGGTTGCTAGGTTACAACACAGAGGTATGGGTGGTTTTTAATGAAAGAAAATATTTCTGACGCTAACTGCTGGCGTTTCCTGCAGCATGGACAAGGTGCTGGGTCCTGGGATTCTGCCATGTGTAAACTGCAGTGCATTATCATTAATCAGTCCTGGAATTAAATAGCCCACTTTGCCAACACACTCACCAAGTACAATATTTTACATTGAAGCAGCAGAGCTTTAGTGACATCAGTCTTTTAAAGAAAGAACCTATGGCCATATTCCCCAAAATGAGAGAGATTTTTCTGTTACTAATGGCAGGATCTGTGCAGTGCTGACCCAAAGAATCAGAGTAGGAAAGTTCAGTATGTGCTTTCTATAGTCTACCTTCACCTAGGCCACATGTGGAAGTGGATATTGTTTGCAGTCTAGATTTTCTACAGGCTTCCTTCCTATGGTGCTAAATTATGACAGGTAATTTTATGCTGTCAATTATTGCCTAATTCAGATTGAGATGTGACTGCCAAAGTCCCCATTAGGTTAGGAGGTGACATAAACAAAGACCATGAATTTATCAAGCAGTGGTATTATTTTAGGAGGCTTTTTGTTTTCTTTTTGAACTACATGGAAAAGACTTTCTTCCTCTCTACTGATGACCATTCATGCCATTGCTACAATTCTTGTGAGAGAAGGTGGGAGAGTAATCAAAATTATTTTACTGTCTTCATTTTTGAAGAAGTTGATCTTTTTATAAAAATGACATCTATACAGAAACATTTTTTTTTATTCATTGGAATCAAGCCACCACAGTTTATTCTGGCACCAGTTCATACTGTTGTTATGGAGTGAATAGATGAAATTCCACTTCCCTCAGCTGGATTAGAGAATCTTTCCTAATCGTGTTTGAGTTTTAATAAAAAATAGACACTGGGTTTTTTAATAGCTACTACTTTAATTTCTTCTGTTCTCCCCACTCTGAAGAAACTCTGGTTCATTGTGGTGCTTTGCAAGTAACTGAAATATCCCTATGAGAAGTTACATGCTACTGCTATACATTCTTACCTTTTTATGTCTGGCTTGAGCAGGATTCTGTTGCTCTTTCAAGGCTAATCTCAGGGAGATTATACTTTATAGTAGGAGCAACACCAGCCACTTTAGCTGACATTACAAAATAGTTTCCATTCTAATCCCCTGTTCTTGGCTGCTCATAACTCTCAAAATTTGCAGACAAGTTAGCCTTGTAGTTAACTACCCTATCCTCTGAGTTTTGCACCTAACGTAGGTTTTACTGCTGATTAAAAATAAAATTACATATTGCATAGCTGCTGAGTAAATTATTATATTATATGGCACAGAGATTAGAGAAATTACCATATAAAAATCTGAGTCAATAAAGATACTCAGGATGAGATGGGGAATGGAGATCCTTATGAGAGGAGATTAAAGGAGTTTAGCTTGTTCAGCCGAGTGTGACTGACTGCTCTCTATAAATATATCAGAGGGTAAACATCACAAAGGTAGAAGAGCTATTTAAACTAAAGGACAATGTTGGCACAAGAACAAATGGGTATAGACTGGAAAGTAGAAGCTTTCTAATGATCAGTCAAGCGAGCATCAGGTGTAGCCTTCCAATATGAGTAGTGGGGGCAAACAACCTAACGATTTAAAATGGCACTTGACTCATTTACAAATGGGCTTATATGACAGAGTTACCTGCAATATTAGGAGACTGGACTCAGTGACCCAGGAGGTCCCTTCCAGTCCTATCTTCCTATGTTGAATTGCTATGACAAGAAGAAGAAGAAAAAGAATGAAAACAAATACATAACAACACAACATAGATGGCCCTTAGTCTGTACATCAATGTATTACCTTAAATTGTATGATCTAAACACTGTGTGTGATCTTATCAGTCTATATTATAATGCAAATGCACATGAAGGCAGAGTTAAGGTTATGCATAGAAATTTAACTTTGCAACTTTCTAAATTTTGAGTGTTTAAATATGCAACCTTAATATACTCTTAAGATGAGATTCTCTTATCCGGTGTGCCTGCACCAGGGCTAAGTGGGTGTATGAGTCCCTTTACTTCCTTGTGCTGGCTACACTTATCACAGGTAGCAGCCTGAGAGAAAGAACAGCCTTTGCTGGGCTGCTACATCCTACACTGGGGAATGGATGGGGCTTTTGTTCCATTCTGCTCCCAAAGGCACTGTCCAGCATATCTGAGATGACAGAGAGAGGGAAACAATCTGTGTCCGTTATAGGGCAGGAGAACAAGGGAGTAGATTCTGAATTGGAGTCACAATTTGATCTCTTGACTGCTTCTGCGTCAATGCAGTTGCCCTCTGTCCCTTACACAGAGTTTGCGACACCACCACATTTCACCCGTTAATATTGTTTTTAGTAGATCTTCTATATGAGTCTCTCTCGGTTCTTTTGCAAGGATCCCCCATTCAAATTAGCAAATTATAATATGAACTCTGGTAATTATTATGTGAAGAGTCTTAAATCATTAGGCTCTGTTCCAAGTTACAGTAAATAGTGTGATATAATGAGAATTCCAACAGAGCTACAGCTAAGAAACATTGATGCATTACATAGCTGCTGCTGCAGTTAAACCCATGAAGATCTTAGTGAGTTTAGAATCAGATGAGTGAGGCCAGATGGGGCAGTATCTTGCTGGAGGCAAAGGTGCTGCTAAAAAGCTGTTCTGACCTCAGGTGGCTATATTTCAATCACTTCCTTTCTTATTTGCAATCCCAGATAAAGGTAAAACAAAAATAAACAAAAACCCAAAGAAACAGAACATTCTGCACTGAAATAGGAATGGATTGAAGAGGGTATAGCTGTCTTTAGAGATTAGACTGTTCCAAACAGTGGAGTCATTTACTGTCTGCAAAGATAAATCTTGCACTCTCAAATGAGCTGCTTAATGCTTCATGTACTGAGTTGGTACCAATGCATGTCATAAATCCTTGACAGGTTAGCAACCATGTCTAGCTAACGCTGGCCATCTGCTGCCACAGCATATACTTTCCCCTACATGGTCAACATCAGGGAATTAGGGCAAATTTACATTGCTAATAGCTCTCTGTTTCTAATTAGTGATCAGGAGTAACATCCCAAAAGATTTGCCGTGGTGTCCTCAGCTCCACTGCAAGTGGGAATGTAATGGAACTGGAGTAATGGACTCAATGGGGCGGAGTGCACTTACATTACTAACTTGTAATGGGTTGGCATGTGTCAAGAATTTCTGCTATGAACCCATGCATATTCCCTCCCTTTAGGACAGTGGTCCCCAAACTTTTTCTGTCATGCCACTCCCTCCTGCCTTACCTGCAGTGGAATCCATCCATGTGTCGCCGCAGTCAGGGGTGAGGCCAGAGGTGGAGCTGGGGTGGGAGCAGAGCTGGGGACAGAGCTGGCTCGGGCCTCGCCCCCCTGAACATTCTTCTGTGCCCCCTAACAGGGTGCACTGCATGGTTTGGGGACCACTGCTTTAGGATTTGCTTATAATGCAGTTAAATTCAGTAAATGACCTAGGCCACATGGGGTTCACCTAATGCTTCTGGAGAAACTAAAATGTGAGAAGGTTTGAGCTAATGACAGTATACAGAAAATAATGCATCTTTCTACACTATAGTTATCCAAATTCACTCCTTTAGAGAACAAGTGCAACTCCTTTAAAAATGAAGCTTGAATTTGGCCCAGTAAGCATATCCCTAAAAACAGCTATTGTTTCTGAAGAAAGGAAAATAGATAACTGGCAGAGTATGGGGTGAAATTACTGTTACGTATTAAAATCTGGCTAACCAATAGGAAACAAAGAGTCATAATTAATGTTGACTCCACAGAGTAGCCCAGGGATCAGAGTTCTTCAATATATTTAAGTGTTGGAAAATTAAATGGAGAGTGAGATGGAAAAAATTAAGAGTAGCACAATGGGCTCAGAAAGATGTTTTGTTTTTGGCAAATCATCAGCCAACATGGTTTGGTTTATAGGCTAGAGGAAGACATGAAAAACCATAATCCTTGTTAGGCAGCCACTAAAAAGAAAGGTATTACGTTTATCTGATTTGCATAGGGTTGTTTGGGGATATAGGCCACTCAGGTGGTAAACTCCAGCTAGTTCTAAATTCCAGCATGAGACAGGAAGTGAACAAATGAAAGAAGTGAAATGATCTATTAGAACATGCTGAAACATAACTTCAAAGTCATTGATGAAAAAGGGGCCATGAGAGTGAATGACACTCAGCGTAATGTAGCTGAAGTTAGTTGGGCTTTTATGCAAAAGATATCCACAAACCCAGATAAACACTTACCCCAAGGCTGGAAGAGTGAGTCAGAAATTCTCAAGTAACTTTCACAAGAATCAAAAACATAGACACATAACTGTACAGAAAGTACATTCTGCCTGCCATCTGCTGATGCAAAAAGCCATGATCTGAGCTAGAGACCTCAATTGAAGTATATAATTTCTACATCCCAGAACTACAACCCCAAATGAATGAGATTTATGCTTTCGTCTGCAGATACAGCATAGGGAAGGAGTTGCAAAAAACACAGCAAACATAAATCCCTGACCTCAACCATTTATTGAAAAATTGTTACAAAAGAGCATGTGTAAAACACAGGCTCTCTCTAGAATAATACAGGATTCCCTGGATAAGAAAGAACATCTGTGTCCTATTTCAGCTGCCAGATTTCTTTGGCTACAAACAGAATTCTCCCAGTAACAGCAAGGTTTTTTTGTTTTGGTTTGGTTTGGTTTTTTGCTACTGACAACTTTTTCCAAGGCTACTAACAAGTACACTGTGTACTTAATCAGTTCTACCAGTTTTATTTCTTAATTTGTCACAGAAATGGTATTGCCTCTGTTAAATAGCTACCAGTTAAAGAGGTAAAGAAAATGTGCACTATGCATAGCTATGGACCTCATCTACCAGCTATGCAAACTATATTACCACTATTCTGTTTGCAAAAGAATAACCCTTGTTAGCAAAGCACATTGAAGCAAAATTCTGTTTTCACTCATGCTGGTGTAAATCTTGATATATTCCCTTAATTGTCCTGATATTGGAACAGAATTTGTCCCTCTTTCCGTATCTGTCAAGGCTACAAGACGTGCAGCCTCCCGGTTCTCACACCAATACGATGGCAGACCCAGTTGTTGAATCCCCAAGGACAAACGTGGAAGTGGCATAAGTAGTAGTAGGGCTGAACAAAGGAGTACAAAAGGTTAGTATAGTGAGACGTACGACACTATCATCTCAACCTTGTAGCATCTAATTTCTAACACTCATCAGAGATGTGTTGTCATCTACACACTCTCAAGAGCCTGAAAAGCTTGATAAACACAAGTTTTGAGGAAAGCCTACTGAAAAGATTTTTTCTTTTGAGCTAAAGTTTGCATTTGTGCCTAGATACCATGGTGGCAGACATGCTATAACTGCATAAAGTTAGTTTAAGATTTAAATGAACACTACCGTGGTCCCTTATTTCAAGGAACACGTAATACCTTAAAACAGAAGAACAGCTCTGAAAAATGGTCTGCAGTGAAACATTTTTTATAACTAGAGTTTGGAAATAAGCAGTGGTTTTTCTGTCTTCCATTATTTTCTGTAGCAATGATAAGTCTAGAGACATGAGGGGTGTAAAACATGTCTCTTCCTGCTCAGCATTAAAACCAAACTAATTTGAGCCAAAGTGCTGAAGGAGTCAGTGACAAAGAGAATGTCCATTCACAGCACAATCATTTCAAACAGTCCATATTGGCATTTATGTCAATACGCTGTCATAGGGAACGTCACAGAAATAACAGTGAAACAGCACAAAGAATTTGACTCTGGATTATTGCAGAGTTTCAGTTCTGTTTCCAGTGAGATCTGTTTAATGAAAATGTCTATATTCTTACACAAAACAAATTGAGCAACCCAAGTAAACAAAAATCAAAGAGAGGTATGGCCAAGATTCAAAGTGAGACTAACTGATTATAAAGGGTGTACAAAATTAATTCCAGTTCTAGAGCAAGACCAATTTTAGCTGTATTCCCAATTTTAAGTATAGGGAATATTGCTGGAGCCAGTAATATTTCTAGTCTGGAATGAATATTTTAAGCAAACCCCCTGTATGCACTTATGACAAATACTATCTTTTCCTCTATTTTGGCTGTTTTCATCCCATGGTAATGAGAAGTGACTTTGGAAGGGAAAGGAGTCAGTTATTGGAATAATATTACTCAAATAGGTCATAGCTGCTCTGAATGGGAAAGGTGTGTTTAAGATTCTCCAGAGCTTGCTTTCCACACCTGGAGGTTCTTCCATGCTGCTCCTTCACCTCATCCAGATTGTTCTGTGTTGATGTGATGGCCCAAGATGATGGTAGCTTCAAGCTTATCTTCTCTTTTCAGTTTAGTTGCAGTGTGTTTGTTGTATCCAGGAGTGTACTGTTATTGGAAACATAGAGGGGAAAAAATTGTGAATTGTCATTCTGAATTCAGCCTGCAAGACGGTTATTTTATTTCAAATGGAAAACTTTGGGTTTAACTGGATTTTCACCTCCACTGCTCAATCAAATTCTCTATTGTTTATGAAAGTTTTATTTTAATCTCAGCCTATTTATAAGGCCCGACTAGGGTTGTATGTGTGTAAGTGAAGGCAGAATTTGATCCCACATTTTTGTGAGGAAAGGAATTAAGAGACAATGTGAACAAGAAGCACCTGTCTGTATGTTCTGCCAGATAATACTTATTTTCTAATAATAATGTAGGGTAATCTTAGTGGGAAATTGCTAGTTTTGCACATGCAGTCCTCTGTTTACAGTTTGGATGAGATTACAGAAGCCAGTTGATTCTCTGCCATTAAACAAATGAAATGTCCAATAACTGTGACAGTGACAATCCTAGTAGTTCATTACCATGCTTGGCTTCTTCATTTGATACTGTTGGATACATATTCAAAGCATCTCTAGCTTGGGGACAAGGAAAACATGGCCTACCTGTAATATAGAACAAACCCTGTCCACCTCTGAGCCAACTACAGTTTGACAGCTTGAAAACGGGCTTACAAAAGAGAGAAAATCTTATAATATTTGGATTCCATTCAAGGTTTTACATTTAATTGCGCTTCAAGCAAAACCATGTGTATGAATTACTGAAAAGAACTGAATGTGATTTTTGTTTATGGGCAGTTTGCATGCACTTTTCCCTCCATATTTTACAATCTTTTTTATTAAGTTTTGAAATTTATACTATGCAAGAAATGAATATAAACAAAAATGATAAATGTTAGTCAGTAGAAAAAGACACTTGTCATATCATCAGACTATTGCAGAGAATGTATATTCATGAGAAGCCTATAGCACTATATTGCAGTAAAACACTGTTGTTACACGCTGTCTGATTTTTGCATGTGCCAAAAATACTAAAATAACAAAATTTCAGACCAAAAGATACAAACTCGTCAAGTTTCCCAAAGAACATCCAGACTTTAATGTAGCTGGTCCATCATTATTCTATACAATCCTTCATTTCAAAATCCGTTTGCTCATATTTCAGTCTCTTACTCTTATCTTCATGTTATCTTCTGTGATATTTATGCTCTTCCCAATTATATGAATTTTTTGGGGTTTTGATGCATCAGTCAGAAGAGTTCCTAAGACTTCTGTAATGGCCACAGTCCGCCTTATAGGGGCATTTGGATTTCTTGAAAATATAGAACAATTATATTAATCACATCTCGTATTTAGGCTTTCTGTGGTTCGTGGGATTTTCTTCCTCAAAAAGTGATCCATAACGAATAAGTATCAGGAACTGATGGTTGTCCCTCCACGTCCCAGAGGTAGCCAGCAAAGCTATTTCAACAGCTCCACTCCCTGTTAACTGTGCACCCGTAGGTGCGTCCTGGTTGCAAGGCTAATGGTAAACACAGGGGAATTGTTTCCCTTTTGCAGGTCTCTAACATCATGGAGGGGTAGCTCGGTGTTTTTAGAACTCCCCCTGTTTCTAGGCCCACACTGCACAGAACCTCAGGAGTCATGGTTCAAAGTCATGGCTCAAAGCTTCTCATCATAGGGTAAGTGGGCAGTGGAGCTGTCAGAGGCCCTGCTTTGCATCTTATTGCTACTATTACCACAAATGGTGCACATTAACACAAATTGTAGCTATTTTGTGTTTCGGAAAAGTCTAATTTCTGGACTTTCATATACATGTTTTGTCAGACATCAGTGCAGTGGCGTCCTATATCCCCAAACGAGGGGGAATCAATTAAACAGTGGGGAAGTTCCCAAAACATAAGACTCTCTAACTGCTAAACACATTACATATACGTAGAATTCAAGGCCAATGCTTTGTTCATGGGGACAGATGAAGTATCTCTAGACCAGGACATATTTCTGAAACTGTGTTACCTGCATGGGGGAGTGCGGATCAAGGGGTACTGGGTCTGATTCCTGCCCTCACAAACACAAAACTCTGACATTCTTGAGATTGCCATACATGACTGCAGCGGGGAAAGATGCACTCTCGGTTCCTCAACAGAAACCCACAATTTTTCATTTGTTTTCCCTTTCCCTCTATATTGCACAAAGAACTGTCAGAGGTGATTAATGATGGACCAGATAGGTACCTCCTGATCTGCTCACTGGGTGAAGTTCACACCATGGCTTCACTCTGAAACTCCCATAATCCTAGGGAAGTTAAGCAGAGTGACCCACAAACAGAAGGACAACTCTTCAGTCAAGACTCTGCTGATTGCATAGCTGCTCACAGGGATTCCTTGCAAACTGCATGATTTATGGAGCACACTTTTAAATTCCTGCTTTCAGGTTGGTAGGGTCTTTGTTGTGTAGGCAGAAATCAAATGCAGGGGATTAATATTCCCTTTCAGGATTCAGGTCTCTAATCAATGACTATTGAGGACTCTTGTGCCTTTGAGGCACAGGCTAGCAATACATGTCTCAGGGAGTTTAAGCTACTTCGATGCTTCTTGAGATACAAGACTCAGAACACTCTTGAAGAGTCCTGCTTTGTGCACTAATGACTACTAGATAGATCCTATACAGCAGTGTATGCATGTTAATCAGATATTTGTGTATGTGCAATGAAGGCACATATTTCCTTACACGTCTTACTGAAAATCAGGCTCGGAAGGAACACAAGTTTCTTCTGCTCAGGACAACAAAAACCAAAACTGATCAGAATCCTACCCTTCTTTGTCTGGTCAGAGACTGGCAGACGTTTGTAATCTTCCTGCTTATATAAATACAGTGAAAAAAAGGCTATGAACAGTTACTACAAACGCTGGGCCTGAAATTCCTCCCACTGAGCTTAATTTGAACACTGCAAAATCAGGAGCTTTAGTGCTTTTTTCAGAAGCGGGATAGAATAAGCACCGAGCTCTGCTTTGTTAGTAGGACAGACTGCGCTGACTTTACTGCAGTCCTGTGACCAGTCCTCTAGTCTCCTGTGCACAGGGAGCATACACTGCCGTGGGCTATTTTCAGTGAGCCCTCCAGAGATTGTTGCACCCTGACCATCTTGGACTACTCCACAGTGTCTCACAGATCCTCTGCTCATCTGCTATTGCCCGCCCCTCCACCATGCATACGTCACAACTGGAAACTGATTCTCTCTGTCTCTCACACACACATTCAGAATAAAGAAGGTTAGATCCATAGATCACCACTGCCATCCTGTCCCTGTTTTCTCCCTAGAAGGATTTTAAGGAATTTATCAGTAAGCACTAGTACTGAGGGCAAACAAGCCTCTGCAAAACATGAAATGAGGGCATTTTACACACAACTGAAAGAAAGGGGTATGGCTGGTTTCTCCTCCCCCAGGCAATAGCTCCTCTCTTCATCCTGCACTGATGTGCTTATGGATAATGTCACTAAAAGTGTGCTCTCTTTTTTCCAGATTAATACACCAGATAACAAAGATCGTGAGCAGAAAGAGGAGGAGGACGAGCTGGAAGATGGAATTTATATGCCCATGCTGAGTTCATGCCCTCACCTTACTTCTTGTAAGTCATATAGTATAAAAGGTTTCAGGTATTGTGTCTCTGATGCTGTGTTGTATTAACTGAGAAGTGGGGATATCTAGAGAATATAGGGGACTAGACACACACATGAGGGCAAAGTTAGGGTTAAATGCTCAACTTTAATTTGGGGATTTCCTGACTTTCTAGTACTTAGGTTTGTGACCTGAGTTGTGCCTTTAAGCACTGTTCCATGGAGGCGGGGAGAATGCACCATCTGTTACACCCCTTCAAGGGGTGCAGCATGTTTCCCCTTGGTTGACAACCAGATCAGCAGGCTGGTGTGCAGGGTGACAGATCCATTTCTCTCCACCCTGCCTGTGCTCTTTCAGAGAGCAGCCCTGGTACTAGGGGAGGGCAGTGCCTACAATTGCGGTTAGAGCCTTCATGGAAGCAAAATTGGGAGGTCTCTGCATCTTCCTCTTCTCACATATGTACTAACATTGACTTGGTCCTTAACGTTTCCGTAATGTTGGCTGGGATTTTCAAAGGGAGTTAGGGAAGAGATGCGGGGGTGGGGGGTTTTTGCATTTAGCAGTGACAGTTATTCCACAGATCCATGAGAACTGTGTAAGAAAGGCCAGCCCATATTCTGTTTATATTTTACTGGATACTTGATATCTTCCCACCTGTCTCACTTTCTGCATTAGAGTGCTGCTCCTGATGAGCTAAATTATGAGCCCTTTCCTTCAGCACACCTAGACAGTAGGCAACGATAATTTGACTTCAAGGGCTAGAAGTCTGGCTGGCACAGTCAGTGCGTACTTCCCTAGGAGATGATGGAAATAGAAACTTTCCTATATCCTGGATGTGGATTTAAAGATGATGGGCCAGGTAGCAACTGCACTGAAGCACTCAGCACTAGGGATGAATCTTCACAACTGATCCTTCACAAAAAGAGCCCGAGACAGTGAAGGCCCAGTGGTATTTGCCAGCCTCCCCCATCCTTAGATCCACGCCTTATCCACCCCTGTGCATAGCAAGCGCTGGCAGAAAGCATTAGCTATTGTTTACTAAGGTGCAACAAAAGCTGCTTCTCCTTCCACTCCCCTTGGTGTCTCTGGAAGCATTCTGTCTTGTAGAGCCATAAAGCTTCCTTTCACACCTCTCATGTACTGCAGATGTTTCCCCCACTGCCCAGTCCACTGATTCAGGGGACCATACTTTGGCCATTTTTACGAAGAGAAAAAAATAGTGATTGTTGGGTTTATTTGTCCATTATATTTAGAAGCACTCATCTTTTTGTCAAGCATGAGTCAGCACGAAGTAGTTAGGTGTTTTCAGGGAGTTCTGCAATTTTTTGGAAAATACCAAGAATGGGAAGGAAAGAAAGAAAGAATTTATTGGCAAACTTCTATCTCAAACACACCCGAAGTGAAATAGCTTTCTTAAACAATATTAACATATAAATTGTGGGTTAAAAGTGAAAAATTGAGAGGGTGGGCAGAAGAATTGAAACAGATGTAAGTTAAATGCTTATAATATTGTAAGTAATATTGGAGGGTCTTCATAATGTTTATTAGATAGTCCAGGAATGGATACAATTTAAAAGGGGTATGGAAGGAATAAGTTATGTGGCTGCACCTTGTTTCTTTAGCTAAATCCTTATGCTGTACATGGTGCTGAAAATTTACTGTTATGTATTTCTCCATTATATCCTTATTCTCTGGTCCAAGGGCCACTGAAGTCATAAAGCTCAGTACAAACCACATCTCCTAGGGGAAATACTTATTTCATTTTAAAGAATTTTAAATGATAAGTTCAAGCTACAGTATATTAAAAATGAGCAATACAGCTGTATGCGTTATAGCATATTTTACCAACTCATGTGTGCTGTGCTGCATTGAAAATCAGGCAATGCAGACTGTGGGGAAAGGATAGTGCATGTGACTCAACACCACCAGCAGCTCTGAAAAACCTTAATATTACTGTATACATGAATATGGTGTGTACTGAGGTAGCAAGATATAATGATGGCTTCCACTTTTCATTTGGTAAATATTTTAAAAGCCATTCACTGAAGTTATACTTTTGACAGCTTTCCACTGTATTAGTTCATAAAAGTTTTATTAGCAGCGTTGTTACTTCTGTGGAAATCTGTGAAACACAAAATGCTTCCAGATGGCAAATTTTAAATGAAACAATGCATTCTTTAGCATTACCAGACAGGCAGAGCGCAGGAGACCAGTGTGGAGTCAAACAGAAATTCTGGGAAGAAGCATGCAAGGAGGAAGAAAAGAAAGAGAAAGATGAAGATGAAGATAAAGAAGACATGGGAGAGGAAGACAAGAAAGATGAAGAAAATAAACTAGAGGAAAAGTCATATAGCTCTGATGACAACAATGACAATTTATATGCCAGCATACCTGATAACGATCCTGAAGGAGGAGAAGGAGACTCATTTTTCTTGGCTAAGCCACCCCTACCGCCTCGAGATCCATCTACCACCATTAGGCAGGATGAGCTTCACTACTTCTCACAAGGTACAGTCTTGGCAAAAAAGCGTTTTTCACCACATGTGTAATACTTAATAAATGCTGCTGTAGATACTATATAGCGACATTACAAATAGTGGTTGGCTGGTCAGTAAGGCCCTTACTCAGCAAAACAAATAAGTGCTTCATTGTTTTGCTGAGTCAAGGCCTAAGTCACCAATTACTACAGATAGCACAGTGGTGGTAGACTGGGCAGCACTGATTCCAGACTTCAGATTTCTTCCTGTTTCTCATCTATGGGTATGTCTACACTGCCGGGGTTGCACAGATCGATGCAGCAGGATTGATTGAGCGGGATGTGGAGACCCGCTTAATCAATCCTAGAAGTGCTCTCTGGTCAACGCCATAAATCCACCCGCCCCAACCCCCACTCCCACCCCTGGAAAAAAGAGTAAGGCTGTGTCAACTGAAGGGCATCTTCCATCAACATAGCACAGTGGAGATAGAAGACGACGCTGTGGTACGACAACGTAAGTAAGTCAACGTGAGATATACAAGCTACATTATGTATCTTGTGTATCCCCTGTCAATGGCCATCAGAAGTGTAGACCAGGCTTCAGAGATCCATAAAATAATACATGGTGCATAGGATTATAGGGAAGGTTTTAGACACAATACTAAATTAAGATGTTAGTTGAGTTATGTTTAAATTGTTACCTTTTAAAAGTATGACATGCTATCCTGAGTGCAGCTTGCAATACCACAGGTAAAATTAATAGAATTTACTTTATGCATTCTAATATTGTGTTAATATTGTGTTCGATATTGTGTTAAGTATAAGTTCTAGCCAATATTGTGGTAGAAATGTAGCCATCTGTTAAAATTACAGGTCACTTGGACAGTGATCTTAGTATTCCCATTTGTGGTAGATGTCTGACATCATGACCATAAAGCACTGAGAGAGCTTGTCACATGGATATTTTAAAATCTGTCTCATGGGACAAAAATCTAAAGTGCAATTTTGTAATTTGCATTCCCCCTACAGAAAGACACACCAAAAGAAAAAGAAAAAAAAATGAAAAGAAAAGATGATGTAGTGGCAATTCTGAAAGGGTAATAATTTTCCCATAGGAAAAAAATGGGAAAGGGCACATTCTTAAATGCCAAAAGTAGAGGATGAGCTAATAACAAAAAGCAGCTTGCCCTTTCAGACATTATCTCTAAATATTCAGATAAATCTATCTTGAATTTGCCACACAAATGTTTGTCTTTAATAGATGATGAAGATATGAGAACTCTGACTATAATCTCTGGTTCTTCTCTGAGCACGAGTCAGTGACGGTGCAGATCCCACTGTAGGTGTTCATGTTCCCCAGACATGCAAGAGCAGGTTCTTTTTTCTAGCAGTGTGCATGATGCCTATGCCTCCTTGTGCTCCCATACAAGGACAGAAAGGGTAGGATGCCCGTAACCTTTTCTGTGTTTCCTCTGACTACCCTTGGCAATGAGACTGAACGTAGCGGTGTCCTATCTGCTGACAACTCTTTGCATTATATCTTCATCTAAACTTCTGAACAACCCTCTGTTTCTTATAATATCTTAGACTGAATAATCCATGGCTGGATAGAAAGTCTTCAACCTGACCCACCTATATGAACACACACGCATGCACGCGTACACACACGTGTGTAATAGGACTTTAACTTGGTGGATTCAAAACCTGTAGGCTTCCAGCTCTGCCAATCCAATGATGGACTAATTCCACTTAAAGATGAGCACAGCAGCTGCCTTTTCTGCCAAGATGAATTCCACATTCTGGTTTGCCTTTCTTTTGCTGCATGAACCCAAGAATTATGGGATGCAAAACTCAAAATCCATCTCTTACTGCATCCATGGGAGTGGCATTGGACCCAGAAGATCTCAGCTCAAACTCTCATAGCCACCAAACCTTCATCTTCTTGTGCTCTGTCCAGGAAACAGAGGATGCCAAAGACGTCAGCAGAAGAGTTGACACCTGGTGAGGAACCATCATCGACACTGAGCACAGCACCAGCTACATCAACACTGACCAACGCATCAGAACTATTGAGGTCATCAACAGGGTGGGATAGCAAGGGCAGAGGGCTGTAGAAAAGTTCTGGAAGGGCGGTATGTAAATGCTAAAATGATCCGGGCTTAATTCCCTATAGATTAGCCAGAGTCAGTAGAGGGTAATTAGGGTCAGATGACACCAATTAAGGCCCCACCCAGGTGCTTATAAAAACCCTCTACTCCTGAGAGACAGTGTGGGAGTTGAAGGAGTAGGTGTGTAGTACGACTGAGCAGAGGAGTGTGTGGAATTGTGAAGAAGAACTAAAGGACTACAGTGGTGTGTGGAGTGTGAAGAAGAACAGAACGGAGTACAGTGGCGTGTGGGAGAGAGGTGGAGTCCTGAGGAAGGTACTGGGCTCAAGAAGCCAGAAGGACAGAGGGGGGAAAATAGCCCAGGGGAAAAGTCTGCAGCTGCAAGTAAGGTGCCAGCAGCACATAGCTGCTACTCAGAGGGCCACTGGACTGGGACCCGGAGGAGCAGGCGGGCCCAGGTCCCTACCCCCCTCCCTGGGAAGACGGGGTAACCGGCGACGCCCTGGCCCACTACAAGAGGCAAAAGTGTGAGACGCACTAGGGAGAAGCCGGCCGTTTGCCACAACAGCAACACCTCAGATATCAAAGCAGGTCACTGAAAGAGGCCACCTAGAACACTGAGGCACGAGTTTGAGGAAGAGCTCAGTGTCCTCTTATGTAAAGAAACACAGGAAAGCATCAGGGATAAATTCTCAAACTCGCCCGACACTGCAGATGAGTGAAAAGGGGCACACGGCAGCAGATTTCCTTGATTCTGGACCCCACTGGTTCAGCTTCAACCTTGATGTTATGGGGGAGCAATTGTGGACTGTAAAACTGTCATTGGCACTGAGATGTCCACCAGCACTGACAGAAGCATCTGCGCCCGTACCTGATGGCAGCACCATACTCATTGGCACTGCCTGTGGAGGACATATATTCAGCAGCAGCAGCCCTGGGACATACTTTACCGGTGTCAAGCACGAAGCCTTATGGTCACTGAGCGATACTGCTGAAAACCAGAAGAGTTCTTCAGAATTAGCGAGCGACAGGAAAGGGTAACAAGAAAACATTCTACAAAAACATTAGAAGCAAGAGGAAGACCAAGGACAGGATAGGCCAGTCACTCAAGTGGGGAAATGGGGGAGAGAAATGTGGAAATGGCAGAAGTGCTAAATGGTTTTTTTTCTTTCAGTTTTCACTGAAAAGGTTAATAGCAATTGGACGTCTAACATACTGAACACCAGTGAAAATGAGGTAGGATCAGAGGCTAAAATAAGGGAAGTACAAATTAAAAATTACTTAGACAAGTTAGGTGACCAGGTTAGGGTCACCAGGACCTGATTAAATACATCCTAGAATACTCAAGGAGCTGACTGAGGAGATATCTGAGCCATTAGTGTTTATCTTTGAAAAGTCATGAAAGATGAGAATGATTCCAGAGAATTGGAAAAGAGCACATATAGTGCCAATCTATAACAAGGGGGAATATGGACAAACTGGGAATTTACAGACCAGTCAGTTTAACTTTAGTATCAGAAAGATAATGGAGGAAATAATTAAGCAATCAATTTGCAAACTCCTAGAATATAATGAGGTTATAAGTAACAGTCAGCATGGATTTGTCAAGAAAAAATCATATTGAACTAACCTGATAGCTTTCTTTAACAAGGTAACAAGCCTTGTGGATGAGAGGAAGCAGTAGATGTGGTATATCTTGACTTTAATAAGGCTTTTGGTGCTGTCTCGCGTGACCTTCTCATAAACAAACTAGGGAAATGACACTTAGATGGAGCTACTATTATGGGGGTGCATAGCTGATCGGAAAACTGTTCAGAGAGTAGTTATCAGTAATTCACAGTCAAGCTGAAAGGGCATATTGAGTAGGGTCCTACAGGGATCAGTTCTGGGTACAGTTCTGTTTAATATCTACATCAGTGATTTAGATAATGGCAGAGAGAGTACACTTATATAGTTTCCAGATGATACTAAGATGGGAGGGGCTACAAGTGCTTTGGAGGTTAGGATTAAAATTCAAAATGATCTGGATAAACTGGAAAAGTGATCTGAAGTAAAGAGGATGACATTCAATAAGGAGAAACGTGAAGTACTCCACTTAGGAAGGAACAATCAGTTGCCCACATACAAAATGGGAAATGACTGCCTAGGAAGGAGTATTCCGGAAAGGAATCTGGGGTCCAGAAATAGCAAACATCATTCTGGGATGTATTAGCAGGAGTGTTGTAAGCAAGACACAAAAAGTAATTCTTCTGCTTTACTCCGTGCTGATACTTAACATGAGTATTGTATCCAGTTCTGGGTGCCACATTTCAGGAAAAGTGTAGACACATTGGAGAAAGTCCAGAGATGAGCAACAAAAATGATTAAAGGTCTAGAAAACATGACCTAGGAGGGAAGATTGAAAAAATTGGGTTTGTGTAGTCTATGGAAAAGAAGACTGAGACGGGACATGATAACAGTTTTCAAGTACATAACAGGTTATTACAAGGAGGAGGGAGAAAAATTCTTCTCCTTAACCTCTGAGGACAGGACAAGAAGCAATGGCCCTAAATTGCAGCCAGGGCAGTTTAGATTAGGAAAAACTTCCTAATTGTCAGGGTAGTTAAGCACTGAAATAAATTGCCTGAGGAGGTTGTGGAATGTCAATCGTTTAGACAAACACCTGTCAAGGATGGCCTAGGTAATACTTAGTCCTGCCATAAATGCAGGGGATTGAACTAGATAACCTCTCATGGTTCCTTCCAATCCTACGGTTCTGTGATTTCTATATCTCAGCCACTGCATCAGGACTGGCATCAGACCTGTCAGCAATCTTCCAGCCTCCTGTATTCATACAGGATACAAATCTGGCCTTGCTGAGGCTAAAAGGTCTTCCTTTGCAAACCTTAAGGAGCCACTCTTCTCCATCAAGAAAGAGAAGACCTTCCTCTCCAGCAGCCTCACTGGCAAGGTTGCAGACACCAGGATGCGTAGGACCTGTAGGCACAAATCCATCAGCGTCTGGCATTGCCCCTTAAAGACTTTTCCTCCTCATCAGCTGGCAAGGTGGTCGCCTCAGCATTGATACCAATGCTGGATGATTTCAAAGCATTCCAAGAGTTCCTGGTATGGATCGCAGACACATTGGAGATCAAGACTTCAGTCATATCTGAAAAAATCTCAGAAACTATTCATTTTCCTATCTAATCCTCGTGTGTCCTGCCAGAATCACCTACCCCATAAATATGGGGATGACCTCTTTTTGCCTCTCTGGCAAATGCTGACCACTGTATCACCAACAACAAAATATATCAAGAAAAGATACCGGGTTCCACCTTCTAGGTCAAGTAAATTTTATTCTCACCCTAACCCCAATCTCTAGTTGTCTCAGTGGTCGCCCCTCCTTTATGCCATCACATGAGACCATGAGGAGATACAGGTGTATGCACGACCCCCAAGGGACACTGCTTGCAAAAAGAGTCCAGTCTCATGTGTGTGGGTCACCGGTGAACCTAGAGTGGCATTCACTGTCACCATGAAGAAGAACCACAGTTACCATAGGGTAAGTAATTGTTCATTGTTTATTTTGTCTGAGTAAGGACTTCAGGATTTTGTTCAGTATGAATAAGTCTACATTATGACTAGTTACTGTGTAATAAATGTAATGGCTATTGTGTAGTAATGTTGGCAGCCATTTTAAGTTTGGCCTAGCTCCTTTCCACTACCTAGGATGAGGTTGTCTCTCACTGCTAGTCTTCACATCTCACTAGCATTATGGATTGATTACCTACTTCCTAGATCCTTACTTTCTTCACAATTTACTGTCCATAGTCTCCCCAATCTATCTAATCTATGCACATCTTCATAGTGCCTGAGTAGCTATGTGTTTTACATAAATACACAGAGATCGTTTGCTACTCCCCAGGATTTTTTTTTTTTTTAGGATTTCCTCCAGTCCTCTGATGTGAAAGAAAAAAGCTGGTTTCATGAAGGATGCTGCAAGTTTATATGCAGATATTAAAAACTAAAACTGACAAATGATAAGCGCATCTACTTTCCAGGAGGCAGTGCTCTGGCACGATGGCTCCCAAATGCCCATTACTGCTCTTGAAATACCCCCGTTGAAAGTAGCCTCATAAGTGAGAGGGGTAGGTTTGGAATAAAGAATTTATTGGTATAAATTTGGATTAACCTGCATAATTCATAGGTGGTTACACCATACATTAATAATGCTTCCATCTCTGTCTTATGCCTATAAAACTTAATTATGGACCTCATAGACTCATAGACTCATAGGTCAGAAGGGACCAATATGATCATCTAGTGTGACCTCCTGCACAAGGCAGGCCACAAAACCCTACCCATACACATTTATAACAACCCCGAACCCATGACTGAGTTATTGAAATCCTCAAAAGTGAGATTTGAAGACCTCAAGCTGCAGGGAATCCATCAGCAAGCGACCCATGCCCCACGCTGCGGAGGAAGGCGAAAAACCTCCGGGGCCTCTGCCAATCCGCCCCGGAGGAAAATTCCTTCCCAACCCCAAATATGGCGATCATACCTAAACAGATAGGTATAATCATAGAATATTAGAGTTGGAAGGGACCTCAGGAGGTCATCTAGTCCAACCCCCTGCTCAAAGCAGGACTATCCTCAGCTAAATCATCCCGGCGAGGGTTTTGTCAAGCCACAGTTTAAAAACCTCTAAAGATGGAGATGCCGCCACCTCCCTAGGTAACCCATTCCAATGCTTCAGCACCCTCCTAGTGAAAAACTTTTTTCCTAATATCCAACCTAGACCTCCCCCACTGCAACTTGAGATCACTGCTCCTTGTTCTGTCATCTGCCACCACTGAAAACAGCTTAGCTCCATCCTCCCTAGAACCCCCTTTCAGGTAGTTAAAGGCTGCTATCAAATCCCCCCTCATTCTTCTCTTCTGCAGACTAAACAGGCCTAGTTCCTTCAGCCTCTTCTCATAAGTCCTGTGCTCCAGCCCTCTTATCATTTTTGTTGCCCTCCACTGGACTCTCTCCAACTTGTCCACATCCTTTTTGTAGTGGGGGGCCCAAAACTGGACACAATACTCCAAATGCAGCCTCACCAATGCTGAATACAGGGGAATAATCACTTCCCACGATCTGCTTGCAATGCTCTTACTAATGCAGCCCAATATGCCATTAGCCTTCTTGGCAATCAGGACACACTGCTGACTCATATCCAGCTTCTTATCCACTTTAACCACAGGTCCTTTTCTGCAGAACTGCTGTCTAGCTCGTCGGTCCCCAGTCTGTAACTGAGCATGGGATTCTTGCATCCTAAGTGCAGGACTCTGCACTTGTCCTTGTTGAACCTCATCAGATTCCTTTTGGCCCAATCCTCCAATTTGTTTAGATCCTTCTGTATCCTATCCCTCCTTTCCAGGGTATCTACCACTCCCCCTAGCTTAGTGTTATCTGCAAACTTGCTAAGGGTGCAATCTACCCCATCCTCCAGATCATTAATGAAGATGTTGAACAAAACTGGCCCCAGAACCGACCCCTGGGGTACTCCACTCGTGACCAGCTGCCAGCTAGACATGGAGCTATTGATCACTACTCGTTGAGCCCTATGCTCCAGCCAGGTCTCTGTCCATTTTATAGTCCATTCATCCAAACCATACTTCTTTAACTTGCTGATAAGAATACTGTGGGAGACCGTATCAGAAGCTTTGCTAAAGCCAAGGTACAAGCACATCCACCACTTTCCCCACATCCAGAGAGCCAGTCACCTCTTCATAGAGAGCAATCAGGTTGGTCAGGCATGACTTGCCCTTGGTGAATCCGTGTTGACTGCTCCTGATCAACTTCCTCTCTTCTAAGTGCCTTAAAATGGATTCCTTGAGGACCTGCTCCATGATTTTTCCAGAAATTGAGGTGAGGCTGACCGGTCTGTAGTTCCCTGGATCCTCTTTCTTCCCTTTCTTGAAGATGGGCACTATATTTGCTTTTTTCTAGTCATCAGGGACCTCCCCCAATTGCCACGAGCTTTCAAAGATAATAGCTAATGGCTCTGCAATCACATCAGCTAACTCCCTCAGCACCCTTGGGTGCATTGCATCTGGCCCCATGGACTTGTGTATGTCCAATCTTTCAAATAATCTTGGACCTGTTCCTTCAGCACTGAGGGATGTTCACCTCCTCCCCATTCTGTGCTGCTCAGTGCAGTAGTCTGGGAGCTGTCCTTGTCTGTGAAGACAGAGGCAAAAAAGTCATTGAGTACCTCAGCTTTCTCCACATCCTCTGTCATTAGGTTGCCTCCCCCATTCTGTAAGGGGCTCACACTTTCCCTAATCTTCCTCTTGTTGCTAGCGTTCCTTTAGAAACCCTTCTTGTTCCCCTTCATGTCCCTTGCTAGCTGCAACTCCAGCTGCACTTTGGCCTTCCTGATTTCATTCCTGCATGTTCGAGCAATATTTTTATAATCCTTCCTAGTCATCTGACCAAACTTCCACTTCTTGTAAGCTTCTTTTTTGTGTTTAAACTCACCAATGACTTCTTTGTTAAGCCAAGTTGGTTGCCTAGCACACTTGCTATTCTTTCTGCACTTTGGGATGGTTTGTTCCTGTGCCCTCAGTAAGGTTTCTTTAAAAGACAGCCAGCTCTGTAGATATGGACGTACAGAGCACAGACAGTTAAGAACCCCGGAGTAATGTAAGATTCCTCTAAAACAATTCCTATATGAATTCTTCATTTAAGACACGCTGTGTTTTCATGAAGTATTAGCTTTGGTTTCAGTATTACACTTTGTGAGGAAGGAGGAAAGGAAAATAACATATCAGGAGCTTTCTTCTCTAAATTAGGATGATAGTTTCTTTTCCAAGAAAACGATAATGAGTCATAGCTACACATTTTTAGTCAGCCATTTACTGCAGGTATTGCTCAGGAATAGCTAAAAGGCATTCCAGTGCTCAGCCCTTTTTCAGAGAAAGCTTCTTTTACTAATGGTGTAATAGTGCCCCCTATTGGAGTTCTGGGAATGAAAATGCCCACTGAGACCAAAATGTAACATATAATAGCGTGGAAACAGAATATTTCTCACATTACATAGAGATTATTGCAGACTTTTTATCCATCACGGTAGATGTTTTACAATATATTTTTATAGCTAAGCAACCCAGAGTACATAGTAGATGCAAATTATATAGCCAGTTTATACATGAACATAGTATCACTTTTAAAACTTACTCACCTAACGCCCCAAGACAATAAAATGTTTCTCAATTTAAACAGCAGCAGAAGAATTAAAGCATTAAGGGACATACACAGGGGACCACAACATGAAAGGAACCCCTATTCTCTACTTAAATCTACTTGCGGATCTTCTGTTTGTTTGGGGACAGTAGGTTGCCAGCAGTATGCAACTGTAAATGTTCATCATTCAGTGGCCTCAGAATCATTCATTAATAAATTATGTTAAGTATGTCTGTGACATCTGCCCAAATGTTTCTAAAACCACTGGCTTAAAAATGAAACTTCCACCAGCTGCTGTTTTTAATATCACTTTCTCTTTGGCTGCACCAGCTTCTAATATATTGTTGTCTAAAAAAATTAAATCTGGGATATTATTAATTCTGCCTACAGCTTTTTAAATAGAAGTTGAAAGCAAAAAGTGAATGCAATTAGGGCCAGCCAGAAAACACAATATATGGGTTAGGGGGAATATGGAAAGTGGAAGCAAAAACTTAGGAAACTTTTTTTAACTGCATTCTTGTCATGAATTACAAAAGATGATATACAGTGGAACTGTATGTCAAGAGCTGTAAAACGACATCTGGGGACCCTTTCATGATTTAGAATATAGTACTACAATACATCTTGGTCAAACAACAACAAAAACCCAGATGGTGTAACAGGATAACTGTGCCATTAAAGGAAACTGGGCTCAGCTCTCCTATTCCAGTCCAGGTGTTCCCACTGGGGACAGTTGAGAGGGCAGGGTCGCACCTGGGGACTATATGGGTTCTGGTAGGGTCCTAGAGCCCAGGCTCCAGCCCGAGCCTGAAGGTCTACAATGCAATGAAACAACCCCATAGCCCGAGCCCGTCAGCTGTCAGCCATGAGTGTCTAGCTGCAGTGTAAATATACCCCATGAGGCCTTGTGAGAAAGAGACCAGGGGAGTCAGAGCAGACTGGAAGGGCAGGAGATTAGAGCTGCCAGAGACTGAAGGGAGAAGGCTGAAAGCAGGAGAGCAGGAAGAGGGTTTTGCTGGATAGCAGGCTTCAAGCCAGAGAGCCATGGCTAGAGAGGGCTGACGGTGGCAGCAGCAGAAGAGGGAGATGTCTGTTGGTGCTAAACCGGAAATATGGAGCCGAGGGCTGAAGGAAAAGGGAACAGTAAAGGGGCTTACCCACTGACGTCTCCTCGCTGGAGAGCTGGACCCTGAGAAGCAGTGGAGTGTGCGGCCATGGGGAGTGAGGGATGCTCCCAGCAGAAGAGCAAGATTGCACCCACGAAGGAAGGGCTGTGGTGGCTGTCCTGCCAGAAAGACAGAGATATGGCAAAAGACACTGGCGTTTGGCGAACAGTGTTGGATTTTTAAGGACTGCTTGCACTGAGGTGACATGCTGTGGGACTTCTGTGCTGTATTAATAAATGTTGATGGACTTGAGGGCATGGTTGCATGGAGTTACTGGGGGCCCACAAGGGAAAATGAGATGAAGGACCACCTGCATGGCTGTCCCTAGGCCATGAGGGAGCACCTGGGAAGAGGCCCCATGTTCACAGAAGCTATGTGGGAGACAAAAGCTAACATTTTCGAAAATGGATATGTAAAGTTAGGCTGCCAACCCTGTATTTTGGCACATAAGTGACTTGATTTACAAAAGTGCTGAGAATGCCACAGCTGCCATTTATTTTGCTTTACTATTAAGGATAAGAACTCTTTTATATTCAGTAGGAGCTGCTGGGTGCTCAGTATTTTTTAAAATAAGGCCATTTATTTAGTTACCTAACTCTTGGCTCCCAGTCTTAAGAAGTTTAGCCAAAGCTATGAAGAGGCAATGAAAATGCAGTCCTTCCCCTAGAAGTCATCCATGTGGACTTTAATAGAAAATGTGGGCGCTCAGGATCTTTAGAAAATCAAGGCACTTTTATTTAGGTGCCCCAATATAGATTTAGATGCCCAAATTGGAAAACTGAAAATCTTGGGGTTAACATGTAGCTTTTTGGAGTCTGAAGACTGAAATCAACTTGTTTATGTTGCAGCAAGGAAACCGGTGGAAGACAGAAAGGAGCGAGATCAGACTTCTGGAGATCTGGAAGTGTACTCTGGCAAAGAAGATGAAATCGAGGAGGATGAGGAGGATCCATACACTTTTGCCAGTATGGATGACTCTGTATATGATATGATACTGGCCTCTGAGTGTGAGGAGACAAGAAAGGAACGCAGATCCTTTATTGTAAACCGGCCACCAGCACCTGCCCCTCGTCCTTTGTGTTCCCCTGTCAAAGAAGAGAATACTCCCTACATAGTACAAGGTAAGGTTTCTTTAAAGAGATTTACTGACAGATAATGGTGCTCTGGGTAGAGGTGTCTGTTGTGAATGATAAATATAAATTTTCTAAATATTATCTTCAGTTTGAGGCTGAGGTCCTTGGCTTATTAATAAACCTAGTCTTTCTTTGAAACACACTGAAAAAGTATCCAAGCTGTTGCTAATTTCAGTTTAGCATCTAAGAGGATACAGCTTTTTTCAGTCTAATCAAAATCACCTAAAAGTGCAGCACAATATGATGGCAGATGAAGAATTACTGGGCCAAATCCTCAGCTGATGTATATCAGTGAAGCTACACCCGTTTACGCCACCTAAGGATCTGGTCCATTATGTTCAGTGTGTCCTTCAAGTGGTTAACAAAGGATGGAATATATTACCCAGGATACAGCAGTATAAAAAAAATCTTTCCACTCCCCCAGCCCCAGCGTCACAACTTTCTTTACTTTGATTCTTCCCTTAAATTTCATTATTTTAAAATCCATTCTTTTAAAATATGTTTCTACAGGTAAACAAATTGATGCACTGAGTAGTAGTTTAATTTTCATCTCTATTTTTTAGTGGTTTACATAATTCTCAGTGAATATGCAATGACAATGGTAGTGGGTCCAAGGTTATTTCCAACTTTCTTTATGATGCTGTCCTTCATTGCTTTCCTTTTGGATTAATAGACTGATAGATTCCAAGGCCAGAAGGGACCATTGTGATCATCTAGTTTGAACTCCTGTATAATGCAGGGCGTAGAACTTCCCTGAAATAATTCCTAGAGCATCTCTTAGAAAAACATCCAATCTTGATTTAAAAATGGTCAGAGATGAAGAATCAACCACAACTCTCAGTGAATTATTCCAGTGGTTAATTACCCTCACTCTTAAAAATATATGCCTTATTTCCAATGTTAATTTCTCTACCTTCAACTTCCAGCCAATGGATTATGTTATACCTTTGTCTGCTAGATTAAAGAGCCCACAGACTATAATCAAGTCACCTCTTAACCTTTTCTATTCAAGTGCACATTGGTTGCTTGCACTCAGTTTACCAAGTGATCCATATCACTCTGTATCAATGACCTGTCCTCCTCATTATTTGCCACTCCTCCAATGTTTGTGTTGCTTGCAAACTCTATCAGTGATGATTTTATATGTTCTTTCAGGTCATTGATAAAAATGTTAATAATGTGGGGTCAAGAACCAATCTCTGTGGGGCCGCAGTAGAGACCCTCCTGCTCAGTGGTAATACACCGTTTATAGTTACATTTTGAGATCTTATCATTTAGCCAGCTTTTAGTCCATTTAATGTATGCCTTGTTAATTTTCTAGCATACTAGTTCTTTAATCAGAATGTTGTACAGTACCAAGTGAAACGCCTTACACAAGTCTGTGTAGAGACACTCTTACTTTTATCAACACAACTTGTAATTTCATCAGTAAAAGACATCAAGTTAATGTGACAAGATCTATTTTCTATAAGTCCATGTTGATAGGTATTAATTACTTTACTTTCCTTTAATTCTTTATTAATCGAATCCTGTATCAGCTGTTCCATTGCCTGGGATCGATGTCAGAGTGACAGGCCTGTAATTACCCAGGTCATCCTGTTTATTGTTTTTAAATATTGGCACAACATTAGCTTTCTTCCCCTCTTCTGGAACTTCCCCATTGTTCTAAGATTTATTCAAAATCAACATTAACAGTTCAGCAAGTTCTTCAGCCAACTTGGAGGCAAGTTATCCAAACCTGTTGATTTAAAATTCTGTCCATTCTTCTTTCATCTATCAGAAGTCATCAGTAAAGCATGTTGAACTCAGAGGAAGAAGATGTGGAAAAAAGCATTTAGGAGCTGTTGTTTCAGTATCTATGATTAAACATTTCTGTATCTTGCACGCACACAGGTTCTTAATTTATCCAAATCAGTTCACTCATCTCTAACTATTACAGAAAACATTTTTCTACAGTTGAAAAGCTCCTTTCTTCAGTTCAGTTTTATGTTAAATAAATATATTGAACTATAATACTAGAGTTTAAACTACTCTGGACGGATGGAAATGAAAGAGAAAATGTATACAGTAGTGTGATAGGTGTTTGGCTGGGATGGGGTTAAAGCTTTCTCTCTAAAAAACAGAGTTACAGCATGTGTCTCTACTCATTACAGACAACCAGATATGCTTGAATGTGGCTGGACTCAGAATATTTTACCTCTGCACCACATTCGCCAAAAGGATCTTTTCTTTAACAGAGCCATTACAAATGGTTGTTGGTATCATCAGCATAAGCTATTTCCCTCTAGGTTTCTCATAACTTAGCTGGACATAAAAGAATTGCACTAATTTCCTAGAAAGTCATCACTTAATTAGAAAACTAATTTTCTTCAGTCTTGTGTGCTCTGAGAGAAGATGTGGAAGATAAGATTCTTGTGGTAAGTTTAATTTAAATTCCCCATTCTCTTTATTAAAGACATAACCTTGCATTTTTCCAATAATGGCAAGAAAACCGCAATAAATGGCATGCCTTTCCTATAGGCAGGGTTGGTGGTACCACCTGTTATTAAGGCTACCCAACACTTTCCATTATAAGACCCTGATTTCAGTTGTTTATAACTTGGCCAAACTTTGAGATGACCTTTTCTATGTCAGGTGTCTGCCTCAGGCTGCATATTTTTTGAAAAATGAAGCCAAAATGGTTCCGCTTTTTTGGAGAATGAGGATATGGAAAAATACCTTGTATTGTCCACATGGAAAGAGACTTCCTTTGAAATGCTCTAATGCTCCCGTGCTGTGGAGCAGGGATTTGACTGACTGGCAGTGAAGAAAAGGAATCCATCTAATTCAAATGTAGATGGCACAAAAGCTCAGAAGTTTGTGTGATGGATTAAAAGGCTCCAAGCCTGTTAATGAACAACTGCCATCCCCTTTCAGACACCCCTTTACCACACTATGTTACATCTGACCCAAGCTTAACACAATAAGTCACAAAGCAGATTTAAGTTCAAGTCTTAATCAAGACACGTGGAAATCATTCTAGGGAAATCTACTGTGAATAATAGAAATTAACTTCTCAGTATAAAAAAGTGCAGAATGTGCATTTCAAAGACTATTCCTAAAGAGCTGAAACCAGAGAGATGTGAACCCTTATTAAAGGGTGATTAGTCAGCCACAGGCTCAAAAAGGCCCTGCTATATGAAGATTAGAGAGCTAAGACCATGCACACTATTTACAGTGCAAACATTTTCCTTTGCGTGTCAAAATGACACATGGCTGAATAAACATGGAAAAGAAGACCCAAATCTTACTTACAGGAGGGTCATTAGACAAAGGAAATTAAAATGGGGCAGAACTAAGAGTGGGAAAATAGAGAGACCTCCATTCCCCCAACATTCTTCTTGCCCAGCACAACATCAGAATCTCTGCATGGCCAGACACCTCAATCAGCTCCATATCCACTGGTTTTGCCCAGTTTGACCTTGTGGTGTCCTACCGTCCCTGGGCCAGGAACAGAAAGGCAGATGCACTCTTCTGCAAGGATGGATATATTGATCCTGGTGCAAAACCATTTTCCACAGTCTTCAGATCATCCATCTTTGTTGATGGAACAGGAGACAGCAGCCTGATGGCCTCCATTTCATCCTTGCTGCCTCATGGTCTTTGCCACTCAGATCCATCAGACCTTGGGTAATGTAGACATTCAGCCCAACTCAGAGTACCAGCTGCAGGACAGGATCCTTTATCACAAGGAACCAATTTATGTCACTGCAAGTACAGCCTAGACTCCAGATTTTAAAACTTTGTCAGGACATGCTGCTTGCTGAGCACTTTGGCCCGTCTAAAAAGCAGGGCTTTGTTTCATAGTTTCTGGTGGCCAGCTCTGAGTTCTTGTGACACGGTACTATCACTGGGTCACTGGGTTGCTGCAACACAAGGAAGAGTACAGACTTAACTGAAGCCAATTATACACTTTCTGCTGTGGGATTGTGCACACCTGGGTGGTGATCTCTGGGCTAATGAGGTAATTGAAAGCAAGGGGCAGCTCAGAAGGGTGAGCCTGGGATGAGGCATGAAGGTGTCATGGAAGCCTTCCCTGGCTGTAAGCCTGAATTACTTCCTTGGCTGTAAGCCTGCATTGTCTCGTAAGACAAGAATAAATACACATCTTGGCAAAAGATAATAACCTGGTGTGTGTTTGTGCCTGTGAGAGCACATGAACTGGCCAGGCAGTGAAGTACACCAGGTAATGACAGAGGTGCCCTGTGACAGCTCTTATGTCAAGAAATACATTAAATTCTGTGACCTTTGGGCTCACAGGAGAACTTGTGCTCAAAGCCACTCCAACCTTTGTCCCTCCAACCCCAGCCTTGGGGCACCATGTCTCTAGATTTCATTGTGCCCTGCTCTCATGGGTGCATGGTGGTGCTAGTCATGGTCAACCTCCTGACCATAATGGCACAATTTGTCTCTTGTCATGAAACCCCTTCCTCCCAGGAAACAGTGTGCCTCTTTTTGGAAAACATTTTCTAGTTCCATGGACTGCCAGCCGGTATCATGTTAGACCAAGGTCCATAGTTCATCTCCCATTTTTTATGTGCGTTTTTTAAGCTTCTTAGCATGAAGTCCCTTATCTCATCGGAATATCACCCTGAGGCTAACAGGCACGGGGAACAGGTCAGTCGGATCCTAGAGCATGATCCCCATTGGTCCCTGAACTACCAACAAGATGCTTGGGTTTCTCTGCCACCCTATGAGGACTTTGCCTACAATAATTCAATCCACACCTCAGCACAGATCACCACCAAGTGCCCTGCAGACCACAATTTGGGAATGGCTGATTTAGCGGCATTGAACATGGGACCCCAGGATGCCATTTATACACAGTCACTTTTCAGAGTTGGACCACGCTTTGAAGGCTGATGGCCAGATGCTCAGCTGGTGTAAATTGGCATAGCTCCATTGACTTCCATTGAGCTATGATCATTTATACAAGTTGAGCAGCTGGCCCTGTGTCTCCTAGTGGATGAAAGCAAAGAGATCAGTAATTTAATGTTTTTATAACCTGTCAGCTAGGAGACTCCCCTCATTTAAAAAAAAATTTTTTTCAATTCTGATAAAGTTTATCTAATCCCATGCAAATTTTGCCAGATTATACTGAACATGCAAACTTCTATACTCCATTAGCCATGCTGCATCTTTAATAAACCGTTCAGTAAATCCCTGCTTGTTGTTTAATTTAGACCAGTGTAAATATTCTGTCTTTATATGAACGGTTCATCAAGAGATGAAGCTGCAAAACGGTGCCAAATGGCGCTTTGTCCAGATGGCGTTTATTCTCTGTGTGCTCCCTCTCTGTTCCTTAAATTCCTACTATTCCTCACCAGGTTATTTCAATATGTTTCCAATTATGTGCCATCAAAACAATTGTTAAATAAATGTATTGAAGGATTTTGCTTTTATTTTACAGTGAAGTCATAATGCTCATTAGAGGTACCAGATTAAAAGCTCTGGAGCCCAATTTCCTTGGCTTATCCTCAGAACTGGTGCAAGTTTTCCCACAATGCCCAGCAATGTGCCACTGCTCTGACTTTTGAGGACTGCCTCAAGACTTGAGGGGATACATTTACTATCCCTCCTTGACCAGGCACTTACCTCCTTTCTGAGCCCACCAATGAGGGTGCTAATTGTCATCAGTGTTTTTGTCATGTGGACATCTGGTCCAGCAGGATGTAGAATGAAGTCACAAACTTACTCCATATGTGTCATTAAAGAGCTCTCAGGGGGTGAAGGCTTTTACTATTCCGCTTCACCCAAGTGACATGCTGTAGTCTGTGTCCCATTATGTATCCCTTGAGCCATACAGTTCCCCTCTGAGTATATGAAAACATTTTAGTATCTAAAAGTGACTATCCCTGGGACAGATTTCAGGCCAAAAACTCAGTAATGGAACCACATTCCAAAATCTATTCCAGAACAGAGTATACTCTAGCA
The DNA here is from genome assembly GCA_007922155.1 of Mesoclemmys tuberculata. NCBI lineage: Eukaryota > Metazoa > Chordata > Testudines > Chelidae > Mesoclemmys > Mesoclemmys tuberculata. Next base: position 10,885,528 of record ML675617.1, on the reverse strand, counting down.
TTTCCTCGAAACCACATGAATTTGCAGCACAAGTAGTAACCAATGGGTGAGTTAGAGGAAGAATGAGAAAGACTCTATAGCTCTGTAGTTAACACACTCACTTGAGAGGTGGGAGACCCCTGTTCATGTCCCTTTGTCTCATCAAGCAGAGTGGGGAATGGCCATTTTGTGTAGAGTTAGACATGCTCCAAGCACATCTAGTGGATTGAGTCCCAGAGGTGAGAGGCACGGGTACACTTATCTTCACCTGCTTTGAAAGGTCATTATGGTGCTTCAGTTTGAGGATAAATATTCGGACGTCTGCCTCTGGCAGCAGGGCACATGCCCAGAGGTGGAAACTTAGGTTCCCAGGGAACTTTTATAGTGGAAATTAAGGCACTGAGTGAATTTGGTCATCTACAGAATTAAGACAACCACTGAGAGGGAGCTTTGTGGTTTGCAATAGCACCTAAATTGGGGATTTAGGCACCTAAATGTAGCGTGCAGGTTCCTAAGTCCCTTTGTGGATCTGGGACCAAGAGATACATATCACAAATAATATAAAATTTTGTTTTCTCTCTGATCCATCTGCAAGTACTGTATGCATTTAACTATCTCCCAACAGCAGTGACCACATGGTAGCAATAATATTGGGTACCTTTTCATTTGTGGAGAGGAATAAGGAGTAATTTGAAACTAGGAACTGCTGAAACTTCCTGTTTTCTCACTTTTTAAACTGATTTTGAAGGGTGTGATGGGAGGGTTGTATGCCACACAGGCCCTGAAGGGGTTAATGTGGGCCTGAATATCCAAATAACATACCTGGAAGCACCTGAGAGAGAGAGAGAGGCTTAATGGATGACAAAGCCCAGCTGGGATGGGGCTGGATGGTCTAAAGCCAGAAAGTTTGTAGCATCAAGAGGCTTATGGGATCTGGTTAGATAAGGCTGGCCCTTCTGGGACTGGGGCTGGAATGGGATGGAAAGTTGTCTGAGCTAAACGGCTGGTCAGGGAGAGATGGAAGTGAAAACAAATTATACAGAAACCAGGCTAGAAAATGTGGCTAGGGAATGCATTGAGAAAGATCGGATCAAAACAAGGAAAAGAAAAGAATAGATTCTTTAGAACTAACTGAAGGAATGTCAAGTGGAAAGGACACATGGGACCTGGGAAAAATTATATAACAGTAAAATCCCTAGCTAAGGATAAAGATAGAGGGTATCAACCACCTGATGATTGCTGTGTGGTTCAAAAATGAGTGTTGGAGATGCAGTAAGAGCTAGGAAACAACCTGGTGGAATCTTGTTAGTGGAATGCAAAAACAAAAAACAAGTAGGGAAGCTCCTTAAGATAAAGATACTAAGAAAGCTAAAAATAAGCTGCTAGCTACCTAACTGAAACAAACGGGATAGTTTATGGCATGTCAGTTGATATGTTAAGAAAGAAAATAAAGCAACGAATAGGTGAAGATAAGGTGATACGTTAAGAGACTAATTCGCAGAAGAGCAGATGATAGCAAGCCCTCAACAGCTGTTCTAGTCTCCTTTAGAAGAAGAACACTTCCAGATAAAGTAACTTTAGGATATCTCGTGCTTTAAATTAAGCTGTATATACTTTGTCCATTGAGACGCTACAGGTGTCAAAGTTTTGATCACATAGCAAATAATTGCAAAGGGAAATTAATGTGCAGCAAGTGGGAAGGTAACCATTCATAAAATAATTATGAGCAAGGGAGAGAAGAAAAATATTATAACTATGGAGGAAACACACCTCAGCATATGAAGGAAGTTCTGAGGCAAAACAAGCTAGAGGAATATAAAAAAAACAAAATCATTAATATCTCGTATGCAGAAGCTGCTAGGCAACATCTGGAGGGAAAAACAATACCCAGCTGGGGGACAGGGATTAGGAAGCAACAAAATACTGAGAATAAAGTAGTGATGGGAACAGTGGAGTAAAACGGGATGATGTACAATTTACGGAAAGAGAGACCAATTGCCTCTGTGACTGAAGTCATACATTGTACCTCTCAGACAAGAAAGAAAATGAGAAAAGGAGAATTATAGTTAAAACTGGTAAAAAGTACTTATGAACTAGCAATCTATCAATGGAATAACTCCATACTTTCCTAAGTGAAGGAAGTATTGAAAATTGAAAGAATGGGGGTGACTGTTTTTAGATGGAATGCACATAGCCTCATCGCACATGTGCAAAAATTAAAGAAATAATTTAAATATGAAAACAAAGCCTGATGTAATATGCATACAAGAGACTTGGCTAATAGAAAAAAATAGACTAAAAAAATCCCAGGATATGATGTATATAGACCTGATAGAGAAATAGGACAGGGTGGAGGTGTCTGCACCTTTGTTAAGGAGAATCTAAATGACCTTGACTTAGAATTTAAAAGTTAAATATCAAGTATAATGCTGTTGAGATACCCATACTGCATCTCAAACTATCTACTGTTTATAACCCATGCACAAAACTAGAATTTATAGATTTAAATGTAGATTTTACATGCTTCTATATTATCTGCACTGACCTGAACTGTCACAACAGATTGTGGGAAAATAGGACAAATGATAAGAACAGAAAATATCTAGAGTAGATGTTGTCAGACTGATGCGGGGTGTGGAAGATATTCTGGGGGGGCATGAGAAGCTTTAGGGGGGAAAAAACGGACTTCACACATTTTACCTACAGCAACGAATAACTAGCAAAGCTGATTCCTCCAAACATATCAGGTCCTCAGATGGTGCTGTGCATTTGACAGATTTCTATTAAACTTATACAGAGTCGTCACCATCTGTACGTTAATCCGTTTGCTATGATGCTGTGCACACCTTTAATTGTAATCATCGACCAAAATCAGTTTTGCTTTTGTCTTATTACAATGGATTGTAGGCTCTATTTGAATCAATGCCTTACTGTTTTTAATATTTAGTGACAGTTGCATGTTGATTTTTTTTATCAGCATATGTACTTGTGTGGCAAGGAGGACATAAACTACTCTAGACGCCAGTAAGGGGGGCACTATCAAATACATTTGAGAAACACTGATCTAGAGCAATTTTTTGAAGATAAAAATGTAGTAGTATTACATGATGGAAGACCAACTTGGTTCAGTGCAGCAGATGGAAGCCTCTCTTGCCAAGGCCTGGGAATAGCTTCTAGTAACATAGTGAGCAAATGCAGCTAGGAAATTTACAGAGAGGAGGGAATGGGCAGTGGACCACTTCCTGACATTATTTACATATCAAGGAAAAGGAAATACCGAAGACGAGATTAATATCCCCACTTGGAACTTAAAAAAATGTGGGCAAGTAGTGGAGCAGTGAGGATACTGAGGAATTCTGTACTAAGGAAATTATAAAGACAGCCAACCTAGCTATTCCTAAGATACCAACCTGAATAAAAGATAGGAAATGTATATTGTTGTGGAAAGTGACCAGGTAATTAAAGAAAGGAACAAGGCATATAAGAAAGCAAAAACTACACTAAATGGTGAGGAATTAATGGCATACAAAAATAAATAAATAAATAAATAAGGCACTTGCACAGAGGACTACAAAAAGGGCAAAATGAGAAAGCTGGAGGAAATACTGCAGGAAAGTAAATAAAGACACCAATACATTAGAGGAATACAAGCGACTTCAGAAGAGGAATGGAATAAAGAATAAGAGCAAAGCAACAGGAAGCATGGCAGTGGTAGGCCATGGGGTAATTAGCTCCCACAAAGAACAAGCAGAAATTCTGGCCACTGTGTTTCAAAAAGCCAATAATGGTGAGACTTGGGAGACCGGAATTAGGTGAAGGAAAAGAACGTCCCTTGATGATGATCATGAGATGATGGAAGAGGAGGGAGGGAGATGTGGATCTTACTTTAAATGAAAGATTCAGTGTAAGGGAACTCCAAAAAATGATGATAAGGGGGAAAAGCACCACACCAGGCAAGGACAAAGAAAGGTTTGAAATATTTCATAGTAGGTGACGAAAGCCTGGCGGTCACCCTGAAGTTATACAATAGCATTAGAGGGAAGGGGAAATACCTGGGGACTAGAAACATGGTGGTTGTCCCAGTGAAGAAACCAAGCAAGATGCGGTCCAGGCCGGAGGCATACAGGCCAACTGCCCCACTGCACGTTTAAGTAAAACCATGGAAAAAGACTGAGAGATTAGGAGCACACCTAGAAAGAAACAGATTCATAGATGGAATGCAAAGTGGATTCAGAAGAGGCAGGAGTGTGACTGACCATATTGTACTGATAGAGACAGAAGCACAAAAAAGCATGAGAACCAAAGAGTACACGATAATAACCTTCCTGGACATAGAAAAAGCCTACAATATGTTGTGAAGAACGGGACTATTCTATAAAGTGGCAACCATGGATATTGTAGGAAGAATGTAGTGACAGATAAGGGATTTTCTAAGCAAAAGAACTATACAAGTCCAGGTAGGGAAGGCCTCTTTCACCATATGTTCCATTAGAAATGGAATTTCACAGGGGAATGTCATTAGCACAACCCTTATTAACGTCATAATAAATGACCTATCGAAGGAGATGTGTGCAGAAACAGGCATTACATTATTTGCTGATGACTGTGCCATATGTCCTATCCTCAGAGGTTAAAGAAAACAATTTTCTCCCTCCTCCTTATAACAACATTTTATTAACTTGAAAATTGTTATCTTGTCCCCTCTCAGTCTTCTCTTCTCCAGACTAAACAAACTTAGCTTTTTCAATCTTCCCTCATAGATCATGTTTTTTAGATTTTTAATCATTTTTGTTGATCTTCTTTGGACTTTCTCCAGTTTGTCTACATCTTTCCTGAAACACGACACCCAGAACTGGATACAATACTCATGTTAAAGCCTTATCAGCATTGAGTAAAGCGGAAGAATTACTTTTTGTGTCTTGCTTACAACACTCCTGCTAATACATCCAGAATGATGTTTCCTTTTTTTGGAACAGTGTTACACTGTTGACTTATGTTTAGCTTGTGATCCATTATGACCTCCAGATTCCTTTCCGCAGTATTCCTTCCTAGGCCGTCATTTCCCATTTTGTATGTGTGCATCTGATTGTTTCTTCCTAAGTGGAATACTTTGCATTTGTCCATATTGAATTTCATCCTATTTACTTCAGATCATTTCTCAAGTTTTTCCAGATCATTTTGAATTTTAATCCTATCCTCCAAAGCACTTGCAACCCCTCCCTGCTTGGTATCATCCACAAACTTTATAACTGTACTCTCTATGCCATTATCTAAATCCTTGATGAAGACATTGAACAGAACCAATGAATCTGTACTCCTTCTACTAAGCTAATTCTTTCTTTAACCTAGTTATCCTTTTGGCCTTCACAACATCCCTTGGCTATGAGTTCCTCAGTTTGACGGTGTGTTGAGTGAATAAATACTTACTTTTGTTTGTTGTAAACCTGCTGCTGGTTAATTTCATTAAGTTCACTAGAATCATCCCTGCTTCTTTTGTTACTTGAAGAGGTAAATAACACTTCCTTATTCACTTTTTCCACTCCATTCATGATTTTATAGACTATCATATGCCCCATAGTGGTGCAAATGGATGTGACCATAGTACTAGCATGGATCCCAGCACATGTAGGGATCCAAAGAATTGTCTGGCAAATAATTGGCCGACAAAATGGTAAAAAATGCTCTTAAGCATGAACAAGTTGGCCTTAAGCAATCTAGAATTAAAACACTTAATCAAAAATGAGCTAAGGAAGGAGTTGCAAAAACTGTGGGCACATGAAACAGAGGGAGGAAAATTGCATGAAGTATGCTCAATAGTTGAAAATGTTGATAGAATCTAATGTCCTGAGAGGAAAAGTGATGTGACTCTATTCAGAATTTTAACAGGTCATTGTGTATTAAAAAGTGATCTATTTGTAATAAACAAATATTATGCAAAACACGTAAGGTGCTGGAAATGATAGATCATCTCGTATGGAACTGTAAAGACTGCACCAGTGAAAGGAAATATTTATATGGAAAACTCAGAAGGTTTGGTATAACAAAATTTTCTTTGCATCAACTATCCAGAATACAAGGAAAATGGAGCCCAATTTCAAAAGCTGTTCTGCAGTTCTTTACTAAGAGTGGGAAAGGTGACAGGTTAAGATTTAACGTCTATCTATGAAATCTGGTAAATGGCGGTCACAGACTCAGGAAGTGAGTCTGCTGCACCATAAACCCAAGAAAGAAGCAGTAGTAATAAGGGGTCCAAGGATAGAGTCTGCAGTTACTCTTGGGGGAATAGAAGAGGTAAGATGTGGTTCATGGAGGCAGCAAGAACTGTGAGGGGATAGACTTAGGTTGCCAGCTATAGGGTGTCTGGGCTGAAACCCAGAGTTGAGGGAGGGCCTAGGTTCCCCTACCCACCACCAAGAAAATTGAGGTAAAAATCCCTGAGGTAAGGGTATAAGGACCACGGAGCTCAGAGACAGACAGACCTGTTGTAAAGTCATTGGATGGATTGGACTCTTCACCCTGAAAGGGTGGACTAAAGCATGACCTGGTCAAAGGACCAAGTTGTGAAAAGAGAGACCACTGGTGTGACCGTTGGCAGAGGGGTGCCATATAGGAGACAGCCATTACAACTATTCTGGCCACAAGGAGGTGCTCCTGTGGTGATTGAACCTCTTTACAGAGGGGAACATAAGACCTGATCAAAGCCCAATAAAATTACTGGAAAGACTCCCACTGATTTCAACAGACTTTGGTTCAAGTTCACGCTGAGTAAGGGATTTTGCCTTTATTATTTGTCCTTTTGGAGTGCCACACTCACTTTTCCTGCAGTACATACAGAAGATGAGCACACTATGGACATCACATTATGCATGCACAGACACAAATACCCTACTTATGAGAGAAGAATGAGACCTTTTTTTTTTTTTGCCCAAGTTTATTTTGTTAATATATAAATTTTGCAGATTAGATGTAACTTCCTTGCGTTCTGTCAACAATGTGCCATGCATGAGACAGGAGATTTCCAGCCCAATGTGCTTTGTTGCAGGACTGCAGTTTTTCAGTCAGTAGCAATGAAGAAACTATAGATATAGATATACACAGAATAATGATCAAAGTAAATTCATACAGTATCTATCACTTCTCTCTGTACAACAAAACAAAGCAAAAAGGGACTTCAATGCCTAATAAATATATTCAAATTTTTAGACAACAGTTAATTGTTCCATTTTTATAATGTACCAGATCTTCCTGAGGTGCACTGTGAGAGGTCTTCTAACTTCTAATTATGGTATATTTACCTACTAATAGAAGCTGCAGAGCAAGAGTTCTTGTGGTGGTCTTTTGCCTAGCAAGTGCATTAGCACCCAGCAATTTAATCTCACATTCTACTGATTTATCAATCCACCTGACTGTTTCCCCCAGTATTCTCTTATTTGCTGGAAAATCCCATAAAATATTAATATATAAGGTTCTGGTATTACTTTACAACCAAATTTGTCATCTTATATCTTACAGATTCTGACAGACTATGATAGCAAATTGAAATAGAATTGCTAGTGGGTTTCAGGATTAATGTGTTTTCACATTGCCATTGTTCTGAGGAAAAATGGAGGATACTCTTGATTAATGAATTACGTAGTTACATGATACAAAAGATGACAATGATCTGTATAAGTTATGATGAACAGTTATGACACTGTCCGTATCTTTTTCAAGCAAGTGTGTGCTTTGGCCTTCTCCAAACAATATTACTTATATGGAATTTGATACCAGATGACATCTGCAATTATTTTGAAGCTGTCTTTGTAGCTACCTAAAATTCTGTTACTAAACGGTGACTGTTGCTAGACCACTATTTATCATCTGTTTGTTTATTTTAAAGAAATCACTTATTTTTGTTGTGCATTTATATGGGGCTAGATTGTGTCTTTAGGCACACTAAATACCAGCAGCAAATTACATCATCTGCAGCCAACCGAGCTGTGTTAGCTAGTTTCTTAGTTTTCCTGATGACTTATTCCTGTGCATTTGGACCCAAAGTCCAGGTATCCTATGCAGGGTTGTAAGGGGGAATGTTGAGTACGCCTTATTTCTCTGCATAGGTGCCTTGTCCGAGCAACACTCTAACTCACACTATTCATAACATTCCAGTCTTGTTCATTTCATTTTGTGACCCCCCAAGATTTCTTAAATTTTATTTTAATATTTTAAATATGTGAGTTTTCCCACTGTTCGTGAATGTTATAGAGCAGTGACCTTATGCAAAATTCACTTCTTTTTGTTAAGTGATGACCTCCACCCTAGCTTTCATTCCAAGGCAGCACTCTGGATGTTAGTAACAAACTAAATATACAAAAGAACAAAACAAAAGAAACCAAAAATAACTAAGATGTGAACATAACAATCAGTGTAACTCATGACCTCTAACTGTCACAACCCTCATTCTTCTATATTCCCCCCCTGGTGTCCTCTATTTACTGCAATCCCTTGCTGTACTTTGTCTAAATGTAGATTTTATTCTCCCCCGCGTCTGTTTTGTTTGTCTAAATGCCATGCACAACTTGGATGACATTTAAGTAATAAAATAATTACAGTAAGTAAAGTTAGAAATAATTCCATACATAGGTCTATCAATGCATCATAACGCTGATTTTTGTAACCTACCCCTACTATTTCATTCTTGGTCTTCTCTTGATCAGATGCAGTGATTGTAGTTAATTGTGTGATGGTTTTATGACTTGACCACGTACTCAGTTTTGAAACTAACAAACGTATTCCATCTGCTTGCCTAGTTAAGATGTGAACCTTGAGTACAATCCTGGTGTATTAATTAACTCACAGTATCACAGTCGAGCATTTTTTTCAGATGTTGTGATTAGTATTTGTCAACCTTTCCTAAGTGATGCAGTTGTGGTTATAAGTACCCTGCTAAGAACAGACCCTTTGCCACAGAATTGTGCTCCAGAATCTCAGATTTCATTATCAGTATTTTCTAGTGATTAGGGTAGTGGAGAGATGCTTGGTTCAAGTATTCAGGGTTAAAACAATGTAGTATTTCCTGCCTGCATCTGTCGAGCCTGAAACAATAACTCTAACAAGCGTGATCTGCCCCTTCCATCTCAATCAGAGTCCCATGGATTCAGTAGCTCTGCAACCCCTGTCGCTGCCATTCGACGTTTTCCCAAGGCATCAGAGCAGTCATGCGTTCAAGTATTTGTTTTCTTTTTCTCTTCCCTTCTGTAATCTGTTTACAGCTGTTTCTTGCTCTCCAGCTTTCCTTACACGAGAGAGTTAATTGGATTACAGCACATGCTTAAAAGAATTCCAGACATTTTATGTAAATGCAGCTCCGGCACTCACCCAAACAATTTTAGTTTTTCTTGTAGTGATCCCATGGTTGGGGGGAAGGGAGTTAAAAAATGTAATATTTCTTTAGAGATCAGTGTAATTTTAGATTACAAACTCTGAAATGTCTTAATCATAAAACATACAGTTAATGCATAATGTGACTACAAGGCAAAGTTAAGGTTATTTAGGTACAATACCTGTGCATTTTCATACTTACCATGTTTGTATTTCTTTTTAAATTAAACCATGAAAACTTAATTTTATGCATTTACAATAGTTGGGGTGGGATGATTATAACATTCCTGTAATGCATTGTACCCTAAACCAGTGACATGTACTCTCAATCTTAACTCCATGTTGAGTTTTTCTCTGGGATATATTTATTTATGTATTGTATGTAAAGTGTATTGGTTTTAAATTTATATTTTAAGAAGGGTTTCTGTTTTTTGACATACATGCGCGCGCACACACGCGCCTTAATCAGCCATAATATAAAAGACCATCTTTTTACTATCTTGGAGATCATTGTACATATATGTTGGATAAATAAGTGTAATATAAGTGCACAGCTTCTTACCTGAATTTCCCGAAGCAGAAAGGCTCAGAAAATAGACACCCTGCCTTGGGTGAAAATAGATTGTGATATCTTGGCCATAAAAAGGATGGCTTGCTATACTGATGCCTTTTGCACCTTTTTTATTCTTCTTTATGTGTGAAAGGACAGAATATGAACATATGCTGAATAATCTCACTCTGTCATACAAACAAGCCCTTCCCCATGTAGTACTTCAGCACCATGCAAGATGTTACGGTATGGATGGTAGAACAAATTACTTGATTCATCTCTGTACATGTGTCCATTGTAGAGCAATATGCTTATACACCTTCAGTCATTCCAAAAAACTAGACTAATTTGTTTTCACTTACTTCACCCACACTGAGTGTTTGTTGCCAGCTGAAATCAGCTCAGCAAGATGCAGAGCCCAGAGTGCTTTTAACAATTTTACTTTCAACAGCTGGAAGACAAATTTCATTTCTGATTACTCCAGCATTTCAAAACTCAGCAGAAATCTCAAAGCCTATCAATTAAAGTACTTCCCAATCAGGGATATTGTTGAGAGTCCTCATCCTGGATTCACTTCATTTCCCCTATTGATGATTTTGTTAGAAACTCTGCTCTTAATTCTCATATCTCAGATATTTATTTAACAATACTGGTATAAAATAGAGTACAGATGCCTTTTTATGCAGTATAATCACAACTTTATCTCTATGTTGTGGTTACTTTATTGTCCCCTACTTTGAGAGGAAAATAACCCTATACATACAAACAGGAGAAAAAAGCCCACAATGAGGAAAAACAATGCAGTTGAACTAGTTGGGCTCTATGGAGGTAAAGGTGAGAGAGTCAGAGAGGTGAGATCTAACCCCCTAAAACTGAAGGGAAGGATGGGTCTCAACAGGGCCACGCCTAGGGTAAGCAAGCAGGATAGTGGTCCTGAGTGCCAATTTTCAGTGGCTCCATAATTCTCAGCTGTGGTTTTTTTGTTTTGATTTTGTTTTTCTCTTCTGGCCATTTTGGTTGGTTTGTTTGTTGCTCAGCTGCTTGTTTTGGAAGTGAGTTGGAGTGGCACCAAAAAACATTTTCTGCCGTGGCTGGCAAAACCCTTAGGGTCATTCCTGGGCATCAGAAAAGCTTATGTGTTGGTGCAGTTTTTTAGCATATTCACAACCCTTGTGCGGTATGTTGGGAGTTGCATTCCCCAATCATGGTGCTTGTGACCACTGCCTTTGCTTGCTTCCATCAGCACTTTCCTTACCATTCTATGCAAGGTCATCTGAAGACGTATCCTGCAGTGCAGAGGCACTCCCTTCATAATTTCCCCTCCCCACATGTGCGCAAAGCCTGAATACGGCGCTTAAATGGCTCTGTGGCCTGGTCCTTTGCAGTATAAGTAAATTTCACTAATGAGAATAGCTGCATCTTAGATAATTCTGTAAGTTTGGCAAAATAAACATAACCCCACAGTAGCATGTGTAAACCTCTGGGGGCAGATGGTATCCCGAAACGTACATGCACAGCTTCTGGTTTCATCAATGCACTTAATGCAAGGCATAATTTATCTCTTTTATTGGGACAAAGATAACAACTCCCTCTCCTCTAATCCCTCCACACACATTGTCCTGAGTCTCATTCACAAAGGAGGAAATGTCATTTTGCTCCTCACAGGAAATCTGACAGGGCAAACCTGACAGCAGCAGCAAGAAACTGCAATAATTGCATTATTAGTGAATTAATCAGAATATAACTAATGAATGTAATGATCAAACATACTCAAGAGCAAGTTGACTTAAATAGATTAAAATATTATCCATAACGTTCACAAAACAATCATATTAAAGGTTAATGCTAGGAAAAGCCACGGTTTAATCATTTTTGGTGTAAGATTTACCAAAAAAAAAAAAAATAATAACAATAGAAAAGCCAAGATGATATATAGCAAAGACAGTTAAACTAGGATACCCAAAATCTTTACAAGAAAACTTTAAAATCCATCAGACAAATATATCAACATCTAATATTACCACCTATCTGGAAAAATTACATGAAGGAAATTACAAGCCACTACTGAAAAGATTTTTTAAAATGTTTAATGGCAGAAATATCATTCTCTGTAAAATTTGGTTCTTATTTCAAATCCTTCCAACAGACACTGCCCACAAAAGATATTAGAAGAAATTGCAATTTTCTATTTTACTCTGTATTTAGTGTGATAAGATCCTCAGCGTTAATTAAAGAAAATAATATAGTGCTGGCAATACATGTAGAGCGCCTCGATAACATTGTAAAATGGGGGCAGTAGTGAACATTAGATGAAGATAACAGGAAGATTTTAGTAATTTAAGATAAAAGATGTTCCCCATCCATTTTAAAATTTTGGGACTAAATGAAAATGTTTTGCAAACTACTAGTAAGATGACAAACTGGTTGATGTAACCGCAAAAAAAGGGTTAAAAGAAAAACCATGAATCAATGTAGACGTCTACAAAAAGTTTTTCTTCTCCACAGAGTTTCATAGGAAAGATCTATGTATTTTTTGTAGTCAGTAGCTGTGCTGTCCTGTGCGAGTTAAATCCAAGCACACACAGATGTACAGGTTTAAAACGCTCTTTTCAGAAAAGCTGCAGTAGCTAAGAGCTTGTGCACTCTTTATCAGTTCTTACAGCAGATTAACTACTAGTGGTACTAAGGTTCTCAGGTTGCAGCATTAAAGAGGGGAAATCATTATACCCTCTCTCAATGCTTTACAAAGGCTAGATTCCTTTCAGCAAAGGCTAACGAAGGAATCTATTCAGGGGTCGGGGTTTTTTTTGTCATAACAAGCATTGTCACTGCAGATCTATGAACCTTCACAGTGGTCACAAAATGTTTCTTGTCCATTTGTGTTCAGGAGGTCTGCTTTTCAAAAGTTTTTAACAGGCTGCTATGACATGGAATCATTTCAATATAAAGAGGTTTCTGGTTTCTTTTGTGATTTTTGTGCAACATTTTCCATCACGAAGAACTAACTTGTTTTCTTTTCTGGTCTCTCCAAATGACCCTGAATGGAAGGCAGAATACATGTTTCTTCCTAGTTCTGTCTGTTCTCTCTGTTACTGACAAAGCACATCCAGACATTTTCCAATAGAAGTTTATTTCTCCTCTGTGTTTGCTTTTCATTGGCACTCAGACTCTGTACATTTTAACACCTTTTGAATCTTCTCTTTTATAAATACTTGAATTTGTTCCTGTGCCTTCTTGAATTCTTTTACAAGCACATTCTTTAGACTGCAGCTGCTTGAAGCGGATTCTGCTTTGTCATTCAGTCTTCCAACTTCATCATTCTGGCATCCAGTTTCCTTTCCACAGCATCACCTTTTGTGCATTCTTCTTTCACATGAGCAAATTCCAGAAATGCTTCCAGTATACATTGAGAGAACTTTTTTTTTCTTCAAGCTTGCTTTCAAGGGTCCAAAATTATCTTGCAGAACACTGAAATTCTGACAAACATTGAGCTGTCTCCTTACTGTATAATTGTGACCAACTTCCTAACCATTCTTAATTTTGTTGTAGTGTTTCAGCAAAAGGCCATCAGAACTCACGGTGACAACGAGAAGATGTACTGTGCTGTCAGGAAGAAAGGTGTGGAAGCTCATTTTGCTATTTTAACGGACTTGACACTCCTTAATAGGACCATAGGAGTTTTTTGCTCTGGCTTGATTTTTGCTTGGATGATTTAATATCTGTTTTTCTAGCACAGCTGCCTATGCTCTCAAGCAGCCATTCCAATGGCTGGGAATACCAAGAACACATGAGCTAAACTGTGAGGATGGCAGCATGGTATTATTTCTCTTCAGCTGCACACCTGCAGAGGGATTAGTCAGAATCTAGTTATTTGAGGCTACATGGAAATTACAAGATTCTTTTCTTTTCTTTTTTTTTTTTTTGACAATTATAATTGAGTGAATTATGTGAAAATTCAAAACAACTTCTAACCTACTTACAGCATCAGCTATTGGGAAATGTGATATGTGAATTTTGGGAGTGAAGAAAATGGATATTAATGGGAATTTTGGATTTTCCACTCTTATCCTTGTCATGTTATGGTTATAAAGCCAATAACTTGGCACTGACATAATATGTCTGCATATGATCTTTGATATAATGGCTACTAACCAAGATGATCAGGGGTGCAACTCCATGCTCAGGGTGACCCTAAACATCTGGCTGTCAGAAGCCAGGAGTAGAATATAGGGGTGTGTAAACGTTCGCACCTGTCCGGGTGCACAAGGTCTGATTAGTTTGGGGAAACTTAGCTCCTCCGTGCCTGATCACGGAGGCGGTAGTCTATTGCGCCGGCCCCTAGCAGGGCGGGCAGCCAAGCAGTTTTATCGCCCCGGCCCTTGGCAGGGCGGACGAGTCAGCAGTCTATTGCCCAGCCCCTAGCAGGGCGGGCAGGCAAGCAGTTTTATCGCCCCGGCCCTTGGCAGGGCGGGCGAGTCAGCAGTCTATTGCCCCGGCCCCTAGCAGGGCGGGCAGGCAAGCAGTTTTATATCGGGTCTCGGGGTACTCTGGCAAGTCTGGGAACGGAAAGGGGGTGGGGGAAGGGGACGCAGGCGCTCCCGACTCCACTGCGTCCCAGCCCAGGGCCCTACCAGTGACACGAGACAACGGCCACTGGGTCAGCGGGGATCCGCCCGCAACACGCTGACATGGGCTTGGCCCCTATCTCGGCCACAAGCTGTGGCCTCCCTGGGCCACTTCCTCCCCCCCAGCCCCGGAGTACCTGGGACCACGTCTTACTCCCTGGTGCCGGGGTGGAGGCGGTGAGGGGCAGTCCGGCCAAGCCTTCCCCGTCGGCAGGCGGGAGGTCTGGCCACTCCTCGCGGTCGTCGGCCAGGGGTAGCTCCTCCAAGTCGCAGGGCCCGGGGGTCTCCTGGAGACGGTCGGGCTCTCGCCACGCTGAAGAGGGGTTGTCGGCATCCGGCAGTTCCTCAAGGTCGGGGCCAGCCTCCGGGGTCCCCTCGCTCTCTCGGGGCCACGGGTCCGGCGCCCACCCGCGGGAGCTGGGCGGGCTGCCCCCCTCCAGGGGCCAGGGGGGCCCCCTCGGCCTGCCTCGGCCCGGTGACCCTAGTGGGTCCGGGGGCTGGGTTCGCTCCCCCCAGTCATCTATGTCCAGCGGGTCGGATCTCTCCCACCCGTGTCCGTCGGTCGGGGTTTGGCCTGGCCTGCCCGCTGGCTCGGGGTCAGGCCCAGGCTGCTGCCTCCGGCGAGGCACGTCTGACTCGGTCGGCAGCTTCCTCCTGACTGAGCTGCCTGCCTGGGCTTTTATACTTCCCCCCAGGCTCCTGGCCCCGCCCTTCTGCTTCCGGGTGGCTTGGCTTGCAGGGCCAGGGTTTGTCCACCGGGGCCCCGGGGAGCGCTCCTCCCACTCCGGCTCGGGCCCGGGCTCTAGTGCCTTGCTACAGGGTGGATCATTCCATAATTGCCCTGTTCTGTACACTCTCCCCCTGAAACTCTGATATGAGAGCCACTGTTGGAGACAGGATACTGGGCAAAATGGACCATCCTCTAAACCAGTGTGGAACCTCTTAGGTGCTTATGTCAGGACTTTATTTTGAATTCTGTGGAATTTCATAATTAATTAATGGTACAGCACTATCTCAAAAGAGGAGCTGCTACGTAAATTTAATTTAATGAAGAGTGAACCAATCAGGCAAATGGCAATGAGTGTGAAAGTTTTGTTCACCAGGATACACTATTGCAAAAGAACACAAGCAAATAGCCCATTGCATTTTTCTCTGTATAGCTTGGTGGTAAATGCAGAATATGGTGAAGATGGTAAAGATTAATTGCCATTTGCTTACAGTTTTACTGCTCACATACTTTTGCTGAAAATTCACTTTCATTGAAAAGAAAAACATTTTTTAAAACAAATTAACCGTCTATACCTTTTTTTTTTTTTTTTACTCTTTACAATTGATAACCATAGACAGAGTTCAAAGTGACACTACCACCTATACCACTTTGAGACACTGCATCCCTTCTGGACAAGAAGAACTGATCCTTTTGCAGGAACAGGTGAAGAAAGGAACAATTTCTGTGGATGAAGCGCTTGAGAAATTTAAACAGTGGCAGAATGAAAAAAGCAAATTAGAAGTCACACAGCAGGTATACTTCTGAAGGGTTATGTTTGCTTGTAGGACATCTTGTCCAAGCATTTCAAAAATAGGTAGCTAAATTTGGAGTCCTAAATCCATACTTAGACATCCAAAGAAATGTACATCTATACTGCAGCTGTGAGGCATGATTCCCAGTAGGCATAGACAGACTTGCACAAGCTCTGCTTGAGCTAGTGCACTAAAAATGGCAGAGTGGATGTTGCAGCACAGCAACAGCTTGGGCTATAGCCACTCAGGTTCAGACCTAGGAGTTCAGCAGGTGTAGACTCAGGCAGTTAGCCTCAGCTACCACCTATGCCGCAACGTCCACACTGCTATTTTTAGCATACTAGCTCAAGCAGAGCTAGCACAAGTCTATCTGTCCGCACTGAGAATCATGCCACCCAGCTGTGTAGTAGACATACCCTAGCGGGCCTAATTTTCAAGTTTTGTACCCTGAGCAGGTGTCATTGTCTTTGCTTTACCGTATAGGGTTAGAAGCCTTGTATGTTATTTCACTGGAAGCAATTGGGTTCTCAGCATTTAACTTAGGTGGCTTATTTTGGTACTTAACTATGGCTTTGGAAAATAGCTTTCACACCATTTTGTTATTTTAATTTTTGTTTTTTAAAATCTTGTTCTTATTGTTTTGATCATGTAAGCTGTGTAACACCTATAAAAAACGATTGTCTATGAATTCTTCACCATAAACCTTCTTTCACTGAATAAGAATACTTCTCAGTTACATGCAGGAGGGGAACCAACTCCCAAAATGAATGGAGTCAGCTAATGGAAGTTTTACCATTTCAGACATATAGAACATTGTATATAGATTGCATAGTGTTTTACACCGGTTTCAATCTGCTTACATGCAGAATTACATGTTTCAGAATGGTATATACATATAGGGATCATTTTATTCCCACCCACCACTAAAATGTAACCACTTTTGTATTGCAACAAAGAAATCATTGTGCTGGCAGCAGTCCCACCAGCAATAATCAGAAGTACAAAGAAATGAAGTGAAGAATAGGATAGCTTCCAGATTCCTTAGGGCACGGTACTACTATTTGTATTCATGCTGAATAGTGTTTTATTCTGTGAGAAGCCCTGTTAAAATGCCTGTTTCATTTTGTGCAGTATGCAGTTCACAAGGAATACGTGGGCTGAAATTTATTCATACCGAACATTTGTTTTAAACTTTTGTTGCTCAGGGGTATGAAAAAAACACCCCCCTGAGTGGCATAAGTTTTGCCGGCATATGCGCTAGTGTGGACAAGAGCTCGTCTCCCGCCGCCAAAGTTGCTACCGCTTGTTTTATTATGTCGACGGGAGAGAACTCTCCTGCCAACATAAAGCGGCTACGCAAGTGCTCTTAAAGTGGCACAGCTGCCCTGATACAGCTGTGCCGCTGTAAGTTTTAAGTGTAGACTAGCCCTAAGGGTACTTTCTACCAGCACCTTATTTCTCCATTGGCTAGAAAATGATTACCTCTAATTAAGGCCATGAAGACTGATGCAGACAAAATCTATGTGAACATGATTCTATCTGTCATCTAGTCCTGGATAGACTATAACTTCTGGTGGCTTGAGGATAAATGCTGAAACTAAAAGTCTTCATCTGAAGAGCAGCATAACATTCTTCCTAGCGTTTTTAAATGATTTTCCTGTGGTGAGAAGCTAAATGTTCAGAATACTAAGATGCAAGCCTTTTCTAGCTATTCATTCATTACTTTTGTACAATCAGCCCTGGTTATTGATTTCTGTTCTTACTGTTCTTTGTGTTTCTTTTTTATTTAAGGAAAAAGTACGTCAGCTCAGAGATAGCATTATCGGAAAAAGACCAGAAGAAGAAAATTTGTATGGTAAATTATATCTAAATATAATTTCAATACAATGAAGGTGTGAACTATGGGATACATATGCCATATCTTTACTAAGGACCAGATCCAAGTCCCAGATCAGGCCCTAGTGAGCACTTTGTATATCACAGGTATTCTTTTAATGTAATAAAGACTTCATTAACTTTTAGGATGAAATCCCGACCCTTCTGAAGTCAATGGGAGTTTTGCCACTGACTTCAGTTGGGGGCCAGGATCTCACCCTTAGTCTCTACTGCTCAGTTTTCCTGTAATACGCTGTGTTTCCTAATAAAGTGCTGGGACTATAAATGGGCAGTCGATTTCCTAATAACAGTTTATTTGGTGAATTTAGTCTTTTTTTTTCTTGTTTATGAATCATCAGCGAACACACATTGATTTTTACACACTTGTTCGCTGTTCAGAATTATTCATACTTTGTGCCTGCGGCTTGCTCAGGAACTGCTCACTGCCAGAGCTCTTTTGCATACTAAGTATTCATGACCATTATCTGAGCTGTGTGTTTTTCATTATTTGAGTTACACAGCGTTGTTTTTTGTTCCTGACTGAATAGCCTGCACTTTATAAACTACTTATACTTCTGCCCCAAATAAATTTCATCCTATCTTGAAACTGTTTGTTTCACACTTAGACAAATCTTGTCCTTCCTATATATCTATCTTGTGTGTGTGTGTGTGTGTTTGAAAGAGAGAGATCTATCTATCTATGTTCAAACACACACACACACACACACACACAAGTGTGTGAATATAGTTCAGTAGTTGTAGAGCAGAATCATATTTGAAAAGAGTATTCTGTTTTCCCTTTGAAATCGATCAAAAAAGTTACCCAAAGAGATAAAATATACACACACATATGTACTCTAATGCTAGAAAGATAGGAAAACAAATAATGCATTCTAACAATGTTTTTCCTCCTAACAGACAAAATCACCATTGAACATCATCCAAATGGTAAGTGATACTAGCTTAATCTAAAAAGTTCACCTTAGCATAGGTACTTTTCATAGTGCCCTCTCTGGCAAAAATTCCTGGACAGAAATTCCAAGTTCTATAGCTGGTTCCTTCAACTGAAATAATGCATTTTGGTTAGCTGAGTGGTATAGTAGTAACCTAAAGGATTTGAATTTCAGTCTTAAAACTCCCTACACTGTCAGGAGCTTAGAGCACTGTCCCTGTGAAATGGTTGAGTCTCTATTTGCTTTAACTGATGCTGAGTTAGTATTTAGAATCACTCCATTCTTAGGGTTTGGTTTTATTGGTAGTTCATACAAAGTTACTTGATATAAACCTCAAACTAACTTTCTGAGCTTGGCTGTCTCCTAGCATTTCCCTCCAGGACCTCCTGTGTCCTAGTTCTCTCTGACTCCCTCTCTCCTGAGAGCCATTCTCTCCAGGGTGCACTTAGTGAACCACGTCTACCACAGTAAGTCAACAGAACTTTAAGGTCAACAGGACAACCCTGACATGAAATTTTGAATAAAATTCTATTGTGTGCATTACCCAGGTCATACTAGATGATCAGAATGTTCCCTTCCAGCCTTCACAGCTATAAATCCTGTTAAAGTGTCTTATATCACTCTGAAGTGAGTCTTTTTGGCTGGCACTCAAAATGGGTTTAAGAAAACTTCATCAACCTTTCTTGGGGGTGGGGGGAAAACATGAGAAGGTTACATCTCTGTCCACCCAATGATGTTAATACGTGGCTTGAAACAAAAATGACAATAGCATATCTTCTGTTTCTTGAGTTTGTAAGGAAAGCAAAAGGGAAAGCCTTCATTTTTGAGACTTGCTGCACACCACACCATTTAACATACTGGCACGTATAGATATTTTCATAGCTCTCAGATTTGTTTAAGCTTGAATTCATTTGAAATTGAAATATAGGGACATCGGTTTTCAAACATAGACTCCTTAACCATATCTCTATATCCCACTTTTGAACTCTCGGATTTGGATGTCCTATTCAATAGCCAGGTTTGAAGATTAGGTTTAGCACTCATAATTTTTATACCATAAGCTTATTCAAGAAGGAGTTTAATGGTTTTTATAAACAAGCAGGGAGACACTAAATTTTGCTTTTTATAATTACAAAATGTGATTTTGAATTTCTTGATGTTGCATCTGATCTTGCTCCCACTGCAGTCAGTGGAAGCTGTGCCATAAACTTCAGTTGGTTCAGCCTCAGGCTTCCACTGTTTTATTTCAGTTCTTCCTGTCTTTGAGCTCCCACATAATACTTGATGTGGCTATTAAGATATGATTTATTCATGAAAAATGTGCCTTTGGTGGGCAACTGGAGAGTTTATCTTGCCTTTTTTCTATAAAGGCAAGTGGGATTGGCCTGATTTTAACAACTGCTAAACAAGGAGTAAGTGTGTAACATAGGAAAGCACATGCTATTTGTGCACGCACCAAACATGGACATAGAAAACCCTACAGTTTTCATTAGTATAAGGCTGATTCTCTGACCACAGTTAAAATGACATTCACTAAGGCATGGATATGGATGCATTTTTGTTGCATTCTGATAGGACTGGAGAAAAAACAAACCGCCAAAGAAAACCTCCTGTGGTAAAGTTTTCACGTGACATAGGAGCTGAAGTGCCATTTTCAAAAGTAATTTAGGCACTTAGGAGTCATATTGCCCCACTGAGCATCAATAAGGCTTATTCTCCTAAATCCCAGATATTTAAATGTATTTAGGTGCCAAAAGATACAGAAAGGTGCCTTTGATTTTCAAAACACATAGGCTACAAACTGTCATTGAAATCAGTGTGAGTTAGGCTCCTTGGCATTTCTGAAAATCCCACTAGGTATGTATCTGCGCCATTATGAACCTAAGTACCTTTCAGAATCTGGCCTGTAGGCACTTTTGCAACATTTATCCATTATCACACAAAAACTACCTTGTGTTTTGTGTGCCATTTCCCATAACTTAAAAATCATCCAGTCACGTTCTAAAAATGAATATGAGATGATTCAAAGTGATTAGAGATTATTAAAGAAAACAGTTGTGACTCATGGTGATTTGAACTGCCTGTAATTTGTCATCTTTCGAAGGCTCTTTGGTAATTTCTATAGAATGAACTGTTCTCAGTCCAGTTCTGAGTGAACAAGTTTCCTTATCATAAAACTTGCCATCAGAATTGGAATTAATTAGCCACCCCATTGCCAGGCTTAGCGTAGTGCCAAGGAGTGAATGGGCATGTAGTACCATTCCATCACGCAGCAGTGCACTTGTGTTTTAAACAGTAGTAGTCTATTGTGCCCAGACAATGCTGCCCCAGACAATGCTGCCCCATTGTGCTGATGCTGCAAACTCTGCTGCCAATGATGTAGGAGATTACCTGATCAGAGGTGCAGAGCCTCTGCTTGCAAAATGGAAAGCAACAGCAGGGCGAGATAGAGGCTCCAAAATACCTAAAGTTTATATAAATTGTATTTTAAAAATACCAAAAGGCCAGTATTGGCCATTTATTTTGAGTTTTTTATGTGTCATCAGTGTGCATAATTGCACTTTAAATGAATATAGGTCTCAGAAAACGTGCCAAATTTATACACCAGGGAATTGTAATCCTTTTATCACAGTGCTTCCCCATGAATATGCCTCTAACATGTTCTGCAGGAGCCACATCTGAGGTGAAACGGTAACTATGCCCATTCCATCATCGGCATCTTTGAGATCGGCAGTGTGGGTGGTATGCTGTGGCAATTTTGATGGTTGTTTTGTCCTGTGGGTGCTTGACCACTGGGAACTGGACTGAAGCCATTTTATATAGGCCATTCAACAGCCAACACATAGTTATAACTTCAGTTACAACTGGCTTCTTCATTATTAAAGATGAAAGTGCATGCTGATTTATTTATTTCTCTCTGAGGAAGAGCTTTATCTCCAAGGTGCATCATTTCACTATGTGCTGCTATATTACACTTTCTGTACTCTTACTGTTATAAGTGCTCTAATACAACCCAACTCTCCAATGTACTATACATGGCCAGGTCACCTCCTAGAGTTAAGCAATCCTAGATTATATTCTTTTTTCAAATTTCACTATCTGAACCTTTGGAAGCCCCTTGGCAATAGAGTGTATATGGTTAATTAAGTTTGCCCAACTGTCTGCCAAAGACCAAATTGCTTCCATAGCTTCATCCAGAAAGCATTCAGAATAGCATTGAACTTCTTTCCCAAGCTGTTAGTTTCTTACTTTTGAGCACTATCCTGATTACCTGGCTGCATTTCCTCAGCCCTTCGTTTCTCACCAGCATCTTGTTTCTATTCCCACAGCTGGCAATTATCTCACTTGATAATCAGTGGACTTCATTCTGAAAAGAAGGGAAATGCATGTACAAAAATCCATAAGACAGATAATAAGTAGAGATTGGCCTGAACCGTAAAATATATACTTTTATTTTGAACCAATTCAAGTGTTCATGAAATATGGAGCCAGTAATTAGATTTCAAATGCTTTGCTTATCCCTGTTACTAGGAGTGAAATAATTCAAAGTAAGTGCTGCTCACCAAACCCCCAGGAGAAATAAACCTATGGAAGAGCTCACAAATGCATAGGGTTTCATTGGAATTATCCCATTGACCAGAATGGGAGGAGGCATCACTTAACCTCCAGAGAATGACCAAGACCCAAGAATATTAAAGACCATGTCTGGGAAGTTCTTAAAGAGGCCCAGTGTCTTCACAATACTCCCCAACTTCTCAGTCTCCCTCAGAAGCCACTCCACCCTTACGGCTGCACGTTCCCAAACAAGCAGGAGGGGACTTTTGTATAGTCAGGGACAAGGGTCGGACCCAGTCCAACCCATTTTCCAAAAGAACTGACCTATTTTTTGTTGAAGTTTCACAGTTTTCCCCACCTTCCATAGCATTTTTTATTTTTAACCCCTTGAAAGGAAAACATTACTTTAGTGGCTGCCAGAAGTATACAAAGCATATTGGAGAATTTAAAGGAGAATTTTAAAAAATTAACCTATCACTTTCTGTCAAAACAATCACTCACTGTAACTATAGACTTTGTGACCTTGTTATGCATCTTTTTTTAGTATCCAACTTGAAACCTGCCAGAAAAGGAAGCGATGACTAGAGATAATTAATGGAGGTAAGAGCATATAGAAATTATTTATTTTTATATAAAACAATTCTTAATAAAGTGCTGCATATTGGTGATGCATACTCTTAACCATGGAATAGAAGTGACATCTCAACCCTAATCCTCATGTCACTACTGCAATAAGCAGAAATGCATACAGTGTTATGGGATTTTGTTATGATATATATATTATGGTCCTAATTTTTAATCAGATTTCAGTGTATCCTCTATAGTACAGGACTAGGTTTGCACTGAGCCACAAACACAACTGATTTGTGTGTGCAATTAAAAAGTTAGGTACGGAAATGGGTGCAGTTGTGGATACAAATAGTTACATCAGCAAAATTAGAGGTTTTAGAGGGAAAATGTAATCCTATATACTGAACATACATACACTATCATAAAGCTATTGAATAAAAACCTGTGCTGCATGTATCTTAACAACCATCGTAATAAACAAGCATGAAGTCTATTTCTGATCTTGCTCACATCTGTGTAAATTAGTAGTAACTCCATTAAAGTGAAACGAGAATGCAGGGGTAAAAGTAATGCAAGATCGGCATTAGGTGAACAGTATCCCCAAGAGAGGATTGTGTTTGGCTTTTGCAATGGCATGTGTGAGCTATTTAGATGGGAGAGCTGGTATATATTTGTTACTTCCAGAATCTTTTCCGGGTTTTCTAGGTTGACTGAAAAGGTTTGCATTTTTATAGTAGGCTTGTGAACTGAAGGTCCTGCAAAGCAGTATCCAGAAGCCTTGAGACATGGGAAAGAGTATTCCCATGAAATTAGTGACAAACAGTGAAGGCTGTCTATCACTGGGAGACCTGGGGCACTACTACCCTGAGAAAAATAAGAAAATGTACCTTTGCCCAATTCTGCGATTCATGCACAGTTGATAATTTTATGTTTTAGAGAGACAAGGGTAGTGAGGTAACATCTTTTATTGGACCAACTTCTGTTGGTGAGAAAGACAAACTTTGCACTATGAGGTGAGGGATTCTTGCGCAGCAGCAGCACTATTTCCCCTGATTGCACAGTGCACCTTTCAGGAACGGAGTTTCAAAGCTGCAGTAGAACTTCATTAAACAGCCTGTCAGCCACAACATAGCACTGAGGGGTTTCAGATGTGCCCTTTATTAGTGAATATATGTAATGCAACTAAGGGAACTTAGTATCCCAACATGAACTTAAAATACCTCACCGAAGATCTCCTCTGACATCAAAGCTAGCCACTGAATTCGTATTCTAGGAACTAAATAATTGTACCAATATATCCTCTAGGACCCAGGACCTAACATCTATGGCAGTACTAAATCAGTGCTGCAACTCATTTGCACTTAAGGAGGGCAGCTTTAAATTGTAACTGGGACACTGTGAGAGATGAAAGCAAAGAATGCTCTCAATCAATCATTTTCTAGGAGGTCCGGACTTGCCCCATCTCAGGCCAGCCCTGCACACTTGGCAGAACAGGGGAATTCAGGTTGCTTGCACCTCTGTCTCCTAATTTAGGTGCTCACAGCCTATGTCCTGTCATCAGAAGTTGCAGGAACACAAGGAGTGAACCAAGCCAAAAGTCATTCATTAATAGCGAAGTAGACAAATATGTGGTAGGAGGTGTGAAGAACATGGGAGATATCTGAAATTTGTTTATTGTTACGATGTGTACTTCTGTCTGATTGCAGCCACGTATTCGACAGCATGGTAGTAAAGAGTTAACTCAGTCCTGGGTGGTTTTACACATCTCCGGAAAGGCAGGCAATGGCTGTAAATCACTAATACTTAACAAATAATATAGATGAATATAAATGTTGCTGTTTTGTCTCTATTCAAAAGGAGTACAGCCATCCTCAACTTATTGCAGAACCAGGGCCCTACAGGAAAGAGAGCTTGAATAAAGATCTTGGAAATTGTTAAAAGCACTGGCCCTGAAACTGAAGGCAGAGGCAGGGTCTGCAAAGAAAGACTGTAACACAGTCCCCAGAAGAGTGGCGGTATCAGCGCCAAGTTGGACCTACCTAAGGCTTGAAGGAAATGCTATGCTTAGATAAGACACCATTCATGTAGACCTTTTGTTATTCTAACCCTTTCCTCTCTGATTGCTCTAGCCCTATGCATAACTAAATAATACTTTGCTCTGAAAAAACTGTTCAGGGTCACTGCATTTTCATCTAGTCACAGGTTCCTAAATGGAAGTACATAGCAGGGATCCAATCTAGATGGAACTGCTGGGAAACACAGTTGGTAAATAGGGGTTCTGTACCTGGAAACCCAATCTGTAAGTGGGATGAATCACGGGATTCCACTGTGAGAGGTGTTGGCACTGTGTCTGGCACTTGGATGGTTGCCCGTGGAGAGACTGAGAGAGAGCTCAGAGATCGGGTTTACCATGGAACAATGACAGAAGGGGTACAGGAGAATGGCCCCGTTCTTTTCAAAGGGATTTCCCATCACCAGAGAATTTGGAGCTGTCACTGGCAAGTTAACAACTGAGGTTGTTTGCTATTTCTTTTTACACTCTATTCTGTTTATATGCTGTTTATATCTATTTCCAGCACTACAACTGGTTAATAAAGAGATCACGGAAGTAAAACATACAAAGGTATTAATGTAAGGCAGTTGTTCACAGAGAAATGCTAATTAACTATCTGAGCTATTGCCATTCAGTAATCTGTCATTTAAATGATGAGAGGATTATGTGTATTCACTATGCCAGTTTTCAGCAGCAGCAGAGTTTGTTGATGGATTTTGTTAATGAATGTGACCTTCTTACTTTGGGCATCTCATTATAGCCTATTGAAATATTAACTGCTCTGTCTAGCAGTTCATTGATATCCCATCCTGTTGCATATTGTACCTCAAGGACTCTGTTTTAATCACCAGTTGCTACCTGCACTTTCTTTTCTGTTCCTCATACTGCTTTTAAAACTATTTTAAACATTGTGGAGTGATATGAGTCATTATAGGATTGATTGCTTAGAGGATACAGAAATATAAAGTTACTGCATTCATAGTCTTCATCTCAAAGCAGTCCTTCGCCTCTCAGCTAAGGGTACCAGCAAGAATGACAGACATGATCCACCAAGAATTAAACTGAGACTATCAATTAATGTTCCTTCATTCTGGCCTGAGGGTGAATTTGAACCAGTTACCTAGCCAGGAAGCTTTACTTCCTGTTGCCAGGTCCCTGAAGAACCCTTCTGAACAAGAGAACAGAATTATGTAGCCTTATACAGAGAAGAATGATCATATCATGAAAGCACAGGGCTGAGAGTCAGAAGATCTGCATTCTATTCCTGAAACTGTCGCAGTCCTTCAACAAGTCACTTATGGCCTGATTTCATGCATGCCGAGCACCATGAGCAGTGGCAACTGAGTGCAGTCAGAAGCTCTGAAAACTGGAGCACTCGTCTTTTGTGCCTCAGTCTCCCATCTGCAAATTGGACTGATAATACCGACCTGGCAGGGCTGATTATCCTTCACTTTTAGAAGTTTAAGCTCTAGAAGTGCAAAGGATTACTATATTTACTGGTAAGAATGGTACAATAATTGCAGAATTCCGTTGTAGTGAGAACGAGGTAACACATCCCTTTGTTAACTGAAAATAATATTTCATCCATCTCCAGAAATAGGCTACTGTAGCCACCATTAAAAGCTCAACTTTAGCCAACACATACCTTGCAGCGTTATGTGAGTTTCTGCGCTAAGCAAGGGGAAGCACTGTGGTATACTATATTAGTACTAGGGATGTACGCAGCTACACGTTCAGACGTTTAAATGGTAAGCAGCCGCCTTACCATTTGCTGATTAGTTTAAACGTTGCCCTGGGGGAGGGGGGAAGTGGGAGGTGCCGAGCCCAGTGGGCTCCCCACGAGTGACAGCTCGGCGCCTCTATTTTTAGAACGTTTAAACAGATTATTAATTAAAGGAATTTTTACATCCCTAATTAGTACCACTGTATGGCCATTGGTGGCA
This sequence comes from Mesoclemmys tuberculata, assembly GCA_007922155.1. Lineage (NCBI taxonomy): Eukaryota > Metazoa > Chordata > Testudines > Chelidae > Mesoclemmys > Mesoclemmys tuberculata. Next base: position 10,858,544 of record ML675617.1, on the reverse strand, counting down.
CTACCTATTTTCAACGCTTTAAAAGTAATCTTCATAGAGGCGTCTGACACCCGCTTAAATGAAGGAGGGTGGATTGATAATGTTCCTCTTTTGTTTCCCGTTAGTGTCAGTGAAACTGACTGATTGCCTACTCTCTAAAGTGCAATGTTCAGGCACTTCCAAGATTGGACTGCCAGTCAGTTCACAGACACCCTGCCACCCCAGCTGCGATGGTGCATACAGCCGGGAAGGAATGTGGGGGATGGGGGAGAGACCATACAGAGAATAAACTAAACAATCTGGGAGATGTTCAACATGTTAAAGAAAGGTAGGAAAGAGACATTACAAGAAAGTAGATCTTCCTACTGAGACTTCCTACTTTCTATCACATTCTGATCTCCTCTCCCTGCTCCCTCTCTCCTGACATGAAGGAGATGGATAAAACATCATAACTTTCTGGGGCCTGAGGTAGAGGCAATCGTTATTCTATCACGTTATTTTCACTCATTCCAGTGTGTGTGGGGTGGGGGGAGTGGGAGGGGAGTGACATTGGAGAACCGGCTTGTCAGGAAGAATCTACCTACCTTACAGGGCAAAAGTTGCTGACACTTAATGTTGGTTGAAGCAATATTTACCTCTGCTCCTTGCTGTCTGAACCCCCATAGAAAGATCACAGCCAATATATCGTACTGCTGTCGCTGATGTGCCAGGAGACTCATAGACTCATAGGTCAGAAGGGACCAATATGATCATCTAGTCTGACCTCCTGCACAAGGCAGGCCACAAAACCCTACCCATACACATTTATAACAACCCCAAACCCATGACTGAGTTATTGAAATCCTCAAAAGTGAGATTTGAAGACCTCAAGCTGCAGGGAATCCAATGATGATGATACAAAACAAAGGGGTGTTTTTTGTGCCGCTGACTGGAATCTGTAGACTTGGAGCACTGTTGTTCTGTGGCCTCTTGCCTTTTGCTTATTTTTGCAGCACTTCTGCTTTGGCACTTCTGCCAGTCTCACACCTCATGGGAAAAGAAAGCACTTCCTCAATGAAAATAGCAAAGCACTAAAGTTTTTATATTAGTTTGTTCCCCTCAATACCATTTCGCCCAGGAGGAGAATGTACAATATGAGTCAATAGCTATAACAATGCCATTTATTCCTTTTGTTTAGGCTTTTTGAGCCCCCATTTCTAAAACTTAGTTCTGCACTTCATCAAGAATATAATTTAAAATACGACCTTTTTTTTGGACTCACTGCAACTGCTGCGCTTAGCTGCACTTTGTCCTGTTTTATTGTTGCTTCTGTAATCAAACAGAGTGCTTATGTGCCTTTTGGGATTAAATGAGCCCTCGGGATTGTCTGGCCACTTCAGTTTATCATGATTTACTCAGTCTGTCTTCATCCAGCTGGCTTCATTACAGTGTTACCCTTTCTCATCCAGATCAGTGGCTTCACTTCCACACGCCAGCACTGCACAGAGAGACTTCTGAAGACATTTTTTGCTCTTTCTTGCTGGCCCCAGCTGGATGAGACTTTAAAGATGGGTGCTGAATAAGCTATTCTCTACCTCTCTTTGTCCCCAACTCTTGGGCAGATCAATGGAATCTACAAGTGCTCCCTCTGAGTGCAGAGCTTGGCCTACAGAATCAATATTAAATTCACTTAATCTCTATTGCTGATAAAACATTGGCATTTAACAGGTATTTGCAAACAGTGAAAGGGCAAAGGTTAAATCTTTCAACTGTAAAAAGTAGTGAAAGAAACAAATTTAAGCACAGTCCCCTGTGTAGGTATCACACTGCAGGGTGCAATCCAGACCCAGCTTGCATGCCTCACAATGCTTTGCTGTTGTAGCTCCCAACCTGGGTCTCTCACAAACAGCATAACTGCATGCAAGTCACACTGCGTGCCTGTGTATAGCTGCTGTCCTGGTCCAGCCACTCTGACCCTCTCAGCTACACATCAGCCACACTTTGGCTTCCAGCAGCCTTGGTTGCTACTTGCAGGGTGACCTGACCACACTTCCAGTCCCACACTTTCCCCAGAAATTTGTGTTCTGCCTTGTCCGGCCCTCTCCTGAACAGTTCTGATATTACAGGTTTATTACCCCTATAAATGGGTCAGCATACGGCAGTTTGCCTACTTTAATTGACGTTAGCAAACAATTCAATTTAAACACAACACTGGAATAGTTTTGGTTAAAGAATAAAACATTTATTTAACTACAAAATGAGTACAAGTATAAGGTATTAAAGTCACAAATGGTTACAAGAGAAACAAAGATAAAACAATTCTTAGTACCTCAGGCTTAACAAACTAGACTTGGTTCAAGGTAAAATCCTTACCACAGGTTCCCATCATCATTGCTGATCAAATGTTCAAGTCAGGATCTCACAAAGTCCAAAGGCTGGTTCCTTTGCCTTCTTGGGTGAAAAAGAGAGAGCGGGAGCGAAAGAAAGAGAAAGCACTTGGAGTGTTTTGCCACTCATTTTTATAGTCCAGTCACCCTTTGAAATACATTATCCTGAGGGTTTCGCCTACACAAAGTTCCTTCCAGTTGCATGATGTCTGCGGTAAAAGAGGTTTCCATGGTGGTGTTTGTTAAAATTTAAATTGATCTGTTCTTGCCCCCCTTTGCTGCCAAAGAATGGCCACTTGACCGGTGATTGTCAATCAATTTTGACGCCTGGCTAGAGGCATCAGCTTGTCTTCTGTCTTTGAGAAACAGGTTTACCCCTTCCCCAGACTTGCCTGATAAACACATTGCAGTCATAATTTCTGTGTTTGTTCATAACTTTGCATGTAATGTTGCTACACACATTTCACCATAATATTATTGACCAGGAAGTTATTAGTTTTCAAATGACACCTCACAAGGCAAATTTTGTACAAAGACTATTACAGTGGTGTGTAGGGTGTGAGTAAAGGGTGCATTTGGTCACAGTAGGTCCATTTCTATCCTAGGTCTATGATGTTAAAACAAATTACAGAAAAATCCTGAACAAAAAGTTACCTCCTAGGATAGAGACTATAAGCCTTATTCTCCTGGGACTGATTCTCTTCTCAGTTTTACACCACTGACTCCAGTCCTAATTTATGCTGGTATGAGAGGATAATCAGGCTTCAGGATTCACTGATCTGCACAGCATCTCTGGATGGTAATCTGCTGTTAGGTTAGACAGAGATTCTCTCCCCATCCTCTAACACACTTACACAGCTTCTTCTGCAAACTTTCTGATACAGACAGCTGTAGCCAAACCCTTAAGGTATGACTTAAACCTCTTCCTTTTTCTCTCTGTGGTGCTTGAGATCACTAGTATTTGAAGCAGTTTCTGCCCTCTCCTCATGTGGGCTGGGTCCTGGGTTCTTTTTTTTTTTGGCACCTGGAGTCTCCACTCAAAGTGACTGCTAGTTTTGTCATATATCCAGGCCTGCTGACCTGTGAGAAAATCAGTGGTAATACTGCTAGCTTGCAAGGACTGGCAAGCCCATTATGCAAGGAACAATAAGGTAAATAAAACAAAGCCCTGCAAAGGAATGATACACCAGCATAACAAAGGGAAACTTTACTGGGAATGGGAAAATAGGATCTGGAGAATGGAAGGGTTAAGGTTCATTAACTATTAATGAACATTAATAAATAAATGAATTCCCTGCCTCCCAATACTCACAAACCCCTCCAGAGCCCCGCTTCTCTTTGGTGCCTCCTTCTCATCTGGCACCAGATGGTACCCCTGCGGTTGCGTATCCTGAGGTGAAGTATTGCAGCGCTGTGGCATTGACAGGCTTAAATAAAAGTTGCCTTACTTCACCCCTGGGTTGGGTAGGATCCTTTCCTGACTCCAGCTGGAATAACAGGTTCCAGGGTCTGGAATCCTCCTGAGGTTTTGACCGGCTCTCAGAAGCCAGGGCTGCATCAGATCTCTCCCTCTAGCTGTGGGTTGCTACAGTGCTGGAACTGCCTGGTCTATGCAGCTAGAGTCTCAGAGCAGTGGGAAACTCCCTTCAGGGAACGTAGGAGTTTAGCAGGGACTCCCCGAGCTGCATTGTCTCTCCCCCAGCTTCCAAACTCAAAACTGAAATGACACTCTCCCTGCGTCTGTCTGGCTGTTCACTCACTGGGAGTGGCTAAGCCTTGTCTTGTCTTTGATCTCTTGGACTGCTTGCTCAGATCGCCCCATGCAGACACCTCCCTATTAGCCTCAGCGTGAGGTTCTAGTTTCTTCTGTCCCTACCCCAGACTCCAAGCATGCTGGGAATGACGTCAGAGGACTGGGACAGCTATTTTAGCTGTAGTCCTTTTGGTAGGGCCCCCTAAAGGTTCAGACTGGTGCTCCAGAAGTTGGCAAACTCCAAGCAGGGGTTCCCTAGTACTTTGCCACATGACCAGAAAGTGAACAAATTCAAGCTACTACATTAAATATCTTGCCTCCCTTTTCAACTTTTCAGACCAGATCCTCATTTGGTGTGAATGGGCATAGTTCCACTGACTTCCGTGGAGCTATGGCAATTTACACCAAGTAAGGATCCGGCCCCACATCTCTACTGAAGGAACTAGAGCTGGAGAAAACCATTAGGATGAAAAAAATTGCTAAAACAATAGGTAAATTGAAGATTGTTAAAGTGAGATGAATCATACAGCTGGAGAAACGTGCACTCAGGATTAGCAAGAGGTGATCTCTGTCACTTTTAGAAAATTGCTGCATAGGTGAGAGAGGAAGGGATAAGGGGAGAGGGAGAGAATGAGATGTGGGAGAATAATTTGCAAGATAAAATGTATTCAGCCAATTTTGCCTTTGTCCTTGTTTATGAATTGCCCATGGCCGGACTATACTGTTCTTTTCCTTCAAAAAAATGATTTAGTCAGAACCCTTCCAGCCTCGTCTGTGGCAGAATTTAAGTTGGAGGCCTAACTCAACGGAATAGAGTACCACGCTGATTGTGGCATGTGTTTTTGAAAAACAGGACATGCTCACAGAGAGAGGCATGTGTACTTGCTGCGTAAAATAGTGAAGAGTACTGCTACTTGTTGTACAAAAGTGGAATGACACTAACAAGAATGAAAGAGTGTTCTGCAACTTCTTCCTTTTACATCACGTATGGCCCTACCAAGTTAACAGCAAGATAGAAACAGTGCTGGAAATGGAATATACTTTACATACAGCACTGAAGACAAAATGCATTTGTAGAGTGAAATTCTCAAATCCTATATAAAAACTGGATCACTGAGCTTTTTGTTCCTGATTCAAAACCCATTGAAGTCAATGGAAGGATTCCCATTTTCTTCAACAAGCTTTCAGCCATGCCCTATATGCATGTCTGACCTGAAACCAAAGTGATGAAATACACTTATTGGTAGCAGTCAGAAGAACCCTAAATAGGATTGTGTGTTTTTGTTTAACTTGGACAAATCAGGACATTAATGCAACAGCATAGTAAAAGGAATTGGGGGATATAGGCTTGCACTACTTAAGTCAATAGATATCTGTCACTGTCTTCAAGGGCAAACTCATCCCTCACATCTCTGAAATAACTCTTGCTACTTTTTTCTAACATCAGACCAGCTGCCTTCAAAGTGATCCAATCCTGAAAGATATGGAAATAATTCATTATACTATGACGTTCTTCCCAGCATTTTGCAATGACTTTTGAAGTAGATCCTCAGCTGGAGGAAATGTGCATAGCTGCCCTGAAGTCAGTGGATTTGTTCCTATTTAAACTAGTTGAGAATCTGGATCTTCTTAGTATTTTGTTTTGCAAGACGGGTGTGCAAACACGTCCTCATAATTTTACGCTGATGTTTTGCTGTTGCATTTTTGCTGGGGCATGGAAGGGAAGATATATTTGAGTGTAAATCATAAAAGACATGGGCTAGTGAAATGCAAATTATCAAGGCTCTTCGCACAAATAAAAATTCAAAAGTAAACTTCTATGACCAAATTCTCTTCTATCGTCAGCACTGTGGCTTTCAACTCCAATACTGTGCTCTTCTTCCATGTGGTGTTCACTCCTTTACATCCAGTTGAGTTCTATGCATGTAGGAAGAGCAGAACACAAGTTGAAATCCAGGATGTGGATCTGAAAGCAAAATTAATGCTCTTGATGCTTTTTCTAAACCTTGAAGAAATGTTGCATTTGATCATGTACCAACTCACTGCTTAAAGTTGATTCAATAATATGCCTTTTTTATTATTCCCTGCAGTGCAGTTCACTCTGTCTTGCATCAGCTTCCTCTGTTCAACATCCCACACACGTATCCAATCTACATCTTGACTTATGCTGAATCTACTGCACATATTGCTAAGAAAATGACCATGCTTTCGTCACTGCAGTTTCTGCACCTTGGAATCATATGGTTCGGGCAGTCCTGGCAAAAGTCCGGCATTGCTGAAGAAAGCAGTAATAAAAATTTCTTGTAGAGCCAGCACAAAATTTTACACTTTTTCCTTGCTCTTTATTTTAGTTGAGTCTCTAAATGAGAAGTTAAGAAAAAAATTAAAATACACTGGACCTTGTTTTGTGTATCTAATTTTATACTCATTTCAACTTTGCTACAAAACTGTTAGAGAAGTGCTACTATTAAAGTGCCACGAAAAAGCTGAATAAGATGCTTGATTTAAATGGACTCACATGCACACAAATGGTAAAGTTATAAATACAGAGAAGCTTTATGTTTTCCTTTCTATGGTTTAAAAAAAATTTTATACAAATTTGGAATGGTTGTTCATACAGAATACTTGTCTTTTTTGCCAGGAGGTATGACTGCATTCTAATTAGAATTACTCTTGAACAGCCATCAAACCGTATCTTTGTATATTGAGTTTGGATGTAAATCAGCATTAATTATATGCCACTATAAGCTTGATTACAGAAAAGAATGTTTACAAGGCAGGCTTGTGTTTGTGTATGTATGTTCAATAGGAGTGCCTAGGGTAAACTATAGACACAGAGCCAGGCTCTAACCTCTGTTTAACCCTTGCAACCACGGTAAAACATATGGAATGGTAGGCATAGTCAATAAGCATTTGACTCAAATTGTGGTCTGCATTCGCATAGCAACATACTCAGAGATTTAAATGATCATCCTCAGTTGTTCAGGAAAATTTACAAGATTTGAAGAAATGACCCCTCTTATCCACCACCCAAGAGAAATGTACCAGGTATGTATATGCAATTTACACTCTAGCCAGTACTGTATCCTGTAGATAGCATTTACACCATGTTAGAACTGATTGATGTGTTTGTTGCCAGCAATTAATCATTGGATTTTCTATTTGAGAATGTTCACAGATCATGGATTTTACTAATTTTCTGGTTATTCAGTATTGACTAGCAAATAATTTTCCTCAACACAGAGAGGCCTATGCATTGTTCATGCACTGTTCATAGAGAGCACCCCATCAAAGTATTTTGAATCTGCTGTTTGAACTGTGTAATTAGGCAGCTAAATCACTTAATATGGTTTCTGTTCCCTCACTGGATGGTCTAATGTAAGCACTTCCAGTGTGAATATGCTTGTTAACGCACAAGCACCTAATATGGGTGAATAAAATTTGTTCCTGGAACAAAAAGAAAAAAGAAAAGGCTCTGAACATGGTCAGATTGAGGCACGATTCAGATGAGTGAACATGTTCACTAAGACTTTTTCCTGCTATTCGCACTGATTTAGCCGAGAGTTATTTGTGACAAGGAAAGAGAGTGTTGCAAACAGAGATGAGTTGAGGAGGCCGCATTTGGCTCTGACTTAGATTTAAAGGGTTGGATTTGACACTGACAAACTCTTGTGAGGTATTCTCATGAAGTTACCACCCACACCTGTATATAATTTTAAAAGGATTAGGGCTGCTTGAATATTTTCAGTTGAAACTGTTTCACCATAGAAAATTGGGTTTTTGATTAAAAGTAGTGTTTTGTGAAAAGTGTTTGCTTTCTGTAGCAAATTTCTCATTTTCATTAAAATCCAAAACTTGAAAACTATTGGTTTTGGCTGGAAATGTTTGGTTTTACAATGAAAAAATCCGAATGCTCTGTGACAAATCAAGATGAAACATTTTTTTTCCCACCAGCTCTAGTTTGGACTGTAGGTTTTGGTTCCGGCCTGTCTCTAGTTAAGCACAGCCTGCTCTTCTTAATCCTAATCCGCTCTGACTATGTCTGCTATCCCTCTTTATTTCCCCCCTCATCCCTCCACACACACCAATGGTTACCTCAAGTCATTTGTTTGCCTGATAACATAAGCCAGACTCTGTGGATTGCCAAGGTCTCCCTGAAGGAAGAGAGGCCTGTGGCATGTTTGGCCCTGTTTGTTTTTCCTTTCCTGTGTTTGTTTTCTCCTGAACCCCAGAATGGGTGACCTCCAGCGGACCCAAGCCAGAAGGCTGAGTTTCTATCCACAGACCTGTACAGTGGACCACCTGGATGATGAGAGGCTGAGTGAGTATAGCACCCAGTCCACCCTAAAGGGGTGCTGGGGAAAGACTAAGCCTGGAATAGGCATACTGAGCTCAAAAGGAATATATTAGTTCTCGGAGAACGTTTGACAATGATCAGCTAAAACACTTGACAGTAATTTTGGGGTATCCAGCACCAGGTGTTCATCAGTGCTTTGCTTTTTACCACATGGCCAGTTGGCTTGGTCAAAAGCCTACACAAGTCAACGGCCATATTTCTAGTGACTTCAGTGGCCTCTAGCTCAGCCTCTAATTTTGTTTCTTACACAGCGAAATTCTGAATCCTTATTTGCTGTATAGCAAAAGACACACCGAGAGACTTCTGAGAAAAGAAGGAAGAGAAGTGACACCCTTGCTACAATGTAGACATGTCAGTAAGAAAAGCAACACTAAAAACTAAGCCAAATTCAGTTCTCATGTAGTTGCACGCAATTTCTAGTAAAGTCCATGGAATTTGTAGGCACAAATCTTAGGAAATAATCATTCTAATCCAGGAATGCAGAAAAGAGAAGATAACCACAGAGCCAAATTGTGTGTACTTTATGTAATTAATATAATTGACTTAAATGGGACTTTTCACAAGCAGGATTTGGCCATGAAAGCCTTGAAAGGTGCTGATCCAGCGGCCATCTAATCAATAAGAGTTTTTCCACAGAAATCTTAGATCTTGCGTCTATGGCTGTCATATAGCAAACTCATTATGCTTGACAGATAGTGTCTCACTGTTACATAGTGGAAGACCTAAAGTAACAGTAAATATTTTAAACAGCTTAACTGTCATTGAAATAGCTTTAAACATAAGCCTTGTTCAGGGTGATATGGCACAGGCAAAGCAGTGTCCTGATTCTTCTTCCAGGAGAACACTGATTTTTTTTCCCCCCACTGTTACTGACACCGCAATGTTCTACAAAATAATAGCCTCCAGAGGAATTACTCACATGTTTAGCGACTTGAGAAATTCATGTTGCCTATCCACAGAAACACTCCTGTGTTACCATGTGCAGCCAAACCCTGCTTGCCTTTTTTTACCCAAAACTCACACTTAAGGAGGCTTTGACATGAATTGTCCAATATTCTCTCCATGCTCCTAGGTGGTCGAATGACATGTCCAACCAATGGCATACAAACTCTTTTTTGTCACAGCTCATCTCTAACATCCCAGCTCCCTTTTGTGAGTCCAAAATGCATCTCTTGTCAGCCCTACATAGTCCTTAATAATGTAGGCTTTGTGAAATGGAATTTTCCATTCTTGCAACTCTGCCAACAAGCTGAGAACAGGCACCTCTATCTTGTATATATTTGACATCCTCTGCGAAGCAAACAGCCAAAGTACCTTTTTTTTTGGTCAGCATAATGCTTTATACAGTCTTCTGTGGGTATTTCTAGAAGTCTTTGTACTTCAGCAAATGATCTAAGTGTGAGTTAGCAGTGAAATCATACTTCTTTCTGCTGTCTGCAAAAGCAAAATTGCCCATCTTTCTCATCTCCACTGCAATACTGTAATCCACTTGCATTACTGCCTGCTCCAGCATTTCCATGTGCATCTTCAGGATGTGCCACTAATTCTTGTATAAAGCTATCAACAAATGTTGTTAAAGAATAAAGCTTTCAATTTGTGTTTGCTAAGTGTCTTTCTTTAAAAGATATGAGAGAAATTAATTGTTGTTATTAGTATTATTCTGACTTCATTCATTTATTTATTTACAGTAGCACCTAGAGGGCCAACTAAGAGCTGATCTCCATTGGTTCTACACACTGTACAAACACAGAGCCTGTAGTAAAAAAGAGTGAAAAACACACCAATGAAAATGCTACAAGATTTACTGGTAAGCGAAGAGCACTGAAAATACCAGTTCTGTCCTTCCATACACTAAAATGTACTCCATTAAAACTGGATTGAAAATCAACTGAAAAATAACAAAATCCTGAAGACAGTAAGTTCCAGGGAAAAAAATGTAATGATGGAAGTGAGTCTAGTTGTATTCTGTAGTTGGTTATTGATAAAGCTCACCAAATTGGAATGCCACCCTCTAGACCAGTTCTCCTACTATAATTGCTGCTCTCTGTAGCTCGGACTCATGGAATTCCTTCTGCAAAATTTCTAAAATTCTCAAACACCTGACATGGGACCTTCCAGTCAGGCTCCCACCACCATCTGCATAGACCACCGTTTTCACTGCATTGTGAGCGCTCAGGAATTTTTCCATTTAAAGAGCCTTCCACAAATTCAGATATAACAACTCAGTTCTTCAAGGTACAGAGTGCCCATGCTGGAGGTTCAAACGATGAAGTCCAGCAGCAGCTACTGAACTCTTATTTCCCTGCTGGCTTCTGTGTTGTCCTTTTTTTTTTTTTCTTGCTGTTCAGTGTTGCATCTTTTGTAGAGATGAGTAGAAGAGACTGTGCGTTTCGATGTAGATCTGGTGTAGCTTCAGGCTCCAATTCAGTGTTCAGGTGTGAGGGAGAATCGGGGATAGAATTTGGATTGAAGAGTGATGAAATTTGGTGGAGAAACGTGCCCTTTCCCGTTCTGGCTCTGCCCTGGAGCCAAATCCACCAGGCAGTTCTGATCCAGTTTCAAACCTAAACGACCTTCTGCCTCCCAAAATAAGCAATGGTTCAGATTTTAGGCTCACTTTTTCATCCATCCTTTTTTTTCCACTTGGCAGTGGTTAGCTTTAAATCCTTTTTAATATTCTGACTTTCAACTTTATAACTGACCGACTGACATGGATCAACTCGATCCATTCGTTGACAATTTGTCCAGATCCCAACATAAATTTAGCTCATGTAACAGACATGAAGGCACTTGGCCTATCCAATGTATCTTCACTAGTTAGGAAGGGTTATATTGTCATGTGAATCTACCAACCAAGAATGATGTGGACATATTCCATTCATTCTCCCTATGTTGTGTGTGCAATATGCCAGATTTATTTGATTAGTGGGGCTGTGACCCTCAATATAAATGTCAGTGCTGCTGAAGATTGATTTCAAATAGGAAATCTCTATCCTGACAGGAATAATAGCCAGGTGATAAGACTTATACTAACAGTTGTTGGAGTGTGGGGAAGCATTAATAATGAGTGGGAGAGCCATGATCATTCAGACTGACTGGCCACCCATTTAATATATTGTGACCAACACTCATTTTGACAAAATTCTAAATAACTTTTCAATAGAGCTTCACTGAATAGATCCAGAAGTAGGCTAGGAAAGAGGCAAACTTCTTCACCCACCCACTTCAGATAACTTGGGTAGCAGGTAGTCTTGCCTGTTTTAGCCTGCAGATTGCAGTTACGGGGACTCTAAAACAAGAACTATATCAGGGAAGCCGATTTAGTTTAATGGGAAGGAAAAATGGTTGTGTGCTTCAGACTTAGGACAAGGAGTATGGAGACCTATTTCAACTCCATTTCCAGCTCTGCAAGAGACTTGTCACGTGTCCCTAGATGAGTCACTTAATCTCTCTGTTCCTTGGTTTTCCCATCTGTAAAAGCACCTGGCCTTCAGGCTATATTAATTAAACACTCGTAAAGCCCTTTGGGAGCCTTAGGAAGCATGTGCTGGATACTTGTGAAGTATCATCATACTTCTGATAGGGAGGGCCAAGTATAGCCAACTTTATTGGTGGGGTATTTCTATAAATCCCATTTAATGGTGCAAATCCAGCCTGTGCCAAGGGTTTACATTATTTCTAAAAGTTTTGCGGCTGCATGCAGATGCAACTGATATCAGATATCCAGAATCAGCTTCTGAAATGTTTGTGTCTCATTAGTTGCTCCCACAGATTTGTTTTATTTGGATTTTGGGTTTTTGCAACCTGAAAATTACAGGTGCAGAATGGAAGAATTACATGTGTAGAGAGAAACCCATTATAACCCAGACCATAAAAGCAGAAGCATAAAAGATCAGATAAAGGTGAAATACACCACGTAAAATTTTTAGACAGCACAGTATTTAAATGAATAGATTCATAGACCTTAAGGCCAGGAGAGTCCATTATGATACTCTAGTCTGACCTCCTGCCTAGGGTTTTACCCACTGGTTCCTGCACCATGCCCACAACTTCTGGCTGAGTTATAGCATATCTTTTTAGAAAGACATCTAATCTTGATTTTAAAGACTTCCAGTGGTGGAGAATCCATCACATCACTAGATAAATTGTTCAAATGGTTAATTACCCTTTCTGTTAATCTTTCACACTTTGGATTTCACACGCTTGGATTTGGCTAGGTCCAACTTCCATCCATTGGATCTTGTTATGATTTCTTCTGTTAAAGAACCCCCCGCTCTCAGGTGCATAAAACAAAGGGAGGAAGACAAGGTGACAGTGGATAGCATAATAAACCACACCCGTATAATGATGTGATTATCTTGATTGAGAATGAGAGGAGATTTAAATACAATGTATAGATTTAAAACAGCAAGGTGGATTTCATTAATCTCTTGCCAGGCTTTAGTTAACAGTATGTTTGAGAATGTGGGGGGCTGGGCCAGGCCGACAAGACACAAAAAGAACAAAAGTGCCTATGTTTTAATTGTATTTCAGAAGAGGTGCAGTGTGTAAATTAGCTGTGGAAAAGATTTTTCTTGCACTCTTGGAGATACAGTAGAAACAGAAGCTCTTTACCAAAAGCAAACTCACATTTTATTTTCCTGCAAATATCTTTTACCATAAAGCTTTGGGAAACCAGGGCCAGTGTCAGAGACCTGAATTTTGGCACATTGCTTACCGGTGGCTAGGGCACTAGGTTAGGACTTGAAACCTGGGTTCTCCAGATCCCTGCTCCACCACAGATTTCCTGCATGATTCTGATGAAGTCACTTAGCCTCTTTGTGCTTTAGTTCCCCCTCTGTAAAATGGGGAGAATAGCGCAGTTCTGCCTCACCAGGGTATTGTGAAGATAAATACAATAAAGACTGTGAGGCAATCGGCTATGATAGTAATGGAGATTGTAGCAGCACCATAGTTCTATTTAGGGTCAATAGCATCCAAGGGCCCCTCCACCAACTAATATACACAACTCTGCATCACATGGGTTTATATTTTGTGGAGCGTTCCCTCATTTGACATCCTCTTGCCACAGGCTGATGGTCTTTCCAATGATGATTTCGTTCCCCGTGTATCCCTGTGGTTTCTTATTTATATAGATAGTATCAAAATGTACTTCCCCCACTTTCCAACCCACCAAAAAGTGAACACACTATGGAAAGAGTGTCAGTATCCCGTAAATAGTAACTCCTTCACTAACACCAATGCAACTGTATTTTCATACAAATGGTGGGCTTTTGTGTCGCCGTTTCATGTAAAAATATATGAAGACGCCATTAATGCAAAAGCTCCCATGGTTGTGAAAGTGAGTTACTGGCCAGGCAAGACATAACCTGAAAAATGTGATGTGCAAAAAACCTTTGTCCCAACTCTACAGAGGGTCCTTCTCTTGTTCCGTTTGGCAGGCTTCAAATTATCTACATGCTTGCCTTAACTTCCCTAGCAAACAAAAATAGGTGTCCCCCCCAAAAAGACATGATCTGCCTCTTGCAGATAAAATCCAGTTCATTTAGGAAGAATGATTATTTTTCTGCATTAAAGAACTGAGGGTGAAAATACTTTTGTTTATATTATTTCAATGCTGGTTGGAAAAAAATCTGATAATATATTGGTTATTCCTGATTGATAGAAGGGAAAAATTTGACAAATAGAAGTTGAAATTTATTAAGTTTGGGTGTATTACTTCTTTCTGCCCTCATAAATGCCATAAACCTTACAACCTTCGCTCTTTATACTTAGTTTTCTTAATGGTATCCTTTAAAATGAGGATGATAGCTTAATTCAGACTCTGTAATACTGTACACATTAGCTATAATTTGTTTCAATCTATTTTTTCCCATGAAAGGTCAGTAATAGCACTGTAGTTTACAGCTCTGATTGCTGACCTTAACACAAATCCTATAACTTTTGCTTGTTGTGTATTTTAACTGTTAAACTCAAGTCTAATAATAAATCCTATAAAAAGAAAATGTAAATGAATTAAGATAAAGAAATAAAACCCCACACCGTTAAGCATTTCACAGTAGAAGCACATCATGCTTTTATTTTTCATAAAGTTAAGTGTAGCCTGGGGATCCAAATGTAAATGAGCTCTTCAAAGCTTGTGTTGCCCTCCCAAGGCAAACTTAAGTAAAGCGACACTTCTAACCTGTAGTATCTACCAGCCATCAAGTAGTGACTACTTTGAAATTAAACGTCTGCAGATTTGGTGCCTCAGTGTGGGAGTTCTCACTCAGGCAAAACTCACATTGATTTTAAATGGGAGTTTTGCCGTGATGAATGGAGTGAGGCACATTACCCTCTTTCTGGCCAAGATAAATGACAAATTCAATGTGTATAAACTTTTTGCACATCAGAGGGAAAGGGTTAGTGCTAATATGCAGAGATCTGAGGGTGTAGTCTCTCAAATGCATAAAAAGCTATCCTTACACTTGCAGTATGATAACCCCTCTGGATTCTCCCTTACCAGCTAATCCAGACCAGTGAGTGTGTGGTATCACTGGGACCCATGGTGAACATGTGTTTATGAGAAGGTGAAAAAACACCATAACATATCTTGCCTGCAGTGAAAGAGGTGGAAATCCTTCCTGACCCTTGCATTGATCACCTCAAACCCTGAAACATGAGATTTGATTACTCCTATTTTATCATAAAATTCTCCATCACCATCTAAATCCAGTTCTGGTATTGGATCCCATAACTTCTGTAACAGTGAATTCCAGAGGCTGACTAGTTTTATAATCTGACAAGGAATTCAAAGTACTTGTCTTGTACTAATTCATCATTGCATTAACACATCATGTTTGTATATGCAAATAAAGCATGGGTTGTAGATTTTTAAAACAGTCAATCATTTTCTTAACAAGAAATATCTTACTCACAGGTACCCCCTGAGCCACTCCACTGAAATCAGGGCAGTTTGGAAAATTACCTAGACAGACTCCACATCTCCAAATCCAGTTTATAAGCAATCTCCCTTTCCTGTTATTTTGCAACAGAATTTAGCTAAGAAACCTGCTGGCATCTCTCATTGTGAGGTGAGTGAACTGAATTAAGCAAAGGAGAATTTGTGTTTGCACTCTTGCAGCACTGACAACACGACAGAACAACAAATTGCTTTGGCAACTGAAGGAGACAGTATCAGGAAAGAAGACAATCTCAGATTAGGTTTCCAGGATAACATCTCAAAGACTAGAGAGCAATAATAAAATCAAGAGTGTGTGTGTGTGTGTGTATATATATATAGAGAGAGAGAGTGGCAAATGGCCAGCTTCCCCCTAGTGGGTCTTGCACTTTTGCTTCTCTTAGTGGGCAAGGGCGTCGCCAGTTACCCTATCTTCCCAGGGAGGGGGGTAGGGACCCGGGCCCACCCGCTCTTCCAGGTGCCAGCCCAGGGGCTCTTTGAGTAGCAGCTATGTGCTGCTGGCACCTTACTTGCAGCTGCAGACTTTTCCCCTGGGCTACTTTCCCCCCTCTGTCTTTCTGCCTTCTTGAGCCCAGTATCTTCCTCAGGACTCCACCTCTCTCCCACACACCACTGCACTCCGTACTGTTCTTCTCCACAACTCCACACACCACTGTACTCCATTCTGTTCTCCTCCACAACTTCACGCACTCCTCTGCTCACCACACACCTACTCCTTCAGCTCCCACCCTGCCTCTCAGGAGTAGAGGGTGTTTATCAGGCACCTGGGTGGGGCCTTAATTGGTGTCAACTGACCCTAATTACCCTTTGGCTAGTCTACAGGGAATAAAGCATGGAGCATTCTAGCACTTACATAGCGCCCTTCTAGAACTTTCCCAATGCTCTCTGCCCTTGCTATACCACTATATATATATATATATAGTTGGAGTTGGAAGGGCATCTTTGAAGTGATTTAGTACTTTCTTTAATATACCAAGTTAGATTACATGAAAATCAAGGCAGTGGTTATATTAGATTAGATAGGCCTAGACTGAGGGTATGTCTATACTGACAGCGGCAAAGTCACTGCCGTCAGATTGATCTTGCGGGATCGATTGAGTGCTCAGAGTTGACCTGCTCAATCAATCAGGAAGTCAGCGCTGGTAAACCACCTCCTCAAGTGGCATAGCGCTGCCTTGAAGGGAACGCGGTTCCCGGCGGTGCGGTGGAGTGAAGACGGCGCACAGAAGGGAAGCACAGCAGTCGATGGGATTATGGAAGATACTCTGTGTAGCTTGCTTAACTCCCATCGACTGCCACCAAATTTTCACATAAGTGTAAACCAGGGCTGAGAAATGATCCTCATCCCTGGGGATGGGACCGCATAGGTGCACTGCCCCCATGAGCTGCCACAGGAAGGAATTGTGACTCAGAGAATCCAATAATTTCCTTGCTCCCATGAAGAAGTACTTTACTGCATCTCTATAAAGAGTATGTTTGACCATTCCCCTCCACCTCGCCCTTCACTTCTCCCAACCCATGCAGGGTCAGCTGTGTTGGTTGCCACATGGTTTCTACCTCCTCAAAATGGCACCCACCCACTTGCTTATTAATGGCTGCCTGGAGACTGGACTGGTCTCTCTACCACACCCTGGTTAAGCCTTCTGTAGGCACATGGGATTGGTGGCCTCATGTCCTCATACTGCCCTGGCATGGCTATATAGGCCATGTTACAGCATAGCCCAGAGAGAGCTGGCTAAATGTTGAAAAGTAAAATTCATCAAATATTTCCTTGAAAAAGACATAAAATTCACCAACTAAGTTATATGTTTCAACAGACCAGCGAAATGGATGATGGACAGATGGGTCAACCAAGTAAAGCGCAGACAGAATAGCTGTTGGCTACAGACTCTTTAGAATGTCACAACGTTCACACACAGAATTGTTCAGCCAGTCTTATGTAATCAGCTGTTATTACAGAGCAGTTTACCAAGCAGAACAAGGCAGAGTGAGAGCCCTTTACCCACTAGCTGTGGTTTATGCATTCAGGACAGCCAAGCACGTTCCTAAGAATATTCACCACATTCACATCCAAGATATGTTCCCTGTACCCAAAAGAGCATAGAAACAAAAATATCCCCAAGGCAAAGATGAGCTGAAATAAAAGCAGAAGAGTGGGGCGTTAAGACTCTTTCATCCTCTCCTCCTGCCCCTACTTTGCATGTGTCAATGTCAAGAATATTAAGTTGGTGGGTGAGCCGGTAGCGAGCCTCCTCTTTCCGCCCACAGCCCCTCCTGGGTTCACTTCTGTTCAGTCAATCAGGCATTCTCCCTCACTCCCTCGCCCACACGTTCCTCGCTGACAGCCCGGCAGCGCATGTGTTAGGAGTTACAGTAACTGCTTTTGCGATTTAACTTGGTATTTAAAAGAAAGGGAAGGGGGCGGTGAGAGACTACATTTCTAAAGACTGGTACGATACGGTCTGTGACCAGTTCAGTTCACAGCGTGGCACTGTTCCAGCATTACGCATGTGAGGCTTTTTAGGGAGTTCCCGGCTTTTCCCCTCAGAAACAGCCCCACCATGTTCAGTTTGTTGTAAGACCCCAGTGCTGGAACGTTCAAAAGGGCTGAAGGGAGTAAAATGCCCAGTTGAAATTCAGTGGGAGTTAGGTGCCTAAATCCCTTAGGCCCCTTGGCCTCGGTGCCAACCAAAACAGAAAACGCCCAACACCATTTACCTTCCACATTTCAGTGTTTCCCCACAGGTCCAAGTACTGCTGAGGCACTTTCCATTCCGAAGTGGCCTGGTGTGCAGTGGAACTGTGTAGACTGTACCATCTTTTCCAGCAGCCCACCCCCGTTCCTGGGGGTGCAGGCTGCTATCGCGAGGATAGGGTTATGGCCTCGACTCCTCCCAACCAACTATGGGGTGCTGCACTAAGGGAGAGGCCCTACCCTCAGCTCTACTGTTAACTCCAGTACCTGACTGAAAAAGGCTCCTGGCCTTCCGGCTTAGCTGATAGATCTAACCTGGAGAAGCTCTGAGCTGCCTCAGTTGTGCACACCCAACACCTGCATCACCTCAGGGCCAGACAGATGAAAATTAAAGGGGAATCTGTGAAGGAAAGTGGCTAACATCTCCATTGCCCATTATTCACCCTTCTCCCAGCTAAGACCTTCACTCAGGTCAGACTTCAGTTTAATAGGTGAGTCTTCTTCAGCAAGTACTAACGGAGGGTCCCATCCTCCATTCACTTAATGGGTCAGGCCTTAGTAACCCACATTATATAAGCAAATTACTGACAATTAAATCTTAACGTGAGTGGGGCAAACTTAACTCCACCGATTTCATACTTATTTGTCAAATATTACACTGGGGTGAATCTGTCCCACTGTGTAACAGATCCACACCATACCGCTTTTCTGTACCCTTTTCTTTTAGCTTCTCTTCTCCTTGGGTGAAGATCAGGACAGATAGCAGGACAGGTTGTTTTTGCCTGTCTGGAGCTACCGTGAATTTGTAAGTTTTGTTTTTCAGTGAGAGCTGCTTCCTTGTAATGTGTGACTTTGTGTCCTTTCTTTGCTGCAACCACATAGTGGTCTATATGCTAGTTAAAATGTCAGCCATATAGGTGGTATTTTAGGCTCCCATCAGCCTGTCTGCTGTTCACATAACTGGGTCAAACGTGACTCGCAATATACAAATGCAAGGAAAAAATGACACACAGATATTGCATATAACAGCAAGAATGGCATAATTTTCTTACTGTATCTACACTATTTGATAGTTCACTTATCTAGGAAGATACTCATGCTCTCCTATCACTTGATATGCTCTGCTGATCAGAGATATAATGTTCAGACACACAGTAAATTCTCAAGCTACCATTCAGTGTTAACACTTGCTATTACAAAATCAAAATGTCATTTTAATCTATTTCTTTTCCTTAACTAGATGTGAGACTCCCATGCATCACTGAACACCACTCTAACAGAGAAACAGGATTGTGACCAAGCCAGATAACCACAATAAACACAAAAATGCATAGTGACATATGACAGCTTATTAAAGAAAAAAAATCAAGGCCAAGTTTTCAAACTTGGATGCTTAATGTTAGACTCCTAAATCCATGTTTAGGCAACTAAATAAGTGGTCTGATTTAAAAAATGCTGACTGTTTTTTAGGACTCGATAATAATAAAGCTCTCATACATAAAAATCTGGCCTTGTTGGTTACAGCAGAATCCTAAAACTCAGAAGAGGTGGGTTCAATTCCTGGCTCTGCCACAGATTTCCTGTATGACTTGGGCCAACTCACTTAATCTCTTTGTCTCAGTTCCAAGCTATAAAATGTGACAAAAATACTTCCTTTTTCCCTCCCTTTGTCTCTTGTCTATTTAGATTGTAAGCTGTTTGGGGTGAGGACCTTCCTTATGTATTGGTACAGTGCTTACAACAGTGGGCTCTGATCCCATGTGAGACCTGTAGGTGCCATTAAAATAGAAATGAAGAACAATAATAGTGGTGTGTCTGTGACCTGACACAGTCCCAATGGATCTTTTGCCAAGAGACAATCTTACTCCAGTTCCTGACACTTTGCTTACTCAGAATTCCTTAGGCACTTCTCTACTGTGGAATTGCTGAAATAGTGGTTCAGGTTTCATCTCAGCCATCTGTGCAATGGTTTTTTGGTTTTTTTCTTTTTTCTTCTTTACTACTGCCAAAAGTTCCATGTTTGTGTATGTAGATTTCAAGAAGCAAGTTCACAAAATTGTCTGAGCAGGAGATTTTCTGTGTTGGTTTGTAATCCAAGTGGGCCCTAACTACAAAACTCAAATCTGGATCTGGATTTCACTCTGCCAAATTTCAGAAGTGCTTGGCTCTTAGAGATTTAGTACTGGCCTACTTCAGCTGCAATTATTTGGGCAGTGTGATTCCTTCAACATATCACATGCTTGTGTTCCTATGTCCTCTCAACATGCAATAAACAAAATGTAAAGTAACAGAGAAGACACACTGCTGTCACTGATGAGTGGGTTTTTATTCATTTAAAAATAAATTAATTCCTGCATCTAATGGGCTGAGGGATATAATGATGCAAACGCTAGAATTATTTTCATTCTGATTAAAGGCACCCTAGGTCCATCTTTTAAACAGTCTCATCCAGGGCCTCTGATTTGATATTTGTGAAATGCTTGCAGATACAGAATTGAATGCAATGGTTGAAAAATTTATCCTTAGTGTGCAATGTTAACAAGTTATTTACTTGGCTATTTCATTATCGAAAGGTGCCATTCCTGCTTAGTCATGAGTACAAAGTAACATGTGGTAAATACTGTACTTGAAACCAAGTCGGAAACGATGTGGAGTAAGATACTACTCAGCCTGAGTTACTAAGGGCCATCTTTAAGCATATTGAGTAGTACCTTACTTTACAGATAACTCCACTGATTTCAGTGCGAGTATTTGAATGATAAAGTGCTAATCATTGTAAGGGCTATAGAATCTGGCCCTCAGTAAAGGCTATTCCAGTAACCTAAGTAGAGCATCATTAAACTGTAATAAGGAAAACACATTCATTTTCATGCATGGGATTTGAAGAGACATGGCAAAATGTTGGCAGGTTCCAAAGCATCTTCCAAACGTCCAGGCCAGGGGAGTTGGCTGCAATGCAGGCTTTGGAAGCTGAGGAATAGTGAGGGGAAAATAGCAGAAGGGTCCCTTTTCACTTCATTTGGATAATTCATATTTGACTGAAATTGTTTGGATGTTGTTGGAGCATATGAGCTGTATTCCACCCTACTAATGGCTGCATTTCAGTGGTGGAAAATGAATTATATTATCTATTTCTCGCACAGCCTCTTGGTGTCCAGTTCTGCTTTATGAAAGGCACTATGTGAATGTAAGACATTATATTTTCAGCAGCGGCAGTAGCAGAAGAAAGTAATTGGAAGGAAAGTGCTTTTCAGTTCTGTAAAGGTTGTTAAAGAAATGAGGAGGCTTAAAAGCCACTTATTGTGAACCCACGGCTGTCATTGATTAACAAACTCTAAAAGCCCTGACTTGTGGTGTTTTCTGGCTTTGGGGCATACAGAGGAAAATTACATTAACCTTTACTGCATTTTTCATATTTCTAATCTGCGATTTCACAAACTACTTTGGAGTACATAACTCTCTGCAAGTCTGATGTAAATGTGTTTGTTTCTACAGATGCCCACAACCCAAGGACAAGTTTTGATGTAGTACCTTACCTTAAACAAGGGGCCTTCTCATTGCAAATGCTGCCAAGTGTGAATTAAGTGAGCAAATGAGCAGCTGTGCTAGCAAACTATTCTATAATTGAATCTTATTGTCAGGATCCCCAGTTGTGTCCCTCCCTCCCATGTTCAGGTACCAGCACTGGAGTTCTGCAAGTCTTAGTTGATTTAATCAGAGAAAACTTCAGTGTTGAGGGCCACTTTAATGACTGCAGTTAACTCAGACACTTGTATTTCATTTAAAGAGAATTCAGGTTTATCCTATAATACAAGTGTAGTGTAGAGAACAACACTCAGTTGGTGGGGGTAAGTGAATGGACAAGATGATATAAGGTGTTTTGTTTGGGGAGGGGGTAGTTTCGTATATAAGACAAAGCCCCTAATATTGGTACAGTCCGATAATATCAGGATGTCTAGTCACCCTAACTGAGGCTTCCATTCAGCAGTATCTGGTGCATTACAAAATCTGCCCTGCTATGAAAGTTGAAAAAATAATTAGTACTGACATTTTATCTGTCCAATTTTGTCTTCTTCTTCTGTTCAGTAATTGTCCATGAGCTGGTCATAATTTTCTTCAATGTATTGGTCGTTCAAAATCACTTGTGGATTAGTTTGAGCAAATCATTCTTAGGCTATAGAAATTGCCTCCACTTCCCTGGAGTGAACTTCAAAAGGGTGGTGATTGGCCTGTAAATCCCACTATCCCCTCCTCTTGACGTTTTTGTTGAGACAGATAGATTACTTGCTCCTCCTTCATGGATCTGTTAGTAGTGACCAAGTAACCTCTGATATTATTCAAAATCTTTGTGGATGATGCAAAATTCCTTAATTATTACAGTCCAGAGAGAGTTGTGAGAAACTCCAAAAGGATTTAACAAAGGGAGGTGAGTGGGCAGCTTGATAGCAGATTAAATTCAGTGCTGACACGCACATGGTAATGCATGCTGGAAAGAACAATTTGGCTATTCACACAGCCTGATGGATTCTAAATTGACTGTAACCACTCTGGAGGAAGACCTGGGTGTCACTGTGAAAAGCTCGATGAAAAATTCTGCTCAGGGTGCAGTTGTGATCCAAACAGCAGACAGAACGTTAGGCTGTATTAAGAAAGCAATAGGGAATAAAACTGAAAATATTGTAATATCATTATATAAAGAATGGGATTGTTATAGGGGATGTGATTAGAACAGTTTACAGAATGTAATTTATTTACATTGTCCTCATAATAAAAGAACAAGGGGGCCTCCAGTGAAAATGAAAGGTAACAAATTTTAAAATGATTCAAATTCAATACTTACCGTGAGGAACTCATTGCCACAAGAGGTCATTGGGGCCAAGACGTTAGTAGAATTTAAAGACAGTATTAGACATGTTTATGAATACTATTGACAGATCCATAGGATGGATATAATGGGCACTTCTAACTGCATGGGGTTGAGAGGAAGGTTCCAACAGGGGCAGGTTGCTTCATAGTTATCCATTACAGCAGTTTTACACCTTCCCCCGAAGCATCCAGTACAGGTCACCTTCAAAGAAAGAAAAGCAGATTGGATAGACCATTGGTGTGATCTACCACTACCCTTTCTACACTCCAGTCTACCTAACTTTAGCCTTCAGGGCAACCAACAAAGTAAGTCTCCCTCCCGTATCCCACAGGTTGTATCACCAACAGAAAGCAAGTCCCCTACTGAATAGCAGCAGAAGAATAAACACAGTCCTACTAGCACTGCCTGCACCCTGTCCTGTCTATGGCCTGGGACCTGATGCATCCCAGAATCCACCTGGGAATAGAGAATCCTGGTTCTGTTTAAATTCTCTACTGCGTAAGGGGTCTATTAGCCCCTTACTGAAACTGAGTGGGCCTTTTTGATTGGCCATCTCTGGAGGAAGCAGGACCCTGAAACAGACACAGCCCCCGGGCCAATGGAGAGAGGCTAACTCAGGCCAGCCTGGGCAGGGCGGGGCTGAGCTAAGGACAAAGCAGACAGCAGCTGGGAAGCCACAGAGGAGCACAGAAAGAGGAGCCACAGAGGAGCTGAGAAAGCCTGGACAGTGGGCCTGCGACGTGTGACACAGACTGTGAACCCCCTTCCACTCCAGAGACGCTGTTTGTGGTGCCCCTGTGCCAAGGGGCAGTGTTGGGTGTTTCCCTTTAACCTTTCTCCTCTTTTCTTATTTTTATTTGGTTTTTGATTGCTGTTTGTGTAATAAATTGTATTGCTTTGCATTGTATGCAAGGATTAGTGGGTCAGGGAAGCGCCCAGTGCAGAGTTAGTACCCCGGAGTGGGGACACCCTAGCCCCTGCCCTAAGGGACCATGGCAAGATTGGGCGTTGAGCCACAGGAATCCTGGGCCCTGCCTTGTTGGGGTTACAGGGACCCCGCCACACAGGAGAGTGAGAGGGGAGCCCTCGAGGTCAGGTGGGCCTCTGGGTAAAGAGAGTGGGAGCAGGGACCCAGATCCTTTTTCTAGTCAACTCTAGCGGGGTAGTACATAAGCAAGGAAGGTTCCCCACAATAGCAGGCCCGTTCCCCCGCTTACGTATAGAGTGTATGCTCTTTGCACTGAATTGCTTAAAAGCAGGGGTCAAAGAGAACTTGATTCATAGTGTACATTCAATTAAACACTTTAAAACTACACTGCAAGACATGATAGCCAATAAAATGCTTTTCAGTACCCCACAGAAATCTGTCTGAAAGCAGGCGATCCAGCACTGCTTTGTCGTCAGGCCTTAACAACAGTAATAACATTTTGAGACCAGCCGGGGGAAGCAGGTTATACTGTAATGCTACACTGCATCGCCAAGGGTCTTTCTTAATCACTGGTGTCAGCCCTGCTGTTCATAGGCTGTGGTGGGAAACTGCTTCTTTGGAAAAGCTTTTTGCAGAGGGAAGAGCATACAGCTGTAGCCTTTCACTCAGCTAAGCCGTGACTCACTCACGTTCCTAAGACTGCTGTACTTTGAGATAGCAAATTGGCTACTGAACCTCTAGATGAGATCAAGCAGCTGATAGGAAACTGAGAAAAGACTGAGCAGAGGCACTCAAGCAGCTCCCATTCAAAGCAAACTGCAGAGCTGAAGGGCTGTTTGCCTGGTACACTGACTGTTTTATGGTTTGAATGATGTTGACGTTGTGGTTATTTGCTATCTACTTTTTGGGTTTTGTCCCAGAGGCAAATTAAATCAATTTATGATCACACTATAACTATTTACAGGATAATGCAGTTAGGCTATTTTGTAGAGAGTTACAACAGAGTTCCTGTTAACTATTAAGGCTTAGCTTCTTTTTCTCCTTATCTTCTACATCTTGTAAATGATATCCTGTTAATCTTTCCTCTGTCCCTTTCCCAAGGGGAGTGATCTCAATGAGCCACCGTCATGCTGTGTCTTAATGAAATGCAATGTGAGGCAACTGGGGGCAGGACATTTAACATGTACTATGACTGGATATATTTGTGATACTTCTATACAACTTGCAGTAGATGTCTAATGGATGTTCTGTTTACTTTGATGCAAGAGCTGACCATAGAGGATTTATAGGTTTCCAAGAGAAAATAATTAAATGCTCTCAAGTAAAATTGTTTCCATTAGAAACCAAATTGTTCCTCCCAACACGACTGATCATGCTGGCACTATGTTTAGCTTTTTTCACATACAGTACAATAATTTTTGTTTCTGTTTAACTTTCGTAAGTGGCCATTGTGTAGTAGGAAAGGCATTGGAGAATGGAGGCTAAGTCCTCCTTGAAGAAGATCCACTTTGAAGATGGATGAACTGAGTGGTGAATTTACCAAACAGGTCAAATATTAGTGTTCTTTTGAAGATTACAGAATGCATTGAGCTAAAGGAAATCTCCATTATCACCTGAAAGTAGAGCTCTCTTTAGCCCACTGCAGTCTGGGTGCTTCAGCTGCAGACATAAGGGCCCAGTGTATGCAGCAGCCTTCCAGTCCTACTGTCCCTAAAGTAGAGAGAGACAAGCTGGCTGCCCTTTCTCCAGAAGATGTCAAAACCTAGGGTGTTGAAATGGGGTGTATTCCTACTAATTGACACACTCAAACAAACAGAATGAGAAGAGTGGGCCAACCCGCCAGCTCTTGAAGACTTTGTAAAGAAGGGAGACAAAAATGTTGGAGGGCTGGATTGTGTCCCAGACCTGTACTATAGATTGCAAGATTTGGAGGGTTTGTGTATTTTTGTGATTCAAGCTTCCCGAATACTAAGACTTTCGGATAACAGAGTTGAATAGTGGCTAATCATAGATTCCTAGTGCTTTAACCAGTAGAATCAGAGACCTCTAAGAAGCTAGGCTGGGGTAGGGTGACAGGGCAAGCTAGGACATTATACCAGGAATAGGCCTTGCTCTTGTTTTGTTCTTGGGGTCTTTCAATTTTTTAAATGTTTTTACTGTCTTTATTTCAGGTTGAAGAGGATAAAATTGAATAATGGATATATATGGGTAGTTATGGCCCATTAGCTAAGGGTTTTTTTCTTTGTACATTGTTATAAAGTTTGAGTAATTGTCTTGGTGGTCATGGAATGTTTAGTGTGTGTTTAATTACAGAGAGGCTATCAATCATTTTTCCTGGAGTAATTTTTGGCACCATGTCATTATATTATAACTATTTCTATATTCATGTGTCTGTACCTTTGTAAAGTTTTTTAGATTTCAATTAAGCTTTTTACTGGCAATGAGACGTGCATACTAGTTATGCTAATTGCTGCTTGGAATGATGTATGCTATGCTACTTCTTAATCTTTAACAGTATATGAAATATTTCATCTTTCAACGAAGACCATCCTTTTACACCAGATAAATATTGCGATGCAAAGATTTATTTAATACTACTAAAGTGAACCTCTAATTGGATAGGGGCCTTCCATTTATAATAATACAGAGTTGGGTCCTGATATCCTGACTCAAAATGATTTTCACTTTATTTTGTGAGTAGTCTCACTGATTCAGTTAAAAACATTCAACTTGGTCATAGAGTAAGGTACTCTTCAATGAGAATAAGAATCTGGCCTGCAGTTGGAAGAGAGAGAGAACCGGATTCAGGGTGAAGATGGAATATGGACAATATTCCATGCTGAATTATAACAATCTGAAAAGTGTTCAGAACTCGAGCCTACCCATATACATCATAGTACCCTGTTCCATTCATCAACATTTCTGTTATTTCTGTTTCTGGCGATCACTTTTCAGATGACTTTATGACAAGTGGAAGTAGGGACATAAATGTGCACCATTCAGGATCGCAGAGGTACTGACAATGTGTTGTCTTTATTCTTTCTTTCTTCTCCTTTCATCATTTCAGTGAGCTTCCTTTCCCTATTGCAAGGGACTGGAGATTCCCCAAGGTCTATGAAAAGTTACTTGTGTCAGACAGAAGAAAAGAACGAGAAAACATTTTACTATCTGAATTGGTCTTTGTTGCTTTTGTAGTTTGTAAAATGATGTGACTGCTGCAATATTGCATATGCTGTCAGATCTGTTCAGTATCATGTTATCCTGGTAGCGGTGTTCAAGATTCCTGTGAAGAATCAGATTCTCGCTGGCCCTTGCATGGGTGTGTGTGAAAGTGCAAGGAGCTCTCCCCTCCTTGGATGTCTTTCCTGAGCAAGTCACTCCAAGGAGACAGGGAGGATCATGGCTTGAGACACAGTCCCTTCTGGAGTTCCTGTTGCGATGATGTAGCTCCCTGTGATGGCGTTTTGGCCCCACACTGACCTCTACGGGGTTAATAGAGTTCTCGGGAGGCTGCGCAAGAGGCAGCCAATTAGAGAGAGGCTTAGAGGAGTAGCTAGTCAGGGCTGGCAGGCCCATATAACAGAGCTGCAGGGCAGGGCAGGGTCAGTTACTCCCTGGAGCTCAAGGAGGGAGGACTGGGTTCCTGGCAGGCAGGAGGAAACAGCTAGCACCTTGGACAGAGTAATGCTGCTAGCATGGGCTGGGGGAGCTCCTAGCTGGCTGCAGGGACTGGCAGGCTGAAGCAAAGGTAAAGAAGGTGCTGGGGCTGCGAGAAAGCGGCCCAGAAAAAGGTACAGAGGAGTTGGAGGGGACGCAGTATGTGGCTACCATCTACAGGGTCCCTGGGCCAGGACCTCTACAGTGGGCGTGACCGGTCCGTGCCTAGGATAGACCACCTGAAAATGCCAAGGTCAGGGCAGGCTGTAAAAGGAGAGCAGATTCTCCCAGCACTGATGAGTGACACTGAAGTCAGACTTCCCAACCAGCCACAAACAGTGCTTCTGATTCCCCCACACTGGTTATCAAGAAGCTAACACAAAAATATACACAGCCCCCTTTACTGCATTTCAGTCTCTGGCTCCCAATCAGCCATTAGGTCCAGTAAAGAGATAAGTTATTTAAAACTCTATGCACTTCACCA
The DNA here is from genome assembly GCA_007922155.1 of Mesoclemmys tuberculata. Lineage (NCBI taxonomy): Eukaryota > Metazoa > Chordata > Testudines > Chelidae > Mesoclemmys > Mesoclemmys tuberculata. The sequence continues at coordinate 10,830,497 of ML675617.1, read as the reverse complement.
AAAAGGTTCTCCTGACCCTAAAGGGTCAGCCACATTACCAGATCAATATAAGTTTGGATCTTACCCAAAATACCACACTGCCAAACAACCCTTTAGTAACTAATAATAAAGGCTTATTATAAAAGGAAAGAAACAAACTGTAAGAGAAATGTTAAATGATTAAAGCAATCAGATACAAATGATTGGAAGTCCATATATATTGGGTTGTAGTAGAATTGTGGAGTTTGTAAGCTTGTATAGTCCCTCTGGTGTACATCCAATACCTGGATGGGTCTCAGTCCTTTGATTCATAGCTTCAGTTGTACATGAATTGATCCAGAGGAATGAATACTAAATAGTCCATGTGCAGAGTTTGTTCAAATTCTCCCAGGAGAATTAGCCGGGTGATTCCAGGCTGCTGCTGGGATCTCAGTCTTGCTATCCAAACTTTCCCTGACAAGCTTGGACAGATTTGAGATAAAAAGGATTAGTTCACTAGAGTCTTTTAGAGATCCATGCAGGATGACTGATATTTTCTTGACAGCAGGTATCTCCTTGAACAATTAATAGATGATTACATGGGACTCTGAAGTACCATCTCCTATGTCCTGAGCGCACCCACAACTAGTTACATTAGCACAAGGTAATTGGCCATTTACAACCATTTACAGGTAATTACTACTAAAATTTCAAAGAGAAATGCAAAGAATAATATTTTTACATTCCAAGTTCCATCTAAATGTCCATATGTTCCTTTTGAACATTTAATCAATAGAACAGTGACAGACAGGAAAGCAGTTTATCGACATTGCTAACCTCTAACAAGAGCTATGTAAATAACATCAAATAACTACCAACAATGTACTTGCATATCAAAGCTCCAGTCTACTTATCAGGAAGGACCCTCACTACCATTGCATTTTCTTATAATATATCTTGAAAGGTCAGAGTTGGGCCATGCAACTTGCAAAGTTGCTTGGCTTTTTCGGGCCTAGCGTCACAGTGGACAATTATGGAATTGGCCTCAGAGATAATTTCTTCTGAACCCCCATTCATCAGAGACTGTTTTAGGCCCTAATTGAACTATCAAAGTCGTCATGATGCCGTTCTACAACAGACCTAAACGTTTGAAAAATACATATTTTAATTTGTATTACAGAAGTGCCTGGAGGCGCCAATCAAGATCAAGGCCCCATTATGCTAAGCACTGTACTTACACCCAGCAAGAGACAGTGCCTGCCCCAATGTTTACAATATGACCAGACGAGACAGGGAGCATGGGAGAAAGGAAGTATTGTTAACCGCATTTTACACATAAGGAACTGCCATACAGTTCTAATCAAACAAAAGTTATTTAATCTTTGCTGAAGTAGTGCATGTAACCAATTTTTCCTGGATCAGTTAGACCTGCCCTTATCAGTGTAGTGGGGAGGCAGAACAAAATGATCAAACTATAATTCTAACTGCTAGGATTTTAAAAGGTTATGGCCTGGATCCCCAAAGGGATTTAGGCGTTGCAACGCACAGGGTCACAATGGCTAATTTTTAGGCACCTAGGAACCTGTTCACAGGAACAGCACTGCAATCCACAAAGCCTGAGTTGGACACCTAGGCTACCTCTACAATGAATGGGGAGAGATTGGCACCTTAGAACACAGTCCACAAAAGCCAGCACACAGGACAGAAGCCATCTAGCTAGTCAATGGGAGACGCTGACAGGGGTGAATGCTAAGCCCTCCCCTTTCCAAGAGATCGGCATTTAAATCTAGGCTGCAAGGACATGCCTACCTCTGCTTGTGAACCAGGAACTGGGGGGAAGATTGCGCCCCTTTGCCTGACTCGGCTGTGAGGCCTAATCTGGTAGGCAGACTCAGAACATGATTAATTCTACACAAAACACCTGGGGGGGAAGGGGCAGTGAGGGGAAGCAGCCTTATAACCTTCAGCTGAGGGGCTAGCATAGTCACTTGAGACGTAGGAGACCACTGATTCAAGTCACACCTCCGCCTGATGAGGAGATGGGATCTGCCACCCGTGATGTGCGTGCCCTAACCACCGAACTGCTGGATACTCTGATGTTAGGCTTCCAATTTCACCTATTCCAGTTGTACCACTTTAATTGTGTAATTTAAATATTATTTGGGCCCAAGAGTGAGACTCACTCTCTCTCTATATATATATATATATAAATACATATAGCCCTCTCCCCTCCAGCTGTGTTCTGTGGAGTTAGGAGGTATCTGAGCATGCCTACCGCTTGGGACTCACGTGCAAGTTTGGTGGAGTGCCTGTCTTCCCAGTTCATGGATCACCCTAGGGCTTAGGCAAGAGATAGGCATCCAGGTGCCTAGGGTGAGAGAGCAGCACGCATGCCCGGAGGCAGAAACATGGGAACTCTTTGGGCAAAAATATAGGCTCAGAGTGAATTTAGGCCCCTGCAGGTTAAGACGTTTGCTCAGGGGGAGTTTTGCGGATCACAGTGGAGCCTAAAAATGGGATGTGGGCACCAAAGACCCATTGTGGATCTGGGTCTAACTCCTCAGTGAATCTTCAAGCTACACATTATGGATGCTGACATCCTAAATGTTCTTCAAAAAATGAGCTCAAGCTGACCTTCGTGTGTAATTTACAGTTACTTTGGATACGATTTGTATTAAACAGCCTGGGGGGAAAAGCTACAGAAATCCTTTGTACTGAAGCAAAATATCTACTTGAATACATACTGTCCTCAGCAGCCTGGAACATATGATAAAAAGATACTGTAGTTTCTAAAAGCCAACACAACCGAATAAAAGTGTCTTCTCTCATATAAACTAATCTTCTGAACAGATACAGAGCCAGACATCTGAAAATCCACCAGCTTTAACAGAGTCACACCCTTGTAACTGAGATCCCAATCTGTCCCAAGGACTCTGTCCAGAAGCTTGTGGTTATATTTGTATGCAGTGAATGCACTAAATTGTTTTACTGTTTGAAGGGTTAGTTTTACTTTCTACATATATTTTGTTTTGCAAGTAATTCTGCCCATTTTTTCTCTTATAATACTTTGTATTGTTTCAGTCAGCAAGAAATAAAATATTACAGTAAAAGTAAGGAACAGAAATCATATTGAAAAATATCCAATGAGGGAGAATTACACACTTAATACAGGCCAAGGATGCAATTGATACAGAGTCTGTATTTATATACCAGGGTCTCATTGAACATAAAATCCAGCATCTCTATTCAACCAAATAAAAAAGAAGAGATGTATCAAATAATATCAATGAAGTCTTCATTCAGGTTCACATCTTGATATGCCTATGCCAGTCAACTTTCTCACAGGTGTGGAAGGTACAAAGCCCAATATTATGGATATTTACGTCAGGGTGCCTCTCTTCGTGACTGAGCACAGGGGATTTGGAGATACCATGGGAGTAGACCAGGGAGGGATAGTGGCTACTGATCAAGAGCTATGGTTCAAAAAGCCTCAACACTTCTTCCAATGGGGGAGGCAGTGACCCCAGTTGCTACTACAGGCCAGATGCAGCTATGTGTAAATGTTCCACTCCAAGCTGTAAGATTAGGTGGGAAGTTTTCCTTTCCCAGCAACCTCGCTTGGATCCTGTTCCCAGAGCCTATTTACTCAGAGCTTGTACTTGAGAGCATTTAGCCCTGCTGCCTTTGTGTCATTCATGGCCCTGATGTTGTTACAGTGCACAGGGACTGGTGGCATTGCTGATGTCCAATGTTCATTAGTCAATTAAGTATCTTTCTTTTTTCCATAGATGCTATGATGGGTTGAAGTTTTTGCCTTTTCAGTCCCCGTACAAGTCTGTAGAACAGTTCATCTCAGAAATGGAAGGTTTCTACAGGAGTCACACATTTGTGAATGGAAATGCCATCCCCCCATGCAGTAGCTCTGTTTTTATCTTGCTGATCCAAATTCATCCTTGCGGTAATGCCACTGAATCCACAACCTCTGCCAACACCTACTCCTTGTGAGCCATCTTATTCCAGAATGCTTGGCTGTCGTCATAACCTCAGTTGTTAAGTAATGTTCCAAAGTCAACAAGAATATAAACAATCACATCTTTTTTTAAATTGTTGCAGATACGGCTTTCACTTTTTTCATCTGGAGGTGGGTCTCAAACTACAAAATTCAGATTCAAATCAAAGGTTGGGGGCAGTCAGATTTAACAAGCTATCTCACCCCCATCTCATCAATTGTAAATTCTTCCTAAAAAACACAAGCAATAGAATTTTTATATGTCAGAAGCCTTTTTTTTTTTTTTAAATTACTCCTTTAAGTGACTGGTAATTATTTAATTGCTAACACCTTCAAAACACATTTCAGCAAACTCTAACTTTAAGTAAGTAATCAAGTCAAAATGATTAAGTAATTTTATTACTAGACTTTGTTTAGACATTGAGTAATTTTTTACTAAGACATACAAGTAATTGTATAATTAGTAATAAATGTATCACTCCTGTAAGTAGTTTTCTTAGAGTAATAAATTACAAGGTTTTCTTCTTTTCTTCTGTTTCTTTCATCTCTTTCATTTTTCTCTCTCCCCCACGTTGCCCCACCTAATTATAACTTTAGGCACTAGAGAACAAAAGATTTATCGTAACAAATAAGATCACTGGTCCATTTAGTGTGATGTCCTGACTGCTGCAGTTGTCAGTGTCTGACAGATCATTTCTGGATGCAGCACTGCACTGTAAAACAGCCTTGACAAGAGACCTATTTCAGAGACTGAAGCAATCACTGTCTTCATTTCCCTGATTCCATAATGGATTTGAATTAGAGAAGTCAATGAAGGCAAGAAACTATTAGATTACATGCAGTAATTGGAACATGCGTGCGTGATACCACCCACTAGTGACGGTCTTTGGAGATGCTACATGACCTGTTTCTTCTAGCAGCTAAAGGAGTTGCTCTTCATCATTAGGGGGAGAAGCTTGTGATTTTTGGAGCAGGAGAACCAAGCTTCTAGACATGGTTCCTGGTGTGTGTGCAAGACAGTAATTGTCTTAGCTGTAGCATGTCCCTCCTCTGCCAATGCAAGATTGTTCCCTGCAGCATATTGTTCTGAACATTCAGGGAGAATAGAAATCAGTAGCACTGTGCCCATTCACTGCAGCAGAAAACGGGACCCCACATGCTTTGTTTTGATAAATGGGTGGGCTGTCTGTTCAAAGTGCTTTGCAATCATTAATGAATCTTCAACACCACAGAGAATTAGGTTCAAATGAACCCAGAAACTGGTTTTTTCTGCCTGAAACCACAAACAGACTCAGATTCACATAGCACCTAGTCCAATCTGACTATGAATTATTTGCCCTCATAACAAGGTTCAAAAACCTCCTAGTGATCCTGGCCAGAGATTCAGGTTTGCACCACTTCTAAAGCTGAACCCAATCACGTTTCACTAGCCTTCAGGTTCTCTTATACAAACTTCCCACAAGAGCTTCAGCTTATTCTACAGCATATGCATTTTGGGTTCAATCCTGCTCCCTCTGAAACAAAACAAAAATGGAATAGGACTACACCTAGCCTTTACATTAAACATGTGCTTAAGTGCTTTGCTGGATATGGGGGAAAAAAGCAGCAGGGAAGACCAGGCAGAATCTGTGAGATAGTCTAGGGAAGGTTTATAAACAAAGACAATTTAGAGCTAAAGCCTGAAGAGAACCGAGTCAGTGAAGTTAATTAGGGGTGATGGTTATAGGGTGACCCTTCTTTATAGGTGTAAAGTCAGAAAAAGCGTTCTGGAAACTAGAGAGTCGTGACTTGGTGTGGGAATAGACAAGGGAAGGGTAAGAGTCAAGAGTGGTGGACATGAAGGTGAAAATGAGGATTTCAGCAGAGCTGGAGTTGAGAGAACAATAATAAAGTAATTATTCACCTTTAAATAGTTCAGTTCTTCCCCAAGTAATATTACATACATGTACTGCATCCCTTCAGCTATCACAGTGAAAATGGAGCCCTTTCCGAAAAGGAGTGTAGCAATGGTTTAAGAGCTCACTGCAAAAAAAATAAAATATAACAACTCTTTGAAAGTATAACAAGCATTTAGACTGGCAGAATGTAATTTCCCAAATTAAAATATGGACTGACATGTGGCTTCCTGACTGCAAAAAGTCTTGTGGTATTGCTTCCATAAATGGCACAGTTAGTCACAGAACAGAAATAAATTTTCTTTATAATTTTTGCAGCCAAAAAAAAAATGCTTGTTTACCATTTTCTGACCATTTGGCATTTTTACAAGCATCTTCACTGACATTTGGTTTCAACAGTTTTCTGACCAGCTTGTGCAAGTGGTCAGGATCTCTGTTTTAATCTCATCCACACAACAGCACAGCACAGTGCCCCCTAGCAATATCTTAGAGCAAACATTCAATTAATACTGTACAAGTCATTCTACAGTGGGAAACTGGAAAACAAGTGATTGGAAGATTTCTAATACAATAGTGTTTCAGCCTGCCTGAAAAGAACCCTTCTCTTCCTGTTTTCTCCCTTCTGTTCAATATCACTTTCATGATTGTGGCACCATAGACAGATAGTCCTGAGACTTTAGAGACAGTCCTAAGGGTCTGAAGCTACAAAAGCCTGACATTAGGAAGCATGTATGCTGCAATAAGGAATATAGAATTGCCATATTGGATTAGACCCCCACGTCCACCTCGTCCAATATCCTGTCTCAGGCACTGGCCAATACCATGTGCTTCAGATGAAGGTTTAAAAGGTCTGGGATAGGCAGATGTGTGATCTGCTTTTAAGTGGGTTTGCAAACCTCACAATGAAGAGAAAGGGATTAAGAAGCTGCTCTGGGCCCAAGCAGCTCCACCCTCTCGCACCTGCAATGCATTCACAGGCTGGGGAAGGAATTTATAAAGGGAGCACAGGCTTGCGTATGGGTGTGAGAGCAGTGGAAAGGGATCTCTTTGCCAAAGCACTGCAAAAGGAGTGATGTATGGAGTCTGGGGGGTGGTAGGCCCTGAGTATTGAAGATCTATCTGCCCTGCTGAGGAAAAAGGCCTCTGGAGATCTGCAAGGTTAGGAATTTCTTCCATTTATTTTCTTTGCATGTCTTTGCTTTTTTGCCTCTCTTGGTAGGAGGTAGCTGCCTAGCACTCCAGCAGGCAACTGCCTACCTTTTGGTCCTGGATGTGAGTCTGGGAGAGAGAGTACGCCTGGATGCCCCTATGCACCCCCTAATGGGGTTGGAAGCAAGAAAGCCTGTACCTGAAATGAGATGCTCCAGACTAGGAAGCCCCACATACCAGAGAGTTCTGCCTCTGGGACTTTAGGTGGCTGAAGCTCCTCATTAGTCAGTGGAACTAGCCTTTGTTAGGCTCTTTATGCACCCCAGAAGGGGTGAGCACAATCTGTGACCTGCCAGAGGGCTGAGTTACAGAAGGGTACTGGACTACTGTAGGGTTGGAGTGGCTATGAACAGAGAGTGGAGAGAGAGAGAGTGATGGTCGTAGCCTACCCTGACCACTAGGCAGTACATATGGGGAGTAGATTCTGTCCCATCGCGGTCTCTAATAGTTAAAGATTTGTCTTAACACCTGAAGCACAAGCTTTAATGTACCTCCCTGAAGTTGTTATAATTAATTATGATAATCCTGGATATTCTTGATATCCATAGAAATGTCCAATCCCTTCCCTGAACCTTGTAAATTTATGGCCATGACAACTTCCTGTAGCAATGAGCTGTGCAGTTCAGTCATGTGCACAGAGTGGCCGAATCAGCCCTGCAGAGAACACTGCCACCTAAACTAAATCACCATTTCTGCAGCACTGTGGATTATTTTGTTATTAAATAACTAATCCTAGCACTGACGGTTTAATTTATGAGCCCTGACAAGATCACACCTAAACCAGGCATAGCTTCAGACATTGCAGTTAGTACCAAAGCTTCCCTTCAGGTCAGTGAGAACCAAATCAGGCCCTAAATTATTTCTCTTGTGTGTCATTTAGACACTTGTTCTATAAATACCCAGGAGTACATTCTCTTCTTGCATAGCTGTGAGCCCCTTTAATATATATGCAATGTTTAAAGCGTGGTCCTAGAAGATAGTATTGCACAAACTATTTTGTTAGGTGATTTATGATAGATTATACTCAGTAAACCTGTGATTACTGTTGCTTTAACTGCCTTCTCAGGGAAGAATACCAAACACAATAATTAAAATCCTGCAGACTTGTTAGGAGGCTTAATTGCAAATTCTGCTTTTTATTTCATTATGTTCAGACACAATGCAAGTTCTATTCTTTGTGTGAGCTGTTTGCTGATCAAAATCTTCCAGCAGATCTATGTTACTGTGTTTCACCTTGGATTATACAGTCCTAATAATAATTACTTTATTTGCTCTTTTATGGTCTTTTTTTTTAAAAAGAGAAGTGGGTGGGGAGAAAAAACGGGATAAAATTGTAAGATGGTTTCAAGTTATAGCCAGAGTTGGTAGTTCCACATATTCTTAAGGTTGCCTGATGCTTCTGTTGCCTGTTTTTAGTTGTTTATCACTTTGTCAATTTTTTAACTGCATTAACTGAAAAATCCATGAGGAAATTAATGATTCCATAGTTTGGGGAGTGTACAGTAAATAAAGCCTGAGGCCCACACACTGAACAATCAGGATGAAACAAAATACTGAATAGCTGATTATTCCATCCTTGCACTGAAAGAGGCAGGGATCCTGTGGAAAAATAGTACATGATCATGTAATTAGACTGTAGCATAATAGATATGCACAAGGTTGCACAGGTAAAATTAATTCTGGCATTTCCTAACTTTTGAGTGACTGACTATGATCTTAATTTTCTTTTAACATAGGTTTTCGTTTGTGTGCGCATGTGCAGTGTAAATGGCATAATAAATGCCCTGAGTTGTATTCAGTTCTAGTCGCTTACCATTTTGGGTGCTGATCTCCCATTAATGTGAATGCAAATTTCTCTTGAGAAATCCTTTGGGTTTAAGACCTTTTTTAAAATAGTATATTTACTCATTATTGTGGAATAGTTCCTGCAGAGCCACTACAGCTAATAAGCAATAATTATGTATTATCCGATTAAAAACTTGTATCTTGCTCAACAATCTTTCATTGCTACCCCCTTGTGTCTAGGCACTGCAGTTGTCTGAGTTCAGAATGTTAAATATAATATGTAGTACAATGAGAGATCTCCAGATGAGAACAGCAGAGTTACATCCTCTAAAACTTTGGGGGAATTTCTCATTTAGCTCTGAATGTAATGGGTCAGATTCACCTATGATTGCAATTCCTTTGCATGATTACGATGAAATGCAGTGTTGCTCACTCTTCTGGTTTTTGGTGTCTCATGGCATTAAATGTTTTTTCTTAAAGCCCCTGTTACTGGATTCATGTGATCATGTAACTCAGCTTTTTTTTAAAAAAAAGTACATTTCTAGCCTTCATGCCTGTGAAGAAGCTTGAAAAGGAATAAAGTTAAGGGGAAGGGATGACAAGAAAAAAAATATATATAGTATCCTGTAATTTAAGAATCTTGCCTTACTTTGCCAGTAGAACTTAGGTTCCCATCAGTTTGTCCTTCTGAATGCTGCTGCTATCTTTCTGTAATTTAAACAAATGCCACTTCATTTCAGACACAATCTGATTCCCATTTCATATCACCAAGAGAAAACCACTTCAGCATTGTAAAACTTTTAAAGCTCATTTTCTAGTGTAAATAACAATGTTCATGGGTGTTAACTGCACAATTGTCAATGCAGTAGAGAATCAGAAATACAAAGGATAACCCCTGTGCAATCTCCCTGGCTAGATTGTGTACTCTTAAGCGTGTTGGTACCCACTCACTCACTTATGTGAGTAGTCCCATTGACTTCAGTGGGATAGTTTGTACACTCACGCGAGGAGAGGATGCCCCAGTCCTTCATAATCAATTAATACCTGCATAATTGTTGGTATTTAAAACAAACAAAGAACAAGTTTTAAATTACAGTCGATGTCTAAATAGGCTGTCAAGAGCATGCATGTCTTTGGAGGATATTGCCAGTGGCATTACATGCCCATTAGAACAATGGGGCTCCTGGCCAGATGACCATATTTCTAGCCTAAAATATCTCAGGATTTCTCTTCAGTGGTGTAACTAGAGACACTATAATCTTAAAATGATCAGATATTGTACAGTTATTTCAATTTCTTAATTGCAAACCTAGCTGGGGTTTGGTGAGGAAAGTAGTCAGTCACTAGCAATCAGTATGCCACATTAATTACATTTTTAAATGTCTTTGAGTTGTACCCTGCTATAAAGAAGTGCAACTTGTTTGATAGAGAGAACCCAGCCCCAGCAGTGAAGCTATGCTGGGCTAGGAGATGATTCACTGGCAGTGATAAATGCATGACACTCAGGGCCTTATTTTTGCCTTGAGAAAAGGCTAAAGTGCCTCTCAGTCCTGTAATTAGTGTCTGTCTTTTAATCTTCAATTCTCCCACACTGAAGAGTAGTCTTTTCTCCAAATATAAAAGGGATCTGGTTTATTTGGGGGGGGCTGAATGCTGGTGATTTACCAACCCAGGAGTTATTTTCCCTCAGATCTAACCATGGATTTATTTGCTAGCAATTTGCCTATTGCAACTTTTCAGCGAATTATGGTGGTTAATCCACATTCATGGATCTCTATAGTTGTGAATTAAAGTAGAGTTTGAGCAGAAGGAGTCAGTGTATGTGATCACAAAGAAATTCCTCTTTCTGCATGTAATGTCGCTTGGAAAAGAGACACATTTGGTCATAAATTTGCCAGTGAGAAGGATGAACTAGCCTTCACTTCGGGCTATGGTGCCCCAGAGATAGCAGTACAAGAAAAGTGATGGATAGTGCCAATCTGAACTAGCCAAACCTCTCAGCCTTGCTTTGATGCTCACATTTGTTATAACTGTAGACACTGGTATGTTACCGTTTTGGGGCTTAATCCTCCTCCCAAACACGGTTCATTGGAAAGGAAAACACCTAAATATTCTACACCTATTGCTTATGTTCCCAGACTGTCAGCTACTGTAAATCAGTATAGCTCTGTTCAAACCAATGGAGCTATGCTGATTTACATCTGCTGAGGGATCTGGCCCCCGATTTCTAATGGTTGTAGGATCAGATGTGATTCTTTTAAAAATTTGTCTCATCAGCAAATCCAAAATATTTCAAGATGAAGATACATGTATGCAGTGAAGTGTGTGACTAGTATGCCATGTTACATGACTGATATCTTTTCATTCCTCAGTGGCAGCTAGCACTGTAGTTTACTGTTGTATATACTAACTTGAAGAGCCTCAGAAGTTGACTCTCCCATGGCTTTCTATCAGACTCTTCAGAATGCTTGGGGGGAGCAACCAAAATGTTGAGGAGATGAAAATGTTAAACAGAAAAGTGGATGGTGGGGGAAAAGGAGGGAATATTATTGGTCATGAAGGTAATATACATAGAGCATTATTCTTTCCTGGTAGTGAGGTGAGATAATGCCAGAGATAGATGTATCAAACAGGATAGATTGAGCAATTAACTCACAATCTATCCTGCGGGCCATAAGGCATTTATCTGAAGAGTCTGAGGGGACTACAACTACAGGCTCACTGTTGACAAAATGGAAGGTGGCTCACCTCAGCCACCAGCTGCAGCAATTCAAGAGGGGAGAATGAAGACCTTGAAACCAGGGTTTATTTCCTCTCCACGGCAGGAACTTCTGCTTAGTTATTCCCTCAAAGGATATCAGATGTAAAGGAAGGAATTTCATTTAACAGGACTGTCACATAGAAGTGGCTGTTATCTGATCTCCTCCATCACCCTCCCAGAAGCTATCATCCCCAAAGATGGAGAGGAGGCCCCTATTGCCATCTCCCTTTCTGAAGCAGATGAGTGTCACCTCCACTACGCTCTGGTTGACAGCAACATTGGAGTGGTAGGGGAGGCAAATATAGCTTTGAGTCTTTTACACGTCAGCTATTAGATTTTATTTGTTGAGTTGGTTTAATTCTAATTTTCTATAATGGCTCCAAAATTATGAGTAAATCATTAGAATCTTTGTACAGGCAAAGTCCAGGTGTAGCAGGAGAGGGAATATTTCCCATAGGGACCCCTCTTTCGCCATATGTTCCATTGCATTATTTTGGGAGAAAGAGCATGTGCATCTTCAGACGCTACGTTAAACATGGTCAAGATGGCCATTAAAGCTATGGAGCAGAGAGTGGTTCTAACCTGGAATCAAATGAGTCCTCAAGACTAAATTAGAGACAAATCTGGGGAAACAGATGAAAATCTTTTAGTTCTGTTGGTTCAAAATCTGATCTTAGTAGCCTAACATCTGTCTTTGCTATGATAGATGAAGAAAATGCCAAAGGTTATGAACTATATAGAAGCAACATAGAAGAAGGAGCTTTCAGGTGGTTTGTGTGTAGGATATTAGTGGTAGGTAACCAGAATTCAAGGCATTGAGTCACTTCAGATCAATTTGATTTTTAAACCTTGCATATGCAATACAGTTATAAAAGCACTCAAATGGAAAGCTCTTGGATGGGGAAATTGTAAAGGTAATCGTTTACCAAATAAAAGTAAATATCTGTTGATATAAATCGACTGAATTGGTGTGCTAGTGACTTACAACACCTGAAGATCTGGCCTGCGATCGCCACAGATGGCAGAAGTGAAGACAGACCCACATGAGAAATCCAAGGCAACCTTTGTGACACTTGCTTCACCCTTGACCTTCCTTGCAAACCAGTAGCTAAATGGTCAAAAGAAATAGTGCCACCTCATGGCAAGATAGACTTTTTCCATTCTATTTTTATCTCCATGCTTGTCTTAATCAGACAGAGTTTCTAGAGGGTGGGAAAACCTCTTGCATTTTGATGGAACCCATTTATAGCTTGCCAGGAGAAGTTTAGGGTATCTGAGCTCCTAGTCCCCCATTCCCCAAGTAAATTCAAATTTACCTTTTAACTTTCACTACTGACCTTGCTTTAGTACACAGTCTTCCAGCAGCCATTTTTCCATAGAAATCTTAGGCAATGAGCCATCATCTTTCCCTCCCCACTCCAGTATGTGTATTTGGAGGGGAAATGGAAGTGGCAGATGTAGTGTAGCCTGTTTATCCTCTCCTCTGTTCAGTGCTGCTGTTCCTGCTGCTCTTCCCAAGGCGCTTTCTCTTCAACTCTTGTCTCCTCATTCTCTATCCCCCTTATGCATTCCATTCCTCTTCCTTGTTTAGAGAGACAAAGTGAGGGGAGGCTGTTATCTTTTTAAGATTGAATGCTGTCTGTCACTGATGACCTTGCCCATCTGCTAGCCCAGGACTTTCCTTTCTTCTTATGCATGTGCACGCACATACTCTTGTTCCAAGAGAGACCGTACTGCACTGATCTCATCTCAGACTAACCAATTACTTTCAGCCTTAGCCACATGTGGGTTCACTGGTCCCACAGGCTTAACATGAGTGGTGCCACTCTTGTGCTTAAAGCTAAGGAGGTGTGCAAGGGTTTATACAATCAAGACCAAAATTTGTCTGGTTACAGTTTCAATATTGAATGCTTTATTTTTATCCCCTTCAGACTTTCTCCATCAAACTCCAAGATGCATCAAATTCAGCCATAGAGTAATCACATACAGCTCTATTGACTTAATAGGAGTGCTTATTTTCATGAGGTTTTAGTTTGGCCCATTCACACTAACCATTTAGATTCAAACTAACAGGCAAATATCTGATGAAAAGTTTTTGTTCGGTTCGTCTGTGGAGAAAATGATATTGGCTATGCAAAAGCACTGTTTCATGGAGTCTCTTAACAAGCATGTCTTCAATGGAAGGTTGAAGAAATCAGACCACTGTTTGAGTTTGACCATGGATTTTTGGAGCCTATACTGATTTGAAAAACACTTTGTAACTAACTACAATATGTTTTTGCAGGATTAAGTTAGTGAACTGATGTCATAGGAATGAGTTAGAAGGATGGGGAAGCTTTCAAAGATGTTCAGTAGGAACTAGACACACAGCTACACTTAATCAGGGGGATTATCTCCCCACTATTAATATACAATTCTAACTTCTTCAGTTAAAGTTAGTCAGATTTTAATGCCAGAAGAGACTGTTAGAACAGCTAGTCAGATCTCCTGTAACACAGGACATAGAATTTATCCAAATGGACTGCACATCCTCTCGAATTCAGTGAGTTAATTGTATTTCTTTTTAACTCTCCATATTTATTTAGTTTTATGTTCAGCCCTTCAAAATTGAAAAACCTTTTAATATTAAATAAAAAGAACAAAGAATCTCCTAGCCTGGGTTGCCTTAGAGGCCTCAGACTAAACCAGGTAATTTATCTACGTAATCTGGCAGTTGTTTAAAATCTTGTCAATTTGAATGTTGTAATTTTTAACCCCCAGAGCTATTTCCACTTAAGCCAGCCATGTAAGATAATGTTGACTGGCTGCTGCTATCATACCAAATCCTGTTCATCTTACTCCTGGGAGTCATTCAAGTGAAATCAGTGGGAGAGCTCACAAAAGTAAGGAGAGCAGGACTTAGCCCATCATGTACTGTACTCCAGTGGCATGACAGTACTTAGAAGTATGAAATGGCAACTTTGCTGTCACTGTATCTGAAAGACAGTTGTGGACATGAAGTCAGATCTATGGATTTCAAACACAGTCCATTTAAACCAATATTGCTATGTGTACTAAAGGAGCAGTACACATAATCAGTGTCACCTGATGAGCCTCTATCCTCTTCTCTCTGTTTTCCTCACCCCATCTTGTTTTCTTTTGGGCTTTTGGCATCTGTCCTTTTTTTTTGGGGGGGGGGCCCTTTTACCATTCCCAAGTCTCTCCTCTGCAAGGCTTAACACCATGTTCCTTTTGCTTGCAGTGATTTGCCTGCAGCAAGAGCATGAGGTGGGCCCTGTGGTGTTTTCATTCTGAAGTCCCCAGGCACTTTTCTTCCCTTATCTGTAGTTTTTGGAGACAAGACCACAAATAACTCAGTTGCTGTCACCTGGATTTAAAAAAAAAAAGCTGCTTCAGATATGGATCTTGTTGTTGTGTCTGGGGTCACAAATGGATCTTTAAGCAGACTGCCACTGATATGCAATTATCTTTCAGTGGAGAGAATGGCATGGCAATTCAAAGGGCTTCACAAACAGTAACTGGTTATGCTTGACAGCGCTGTGGGGAGTTAGATAAGGAAGGATGATGTTCCTGTTTTGCAGAGAATGGGAAAGAGGTTAAGCAATTAGCTCAAGACCACAGTAGCAGTAAGACCTGAGCTAGAAATTCAGCTGTTCCTATCCCCTACTACTGTGCTAAGACCACTAGACAACGCCAGTGTTTATTTTGGTGTTAAAGCACTAAAAAGTCTGTCACTAGAATAATGTCTCACTTTAAAGGATTTGAAAACGTAACTTGTAGTGTTACACTCAGGGAGCTCAATTTATTTAGTTTAACAAAAAGAAGGTTAACGGAGTGACTTGATTGGTGTGTTTTGGGTTTTTTTGGGTGTCTGTACTACATTCGGAACAAAAATTTCATAACAGGACTCTTTACCCTAGCAGACAAAGATGAAACAAGATCTAATAAGTGGAAGCTGAAGCTAGACAATTTCAGAGTGGAAATAAGGTGCAAATTGTTAACAGTGAAGATAATTAACTACTAAAATAACTTAACAAGACTTGTGGTAGGTTCTCCATCACTAGCAATTTAAAAATCAAGATCAGATCTTTTTCTAAAAGATGCTCTACTTCAAACAGGAATGAATTCAGGGAAATACTATGGCCCATGTAATGCAGGAGGTCAGACTAGATGATCACTGTTGCCCTTCTGACCTTATCTATGGACGTATTTCATGATCACTTTAAGCTCTGACTATGTTCTGCAGCTTCTTTCCAAATACATAAAACATTTATTGAATATGCCTGCATTTTCTGCATCATTTTGGACAATTTTACTATTCCTATCGAGCAATGGGCCCATAATATTATTTGGATTTCCTTTGCTTGATATATATTTTAAAGAATCTTAGGCAAGATGCTGTAGATTTTTTTTTTATTGATACTTTTAGATCCTTTGATCATGAATCCTGTATAGGAATTCTAGAGGCTTGATTACCAAAAGGCGTAATGGAAAGAATCTAAACTTTAATAGTTTAAATCTCATGACTTTTAGGGCTGACTAATGATTATTGAATGCTTGGGGTTGACAATATAAAAAGTATCTGTCACTTACTGCCATAATAAATGGGGATAAAGTCTGTGTCAAAAAACAGGTATTTTAGTAAGAATAACGAGTGCCAAACAAAACCAAGCTGCCTCCTCCTTCCTGAAGACCTCACGCTTTTCTGGAACAGTCAACACAGAACGGAGACTGTGGCTGAAAGGCATAACTGCAAGTAAATATCACAGCCCCTACATGCTTTACTCATGCAAGTTGTCGTCTTTCATATAGCATTCATAAAACAACAGGCTGGGATTATAATTGATCTTGAGTCAAAAACCATTCTAATGCCCCTGAGATATTAAAGCCCTGGCTGGGATGATTTAGTTGGGGTTGGTCCTGCTTTTGAGCAGGGGGTTGGACTAGATGACTTCCTGAGGTTCCTTCCAATCCTAATCTATTATTCTATGAGGTAGCTAAGGGTGTCCCCCTTGTACCATCACTGTAAGCATAAATGAGACAGTTGTCCATAATGTGTCATGGTTTGCAGCTCACCACCATTACAGTTCGGTGACTCTTTGGGTTTTCTCCTCTTCCCCTCCCCGCTTTGTGGAGAAAATATCCACATCTTCCGTGCTTTGTCCGAACGTGGTTGAGGGCAGCCCACTGCTTATGGGGAAGGCAGAATCCTGGGACTCTTCGTTGGATCTTCAATCGGGGCTTTGTTTGGGACATCACAAGTAGCCACAACGCTGGCATCATTTCTTGTAGCATTGATGTGTGGATCCAGAAAGGCTTCCTGGATTGGAGTTGGGAAGGTGTGGTTTTTTAAAAAAAAAAATCCATTGCTGTTCCCTTTCGTTCTTGCACATAAACAAGGGTGGAAAGGAATGCCTGAGTCAGCGTCTCTCTACCATTGTACATTGCTATGCTGTCTTCTGAGTCGAGCTCAGTATACCTCTGCATTTTTTGGCATACTACTTCTGTTGTGTTCTCCAAGGGTAGCTGTGGCTTCTGATATAAAACCTGCTGGACTAATGACTGCAATGGAACATGTGCCACGGGAATAAGCAGCAACCCCCCTGGCAAACAGGTCCTTTATGTCTGATTCTGGGAACAGTAGACTTGCTCTCTTGGGGGTTGTTTTTTTTAGGGAACATCTACACTGGGCGGGGGCTTACAAAAAAAAGTGGCAGCATGTCTCCAAGCCGGGGTCAACTGACTCAAGTTAGAAACCTAAAAATAGCAGTGTAGATGTTCCTGCTCAGGCTGGAGCGTGGGCTCTAGGACCTGATGAGGTGAGAGGGTCTTGAAGCCTGGCCATTTACACTGCATTTTTTTAGCCCCATAGCATAAATCCAAGTCCATTAACTTGGGCTCTGAGACTCACTGCTGTAGAATTTTTTTTTGGCAGTGAAAACCTCACCTTTGGTGCTTCAAAATGAGGGGCTGGGCTAGGGGGCAGTCATAGTCAGCTGCCGTGTGCGCCTTGTTGGCAGTTCACGTCTCCTAGTGCTGTCGGTCAAGAATGGGCGTTTTACTAGCATTTGAAGTGACTTCTGTGGCACAGTATAGAAGGCAAGGGTGTACTACTCCTTTAGTACACACACAACTGTCAGACGCAGCTGTGACCCTCACATTAACTGAAAGGAAGCTTTCACAGTCTGGGGGAAAACAGATTCTCCAGAGCGGAAAGTGATTCTATCTACTTTCCCCACCATTGTCTTCGCTTTCAGATGAGTTGTTGGCTTTAGAATTTTACTGCAGACACACTATGGTTGCTGCCTCCCCAGCATGCCAGTCTACAACTGCAGCCCGTCAGTCAAAATACTACCACTGCCTGCTCCCACCCCAGCATGGTTACTGTGTGGAGCCATGTACAAAAGGGCATTGCAGAAGGTGACTTTTTTCCAGGGCTATTGATCTCCTCCCATAGCACAAACTAAAAAGCCATTAGCGCTTTTAGACCATACTTATCAAGAGGGAAAATATTTGTGCTGCTCCTCCAGCAGGAACTGGGCTTGAGCAGTGATCGTTGAATGAGGCGAACACCCTCCTTTCTATTGTCGCTTTCAGATCTGTTTCAGGGCTGCCAAGCATCCTGCATCGTTGGTGGCATTGAGTCGTCCTGCATCTGCCTGGATGTGGGCAGGAGGTGTGGTTCCCATGCTAGGTGCCAGGAGCTGCTGGCCTGCTCCCTTCAGGCAACCTCTCGGGTTCCCATCTCTCTCTTTGGTTTGTGGGTGCCAGGCATGCTGGTAGGAGGGGAAGGCCAATGACTGAGGGAGTCTGGAAGGGGGCTGGGAAAGGAGAGCAAATGGGGGGGGGGAAGATGTCCTGAAAACAGGCAGGGGGAAAATGGAGCAGTACGGCTCTGATCTGTCATGCACACAACAGCTCCTGCAGGGTCCCCTCCTCTAGTCTTTCCTCCCAACAATCCCTCTTCCACAGTCTCTCTTGGCAGCAATAGCCTTGCCACCCCAATAGCCCTGGTCCCCCATCCCTTGGCTTATTACCAATGGGCTTGACTAACACTTACCCACTCAGAGCTTCTGGTTCCTTGTAAGCGCCCAGCCATGACTCCTTCTTTGGGTTCCCCCCTTGTTCCAAGGGAAAGTGAACTGGGTCAGCCCTTTCCCATGCCCACCTCTACAGCTGAGGAGAAGTGAAGGCCCCTCCAAAGCCTACTCTTCCTTCTGTGCACATACTATCCATGGAGGTGATCCTTGTAAAGGAATGAGGGGGTGGGTACATTCCTGCTTACTCTCCTCTTCACTGTGGGCTAGCAACCCAAATACACATCCAGGGGCCCCAGCAGATATCAAGTGGGGCAGCCCACCCATGCTGAAGCCTGTGCTCCCACAGCGTCACAACTATTGCCACCCATGCTAGCTATATTAAAGGTAATGCAGAGATGCCTCCCCCTGTACAACTGCACGTTAATTTGTGGTATAAACGTAATATCTGAGGCAGGATGTTGTCTTTAACTGCTTCTGGTGAGCACCTAGAACACATTGGGCATCCAAAAAGAATAAGTAACAGCTTGGGGTAGAAAAAGACAACCCCAGGCAAAGCCCAGACAATACGCTTGACTGCACGAGCAGTGCATTCGGGCTGCGTTTCTATCATTAGGTCTGCAGCTGAAAGCTGTTATTTCAAGTGTGAAAGTATAAAAGTAATTCCTTAGCCATGCAAGGAAGGGAGTAACTAGTCACACTGCTAAGGGGAAAGCGCTGCTTTAATCATCTTTCATTTCACAAGCCCCAAATCAGTGTCCAAAATGTTAATTACAGTATTTAGTGCAGAATTAAATTTGTAAATAGAAGTAATTACAATAATTACAGTTACTGTGGTGCAATTATATTGGTAATTGTGTCCTGGCAAATAATAAATTGTCCTGACTTTTACTTCTGATGTTGTTGTCTGTCCCTATATGTTTTTGCTCAGAGGGGAGAAGGAAAAAGTTCAATTACTTCAGTCTTAATCAGCACTCAAATGTTTCACAACCTTAATGCATCAGCTAATAGAAAACTGTCCTCTTGGATCTACTAAATATACAAGAGTGTTAGAATTTAGCTAGTTTATTCTACGTTGTCTGTTCAGGAGACAAACGTTGTAGACCGCAAGATGGCTCTGTTTAATATTAATGGACATAGTCTTCCCCACTTTGTTGTTCCCCATTGAGTTTCTACCTCTAGCTATGGCTGTGTGGCTCAGGGAAGAGGGCGCTTGGCTTGTAGTCAAGAGATACGAGTGCCTTCTCACCATGATCCTAACCTGATGTGTGGCAAGCTAAGCATAGTTGAAGGTGCAGTCCAACTAGTGAAAAACTTTCTGTGAAAAGTGATGTCTCACTAGCTGGTATTATGAAGTCTATATTAAATCAACACCACGTTATGCTGATGTCTTACCTTGCAGAGGGCACCATGAAAGGCACATGTTTTTTTTTTCAGGTATGAAATTGGTTGAGCACATATATCTTTAAGGACCAATTCTGCATCTTTCTACAGACTGAGAACTCCCACTGAAGAATAGTTCTGCTGAAGGAAAATTGCAGAATCAGGCCCTTCACTGCTGGAAATATATGGAAAAAGCTCCTTTCTGCCAGTGTATATGGGCTGCTAGGTAACTGTAAAATATAAGACACAAGCATGGATAGCCATCACCTAAAGAATAAGTGTCGCAAAGGGACTGCAAACGAGAACTTGCAGACAAATGTACTCTTTCAAAATACAGTAACTTGATTTTAAAAAAAAAAGTCCCCAAGGAAAAATATACACCTCATTTATTTGGCAATTCAACAGCAGCTGTAGTTTTCTATTTCATTAATACAAGAAAAGTGACATAACAAACTTTGGTGAATGCAGGATGATTTCTCTTTTGGCACAGATTGAATAAATATAATGTGAATGTTAATCCTGATGGATCTCTGCATCTAATGTGGTGCATGTAGTAAGAAGTTTCAGACAAATGGCACAAATTATAATTTAACTTCAAATAATGCTTAGCTATTGTAAAGTGTTACCAACATTTAACAACCAAAAGGCTGGGGAGCTGTTTTATCCTACAATTGCTCATTTAAATGTCCAGAGTACCTATCCCATTAAATTGCAAGAAATAGTGAGAAACTTGGGGGTTGGGAGTGGAAAGAGACCAGGAGCTTGTTGGCTCTCTGAGATTGTTTACATTAATCAAAGGAATTGATTTCAATAAGTAACCTGAAAAAGGAGTAATACATATCTCTAAATCTGATTCACACAAACTACATTTATTTCACTATTATGCTTTGTGGGTAACTTAACAGACATGAATGTGAAAGATGATCTATTGTAATTACTTGTAATACCACTGAAAAAACCATATTGAACTAAGTGTACATATCTTGGGTATCCTTTGAATTAAATGAATGGTTGATGTATTATTGTGGGCCAGGATGATCAAAAGACTGTATTGGACAATGTGACAGACAAGAATGGACTTTGATAAACTGTGTCAATTGGGTATCTCGGGGCGGGGGATGCAAATTCCCACCTCTGATTATGGAAAGGCCATTCTTTTGGAGCTGTGTCTGGGGCAGAGGGGGATTATGTTGTCTCCTGATTACCTGTTCCCAGAATCTGAAGATCAAAGGCCCAAGATGTATAAAGAAATGACTGATTCATGGTGCACTTGTTCTGAGCTAAAGCAGTTATGAACTTGTAATCACAGCAGAACCTGTTTGTGGTGGCTGAAGGACTGATTCCTACCAAAGCCCCTGCTGAGGATGGAGGGGTGTGGTCTCTTGTAAGCTTATTAGCATCCATGTAGACTTTTGTTGTTTGTAATGTTTTCTTTGTAACTTTTCACCTCAACAATAGATGTGCTTGCTTAAAGATGTGTGGTGACTTTAAGTGGGGGCAATTACACTGTTTATAGCCTTCAAAGAGAGCCAAGTGCTAGCCTGTTTAGGCAGTTTGGCTTGCTGGGAATAATGGAGTAGACAGGGAAAAGCCCGGGGGGGGGGGGAACTCCTGGCCAGGAGGAGGACGACAAGTCTGCACTGCTGAGGAGCTGGGAGCACTAGAATGGATGCTCTTGCTGGACTACAGAGCGGGAATGCTTGAACTAGGACAAGAGACTTGTAGGTCTGAATTAACCACGGT
Organism: Mesoclemmys tuberculata; assembly: GCA_007922155.1. Lineage (NCBI taxonomy): Eukaryota > Metazoa > Chordata > Testudines > Chelidae > Mesoclemmys > Mesoclemmys tuberculata. The sequence goes on along the minus strand of ML675617.1, from coordinate 10,808,717 downwards.
GGTAGACAGGTACATGAGGTTCTACTAATGAACATCAGACGTGAGTTAAAGCTGCAGGTGTTCTCCTCAGCATGGCTTGCGGATCATGCTGAATTGCCAGGTGTCTTTTTAAGGAAAATCTCTGCAATGCTTCACTGTGGAAAATGCTTTCTGTTGTAAGTGAATACACTTGTCCTCCTTCCTCTGAGTTGAGGACAACTGTCAGGGTGGGTTATACTTCTGTCTAGAAACACTAGCAGAGCTGAATGATGTACAGTAACATTAACATGTAGTTCAGGTACGTTAGATATTTCATGAACTTAGGGCAGTGGTTCCCAAACTTTTTTCTCTGCCATGGCACACCTTGATACCTTTCAAGTATTTTTGAGGCACACCACCAGATAGTCTCCAAATGAACTCATGGATATTCATGAGCCAACTCAACTCTTCCAATAGTGTTTCAAGAAATTCCGTGGCGCACCTGCTCAGGCCTGACAGCACACCGGTGTCACACTGGTTGGGAAACCCTGACTTAGGGGTTTGATTTTTCAGAAGTGCAAAGTACCATCATTCCTGTTGACTTTAGTTGGACTTACAAGCGCTAAGTAACTCTGAAAACCAGCCCCTAACTATTTGTGTACTACCTCCCTATCCAGAAATGTATTGGAACAAAATACTGTACTCCTGTATTCAAAACAATCCACATTTGTAATATTCCCGTCACTGTTCTACCTTCCACTTTTTCAAACGTAACTCACTTTTTCCCTGGGAGTACCTTGACTTTGTGAAGACTAATGAGAGAATACTTACTTTCAACAAGTTCACTCCTTGATATACATTTAAAAGGCTAAATCCATAGAAAATAGTGCTACTCTAACCCCTCACTTAGTAATCCCTGGGGTGAAAAAACTTGATATTGCTTCCAACTAAGCAAATTTCAAAGCTCTCATTGACTCCAATGGGAATAGGATTGGGCCCCTCTAGAGCTATTACGGTACTTTGCAAATAGGTCCAACTGAGGGTAAGCTCTTCCCACCCTGAAATGGAAGTGTTAATTGTGAAAATACAACAGTAATATTGCTTTTAATTTTCCAAGTGTTTTACAATCAAACTGATTACTTGGTAATGGAAACTTGATATTAAAGATCGGAGGCCCCAACCCAGCAAACACTTGCACATGGGCAAACTACCAGGACAACATGAATTCAGAGAAAATTCCAAACAAAACCAACCAAGCTAACAAAGTGCATTTCATTTCCCTCTTCCAATCTTATTACTTTAAATGCCAGCCCTTCCTCTTCCTTCTGTATGCTGCCTCTTTAAGAACTTGCAGGATGAGGTCCTAAAAACCCTCAGCTCCCTTGTTAAGGAGGGTCCAAGCATCAGCAGTCAATTTCAGTAAGACTGTCGGTTGTCTTGGGAGTGAGCCCATTTCTCAGAGGACATGGCTTTAGAAGCATCTCTTCCATTTCCTCTGATCTCAAAAACTCACTCTTGAAGCATTTCGTAGACTTTTCAAATATATAAGATGTATGGCAAAAATAGAAAACTCATAGATTTAACTAATGACATGCTACTTAAAAAAACAAGCAATCAAGCTGTTAAAATTCTCACTTCCTGAATGCTTTGAAGCAGATTGATGGAGTGAAGGCTAGGTCAAACTAGGGCCTTTAAGCTTGCCCTCAAGAACATGCATCTCTTTTGTTGCCAGAACATTGGAAGGGGGTAAGAGGAAATTCATAGTGGAACTAGGAAGAAAAAAATCAGGGTGAATTTCCAGGATGGGGCTTTGGCTACAGGGAGTCCTGACCTGCGCCACATTCTTCTTTTGGGAGACTGGCCAATTCCCCAAATACATACTTCCAACTTGGAGTGGTTTGTACAGGACTTGATTTAATAAAGATTAAAGGAGTGTAATAAATTTAATACCAATCAACATGGATTCATGGACAAATAGATATGAGAAAAATTACAAGTTTGGTTGATGAGTTAACTTGATCCTGCATGACATTTTTCATTTAAAAAAAAAAACTGATATAAAATTAACATGGCACATGTTGAATGGATTAAAAACTGGCTAACTGATGGGTCTCACTGTAATTATAAACAAGGACTCACAAGCAGCTTTGTTTCTAGTGTGGTCCTGGACCTATGCTATTTAACACGTTTATTAATGACCTGGAAGAAAACAATCCTCATTTGACAAAGCCTGCACATGACACACAAATTGGGGAGTGATAAACAAGGAAGAGGACCAGTCACTGATTCAGAGTAGCTGGCTCATTTGGTAAACTGGAAACAAGCAAACACATTATTTAATATGGCTAAATGTATAAATCTAGGAACAAAGAATGTAGGCCATACTGACAGGGTGAGGGACTCTATATGAAGAAGCATCGATTAGCAAAGATCTGTGGTGGTGGGAAATAATCAGCTTGACATAAGCTCCCAGTGCAACATTGTGACCAAAAGGCCTAATGCAATCATTGGATGTACAAATAGGGGAATCTCAAGTAAGAGTAAAGAGGTTATTTTCTTATCTGACACTGGTACAACTGCTGATGAAATACTATGTTCAGTTCTGGTGTCAACCATTCCAGAATGATGATAATAAATTGGAGAGGGCTCAGATAACAGCTAGGAAGGATGATTAAAGAATTAGAAGACATGCCTTAAGATATACTAGATAAGGGGTGAGTTGATCAGTCTAAATACCAACATAGGGAATAAATACTAAGTAATGGGTGCCTCAATCTAGCAGTGAAAAGTATAACACACTCCATTGGCTCCAAGCTGAAGCTAGAAAAATTCAGGAGTGGAAATAAGGTAAATTTTATAAGAGTAATTAGTCATTGCAACAACTTGCCAAGGGTTGTGGGGGATTTGTCATCACTGGCAACTTTTAAATCAACACCGATTTTCTAAAAGATAGGCTCTAGGAATTATTTTGCAGACTTTTTATGGCTCGTGCCATACAGGAAAACAGCCTAATGATTTTTATGGTCATTTCTGGCCTTGGAATCTATGAATCAACAGTTAAAACATCTGCTCCTGCGGTATATAATCAGAATGTACATTGGGTATTTATTTGTATTAAACAAGCATGTTTTCCCAATTTGTTGACTCCAGTAGTTTCCCCAGCATGTATTAAATCAGATGGGCCTGTTGCCTGATGCCAACCATTGTGCATCAGGGATTGTTTTAGCACCAGTTCTACTAAACAGATTTACCCACCATATTTCGCAGATTCTTCTTTCAAACGTTATGGGGGGGGGGAATTAAGGGGAAAAAGCCTTATGCTGGGATTCTGTAACCTGATGATATAAACTAAAATATGTCTAATCACAGGCCTTTGGGTTTCATGACTCTCTACCTTAAAGAGCAATTTTGGAGGCAGAATGAAAAAATTGAACCAGTGAAGGGTAAATGTCTGAGCTTAATATTTTTAGAGCATGAGTCAGGGTGTCTACAAATTGCATTTGCCTCTGACATTCTTCAGCACACAAACTTTTATGTGGTATAGTGGTACATGCCATTGATTTCAGATCAGGATTCTCTTTGAACATGACAATCCTAAAACTAAGATTCCAAAATACAAGCACAAGTGGATCCGAGGTTCCCTTTGGTGCTGCTAAAAGAAGCCAAAGTAGGCAGATTAGGGATGGAAGCAGTGGTTCTGCTGTATCTGCTCCCTGGCCAGTCTCTGCAGGGGAAAGCCGTAAGGCGCCTGAGAGTCAGAGGCATGTTGAGTGCAGATATGTGCCCTTCAAATTCACAAATTGTATATAGTTATTTGGGCCTATATGGCCCTGAATTAGTATAGGATTCACACAGGGCCTTAGCACTGCTTTGGAGTTGAAGACTCCATCTCTTTGCTCAATTCATTTTAGTTTCCCAGGCGCAGCTGTTTTGCTTCGGCTTTGTTCACACAGGACTGAATTGTGAATTGTTTTTTCACCCATGGGGTGCCAGGAAGAGACTGAAATGACACTAAGATCTAGGATACACAGCCTGTTCCTTGCACTACATCTTGCCTCTTGCATGGGCTGGTGCAAAAATAGCTGGGATCACTGCTTCCTTTCCCCCTTCAAGACCTGATCACAAGACAAAACTGGATACTGGTGCCATTATCCTACTAGTTACTAACAATCACTAGTTAAAATCAGAGTACATTTTCCAGACTGGAAGAAGAGCTCTGTGTAAACTCAAAAGCTTGTGTCTCAACAGAAGTAAGTCCAGTATTAATTCACCCACCTCATTGCTCAGTTAAATGTACACAGTTGAGTCAATATGTAACTATGCCACATTCTTATATGGATTGTAATAAAAAGTACAAATTTACTGTATAGGCTTAAGACTCTAAATGTATTGGGAATGAAATCCCAAACACATTATGTAACCATACTGTGGGCAGATGCTTCATTTGTTGTATCTGTCTCTAACAGACAGGAAGCCTTCTGTCTGCTTTTGATTTTAGCCATGTTCATTTAACTTGTCATACCAATGTATACAGAATTGTGAGATATAGGAGGGCGTTTTCTCTAAACTCTACAGAGATAATGAGTATCAGGTACCGCGGGAATTGATAAGGCGGCAATGCAGTTCTGTGAATCTTGTGGCTGTTTATAGTAGAGCCACAATCTGCCATTAGGTATTAATATACATAACTCCCACTGGAATCAACAGGTGAGTGGGATGGGGTCGTATTAATGCAACAAAGATTTGGTCCTCTCATACTATATAGAATGGCAGCAGTTTGCACACTCACAATCCAAGTTACTGTCTCCTCTTAAACTTGTTTCTGCTCCTGTAAAAATATGCTTATCTAGGGCCAAATCTTTCCATCTTTATTCAATCCTTAACTCAGGCGAAACACTCAGTTTCTCAATGGGAGCAGGCCTAAGTAAAGAATTCTGAGCAGAATCCTTGGTGAGTGACTGAGCATCTAGTCCTGGCATGGCATAGGTGTTTCGGTATGGATGGTAGTGTTTGGACAAATTGTTCAGTCTAAACATCTGAGCTTGATCTGCCACATTTAGTAATCATTCTAGACCAGGTTAACACACAGTAATATAGGGGTCTCCTTTGCCTCTCATGTTATAAATTGCTTACTGTCTGCTTTGCAGACAAACTGGATGCCAAGGCAATTCTTGGCTTGTTTAAAAAGCTGTTTGACTAGTGTAAAGGACAATTTGAATTCAGAAGGTCTGTTAGATGTTTTAAATCAAGTTACTGACTAGCACTACAGCAAACACACACAATCCCAAATTAAGTTACAGTAGCATACTTGGGGCCAAAATATGCTAGTGCAACCCTGTTGTCACTGAATTTTTGCTTCACTGGGACTGTTTGAATGAGAAATTTGTCCCTTTTCTAAAACTTTTCCTTCCAGCTGGGGCCTAGATTTATGAAAGTTCACACAACTCAAATTTTCATGATCGGGGAAAACGAAAAACCTTTAGTGTGAGACCTCTAAAGATGTAAGCCTATTAGTTTATCTAAAGATGATGACACCAGCAGTTTCAGTAGGAAAAGCTTGGATGTACTACTGCTGCAAAAGTACATTTTCAAAATGGTATGTAAGAATAAGCTACCAACATACATCTGCTTAATCTTCCACCTACCTGAGTGAGAGAACACTGAGTAGACAGATGACCATTCATGGCCCAAATTGTAGCGGCACTGGTCGTAATTCTATAGGGAAGGTTGAGTCTGAAGTTCAGTTTAACAGCTACTTTTAAATGAACTGGTACAGAAAGAATAAGTTCAAACATTTTGGACAATTTTCACAGGATTGTCATGCTTTTCTTTGTACCCTTATTGGAAGAAATCATGGACTGGTCATTTGTCCATGTTGTTGCTTCTCCTATGCTGATTGGTAGTGTTTGTCTACAGGGCCTCTTACAGCTTTTTAGCCATGAACATGGCACCAAGCTGAATCAGCATATCTGCTGCAGTGCGGACCTCATGAGAGAAATGTGACTGAGGCCACTGCCTCAAATTCATGGACTGTGTGACAACTGAATACACCGAACTGTTGACATGATATAAAAGCATACCAGGTCACGGTTAAGGCTCTCATTACAGGGCAAGTTTGAAGTTGGGATACATTGCTTTTGGGTATCTGTTGGAGATTGAATGAAAGTCTCAAGGAGCATTGGAATGTTAAACAGTCTTGTAGGTACTATGTGAAGGTGGGAAGAAAATTACAAGTCTCTTCCATTGACTTATTTCCATGTTTCCAAGGTGGGGTTAATGGGGTGTGTCCTCCCACGGTCTTAACTCATCAAATATAGCCTTTGTTTGCAAATGAGTGTCTGATATTCCACATGGAAATGAAGCACTTATAGGGGGGTGGGACTATACCTTCCTCTGTGTGGACAAAGTCTAGCACGTTTGACACTCCTGGAATCCACATAATTCTTTTTTAAAAAAGGGAACTGGGACTAGAAAAACGAAGTGTCAAATGACCAGCTCTACCATCACACAGAACTGAATTAAATCAAGGCACTTGCCTAACTAAGTAAGTTGTTATAGACCAGTTGTAGGCAGCAGTGTGGTTCAGTAGATAGACCATACATAGAGGAAGGGGGGGCTCTATCCTAGAAAGCAGTGACTGAAAAAGATGTAGGGGTCATGTTGGATAGCCAGCTGAACATGAGCTCCCAGTGCAATGTTGCAGCTACAAGGGCTAAGGCAATCCTTGAATGCATAAATGGGGGAATTTAGAGTTCAACTAAAGGGTTTTTTAGCTCGTTTGACACTGTTGCATCTGCTGCTGAAAGACTGTGTCCAGTTCTGGTGCCAATCATTCAAGAAGGATGTTGATAACTTAGAGTTTGGAGAAAAGCCATGAGAAGGATTAGAGGGTTAGAAAACATGCCTTGTAGGGACAAGCCCAAAGAGCTCAAGCTATTTAGCATACAAGATGGTTAAGGGGTGACTTGATTAGTCTAAGAATCTACATGGGGAACAAATATTTCATAAAGGGTTCTTAAATCTAGCAGAGAAAGGGGTAACATGATCCAGTAGCTGGAAGCCAAAGCTGGACAAATTCAGAGTGGAAATAGGGTGTACATTTTTAGCAGTAAGGGTAATTGGAACAACTTAAGGGTTGTGGTGAATTCTCAATCCGTGACAACTTTTAAATCAAGACTTCTCAAATCTGCTCTAGGAATTATTTTGCAGAACTTCTATAGCTTGTGTTATACAGGAGGTCAGACCAAATGATCACTGGTCCCTTCTAGCCTTGGAATCTCTGAATCTAGGCTGAAAATCAGACCTGAGATCTCTTCCTGCCTCTGCCACTGTGTGACCTGTGCTTCAGTTACATCATCTGTAACATGGAAATATTTTATCTCCTTTGCAAAGAGTCTTTGGATCTATGGATGAAAATGTACTACATGAGCATATCCTTTTGATCAATGAGGAGTGATCACCTGCAAAAAGCAGCCATTCCAAGGACTGACCGCTATGAAGGCTCATTGTGTCTTGTTCTCATCACATGCATTAAGGAAATAAAACCCAAGGAGTCAGACAATGATAAAAAGAATATTGGTGATGTCAGGGCATGTGTCCTTCTGAGACCTGAAATTTAGATAGCTGGTAATTTCAGTTCTATATGGCAAACTGGATGAAATGCATGTGTATAATATTTGAAATCAAATCTAACCAGTGACATTGAGTTCCCATGCAGTTTGCCTTAAACTTGTTCTACCCATCAGCAAATTTGAAACGTAACATTTAGTGTCATTAGAAACCTATTTTTTATTTGAATATTTTAATTGTATTGCCTCAGAAGATATATTTTAACAACAAATGGGAAAAGTCCAATCTCTCCCAGTAGAAAGGGTGGTGGGAGACAGTATTTACTTTGAAATAGTAAAGCTGTCCTTGAACAAGGGGAAAATGTAAATAATTCACTATAAAACCATATTCTTTTCCTTCCAAAGGTTAGTGATGATTGAAAAGAAATACTAGATGCATGTCCTTCCTTTCCCTGCAAAGCACAACCTACACCAGTTACTTAAAAACTTTCTTGCAAGCATGATTTTGGAGCACTGTGATCCAGTAAAAATGAATGTTTGGGGAGTGCAAAGAATATAGAATATATGCAAAGAATAACTGAATATAAAACAAACTCAAAAACATTGCAAGGCCAAGTATTTGCAAAAATTTAAAATACACAATCCTTTTAAAACATTACAGAATTATAAATTGTCAAATTTAATACAAGGTTTTTACTTTAAAAAAATTGTTAAACATAAATCCATAATCCCTTAAAGAAAAAAGATCAAAAGCAGTAACTGCATCTTTCCTTTCAGTGTTAATTAGAATCATTTATATCTACTCTAAAACAGTTTTGGGGTTTTATATGCTTATAGGGAATCCTGCAATGAAAGCAGATAGTTTCCAAGCTGATTCATTTTCCATAAGTTACATTAAGACTCTGACTCTTACCACTTTTTTATATTAATGTCCATCCTGGTGAACTCATTTCTTTAAGTCCAGGTCATATGGAATACATATAGCTGCCTTCTACTTAATCCATTGAACACTTTTTTTTGTTTTGTTACCATTGTTCAGGTATGTCTGGCACCTTCAATGAAAAGCAAGTGTTTAAATCCATTGCTTATAATACTCAGAAGTTGATGACCCACTGTATAAGATTGATTTGGGAGTCCTAAAAGGAGAAGCCAACTTTCTGTGATCTTTGCAGAAGAAAACAGGGTCATTGTTTTAAACCAGGAAGATTAACCAAAAGCCCCTTTATGAATTTCAAGAGTTCTTCCATTTCTAATTTACTAATCACCTTCAATATCCGTACTGTCTTCAGAGTCTCATTATTCCAGCTCAATGTCTCCTGCATACACGGTAATCAGCAGTATAGCGGCAAATCCTGTTAGTAAACCAGCATTCTGAATGAGGAAGAAGGTTAAATCTGTTCTCCTTCCAGTCACTTTCTCTCTCAGCATATCACTCATCTCCGGGAACTACAAGAAAGAGATTATTTTTAGGTAATTGTTGCCATCTTGTGGTGGAATGTGTAATTTAGCATCTTGTAGGGATACAAAATTAAAGTCTGTTTTAAATGTTCTAAAATTAGAATGGTTAAACGCTGTGGGGAGGGGGAGCCATGGGACTCCCTCCCACCGCAGTAGCTGGGCAGCTTTCGCTAGCCAGGAGCTGAGCTGAGCCGAGCCCAGCTGCATCCCCCTGCTCCAGGCCCTGCGCAACAGCTGCACAGTTGCTCTCACTTGCAGGGAGCCAACCCAGCTGCTGCTCGCTTCACCCCCCAGTTTAAACGGTAATCAGCTGTTTAAAACATTTAAAAAGCTGTTTACCGTTTAAACGGTTAACCATTTACATCCCAGGCCTCTTGACAGTGATTTTTATTTTGCAATTTATAGATTAAGATTGGATCTTAAACCTAATCAAAAGAAGAGGTGATGGTAGGGGTCAGTCAAAGGGCCCATTTCACCACTGACAGAAATACTGAAATGGGGTTCTATTCTCCTCTGCTGCAATCTAGAGATGTCACCCAAATCTGAACCACTTTCCCCATATCCCGTTAGGAATCTATGGGGATCCACTTACTAGGCTAACTACAAGTAGCTGCTGACATCGTGTCACGTTCTAAAATTATAATAAGGATGTTGTCATTTCAAGCACTGCTACAGTCAGCCTCTATCTAGGCTCTCTTAGGAAATGTAAAATAAGGATTCTGGGGTCATCTACGAACTAACATGATGGAACTGAAAATGGGCACATCCTTTCATCCTAAGTGAGAACGTGTGTTGATGAGCTGGGGGTGAATCGGGGGGGAAGGAGTAATGGCTCTGGTGATAATCCTGTCACCTGAGGTACAAATGCACTAAAGGGACAGACTAACAAAAGCAGATGGATGTATTTTTAATCAGACATAGGCAGTTTCATGTAGCAATAAGGAAGTATGGTCACTCAACACACTGGACCAGAAGACTGAAGCAACCCACAATAGTTATTCCAGTTTCCTGGCAGTCAAGGGAGATGCTGTCAGAGGGCAACAAAAAAGTCTACTAAATTTGGGAGACCTTAACATCCACGTCAACAAGCCCTTCAACCTACAATTCCTCACATCCATGTTATCAGTCACAGGCAGCTCTCAGATGATCAGATTCCTCCATCCTGGGGCTACACATGGAACCTTCTATTCAAGCTGGATGCGGCCATCGCCAACACAAGAATTCCACTGCTACCATGGATGGACCACTATCTATTGCTAGTGGATATACGAACACTTCCTCTTACATAACAAGGACAAGCTTTCTGAGTCTGATTTAGTGTTTCCACTGCACTCTTACACAGCCAGGTAGTCCAGGTACTTAACACCTATTGAAACAATATAATTACAAAATACCCACTGCTAGTGACATTGGCTTCTAATCAGCGCCTGTCTTTCCCTTCCTATACATGCACACGGTCTCCACTCATCTCTAAGATTCTCAAGTCAACTAATACAGTAACTTATTGAAGGCAGCCTCATATCACCTAATGAACCAATTTTCCACTCAGGTTTCAGATGAAAGTCTAACAGGGAAGTGGTACTGGCTGTCCTGTTGGAGGTGTGTTTCCTGACCACTGCCAGCAAAACATCTTTTAATCTGTCTGCAGTAACGGAAACCTAAATAAGATACTGCAGGATTGATTTCAAGTGCTAGCAAGAGTTAGTGGCAGCACACCCAGATGTTTTCATCCTTCTGAACAGATCACACCCAGAGGCTAGTAACCATTAACTGCACTTCTGCAACCATGGGCCTTGTCTCTAAGTTCCACATAGTTCCTCTCGACCTTTATAATGTCAACATTAAACCCGTAGGGGAAGATCATCAGATGCTATGACTTTAGGTGCCAAGAGTACATGGATGATGCTGGACTATTTATCCCTTTCACCTCCCCTTCAAACTATGCCATCTCCAGTTCTCCTGCACCCAGACAACATCAGCTCTCAGATGAGGAGCAGTTGGCTGAAGCTGAACCCAGGAAAAAAAAACATAGCTGATTCTAGCAGGTACAGGGAGACACCTCTCAGAACTAGGCAACGCCATTAATACAGCGGGCCTATCTCACCATGGACAAAGTATGCAACCTAGAACTCCTCATGGAATTATTTGACACTAGACACCAAAGTAACAGCAGCTTATTTCAACCTGTAACATGCCAGGAGAGTATGCCCTATCCTGTTTGTCCAGAACACCTTCTACCCTGTCAGACAGAAACCTAAATGCAGTGATCCATTCATTTGTGACCGCCAGGCTCACTTATTATAACCTGAGTGGCTGGAAATAAATCCAAAAGACACTCAAAACTTCAGTTGGTGCAAGATGTAGTTCACTTGCTGGCGTAGCAGCAGCAGCTTTTCATTCCCATGCTCAAATCACGATCCGGGCTACCTTCAATTGTTGAATCAAATATAAAATTCTAGTCTTGGTGCGGTTTTTCTCCTCTAAAGATCTCACTGGGGTGATACTAACCCAGCTCAAACTTCCTTTCTCCATCACCACCCAAGGCAAGTACAATCCCCTCACACAGGTTGACTAGAGGGAGTAGAAGACTCATCACTGCACAAGTTCTTTCCACAACAGCGCACACAATGACTTGACATATGGGAGAGTCCATAACAAAAGCACTACGCTGCCTGCTCTCAGAACAGGGGAGAGAAGACCTAGGAGAGCAAGGACATTCTAATTAATCCTACCTGCTTCTGACAGAGGAGTGTGAAAATCAGGAGAGAAGTGGAAAATCAGACTTCTATATAGAGCACTTGCATGCATTTTTTTTTTCAAATACAATTGTAATGGACAAGCTAAAAACAGAAGAGCAATGGATATGGAGACAGGGTGTTCTCTAGATAATGGGTTTAATAATTATTTTAAGTTGAGCTATGGTGAATGTAAGCAAACTTCATAATTTTTGCATGATATTCATATTACTAGGTGTATACCTGCTAATGTTACATGAGCGCTTGCATTTATGATCTATCAGAGCATTTGGAGTAAAATTAAACTATTTCAGGAATGAAATTTTTCTTGTAGAAGTTACTAAGCTATTGAGTTTAAAAGACTGGTATGCTGGTTGACTCTAAAATGGCCTCAAATGCTACCTGTGCAATCATAGCTTGTTGGGCTGTAGCTGGAACGCAGTAACTAGAGGTGGACCAAAACTACCACCTCACTCTAAGGCCCTTCAAATTCTGGGAAGAGGAAGCTTCAGGTTTGTACTCTGGTGTCTGAACCTGCCCAAACAGATGTGGTTAAGAGCTCAGATCCATTTAATGAGAACAGCTGTTCTCGCAAGATTTAGCTCAAGACAGTAATACTTCTAAATGGCGGTTAACAAGATTTCTGCCGTTTTGTGATTTAAAATCTTCTCAGGAGAACAGCTCACATGACTTTGATGCTGTTGAGTCTAAACTGCAGCTCTCTCAAACCCAAAGCCCAGTATAAAACTGATCTGAACACTGTCTCCCCAGCCCATATATCTATACCTTATTTATGAAAGCTAGGTAGGCCACAGGGGCTATTATGAAGACAAAGGTTTAGCACATCATCATCTGTACTGAATCAGTAAGTATAAAGGGAGGGTCTTCACCCCTGGCTAATGTTTGCTTTTGGATCGTTCTTATTATCTTTTAGCTGTAGTAATGAGGTAGGGAACACTTGATTACCAAAGCTGTAAACTGAATAAAAAGCACCTCAAAATGCAACAGGTAAGAGTACTGACAAGGCTTTTTAAGTAACTTAAAGCATGATGCTAGAGTTGGAGCAAAAAGTCCCCTGAAAATCCGTTTGGAAAAGCCCAGTTAATGCTGATATTAAAGGTTATTGTTCCCCATAACTCTTACTCAATTAACAGTTAATGAAAGATGTAGGCTACTCATGATGTACACGTAAGACGCTGATATTGAAATATAAAGATGAAGCATTGTTGAATGGTGAAAATATGGGGTGCGTTTCATTCTGTATAGTGAATGAGTTTGGACAGTACCTATGTCAATGCTTTCACTTAGCTTTGCTTGACATGAGTGTCTTGCCAATCTCTCGTATAGATTTATGTAGATAATGCTTGCAGCTGACAGGGCAAAGGTGATAAATGTTGGAGGATTCAGATAAGGAGGTTAACTAGTATAATACATGCAACATAACGCTAAGTCCCTATTTGGAAAAACTTGAGTAAGAGAACATGAAGATGTGACATGAAAATAGAGAAGAAAAGTTATGTAAATTGAAGCACACATGTGAATATTGTACAAGTTACATAAGACAATGCTTAATGTTGAGTGGTGGAAAACTAATGAACATGTAATGTGAAAAGGTATGAGACCAAGTGAACAAGGGCTCAAGTCTCAGAAATACTAGCCCAGAGACTTGAGACTACCATCATGAAATGTAGAAGAGCCTCCTGCTACCCTGGAACTCAGTAACTTGGGCCCTTACCTGTTCTATCTTCTGCGGGTTTTTTTATCTGTCATAAATATGATTAAATTATAAAGGATGATAATTCTGACTGAACTTACAAAGTTGGGTGGACTCACTTTCCAACTTCACAAAAAGATTTTTCTTAATACAGATAATTGCTTTGTTACCCCAACAGTATTTCTACCTTCATTTAGTGTTGCACAGTTGGCCAGCTGGACTAAAAAAAGTTTTCACTTTATGCTGTATCCAGTTTTAAGGGTCAGAGACGTAGAAAGCCAAAATATAGTGAATGGACCATTAGTCAGTTCCACTGTGTAAATGCCTTTATTCCTATGCATAAAATAAATAAATAAAATTTCTCACCATATCTGCCAGAGAAATGTACAGGAACATACCGCCAGCTAGTGCAAAGATAATGTTAGGAGCAAAGTTGCTGCCCACTAATATACCAAAAGCCAGCCCAAGGTAGCAGGAACATGCAGAAATAAAGTTGAAAAACAAAGCCTGGTAGGTGCTCATTCCTGCGTTTAGCAAAATGACAAAATCCCCTGCAAGAGAGAGAGAGGTGGGGGGGAGGGAAGACATTAAGTGATTATTCTCTGATGGTTTTATAGGAGATTTGTAACTGGTTTGAAAGTTATAACCAAGCACTTTTCATGTAAATACTGAAGAATGTTTTCAGTCAAATGTTTCAGTTCAAACATCTTACCCAGTTCATGAGGAAACTCCTCACATAATATTGCTATCGATGTACTAAGTCCCTGAAGCAGAGACAGTGTGAAAGAAGCACCAATAGCCAGACCATCAATGAAGTTGTGTAAGGCATCACTCAATGTGATCATCCAGGCAATTGTTCCAATCTCGGAGAGCCTGGGTCCCTTTAAACATTTAAATGAGCAGCTTTGGGTTTTCTCTTCCTGCAGAAAGAACATGGCAATTTAGGTGAAGCACTAAATAACTGCAAAGCAGCCAATAGATTTTCCCATTTTTTAATGTAGAGCAGCTAAAAGGTAAATACCATTGTCATGAAGACCAAAGTTCTGTGTCAGCTCAGAGCTGCCCCTGAAGAGGTTAACAGTTGCACATGCTTTCCCACACCACAGAGGTAATATACTCTGACCCAAATGTGGAAGGGTCACCACTCTGACTGTGAAATGGCAGCTCAGCCCTTGGCTCTTCTGCTTAGACAAACATCAAGGATGAGGACTGGGGTAGTGGGTTTTACAATTCACACCAGTCCCCAAGAAACTAGACAGAGTACAAATGTAGTTTGCATAGGGCACTGAGGAGCCATCATGCCACCTGAACAAATTTATTAGAAATGAAAATAATACCAGTTCCCATAACTGACACAGGCACGCAATACCATAGTGATGGGCACCTCTAAAACCCTAGATAGCCATCCAGGAGCCTCAGAGGTGGTTTCATGTGTAACTTTTGACATTGTAAGTCATGTCCTGGGGTTACAATCAGTTCCTAAGGAGTGCATACTCAATATCATTACCAGTAAGTAATTTTCACTGCTGCTGCTGAATGGTTCTAGGTTTTTCAAACAACCAAACACAAAGCTCCATGTAAAGCTGCGGAGTATGAACATTTAAGACTCAATACTGTGTCCCAGAGGTAGAAATAGGCATGTCTGACACCATGTAGTAATGAACCCTTTTAGGCAGATAAATTGCACACTGAACTAAGTCTCCCTTGAAAGATTTGATTGTACAATCTGATTACCTAGATGTTTGCACATACCATTTATAGTAATTGTGCTACATTTGTAAACACAACATTTGTACATAAAGGCTCTTTGAAATCCATTAGCTAGGGCTAGTGGTTGAAAAGGATAGTTACATAAACAGCTCCCTTTCTCTTCAACAAACTCTGTATACATCAATGTGTACCATATTCTTCCGTTTACAAGAGGATTACAAAAATAGTAGGAAGCTTCTTAATTATCAACTATAAAAAAATTGGGTTTTTTTGCTATGTGAAAGGTAGATGCTGCTGGGCTATTAAATTTGAGTTTAGTAAATGAGATCATAAAATACTGATCCATATCTTACCTGTGCTGGCATTGCTATATGTTAGTGTTGACTTGGCAACTAACAGAACGGCGTGGACTGTGAAACTTTGACAAGAGTTTTTTCATATTGCTCACGTGAGTTGTGAGCTAGAAGCTTATAAAAGCCACTTAATTCTTCTTCCTAGTTAAACTTACACAACCAAGAAACACAACATTACATAAAACAACATTCATACCTGAGCAGAGACCACACTAACAATGTCAAAACCAATGTTTCCATTAGGCTCTATTGTGGCTGGATTTGCATAGCACGTCATCCCATTACTAGATTTCAATGGTGTGGGAGGATTCTGTTCATGGTTTTCAAAGTGAGTGTGGCCAGTCTAAGTGGGGGGAGAAATGAAACAAAAAGCCATAAAAATACAGGCAGCAAACTAGGAATGTATTTAAACAAACTATAAGAAAAATCAGCTTGTCCACTTGGATGGACTTATAGATGTATAAGTTTGTGCTTATTATACTGTTAGGCAGAACTTCCCAAACTGGTCAGTAGTCCGCAGAACCCTTGCTGATCGTTAATGGAAAGCCAGCTCTTCATATGGCAGTGCTTTTTCCTCCTCATTTCCAGCAGTTAGGTTTCACTAACAGCAACTAAAAATACATTAAAGTATTGGCTGTTGCGGTTCCATGTAAGTAATCCGTATAAATCACCACAGGGATGTTATGCAATGGCAGGGGGATGGGGCTGAGAGATTTCGAATGGGGAAGAGGAGAGAGTTGACAGTTGAGTTGTGATTTAAACTATGAACAAGTTTGAGAATCCCTGCTCTGGAGGACAAATCCGGCAGCCTGTCAGTGAGAACACAAGACAAGAAATGATCTGGCAGGAACCTGGCAGCCTGTGGAGAACCCACAATTCCTGTGAAGGTTTCTGCACTGGAACATGGAGGGGAAATGGACAGTGAGGTTAGAGCCCAGTCAGTGTAGAGCGAGGAGACTATAAAACTTTGTGGGTGGAAGTGTCTGACTGCTTCCATTTCTCCTGCTTATACCCTACAATAGCTGTGTGAGTGCTCCGGGGACTGGAGGGGGGTGCAGCTTATGCATTTCAAGCAGGCAAAAGCCATTCATTCAGGTTTTGCTCACAGTATTTCTTCCTTGAGGGTGAAGAGGGTCTTGCCTAGTGGTTAGAGCAGGAGACGAACTCTTTCTGGGTTCATTTCCCAGCCTGTAATTCTCTGTGAGCTAGGTTAAGTTATTTACCCTCTCTGAGCCTCAGTTTAAACTACTATCCCAAAGAGGGGTTAAGAGACTGAGATCCTTGGAAAATAGCATAACACGTATTTCATAGAACTATCAAGTATCTTATAAAAAAGTGTAACAGCTGTTTAAAACTAAGGCTTGATTTTTGTCTTCATATAACTTGCTGATATATGGTAATACACCCATTTAATACATCAGTCCAGTTAGCTACCTGGCCATAGGTCTTCAGTATCATTTTAAGAATCCTTTCCACAAAGAAGAGAATATAGAATCCACCAAACACAGCTACTGCTTTCTCAACATAGTTATCAGTTTTAGGATCAAATCCAAATGCCTAGAAGAGAATGTAACAGCAAATCAGGTTAGTTCATCTTAGCAAACTTTCAGGAAAGAAATACCCGAGTTGGGCTGGATCCTCTGAAGGACTCTCCCCTATCACCCATTGGCTTTAATGGGTCTTAGGTTTAAGTAATAACTTAGATCTTTTAAGTTAGGCTATCAAAAGTTGGGCTGATGTATTGAAACAGTATAATTTACAGGCAGAGTGTAGAATGTCACTCAGTCTCTCCACTGACTTCAATGGGCTTAGTTCCCAATAAGCAATATTTACTGTCCTAGAGCCATTATGTACTTGGAAACTATGGTTCTTGTTTTGGACATTGCACGCATAAAAAATGAACCCTTCCCTTTCAAATAGTAGTAATAGAGATATAGCTAGTCATAAGTTAAATTGAAATTATGACAAGTAATTTTAAATACTAGATGGTAGAATGTTGCAAGAACACAATCCCAAATGCAATAAACCAAATGTTTGGAAAATACAGCATGTCTGTTTCTCTAATCTCTTTCTACAACAGGTAATTCAAATACGTTTCTCTACAGGTGCGATTTTGATCTTGGTTTGCCACCATGTGATTTAACTAAGTTTAGTCTCTTGACTCATGCTAGTATTTGAGGTATTTCCTTGACAGCTAAAATCCTTGCTAAACCTGAGCCAGAAAGAAAATTCAGTCACTTTAATGGGGTGGGGGGTGTCTGCTTGCGTGAGGACCCATCAGAACACAGACCTGAATGGGAATTTTATTTAAGGGGAGAGTAAGCAGAATTTGACTGTAAGGCCTAATTTAGCCCTCAGTGACGCATGTGCAATTCTCATTGCCACCAGTGAGAACAGCATGCACTCTGAGGACGGAATTCAGTTGTAACACTTTAGCTTGCTGGAGGGATCTGAAGTAAGTGCAACGAAGTAAAACCTACCATGCTGATTTAAACGCCTAACTTATTAATTACTCAAATCTAATCTAGTGCCTAAGAAAGTGAGGCCCAAAGACTGGAGTTTTACTCCAAAGTGCATGTGAACTTTTCCATGTGCCTGACTCAGATGCACAAAACTCACTGTGCTAGCATGTGCACTTGTATCTAAACCAGGCATACACAAAAGTACCTGTACAGTCAGCAAAATACCTGTTGGAAAATAAAAGCCCAATATTTTAAAAAGCCAATGGTTGGCACTGCATTTTTTAAACTGTGGTCCAAAATCCTCTGTATGCAGATTAACTTTCCACTCATTTAGTCAATGAACTGAAATAAGAATTGCAAGCACTTTGATAAGTGACAGTAAAAGTTGCCTGTCATCCTGGTGTATACATGTAGGGTCTGAGCCTCAAATACTTACTGTAAATATGTACTCACTTGTAGCTGGCTCTGATTGTATTATTAACAACATGTAAGGGTGTGTTCTGTTACTGTTATATCTTGCAACATTACAACACAATGAACTACATCAGACATTCCTAAACCTTCCACCAGTATAGCCATAACACACTAAAGAGCCTGGAAGAAATTGAGCACTACTGTAATTTTGTTAACTTCAGAGTTACAGCAGGTATAACTTTGTTCTAATATATTTTCCCCTTTCTTCAGTGGTGGAAGCATAGTAGAGTACAGTGGTCCTCCATCTCTTCCATGCCATGCCTCCATGTTGCAATAAAGTAGTATGGGGATTCCCACCCCTCTAGCCATTAAATAAGATGGTTGTCAGGTCCCCCAGACCCCTCTGAAATCTGTTCACCTTCTCCTCTGAGTCACGAACCACATGGTGAGGACCCATTCTGTAGTACACTTCAAAAATGACAATATTTTGGAAATGGATAGGTACCACAGGCAGAGAATGAATACCCTTCCTTACCTCTGGGATGAGCTGGAAAATCGCATTGGAAAAGAGGGTTCCAATGGCTAAGCCCACAAAATAGGTTAAAATCTTGGAGAAATACGGCTTCTTTAAGAAAGGGGTTAAAACCAATCCAAGCAGTGATGCCAGGTTAATGATCGTCACGGCAAGGAACCCAAACCCCCAAACTGTGGATGAGAGTACAGCAGAAATACCAAGTGTGTTAACAGAATACACAATGTTTTTTTAAACAGCTGAATTACCATGACACTTAACTTTTTTTTTAACAAATTTTTTATGCACTGCAGTTGAAGCTGGAACTTACCGATATAGAAATAATACAGAGTATGTTTGTAACTTAAAAGAAGCTGATTTGAACCCACAGAAACGAGGAAACCAAAATACTTCAGCTGATTTTGTTCCTGTCTGGGACCAGTCACATCAATGATTGAAAACACACTGGGGTCTGAAGTCCAGGATTTGCTGGGCCATCATCAGCTTAGTCTGAAGTAAATGGAGACTCTAGCCCTGCTATTTTTAGCCTGGAACTAGTGCTTCAAAGGCTAAACCAAAGGTCAGTGTAGTCATGACCTAGGAATTGTAAATATTTAATACTTCCAGGGCCAGATTCCCAAGATGGTGTAAATCAGCACAGCTCATTAATTTAAACAAATACTAATGTACACCAGCTGAGAATCTGCACCTTTCCGGAGTAGTTTCATTATTACAACAGTGGAGGACTCTGCGGTTTGATGCCCTTCTCTGTCGCCATCCAGTGTTGTAATAATGAAACCAATCAAATTAATGAGCTCTGCAAATTCACACCACCTTGGTAATTTGGCCCTGAAAGTATTAAATATTTTTTTACAAAACTAAATCTTGCACTAAGGCCTGGTATAACTGGAGCCAGCTGGAGTGAACAGGTTATTTGCATGGAGGTTTAAACCACTCCTAAAATAGGGGTTATTAAATACTAAAATATTTCTTTGTGGAGCACTTTGGGCCCTATAAACCCGTGCCATAGAAAACACCCATGAGACGGAAATGTACATGGAAAACACTATGTGATTGATGGTGGGAAGCTTTCAATAAATCATTTGCTCATGGAAGACAATTTGACCTAATAGAATGAGGGGGAGACAGGGGGAATCTGAGGAATTCATGCTGGGAGCCAGCATTTCGCCTCTCTTCTCTCCAACAATGTTCAGCAGCTGCTTCCACGGTCTGACTCTCTGGCTTGCTGCCATCCAGAAACCCACTGAGGTCTCTAACAAGCAGTGTTTGGGTGGAGAGGTTTCTGTGCCTCCAGAAAGAGGTGAGATTTGCATGTGGACTCTGCTCCCTCCCATCAGATATTTTGTGGGAAGTGATTTTTCTAGCAGAGATTCTGCTTCTCTGACACCCTCAGTGCCATCTAGCTGAATGCCAATGGGGCTCTCTAAACAGAAGTGCAACAACTCACATGAAAATGAACAGGTGAAAAGCCAGACAAGTCTCAAACCTTCTGTATCAATGAAAAAGTGGCACTGGCAGGCAGAAAAGCAGATGGATCGTTAGTGATTAGAAAACTTCAAACAGTTCAGAAAGTAGTACTAGGCTCCTCAAAATTGCAGAAATGGCACAAGAGTAAAGTGAAGAAAGCCTCTTCTAAAGATAAGTAAGGGTAGAATCAGGCTTGGCGAAACTCAGTGCCATGCACCAGGAGTATATTTTCAGGAGAAAAGATACCATAATTTGTAAATACTGTGCTGCAAATGTTCCTGCATTTGCATTATCGGTTATATGTAAAGTGAAATGATCAAGATTGAGGTTTATTGTCCATGAGTATCAAAGTTTTGTCTGTACACAAACTTGTCTCTTACCTCACCTTTAAAGAAGTTCTATGGCATAATCAGATTTCCATATAAACTGGTAGTTCTACCATAAAATCATCTGCGAACAATCACCGCAATTATATTGGAATGTACGAGAGCAATGGGATAATCCAAAAAAGTGCACAGCATAAAATTGCTGTAAGTTCCTCTTTGCACTGCTGGAGTGGTGGAAAGGTGACTTAGCATGGGCCCAGTGTCATGCCTTTTTTTTTTTCCTTCTGTCACACAACAACAAACATGCTGAGCCACATTCTTCAGGGCCCTGGAGTTGCACCAGGGCTGAATTTAGCTTACTTTGCCTGCATGATGTCTGTTATGACAGGAAAGTAAAACTGTGTGCAAACATTAGAAAAGCCTAAATCAATATTAACTAAAGCTTTGATTTTCATCTATGCTGAAAATAAATCAACATTTGGGTTCTGCAGGTACCACAATCCACACAACTTCTGCTTTTACCATTTAGGATCATCATAAAGCTGTGCTTTTTAATTTGGTATATTATCAGCTCCTTTCAGTTATTTTTAAAAAAATAAATTAAGCCCATTTTCAGGTCTCCAAACTGGGTCATGAACACTAAAAACCAGGATCAAAAGACTGAATTAGGACAAACATTTTTAAAATGATTTGTTTTTAATTTAATATTATCCATTTTGACAGCAAACACAAACAGGATACATATTAATATCTACATGTCCCTGTAGAAAAATAGGGACAGCAGAAAAATTGGTCAGAAAATATTAGAAAATTAGGTTAAAGCCGAATTGCTAGAAATGTGCTGACTGTGAAAGATTCTCTAGAAAGGAATGATCATACATTCATAATGGCACACACATTCTCTCAGAATAACTGAATTTATTGATGTAGCTGTGTTGGTCCCAGGATATTAGAGAGATAAGGTAGGTAGATGAGGTAATATTTTATTGGACTAACTTCTGTTGGTGAGAGAGAATGGTCCCTTGAAATGTATTACTTATGCTAGACAATCTGTTCCACCTTGTATTTAGCTGTGAAACTCTGAGTTAGTTTCCCAGACCAGAAGAAGAGCTCTCTTTAAGCTTAAAAGTGTTTCTCTCCAACAGAAATTGGTTCAGTAAAATATTACCTCACCTACCTTGTCTCTAGAATTTGTTGGGACAATGTGTTGTAAAATAGATACTGCTATTTTATGTGCTTAATTACATGACACATTATGTTGTACTAAAGGACTTTGTATTCATGACTGAGGACATATTCCACTCATCTGATTTCTGTGTATTATCCTGTTACATCACAGATTTACATTAAAAGGGAACATTTTCCACTTGCCATTTTGCAATTTTACAGGTATTGTTTTAGAACATAAAATATGGTCTAAGACAGTCAGATATTCTCTCTCCAGTAGTGTGTCAAAATGCATAACTAATTTTGCAAATTATTTTCATCTTTACAATGGGGGAGCTGTTTGATTAGTGCTCATTTCATACCCTCCTTTCAGGATTTCAGATGAATGCAAACACTAAGGGCTTGATTTTTCAGAAAAGATCAGCTCTGATTTCGGCTTCTAAGTGGTCAGATTTTCAAAGCCCTGACTGAGCACTTTAAGAATGTGTTTAAAGTTAAGCAAGTGTTTAAAGTACTTTGCTGAATAGGGATGGAATTATTCAAATTCTCAACTACTTTGCTTAATGGGAGTCCAAAAGAATTGGGGATGATCTTTTTGAAATTCTGGCTTCACATTTCTATGGCCTAAATCCTTTGATATGGATTCAAAATGGGAATTAAGTCTTGCTTCATGATTTTACTTGTGATATCTTGTCTGCTGTGCTCAGACAAGGGGAGTGTTCAATGGGTTGTTGTTTGTTCCTTGTTAGGAAACTTAATACAGGAGACCAAATTATGTCCATCACTGAAATAATAAAAGCAGTATGAACTGAAATTATTGCCAACTCCAAACATTCACAAATCATGAGAAGCTGAAAAAAGCATTAAATTTTTTTAAAAATTGGGTGTTTATTTGCTTTTAGTTATCTGAACGTTGAGGGTTCACTTAGGTCACGATTTCAAACTTCATTCTGCAATCATGAGAGCTAGAAACCTTCCTAGGGAAAGAAACAAAGAAAGAGACAGATTCTCACATATTACAGTTCCAGAGGGGTTGCCATGTTGGTCTGTTTTCAGCAAAACAATCAGAGTTCTGTGGCACCTCAAAGACTAACAAATTTATTTAGGCATAAGCTTATGGGCAGAAACCACGTCTCTGCCCATGAAAGCTTATGCCCAAATAAATGTTAGTCTTTAAGGTGCCACAGAACTCACGTTGTTTCACATATTACATGATACCAAGAGCTGGTGCTTCAAGAAGAATACCAAACATCAAAAAACTCATAAAATTGCAAGAGTTAGCAACACTGCTGAAAATATTGTGTTCATTGTACATATATTGCTCCATTAAAATACATCTGGCCTTTTAAAAGTATATTTATTACTAGAACTTGAGCCAGTTTAAACTAGCCTTGGCCTTTTATGCTATTCAAGCTCTGGAAAATTGCCAGTTCTGGTTTCATACTATAGCAGACCAGCCTCTATTGTGAAAAAATCAGCTTATCACAAGAGCCTCACCCTTCAGCACCAAACTTTGGCAATCTCTGGCAGGCAAAGGTAGAGAATTCATACAATAATTTCTTCTCCCATGCTCTAACTCCTAATTCTTCGGTCCTTCAACACTCCAGTTATACTAATAGTGTATGAGTTGTTCTACCTCTGTCTTGTGGCTGGCAGCCTGGACAGGTTAGGCCTCTCTTCCCGTCACTCTATTTTTTATTTTCTATAGGGCATGCTTGGCTTCCTCCACAGCTGACCAATTTACTACTGAAGTCAGTCAAGGACAGACATTTACACCAGCTGTTGGCTGCAACCTTCTCACTGGCAGCATGAGACACAAAGGGCAACAGCTAGAATATACTGAGCTCCCTCCCTGGAAATATGATCCAACTTTCAGCAATAAAACTCTTAGGACCTTAGCCCTTTTATATTTCACCGCCTGATGTTAGTAAGCTAAGAAGAGACTCCTCTCCCTCAAACAAGACGCTTCCAGGAATGTATTTAAGGGACGCTCTGCGTATCTAAAAAGACCAATTGTTATCTGTAGTTATCAGCTGTTGCAGAGAGGGCAGCTCTGCTCTGAAGGAGTGGGGGGGCTGGCTATGCGGCTTTCTTTGCCTTGGACAGGCAGAATGCCTTGGAGTGTCACCAGCTGGCTGCTGCAGCTCTCCCCATTACTCGTCCAAGTGGCATGATTTTGCCCACAGTGCGTTATCTGATAGGTTAGCTAGATGTGCAGTACCATCCCGTAAATATACATCCTATATGGAAAACAGAAACCCATTACATGCGGCCTTTTAGCATCTCCTCTGTTTTCTGAAGCTGCATTATCATTCTTCTTAATTTACTGAGTTATAGATTTTGCAATGAACTTTGGAATTTAAAAAAGCAGTATTTGAGCCTCTAAGCTTTTCTGCATTGCAGGTCCCTGCAACGCATGTTAGGGTAGGAGGCCCCTGAAGATTTTTTCTCATTCTCAGAGAGCAGGCTAAGAGTGCCTCTCTTACCTTGTCACTGGACACTGACAATGAGTTGGCAGAGTCCAGAAAAATAAAGGTGGGATGGTCACAATAGCATAGGAGGTCAATTATGGGTTAAGCTTTAACTTTAACAGGCTACTTAACCCAAACAGAATACTACACTTCCTGTATTCTGTCTAGATACTCTTATGGCCCTTAGTAGAATCTCCAATAGCCTGATATCTATGGTGTGTATAGTTTGTAGTCGTAGTAGTATTAAATAAATTCAGTAACATTGTCTAACAGCCAGAAAAAGCCGCAACACATTCCAAGTATAGAAAATAGCCTGTCCTCAGACTGATAAGTGGAAAAGTCAATATAGCTTTAATTAAATATTTACATTTACCTCTGCCCTTGGTCATGGAAGGATAAATTATCTGATTTTTTTCAATAATGGCCACTATTTTATGTATATATTTTGTTTTGAATTATTCTTTGCTCCAGTTTGTGTTTATTATTATTATTAGGATAGTATTCAGAAGACGTGACCAGGGCCCTGTTGGGCTAGTCCTAATACAAAAAATAAAGATATTTGCAGCCTCACAGTGCCCACAATTTAGGGTTATGATCAGATGCAATGGGTTTACTTTTTAAAGAGAAATTTAATTCATTCTTTCTATATGAAAAATTAAACTTGTTCTGTTAATTGTATTATAACCAAGACAAACACAGTCATGGTAAATTGAGATCATGGATTTAATGAAATCCTAAGCAGCACTGGTCAATGTTTATTTTATTTATTTTTATAGCATCCCTAAAAAGCACCTGTCATTCATAATATTTAATGTATTAACATTACTATATACAGTTAAACACTATCATTGGCCAGATCCAGCACTACTTCTCTGAGTGCCCACTGAGCTTTCGGGGTGTTTTAGGTATGCAAGGAATGTCAGATCAGATCTGATGAGGTATAGAAAAGAACAGCTCAAAGAAATAACTTGGAATTTTAGGAAAAATGTGCAGAATTTTGTACACTGGGTAATGAAAATCTAAAAGCACACAGTTCTGCAAAAGTAAATATACTTTCTAAAGCAATTAGTCCTGGGATGGAACCTTATGGGAGTGAAGGCAGATGAGCTGAGGTTAGATGGGCACAAATAGCTCACTACATTATTGTTCATTACTTCATGCAGTAAGAAAATAAACTGAGATAAAAGTCAGCAATAGAACATAAAGCACCACTGACAAGTGTGAGCCATAGCTCGGAGGGCCATTCTGGTATCCCCAAAAAAAAGCGGGAGGAGCAAATATATTCCCACAGGTAGAAAGAAGACTGAATGCTAGCAATTCTTTTAGAAAGTCTCTTTGAATCCTCCCACCAAGGAATTTGCAAGTTCTACTGCAAATCTTCACGGAAGTTCCTACCATGTTTTAGCAGACAGCATTGAACAATGACCGCTTTTAAGAGGGTGAGCACAGCAGTGTGAAGGGCCGGAATTGAACTCCTAGCGTTAGTTCACATGATTTTAAGAAGAGATGTCAAGGAAAGGTTCCTCCTGAAAGGGCCAAAAAGAGCAACCTTAGATGGAAACATCTCTAATAAAAGGGGCAGCATTCCATTGGGTGAGAGTAAGGGCTGTGACACCTAATGGCAACAAGTCAATAAAGTTATAAAGTAAGAAATGTAATAAGATGAAAAACATGAGGGCCTTCCACCTATTTTATACCTAGAAACAGACAGTGACAGTAATGAGATTAATAAACCAGCGTTGGCTAATGTGTGGCCCCTGGGCCAAATAAAGCTCCCATTGTTTTGTCTCATAGTTGACCTCAGGGTTAATACCAAGGCATGGCCCACAGAATCTGCTGCTATCAGCAAGCAGTGCTCCATCGTGATCCAAGAAGATCAAGATGCACGGTGGGGACATGTAGCTTCCTGAATTAAGGCTGCAATCTGTTCTACTTCATATAAATTAGGTCCAGAGTTGGGACTGCCGGCAACTTGTCAGTGTGGCCCTCATCTAAGCAAAGTACAAAAATTTCAAACTTGGGTGCCTACCTCTTCACTTAAACACCAAAATAAGTGGCCTGAGTTTAAGAAGTCACAAAGGCAACGGGAATTGTGGGTAATTCCACTGACTTTGCTATGTCTGCAGGACTCGTGGCCACAGTTGATTCCATTACTATAGTTGATTTTGCACATAACTTTTCTCTTCCCCCCCGCCCCCATTTGTATGTATTATTATTATAATAATTAATTTGAGAGTCAGAAAAAGGGGGATTTAAGAACAGGCTTGGGTACAAGTGGTCATGCACAGGGGGCAGCATGGAAGAAGACAAGCAGAAATGGGAAAGGGACAGATGTGGAAAATTTCCCTAGGCAGGACTCCTCCAAAAGAGCTTTGTTTCCCCAACCCCTATCTGCAAATGACGAGATTCAAATGTTGACTCCTGTAAGTCTTAAGGGAGCTGCCCATGTAAAACACAACACATTTAATATTAACCTATAAAGTATGATTTCTCCCTGCATCCACCAAGTCCAGCTTCACTCAAAGTCCCATCTTCTGTTTCAGAGAATAATTATCAGTGAAACAGCTCTTTGCTTCAGTGCATAACTGAGAACTCTAACTGAGAAGATTAGGAAGAAACTTCCCCCCTATGTGCAGGTTATTGCATAACTGCCTGCTGCAGGGTTTCTTGCAGTTTCCTCTGAATTTATCCATAGATTAAGCAGAAACAAATGGACACAATTCATCTGCACAAGTCCTACTCCAGTTCCATTATGAATGAAAATGGTAACTACCTTCAGAAGGAGATGGTTTAGATTTGTTCTTGTCCTTTGAACTATCACAAGGGTGAAAAATCAGCTGTTGTAAAACAGCTGGACAAATTGCAGAGAAGCTGAAATTTGTTATCTGGGTGTTGTTCGGCAGTCCATGAAGTGAAAAGATGTCCTCACCAGACATGCACTGAAAAAAAAAATGGAGAGAGATAATTTCATGTCATCTTAAAAAAACAGGTGACAGATAAGAATAACTGCTACTCTTAAAAATATTCATGTTATGCAGTGAAAATATAGGGACAGATTTTCCAAGTAGTACCGTATATACACACTTTTAATTTGTGCATGAAAACACCATAATTGAACATCCCACCCAGAATGCACAGACCAAGTTATCTAACTGATTTAGGAGCACAATTCACATTATAAATCAATATTTCTAAGTCACTGAGATGCTTTTGAAAAATCTCACCTGCTGTGTATTTATGACCAGTTAGTTCATAATTTAAAACAACATTGAAAATACTGGCTCACAGTATATAAAACTGGTCTAACAACTAAATAATTAATCTATAAATATTTAGGATAAAATTAAAATCTGTGACAACCTATCAACAAATGATTGTTACTGCAGCAACTGTTAGTCACGTAAAGAAATATTTCAAGGACATGCCATTTGATTTGACTCAAACTTTAATTAAACTGTCCTAAGTGGTCCTAAGGTAAACTGTATCCATTGTTTTTTATCTATTTCCTAGCAGTAATTGTTACAGGACAAATCAGAATAAATTTACTTAAAAAAAACCCAACCCAAAACAATTGAGACAAGTACCTCTTATTCATTATCCCTTTAGTTTAGGACAAGGCAGTAGTTCTTGTATATATGTATTTTGCTTTAGTATGTTAAGCCAGGAATTCTTTTCACCATACAACTAGTAGATAGAAATCTTGATTTAAGTCGCACAGATACGTAACGAATTGTTTCATAGTACACATTTAGAATTCCTTGTTCTCACATTTTGCTGTAATAACCAGTACTTGAAGTAGTTCTCGACTTTAGCATACAGATGAAACAAAGTTTTCACAAACCAGGTCATGAAAAAACAAGTGAAGTCAAATGTTCTTGCAATACAAGACATTACATAATAGTCCACTTAGAATGTCTGTGTGATTATAAAAGGTTGGGGCCTTAGTGGTGTTTTAGGAAATATAAATCAAGGGTCATTGCCCTGCTTCTTGCAGATCATTTTGTTTAATTGCCTGCTCAAACCACAACAACTACAGAATGTAATAATGAGTCTTCAGGCTAACTTGGCATTGCTATAATAAATTAAGAAAAAGGGCCAGATTCTCTGCTGGAGTAAATTGAAAGAGGTGTCCCAATCATTTACTTCAGTAATGCTGCATCAATTTGCACTAGCAAAGCATTTGGCCAATAATATTAAAAGGGTTTCTGCAAAAATGAATCCCTCAGGCCAAATTCAATCCTTGTGAAATTCAAATATTGAGAGTTACAGCCAGGATGTTTTTGACCCTCACTCCTAATAACGCAATTCAGAAAAGTATCCTGACTGAGGACAGCACTTAAGCATATGCTTAACTTTAATCACATGGCTAAATCTCATTGAAGTCATTGAGACTTAAGCTCATTCTTAAACAAATGCTTCAGTTGCACTCCTTAATAGGGAAGGACTTAAGTACATGTTTAAGAACTTTCTTGAACTGGGGCGAGAGAGAGAGACTTTCTAAAATGCCTTTTTGCCAGTGCATTTAAGAGACTGTGCTTTTAGAAGGTAATACAAAGTTTGTTGGTGTGTGGGCATTACATAAATCATAATAAACAAATCAAGTATTGTCGCACTGGGGGAAAAAGAAGCAAACACAAACTATGATTAAAACCTGAACGTCTACACAGCTGTTTTTAGTGCTATAGCTTGAGCCCAAGTCTACAGATCCAGGCTCTGAGGATATGTCTGCACTACAATTAGACTGGCTGCCCAGGCTCATGGGGCTGTTTAGTTGTCGTGCAGATGTTCAGGCTTAAGCTGGAGCCTGAGTTGTAGTGGCCAGTGGGAGGGTCCCAGGGCCCAAGCTGCAACTCCAGCACAAATGTCTACACCACAATTAAACAGCCTCTTAGCCTTAGCCCCCTGAGCCTAAGTCAGCTGGCATCAGCCAGCCTCAGGTGTCTAATTACAGCGTAGACATATCCTGAGACTTGCTGCCCTGGGCTACTACTTGCTCTTTAGATGTCCCCTAAGGGGTGAATCTCTCTATTGTGTATTCTGCGCTGGTTTTGTGCATCTAGTAGGCATTCCGCAAGCTAACACAGTGCAAAATATATTACAGGTATCTGGAGTGTGGCAGAGAGAGGAGAGTTTTGGTGTGAAGTAGTGGTTCTCAAACTATGGTCTACAGCCCACCAATAGACTACAGATTTCTGGAGGTCTGCAACATGAACCAAGCAGGAGAGTTCTTGGGTTTGGGAGAGTAGGTGTCCATTAAAAGAATTAATCGTTTCTAAGAGGAACACAGTATTACAAGCCAGTGGTTATCAATCATTGAAGTATTATAGTGATTGCCACAGAAAGCACATCATGTCATGTTACTTAGGACAGCAAGACTGAAACACTTGACTTTTTCTAGCTCTAGAACCTGCTTTAAGAGCATCCTTCTAGAAATAGTGGAGCTAGACTACTTAATATCCATTATGAGGCCATGAAGAGGAAAAATTTTTAGCAGCAAGTTTCCTGAACAAAATGAATGCTTCCAGATTTTCCCTTCAAAGGAAAGTTCACTGGAGTGTATTGTTTTTGTCATAGAGGTACCTTACATAAGGACATTATTAATGAGATGCTCCAAGGAGGCCAAAAAGGATTAGATTTTCAGTAAACCTCGATCATCACACAGACAAAGATATTTCCATTGATAATTGAAGTTTACAGATACTTCAATTACTAATACTTCAAACTACACTTGAGAACTTAGAGTTTGATGCAAGGATATTTACTTTGTGTATTTTGACACGATGTTGACAATGTGTTAATAGTTATAAAACTAACTTTTTTTTTTTAATCTCAACATCCACTGTCATTTAATTATTTAACCTTCCCCTATAATTTCCCACAGCCGTGATAATTTAAATTCATAAAAATTGAAAAAATGCTTTAAAATAAACACTTATCTGTTGAAATCATTTTAAAAACACATCAACTTCTGCTAAACCTAGTTATAAATTAATAAGATTTAAGGCTTGGAAATCTGGTTACATGTGATTTTAAAAACAAATGCCATTGGCCAACAGCTAATTTAAAAGTAAGGGGGAGATAGAAATAGGGTTTTTTGTGGGTTTGTTTTTAAGAGACAAATGTATGTACAGTATAATTGCTCATGATTGTTCTTGACCCATCCATCCAGTTTGATGCCCCATGCATCCACTTCATTCTTCTCAATAACTCCTACAGACATCTATGATCTAACAACTTATATATGAGTTGATTTACATAATACAAAAGATGAAACATTTTGGAAACCTTGAAATGGAACCACCCTTGTTTGCAAACTGTGAGACTCCATATTTTTCTCGGGCAGAGAAATGTGGTGAGACAGCCAAGTTATTGTATAGATGTAAGCTGATGAATTTTTATGAGTTGCTTCCTTGAAAATAGAATTCTAAAAAAACAAAAACAAAAAAGTAGTTTAGTCTAGTATTTAGAGCATGGGGATGAATCAGGACACCAGAGTCCTTGATTCTGCCATTGGTTTGCTCCAAGGCCTTAGCTACCCTATGCTTCAGTTCCTCCAGCTGCCAAAGGGAGAGAACACCATGTAAAGCATTTTGAGATCCCTGAATGTCTCTATATAAGTGCAAAGTACTACTATTGTTGTTGTTATTAATTAGAAATAATTGAAGCAGGAACGTCAGAAATAAAAAGCAATAGGTTTAGAAACTTAAAGAATTTATCAAGGATTCCAAATCCTTCTTGCTGAGCAAATGTCTCGGCTCTAGTGATATTCTGTAAGTCATTAAAATATGTCCCAGC
Source organism: Mesoclemmys tuberculata (assembly GCA_007922155.1). Classification (NCBI taxonomy): domain Eukaryota; kingdom Metazoa; phylum Chordata; order Testudines; family Chelidae; genus Mesoclemmys; species Mesoclemmys tuberculata. The sequence goes on along the minus strand of ML675617.1, from coordinate 10,777,587 downwards.
CTAATCAATGGATTGAAGATCCCTCTTCACTATTGAAAATAATGACAATGTGACACCCAAACTCTTAAATCTTGAAGATGGGATTAAAAGAATATCATTTAAAGGAATTGTGAGAAGGGGCGGGGGGGAGATCAGTTAAATATTTACACCAAATAATCCAAATTTTCTTTTCATATTTGGGTTCAAATAATTATATGAAGTTTGCTTTTTAAGATTGTAAATGAACCTTCTATATGTTTCATACTTGAATTCTAAACTACACTACAAATATACTTGTCAGTAATATACAGCTTTTTCATTATGCTTAAGTTTATATATTTTTAGACATCACTTTTTGTATGACTGCATTTAAAAGGTTCAGACGAGAGGCAATGTTTCTATACCTATTGGACCGGACCTCTGGAAAAAGCCTGTACCTGATAAGAAGCATGTTAGCGAGGACTCAGACGATGCTATTGTTGAATTTGTCCCAGAGGGGACAGCGTTGATTTATGAAAATCACGATAACAAAGCCATGCTACACACTACTCTGGGTAGTCTACAGTATGATTTTCATCTGAGAGTCAGGCTGGTTTGGAATGCTATTCCAGCACTTCTCTGGTGGCCCCATTAACTTCTGCAGAATTTAACTTTTCATGGGTTCAAAGGCCAACTTTAAAAAAAATGCCTACTGATTTTGGATGCCTTAGTTTGAGTGCCCAACTTGAAAATCATTTGGCCTAGCATCTTTGAAAATCAAGTTCTCTCAAACTGGGCACCCAAAATCAGGGACTAAAATGAACGTCCCAGCTGAGCTAAAACTCAATGTTCATCTTTCAGGAAATTCTGAAATTTGTTTTCATCCCAAATAGGGATAAAATGTCAATATGCTGACATTTTTCACAAGACAAGAAGTTCCAAATCAACTTTTTCAAATGTTTAAATCACAATGACATTCCTGAATCAGAGTGTTTTGTTGAACCAAATCAATATGTTTTTTCCCCCCAAGTCAGTTCAACATTAAAATTCACTTCAGCAGAAAATGATTAACCTGCTCTCATTAAAGTCTCTGTGTATTCTTTGGGGCACGTCTCTTGGAGAATGACCCTTCTGTGACTTACCCTGCATACCCATTTCAAAATTAAAGCAGTTTTTTCTGGGCAGCTATAAAGTCCTGCAAGCAGGAAGCCTGCGCCTGTGTATTAAACACGTTTCTGTTTTCCCTAACCCTGGTAAATGCACTAAATATAAGTCTGCAATTTTGGTTAGGATTGTGAAAATGTTTTTCTTTACAAAAATAAATAAAAAATAAATAAAAGAAAGATGCATGCCAGTAAAAACAAAGGGACTATTAGCATTTTCTTGTATAGTATTGGGTGAACACAGTTGCTACGTTTCTGACTAATGGCATCTCATAACATATCAATAGCAAGTTTCGTCTCTCTCTGCTCCTCTCCCTCCATATTCTAGAGGTTGGTTCTTACACCTTTGTTTGGCGTGTCGCCTGGATAAAGTACTAAGCTGAGTCAGTATTTTAGCAACAGTGGTAAGTGGTAGAACCACCATCTGCAATAGCACTGGGTTTTTACAGAGGTTCTTATATGAAATGCTAACATCAGCTGTCAACTCGAATGCAGAACAGAGAAACAGGTAGCGCAGGAGGGGCTGCGAAGGCTGCACATACTGAATGCCTGTCTGTTTGATATCCTTTTTAATTTTGCCTTTGTGTGTGTTTAAGGTTTCTTATATTCCCGATCTTAAGCTAATTAACTCTTTTTCCAACTAGGGATAAAACCAGTTGTCTCCTCTAGGGGTGAAGTGTTTCCCCCAGACAGTGGAACCAGTCTAGTTCCACTGCACAAAGAAAATGGATGATGGAGGGGAGTGTGACCAAGACATACCAAGATATGCCCAGGCATGCTCGTTAAGTATATTAAATCTGTGTCAAACCATCTTGGTATTTCACCAAGGGCCTGGGGGGTTATGTACAATCTCTACCAAAAGCTTAAAAACTAGTTGGGCATTATGGTGGTTATGGGAATTTTTTACGGGAAAAATCTGTAGAGGAATGTGACTTGTAGAATATTGGTTTCCAAAACTGAAGGAGGTGAAACTTGTCACTTGAGGTGGTGCTGGTCTCCAAGCTGACTCAATCAAAACTGAAAAGAGCTGACATCTGTCAATTCAGCCAGTGCTATGTGTGCAGTCCAGAGAAGATGCATACTTGAGTTCTGACAAAGATACAGAAAGAGGACTCCAATGTCATCCATTATAGAGGCAACATTCTGCCAGTGGGAATGTCATGAAAAGTGGACCCCAGCTCTTTGTACTGGATGAAAAATACCTTAGACAGGAAAGTAGCTTCATGAATATAGGCTCTAGCCTGCATTTTAGATTTCTTTTATCTGTAACCTGGTGTTTCCCATCCTTTTATTTCCATCTTTAACTCGAGCTTTGTTAAATAGACGTCCATTTGGATGACTATAGATGTATCTAAGTGCCTTGTCCTAAGGAGAATGTTGCTCGAGATGATGCTGGTACACTGGGGCACACTGCTCCCACAGAGACAATGGATTGGTGTACACTGCGGCTATCTAGAAGACAAGGGACTTGGTACTCTCAGATTCCTATATATTAAGGCCAAAAGGGACCCTTGTGATCAACTAGTGAGACCTCCACCTAAGTCCACAGTGTGTTATGCAGGAACACAGTGGGGTGTGTAAAGTGCTAGCCTGCCGAGGGAAAGAATGGGGCTTGAGGAACCCAGAACAGAGTGCTTGTACTGCCAGCAGAGTTGGGAGGGTTTTCCCCAGTGGGCACAGTCAAATCTCTCACGCTGTAAGCAGGTGGTGATGATTCAACCTGGACACCTGGGCTACCCCTGAAAAGTGTCCCACGAGGCCCTGCAGGACAGAGGAGAGGCAAGGCAGAGCCGGAGGAGGCTCTGCAGTGTTTCTGCAACCTTGGTGTTAGGATTCCTCCCTGCCCTCATCGCTCCACCACCCATGCTAGCTACTCAGGCTGGGTGCAGGGCGTTAAAGTTGCCCATCAGTGCTCATGTTCACCAAGCCCTGAGATGTACTGAAATTGGGACACATAAGAGGCAGGATGCAACTGCATATCTAAGCTGTATGCGCCCTGCCCCTCCCTATACTGCCCAGATAACGTTCTGACCACCCTTTCAGGTTGAGATGACAGGCATCGTTCTGCCTTAGAGGATACAGATGTTCACCCTGGCTATATCTTACAGGAAGCGAAGTTTAGAAGAGAAGACAGACTACAGAAATTAGGTTTTAGTGTTACAAAAAGTGAAAAAAAAAAAAAGCAGAGGTAGTTCATATCCCGCCTCCTTTTCATCCAAACCACTGTCATTTTAGGGGACCTGAATAATAGGTTCCTATTGTGGCTCATCTCTAGTTAGAAATTACTTGTTTCTGAAGAGACCTGACATTATTATTTAAAGATTGACTATCAGAGCCAGCTAGTTTGTAAAGAAAGAGACAATAGTAAAACCAGACATAGCATTGGAGGGTTGAGCATATCTATAAATTCAGAGACAGTATTTGAAATATCACTCACATCTACTGATTTCCCTCCCTCCTCCCCCGCTATAATTTCAGGGGATAATGTTACCAAATTTTCTTCCCCTCACTCCCCAATTTCTTTGCAAGCACTCTCTTGTCTAATATAAAGGCTTGTAAAGAGAGCTTATAGTTTGTATCTTTTACACTAACAAAATTCAACTGCACATTAATCTTGTCCGATAAGCTTTACAGTAATAGGATTAGTCCTCCAACACTTATATGTGAACAAAGTACCTATGTTTAACTGTTATACTGAAAATGTCAGTACAAAATAATATCTACAGCTCAGTAAAATGAAAATATAAAGTTGTTGATTCAGAGTAGCCAGCATCTGAGTCTGCTAATTTTGTTGATTTCAGTACTCTGTCTTTCCTAAACTGTATTTGCATAAACTATCACTATAACATTTCCACATCCAGCTTTTACTGAGAGAAAAGGTGATAATGAGAAAAAGATGATTAAAGAAAAAGCTAACCCAAAATAAAGAGATTTTCAAGGAAAAGTGAGAACATACCAGATCATGGAGGCAGATAGATCAAAAAAGGGTGCTTATTCAAAATAATGAGTTAACTGTTACTTTGCCTTATGATTTTCCTTGTGTTTCTCAGAAAACAGATACATTTCCATTGACATCATAGGATATCAGTCACCATAAATGGCTGATTACAAGAGTTCCTTTAAGCTCCTCCACCCCACCTTTTCTTCTTCCAGGGACCTTATCTTGTCAGAATAATACATGGCCACAGGAACCACGATATTCCATTTTCTCGGGCTTGCATATTGCCAAACTTTTTCAGATTTTGAAAAAAGTGGGACAGCACCTAGCCTTTCCTCCGCTTGTGCAGCTCCAGGGCTTGGGATATATTCTGGAGGGTTAGGGACCGAATGATTATCAGGGCTACTGAAATTGTTACTGTTAGTCTATTTTTACTGCCACACTAACATGAGAGAAAACTTAAAGATTGTTCATACCTGCCAATTTTGGAAGTACCATAGGTATCAGAATAGCTGGCCCTGCAGGATCAATTTTCTCCTCATAGGGTGCTTTGTGCTTGGGAAAGGAAATCTTTTATGGTGCAATGGGCATCTTTACTGGAGCAAACAGCTTTAGTTTCCCATTCCTAGCCTCCATGTTTTCTATCATAACCAGTGAAAGCTCCACATAGTAGACATATGAGCACATGTTAAGAGTGTTGTTTGCATGCTAAGGTGCTTCTCAGGGCTGAAAGTCCTCTTGTTACCACCCGCATGAGGGAATCTTGCCTATGCTAGCCCAGTGTTCCATAACATAACCAGCCTGTCAGCCACTCAAGCATTCTCCTCTGGGCTAAACCAGCCATGCCTGTGCTTTGCAGATTGACAACAGATATAACCCAGCTCCCAAGTCCCTTCAAAGTGTACCCCTGATGTATCCAGCCCCTGATCACTGGATACCCACTGGAATCCCAGATCCTATATTCCCAAAGGAAAACTGTACCCCAGTTTACCAATTTCACCATAAACCACTCCTCCTGTATTATGCACAGGACTTGAGTTCAATTATAAAAACAAAAATTCATTTAAGACAGAATAGAGATTCAAATAAAAGCCAGCGTGAGAGCTGGGAACAAATGAATGCATATAAAAGACGTCACATGCATTGTAAAGCCTAAACTTCACTCAAGTTATTCTCCTATTCAAAGGAGTTTCTCACACAAAATTTTCTTCATTATTTTCAACCAAGCCTGTTTGATATCCCTTTTTTCAAAGCAGACTCGCTGTCCTTTACTTTTTACATGAAAGATGCCAGTGTCTCGCTTGGCACCCCTAAATATATTAGAACAGACTTTTGATGCTCACCTCAGGATAGGGTTCCTCTCTGTTTACCTTTTCCTGTTAATCTCCTTCTCAAATCTCATCAGCTCTTCATTAGCACTTAACTTAGAATGCTAATAGACTCCTATTAGAGAGACAAGGTGGGTGAAGAAATATCTTTTATTGGACCAACTTCTGTTGGTGAGAGAGACAAGCTTTCACACCACACGGAGCTGGGAAATCTTGTCTCTTCCTCACCCACCTCATCTCTTTAATGACTGGGACCAATGTGCCTACAGCTACACTGCATACAATAGAGTAGTATTGTATGACATACTTGTCTCTCGGGGGGGGGGGGGGGAGGGAGGGAGATGATTGTGTATTGTATCACCCATCCCCTGTCTGGAGGACTTTGTCTCAAGGGTGGGTACCTTTGAGTGACCTGTTTTTAACTAGAGAATATAGTTTGTATGTGCGTAACATAATTCCTCACACATTATCCAGCCAGACATCTCACAATGGTTATGATGTCTAATGTACAGGCTTTCAATAGAGACCTTACATGACATTCTTTTGGTGAACCCATGGGATCCCTCTATACCCCAGCAACCTCTGCTAGTTGCCATCCAGTGTTCTTTGGTCACAGATGCAATCAGCACACTTTGGGTAAATGCATGAGTTGCTAAGTATGTACTTGTGATGACATCTGCCAACAGGCCTTTGTAGATCGGTGTGAAACACCAACAACTGAATGCACATATACTGAGGAGGTCTTGGAACTGGAAGAACCATTATCCTATTCTTAACAAAGAACAGATATTGGTAACTGCTCACAAGAATCAAATACAGAACCCAGACTATGCATCATGGCGTCCTCTCACTAAAACAGACTTTCACCTAACGGAATGTAGAAGCAGCATAAGTCTTTTCAGATAAGCTTCAAGTGACTTATGATAAACATACAAGTGCAGATATTTTACAAAGGAAAGCCATAAATTTTTTTCCCCAGTAGCCTGTTCCATGTAATTGCAGCAGAAAAGGCTGGAGGACTGAGGGAATCCACTCATTTCTTTATTTTATTTATTTAGTAAAGAAAAACATTTTCACAGCCATAACAAATTACAGACTTACATTTAGTGGATTTAGCTGGAAATGTTTACACTTTCTTCCTTTAAAAATACTCAGCATACTGGTACAGTGTTCAACCTATGAAATTTGAAATAGGTTGGGAGAAGTGGGGCCCAACTGGGCCCACTTCTATGTCTCTTACTCATGATGAGTCCTATCTTGTTTTCAGTTGGGCTAATTGCATAGTAAACATCTCCTCAACATGAGTAAGGATGGCAGAACTGTACCCTTTATCACTGCAGCCTTTATAAAGAGATAGGAGAAGTGTAACCCTGGGACTTTTTTATTTATGCATGCACACACAGTGCAGTCAGGTACATACAATAAGCAAAAGATCTGCTCTTCGAAGGTATGCTTATAAGTCTTCTCTAGCAGGGATGACTCAATTGTATCCAGAGAGGGGTTCTACTTCAGAGACAGTAAAATTATCCTAACCCTATCTTCATTTTGGTGGCTGTTTTATAACAAGGGGTTTTTGCCAGCCCTCAAGATCCCCCTTCACTATTTCAATTAAACATACTTATTCTGAGATATTAACAGAGGAAGTTTATAGAAAATTGAAACTAAGGCGACTTTAAAGGCAACACTGAGTTTAGGGAGGAAAAGATCTGAGTTATGTATAGCAGGAGTTAACAGAGAAGAAAGTTATTTTCATAGACAGCTACATCTGTCCCTTGGGCAGACAGAATATTAACAGATTTATCTGATGTAAACAGTTAAAGAGTTAACAGTTAAGTTGCACTCTGTAATAAGATACGAATAATTCTGAAAGAGGATCTCTATACAGTGGATCCTTTTATAATCAAGTAATTGTTGACAACTTCATTGTAGGCCAAATCCTGAGGTTCTACTTACGGTTTGCTAGGATTTCACCCTAAGAACTGCTATTGACTTTTGCTTGTTGCACAGCTGCTATTTACTCAGGAAGCTTGCCTGCTTCAGAATTAAGTAAGCAACTTCAGGATTTGATCCTATATGCAGAATATCACAACTTGCATGCAGAAATTCAGTGATAATAGCCAAGGTTTCAGTTCTCTAGTCCTTCACTATAAACACAAAAGTTATTCATACAGTGGAACCAGATTGAAATGAAACTAAGTATAGTGCATGAAGTAAATATCAAATAGTGCAATAGATCTTTGGTCTGTTTTGTCCCCACACCCCAGCACAGGACACAAGCAGACACAATGCAGCAGGACAATACAGCTGCAATGGACTTCTGAGAATTAAAACTTACCTTGCCTACTGTGGAAGATCATGTGGTATTTAGTTTGCAATATGTGGCCATGGATGTTAGTTTGAAGGGTCTATTATTAGCTTATTACAAAAATTTTAAAACGTCAATAAAAAGCTTTTCCTAATTAAATGGCCCCTTTCGGAAGGCATCTTACACACACCTATTATATGTAGCATGCATACATTTTCGATACTTCATCAGTTGCTCACAAGTCACTTTAAAAATGATCAGGATATTCACATCACTTTCAGCCTCTCTCTCTCCTTCTATCTGTACCTTACACATCCTCCCTTCTTTCAGCACTACTCTTAGCTATATATTCCAGTGGCTCTCACCCTTTCCAGACTACTGTACCCCTTTCAGGAGTCTGATTTGTCTCCTACCCTCAAGTTTCACCTCACTTGAAAACCACTTGCTTACCAAAACACACACAAGCGTCAGGGCGCGCTATCACTGGGGAAAACCCGCTTCCTCTCTCCCGTTCCCCCTGTCCTTATACCATGCAGCGACTGCCGTGTAACTGTTCTCCCTACAGGCCGGCGGACAAGGCGCGGCCGCGTGCCCACGCCAGTGCGTTTCGCCGGCGGCTGTAACCCCCGGCAAAGGTCTGGCGGAGGGGAGGCTCCCGCGGCGCCGCACGTGGGGCAGAAGCAGCGAGCCGCTGGCCGGGCGCGGACTTCAAACTTCCCTGCCTCGCCTTCCCCGCGGGAGAAGCGCGGACCCGTGTGGGGCCGGGCCGGGCCGGGCCCCCGCCCCGGGTTTGGACGGCGCTGTGGTTTAGTCTCCCTGCCCCGGGCTGAGCGGCTGCCGGGCGGGGACCGTACCTGGTTGTGGTGCAGCTGGAGCTGGCCCGGCGGCGCCGCGCCCTTCTGCCGCCCGGCGGCCCCCAGCGTCTGCAGCAGGTGCGTGATGCGCCCGGCCGAGAGGCTGCGGTTCTCCCCGAACAGGCTCAGCACGTCCTCCGCGAAGCCCGGCGGGCTGGCGGCCAGGGCGGCGGCCAGCGCCAGGCCGGCCACCGCCCCCCGCAGCGCTGCGCCGGCGGGGCGGCCCATGGGCGGGCGGCCCGGCGGAGGCGCCCGGAGCTCGCTGGCCGGCTGCTCTCCGCGGCGCGCCTGCCAAGAGAGCACAAGAGGCGGCGCGGTCAGGGCGAGCGGGCCGAGCGCTAGCCGGGGGGCCCGGGCGGCGTCTGCCTCTCGCCCCGGGGCCAGGCTCCCCTACGCGCCCGCAGGAGCGCGCCACGTTCTCCAGGAGCGCCGCCCGCCCAAGAAAGGCTCCCAGGTGTGTCTCTAGCCTCCGTCTCCATCCTCCCTGTCCCGAGCCCCGCGCGGCCCGCCGCTTCCCCGTCCGCACCTGCCGCCGCCGCCTTTACAGCCCTGCCTCTGCCCGAGGAAGGCGAGAGAGGAGGAGCGCGTGCTGCAGTGCCGCCGCCCGGCCCGGGACCGGCCCTTGCACTGACTTCGGTGTCAAAGATCGCTGCGGCCCTACAGCGGTGGCCTCTCGCCTCTTCCCACGCCAGAGCCGGCGGAGTGCGGGAATAACTCCGGGCCCCACGTAGCCAGCAACAGATGTGGCTGAACCTTAGCATGGGTTGGGAAATAAGTGATTTATTGGCCAGGCTTGGCAGCTGGTCAGATAGGGGTAGCGCAGCTAGTTCTCCGATCCGAGACCAAAAAACGCCCTCCCCCTCTCTCGTCGAGGTGTGTCTTTCTCTCCCTGAAGTGAAGGGTGTAGGTGACAGAGAGCTGGCTACGTTGGATTGTTGCAACACAAGGTTTCCACTGTCAGAAGGAATTCTTGGCTCCCTCCTTCTTTAGGGCACAGTCCATCTGCTATGCACGGGTGAGGCAGCGCATAGGAGGCAGAACTGGGGTGTTCTCAATGCCTCAATGAGGGTGTTCTGCCTCAATGCATCCATCTATAATGTGGGTGTAGTAATGTTTAGTTAGGTGCTGCAGCTGCTTTGGAATTCAAGATTTGCAAATGCGTTCCGATGAGTGGATGAACGGTGCTATGTAACTACAAAGCATTAGTATATATTTGTCAAAACCATACGTTGTTTGAGACATAGGCAAGTTAGACACTTCCTATGTTGTGCTGTCTCTGGTTTGTTTGTTTTAAATTGCAGAATTGGTTACTCTGAAGTCCCCTATTTTCTTAGCAACAGTATGTAAATGATGATAAAACCAGTATAAATCAACTCTCTTTTTTGCATTGGAGATTCAGCCCATATTTGCATAATGCTGCAGAGTTCAAGGAATTTCTGGACAATTCCACTGGGAATTATTTTCTGTTACCAATCCTCTACAGAATGAAAATCCTCCTCTGCTTGTTGGATAGCCAAAGTTGTGTTTGGTTTGGTTTGTTTCGTTTTGTTTTACTCAAGGAGCATTCTTACTCTTTTGGTTAAAAGAGCTTCTAAGATGAATGTCCTATGGAAAAAAAAATCGAAGAGCTAGAAAGTAGTATTAAATAAGGCCAAACAGCTATATATTTAGAAGCGTATATATAGAACTGAAGGGCTAATTAAGATTTACACACACATGTATATATGCACCAAATATAGTTTTTGTTCCTTAGGCAACCAATCTGGGAAGAGGTTTCCCTTCTAGTCAAGTCTGGCAATGAATCTGACCATATCTTATAGAGCCATTGAGGTGAAAGAACAACATTACAACATGACCCTTTTGTATTCCATGGCCTAATTCGGCATTCTCTTGAACCTTCCTGAGTTATTTACGCCTGTACCATGTGAGGGCACATTGGGCAAGGTAATAGAAAAATCATGCCTGTAACCAGCAGTTCAATTCTTCATGGAGCACCAAACCTAGCCTTGGTGTGAATGGTTGCGTCTTACATCAAAGGTGGATTTGGCTTCTAATGTTTTTTATTGTTTATTAGATATCTCAAATTCAGGTTCACATGGATGAAATAAAGAATCTGATTGAACAAAAATCATGCATTCTATAGTTTGATAGATGCATATCCCATTAACAATTTTTCCAGGAAACCTTATTGAAATACATTATTCTTAAATGTGCTGTGAAAATGTATTTAGATGGTAGTGTAAATAATTTTCCTCTTAAAAAACTTTATCCTGCAGTTAACGATTCAAGAATAAAGCAATCCTTAAAAATGGAGTTGGATATTTCAGTGGAACTATGACTACTGATACTACTGATATGTAAAAATATTGGGCACACATCTATTGCATCTTCTCTTAATTTTTATTTTCCAAATTGATCTACTCAGTTGTTAATACTGGACTCCAATAGATTTTTTTTTTTAAGTTGGCCTGAGGGATTCTGGCATTTATTGGAAACACAGTCATGATTGTTTTCTGCACCACTGCCTGATAATCATAACATCTGGGGTAATAAATGTTATACCAACCCAGATCATCAGCTGGGATAAATTGACTTCAATGATCACTGTTGTTGAATCTTACGTTATTTGGTGATTTTTCTTAAATTCCTGGCTCTTGGAGCATGTAACTAGTGACAAGATCAGGTTTTATTTTCATATTTTTAAAGTATGTTTGCAGTTCTCATAGTTGCCTTGAAAAGCTGGAAAATATGACCCAAGTGTACTCTAAAGACTCAAAAAGCAGAAGGGCAAATAAAAAGAATCCATCATTTTTTTGGTTTTTTTAAATCGCTAAATTTTTAGGCCAAGATCATGATTGGAGGGGGGATGATAATTGAATGCTTGGAGCTGGAGGAACATTATAGAAATATAAACTGATTTATGTTCTAAGGTATGTTTGTTAGGAACAAGGAATTGCTGTATTTCAGTGATCCTACATTCCTTATGCACACAAAACTTTAATGAAGACAATAGGGGTGTTCTGGATTTGCAAGAAAACAGAATCAAGACCCAATTTTTTAAAGAATAAGTGGTTTCTTACTGACTGTGATAAAAAGATATTAGTGAGGGAAAAGAAAGAATTAAAAACAATAGGGACCCATTCTTCTATCACACCCTATTACATTGGTATAACTCCATTGAATTCAAATCCTAATTTACTCTGGTGTAAGAGAGACCAGAATCAAACCCACTGATTGTATATATACCCTTTGCAGCTCAGGTAGAAAAAATATTTGGTATTTTGGCTCCCTTCTCATGTCTCTCTGGACAAAAGAATATGTTTGGTATGAGACCGTCACTCTAACAAGAAGATATTTATAGTTTCATATAGTGATATATGTACTCTTTCTAAAAATACCCAGCACATTACATGTTCTGTTTCATCAGAACAGTTTTCCATTTTTCTGTTCTTTGTGTATTTTTCTTATCTTTTTTTTTTTTAAATCTAATAAGCAATAAAATAGTTACACATCATAGATCTTAATAAAGGATTCTGTGCCAGATCCTGCTGCTGTTTGAAGTTGGTGACAAAACTCCCATTAAGTTCGAGGGGAGTAGGATCAAGCTTCTAAAGAATTCCACTCATCCCCAGTGTTTTCCGACTTTACAGATCAAACACAGAAGGCTTCATTTTGTGATGTCTTAGGCAAATAACCTGCCAGCAGTAGAAAGGTTGCTTCCTCAATACTGCACTGTCACAATTTGCAGAATAAGTATTGCTGAGGTAAGCAGTCATAATTTGTGAGAGATATTTTGTATTAGCTGTAATATCCTGTAGGTAGTTTGCTGTACTGAGAACAGGGAATCTTGGCTCATATTGCATAATGTCACTTTTTACAAGTTTCAGCCAGCCATATAGGTATTACTAATTCTGCAACTCCCTTTTTACAAGTTAAGTAGTTCTTTCTCTGAAGGCATAAATTAACTTGTTTATCACAAGAAGCATGTGCCATCCTATATCCATTTTGCAGATGCCTATCCAATGTGTAAGGAAACCTATATTTAAAAATAATACAGCTTCTGTTTGACTAGGAAATCTCAGTACTAAAGCACCCCAGGCCAAACAATATATTCACTGACAGTTTTCTGTATTCACTTGCAACTAGGGTGGCCAGATAATAAGAGGGAAAAGTTGGGAGGGGGTGTAGGCTCCTATGTAAGAAAAAGCTCCGAATATCAGGACTGTCCCATAAAATTGGGACATCTGGTCACCCTACTTGCAACTCTGCATTGTAAGTGCACTTTAGATGGATATAAAGAATTTTTGGCTCTTTTGGGCAACCATGAAATAGATGTACCGTAATTAAAAAGAAGTATTTTAATAAAGAATGAGTGTTTACTTTAGAAATATGGTCTAAATGGTGTTGGCCCATCAAAAGATGAAACATGGACAGGACCTCAAAGCAGTATTTTTCACATATTGGCAAAGATGTGGGAGAGCATGACTGAAACACTGCTACAGACCATGCTCTCTAAAGGGTAATATGGAATATACATTAATTCGCTTCTTAACTTTGCTTATAACCAAGAACTGTCTCTTGGCCTTATTAGACTCACCTGTAAAACTGTGTAATGCAACTATAAATCAGGCAAGCTCATGCATGGACATACCAATCCCTCCTTCCTTAGAGAATCCACTCTACTGAAAATGGCAGCCACCTCCCCCCCTTTGTGAACAGCAGCCTCTCCCGTTCTCTTCTGCCAATACACTATCAAAGAGCCTCCGGGGTTTGCAATGGAGAGTGAACTGATCAAGCCTTTTGCAAAGTGAGTTGCTTCAAACTTCCTATAATGTGTATGGTGGGCGGTAAAGTTTTCCCACCGTGCACCATAGTCCTAGGACTACAGTGGCCACATTTCAGGGGAGGAGGGGCACAAGGGTCTCTGGGATAGGGTCTGCAAACTGCAGGATGGATGCAGAGCCCTAGGTTTGATCATGGGTTAGAAAAGTCTTCATGCAGGGTTAAAATTCAATGTGGATGCTCCAGCCCAGGGTTCCCTAATGTAGGTCAGCTGACTTGAATCCCACTAACCCTGAGCTTACATTGCAGTGTAGACATACCCTCGGTGACTGCTTTAAATTAGCAGGAACTGTAAACATGTAAACACCAGAGAGTGCTGAGAAGAAATAACTGGACAGTGACAGCTAAAAGCTCCTGGTAAATTGGACTTTCCCTCTGTTTCTCTCATAATCAAGGGTAAGGAATACTGATATGTCACTATTAGTCTGACTAGGTGGGTGTGTTCGTCTCAGAAGGCTTGTTTGCTGGACAACATGTTGGCATTGTGTTTTATGGGTGTGATCATGCAGGGGTGCACGGGAAGGTTGTGAAACGGCAACACTGAACCACCAGCAGATCTGGGAGCATGATGCCTACTTACTCACAATTCAATAAGGTGAAGTAAGCTGAAAGGAGTGGGGGAGGCAGGCCTTTGGGCTGGGCTGGGGAGAACACTGTGTCCAGATCACATTACAGCCCTGCGTGGGACATTGTTTTCTTGGACACATTTCTGTGTTAGTGACCTGCTCATGTACTTGATCCTTCTCTTAATGTCTTTTAAGTGCAGCTGCTAATCATGCTTGAGTGAGCTGCTAACTACTGGAATCCCTAAGGGTGAAATCCTGACTCCACTGAAGTCAATGGGAGTTTTGCCATTGACGTCAATAGGGCCAGGATTTCACCGTAGGGCTTGAGGGACTGAGAAATCTGCATTGGTGATATAATGGTATAACCTGGGAATAGAAGAACTCAGGTTAAACTTTAAAGATCTGGTGCCAATTTACCTACACTGGGGGGGATGGAACATCTCAAAAATGCTACTTACAGGCTTTGATTGTTGACTGATTCTTGTTACACCAGGGTTAACTAGCTCCACCACTTTAGGATCCACTGGCATTAAATAGGTATAGAGGAGTGGAGACTCTGGTCCCATATCTCTAAAAGTGCAAACTGTCTGCCTTGAGCCAAATTTCTACTGCACATACACAATATTTTGCATTTTCATTTCAATTTAATTACCAGAAAAATTCTAGTCACACATGCACTCCTCAGGGAGTACTAACAGCATGCCAACTTTCAAATGTAAAAGTCAGCCATTTTTGGTGTTTTCTGAGTTTAAAAAAAAACAAAACAAAACAAACCACAATAACTTTAACAGCACATTCATTTGTTTTCAAAGCATATTGTTCCTCTCACTGGCATGGTGCTAACCAGCTTGGGTCAGCAGTTAGCCAGAGTAAAATACTGAGATTTGAGGGGTGGCCACATGAAGCAGAATGATCATGTGAGCACACCAATTTTGTGTGTTGTGGCTGAGAGCTTTCAAATGACTTGTACTTTTGTGGCTTCTTAACTGTTTGTGCTGTTGGCTACTGTTCGAAACCTCTTTCTCGCTTGTCCTCTTCTCTCATGGAAAACAAGAACAAATTCTTTTTCGCACAGTGCATAACAAGCTTGTGGAATTCACTGCCACAAACTCTCTTTAAGGCCAAATTGGACATTGATGTGGATGATGAAACTACTCACAGTTACATTAGACAGGATTTAAAAAATAAAAGTGGAAGGGATATGAACCTTCATGCCTAAATGATGGGCAAAACTTGCCTATGGGCAGATTATTCCATAATTTCCCACTTCAGGAAATTGCATCTTTCAATGAAGCATCTAGTGCTGCCCCCAGTTGAAGACAGGATACTGGATTAGATAGACCACTAATCTGATCTGGTGTGGTGATTCCTATTCTCCCGCAAGATCTATTTAAAATTTAAAGTGTGCATTAAATCAGTGGAAGTGCTTTTTAAAAAAAAAATTATAGGCTGTACTCACTGTGAAGTAGCATAAATGTCTCTTTCTTTTTCAGTGAAACACTTGTTCTTGTGCACAAGCAGGAACAAGAGCACTGTAAATATTTCTCTGTCTGTAAATAATTTATAACAAAAATATTTAATATATGCAGTCAAATGCACATGCCGACTCATTGGTTATGTACAGTTCTTGAAAACTGTTGTAACTCTTACATTCAATGCTAAAGAAAGTTAAAGAGGTTATCCCATTTACAATGCCACTGAATGGAACTTGTGAATTTGTTTCACTAATTTATATTCTTCTTATATTCAGTCTGTACACTGCTGTATTCACCGGGTGGGTAGAAGTTTCTTTTTGACATTCATTCTGCCACCTAAGATCTATTGCACCATGCAGTTCTCTCCCACCCTCATTGTGCCTCAGTCTTGTATGGTATTTCTCTCTTAGCAGAGAGGTAAGAGAAAATATGAGCTACGAAGTTCTTATGCTTCTCTGAAGGTGTTTCATTGTTCTTTGAATGACTTGTCTGATATGGTAAATGGAGGAGGTATATCAGTTGGTATGAAATGTAAATTTGCATCACTTAGCTTTTACAGTTTTATGACTATTAAAAATATGTATGGAATGATTTTTCTGACACTTACAGAAAGTGTATATTATACAATTTCTATAGCTGTTGGATAGTTATTTTCAAACTGCATATTTTTATTGGCATAAATATGAGGAACTTTAGTGAGAAATTACTGTTTAGACTCATATTTCCCATGTATTGTCACTGTGGTAGAATATCAGGAAAAATATATTTGGGCACATTTGTTTTGTGAATTTCACTTGGTGCTCCAGTTAGAATGGTACCTTTTGTAAATGTATTCTTCTTTTGTGAAAAGAGTTTACAATGAGACCCTAAGCTCCATCAGTATTCAACTGCTTTCCATCCACTTCAGCTTATTAAACCAAAAGAATAGCTAGCGGTGAGATTCTTGGGCATGTGTATATGTATACTTTTTCTGAAATGACTGATACCAAGGGTGAAATGAGTGGTGCCAGCCTCCATTGAAGCGAATTGAAGTTTTGTCATTGGCTTCAGTAGGGAGTATTTCACCGTACCTTTTTAGCCTAGCCTTAACATGGCTTCTATTTATGTGTGCGTGCACGCTTATGTGTGTGCATTTATGCCAGCAATGTACACAAACCAAAAACTGGACTCTTGTAAATCTGTCCTTGAGTGAGAGCTTCAGGCTTCAAGAACACATAAAGCAACATAAATTATCCACACACACACACACACAAAAAAAAAGTCACCTAGATCACTGCATTTTGTGTGGAATTTTCTGACCTTTTGATCAGATAGTAACAACATTTTAGTGTTATTATAAAGCACATGGTTTGCTAAAAACAAAACAAAGTTTAAAAAAAACAAAAACACAGTTTGCCTGGTTTACCACAAAGCTACAAGGGAATGGATGAGAACCCGTAAATATGCAAAATTCTTTCAAGAAAAGGCAGCAGCCACTCTTGGAAGAGAAGGTGTTAATATGTCTAAATACAAATCATGCAAACGCTTGGTAGACAATAGTCCATGAACAAGAAGATATTTAATACAAAGGCTCAGCTAGGATTTATTGCTGCAGTTCAAATTACAAAAGAATAAATGGATAAAGATAGGAAACTGATTCCATACCATAAACTCAGAGAAACTGTGATTACAGAGAACATTGGTAATAATGTTACTTTATTTAAAGACGCACACAGTATCTTTTCACCTTAACCTTAAAAGGCCATAGAGGACTTGCTGTTAATTAGCGAATGTTTGTGAAACTCTTTGAAGATGAGAAACACTATAAAAGTGGCACAGATCAAATTATGCACTACAGTTACTGTGTAAACCCAGACTAAACTTCCACTGATTTCTGTGTAACAGAACAGGATTTGGTCCACAATTTAAAGGTAACTACTTCAATGACTCAACAGGTCCAGAAGTCGTGATGGGATCTTCACACCAGAAAAAAAATCAAGAGCCAGATTGTTTCTGGCTCCTGTGATAGTAGACAAGGGAGAGTGTGTGTGCATTGTCACAGGAACCTTTCCCTCATCCTTTCTCCCTAAGGGCTGGCCTAAGGAAAATACTGATGTATTCTCACTGATGTAATCCACACCAAAAGTGGTGGAGAGGCACATAAAGAAGGTGGGGCAATGCCACTATCCCACCTTCATATTGATACGTAGAACTGTCCATGGAACAGTCTGCACCATCCAAAGGGACTCAAAGGAAATAACTTCTTTTTTTTTTGGTTGATTTCAAGGAAAAACTTAAGAGCAGATGGTGTTAAACAAAGAGGGGACCTAAGAATGCAGAATTAAAGGAATGACTAGAGAAGAACAATATTTCCCTTTATTTAAATTGGGGTTTTAGTGATGAAAGGAAATGAAAACAATATAACAAAGAATAATGGTGAAAGAAAGATTCATTATAAGAAGAATATAGTTTCCAGGTCATTGGGTCAGACACGAAGCCTGGGTTCTAAAAGAAGTAAGGGAAGACTGAATAACTACTACCTGTTATTCCCAATTTCTTACAGGAAATCGGGAAAGATGCCTGATCTGATGCCTGAAAATAAATATGGTTCCAATCTTCAATAAAAGTTATAAAGGACAACCAAAGTAACTGTTGCTTAATACATTTTAATAATAATAAGCACCTCTAAAGTGCCCTCCATCTGAGTTCTCAAAGTGTTTTACAGATATTAATGGACTAATCTTACAACAGCTATGAGCTGGGGGAATATTCATCTAGGTTTACAGATGGAGAAACGGCAGGACAAAGCACTTAAATCACCTGCCCAAATTCACACGGAAGTCTGTGTGAGGCTCCAAGAATAGAATATTCCACTTCTTCATTTAACCACAAACCACCCTTTCCCTGATTTTGTAAAACATCTTTCATACTGTCACAGGATGGCTGGCCCTTTAAGGAAGAAAGATCTCAGTTCCAGCTGTGACACTGCTAACTCATCTACCCAGGTGGGGGAAAATGAGGATGTATCATGTGATTCAAACAGGCCTCTGGATAAATAAGGGAGAGGCCAACAGGGAGAGAAAATTCAGCAGAGACTCAGAGAAGGCTGTGGAGAGCAGTTAAGATGCCAGGAGAGCAGCAGGGGCAATTTGCCTGCTAACGTCTCTGAGCCAGAAATAGTTGGAGAAGGCTGAGGTCCAGAGAGCAGCAGCAGAGGGGGTTTGCCTGCTGGCCTGTCTGAGCCAGAGAGAAAATGACCCAGGGAGAGTTTTGAATCCCCTTTTGGAGGAAAGGACTCTAGGCTGGAAGGCCTGTGAGTGGCTGCTTGAAGAGCAGAGAAGACCTCTGGCTTGAAAGGGCCGGGAGTGAGTGTTGCCTGCTGAACCATCTGGGACTGAAGATGAGCCCCAGGACTTGCGGAAGATTCCAGAGCTGAGTGTGAACTCTTGTCTTGTGGTGGTATGCTTCATTTTGGGACTTTGAGAACTGTTTTTAACTATATTATTAAACCAGCCCCAAGCAAGGGTGTTATTAGCCAGGAGAAAGCCTGTGTGGATTATTTCTGGACACCTCAGAAGCAAACTGAGGTAGGCCTTTTGTAAAGCCACCCTGGCCATGAGAGCCTACTTTGGAGACTGTGACCCTGTTACGCCTCCAAACCATATCCCAGCAGAGGTGACACAATATCAGGGAATAAAGGCACATCTAGTGGTAGACAAGTAGAGAAAACAGGGAAATGGTGTATGAACAAACAAGGTTTGTGAGGTGAACTAGAGTAAATACACTAAGGTTTTCAGATACAAGGAGGACAACTTTACTCTGGATCCTGAAATGAATGGAGAGCCAATGGCTCAAGGATAGGATTGAGGATAGTTGGTCTTCTTCCATCAGAGAAAGTTGGAAGCAACACTAACTCTTAGTCTAACTACAATTTCAGTCAACATTCTGGAAATATGTATGTAGAATCCTAATGACTTCTCTGTAAATATTCAGTACAGTGATTCAGCACTGATATCCTTACATTGCTCAAAGTGATTTTCAATATGCTCAGATGGTCTTTGAAAAGGAAAGAAAGGAACCTTGCTCCGAGTAGTAATATCAGAAGACTTCTCAGAGGCACTTGTTGCATTAATGCCCACTATTGAGATAATAACATTAACTGATCAGGCCCAATTAAATCTACTGGTAACCGCCATTTGACCTGCTAACCCACACCTTACTGATATATAAATCTGTAATCATGCACTGCCTCATTCTGCCAAAGTCTCCACAGTACTATTGCCGACAGTGGATTCTATCTCATCTTGCTGGTACATCTTGCAACACTGGCAGAAGTACACGTGATGGCTAAAGGAGAAATAGGTCTGGCAGCTGTGGTAAAGAAACATGCTGCTGTTTTTTAAGAGGATCTGGGAAGTATGAAAGGGAATCACTGTGAAATTGAACATTAAGCCTGACAGACAACCAAAATATCTGAAAGCCAGAACTGTGCCATATGCCATCAGGCCAAAAGTTGAAGCAGACCTGGAGCGCCTGGTCAAAAATAGAGTCCTGGTATCAGTTACCCACAGCCAATGGGCAACACCAACCATTCCAGTATTGCAGAAGGATGGCTGCATTCAGATTTGTGGGGTTTTAAGGTTACTGTTAACCCGGTGTTGTGTGCAGAGCAATACTCTCTTCCCCACATTGATGACTTCTTTGCTGGCTTTGCTGTTGCACAGAAGTTCAGCAAGATTGATCAGTATCAGATGTACTTACGGATGCACGATGATGAGATGTTTTGAGCTGTTGACTATCATGACGTATAAAGGGCCGTACCAATACTGTAGCTTGCCTTTTGGAATAATGTCTGCTTCAGCTTTGTTCCAGAGGGCTATGGACCAGATCTTGAGTAGCTTGCCAGGAGTCCAGTGCTATCTTCACAACATCCCTGGTCACTGGCAAGAATGAGGAGGATCACCTTAAGAACTTGGAGGCTGCCCTGCAAAGACTGGAAGAAAACGGCATTAGAGTCCACAAGGAAAAATGTGATTTCTTCCAGCCCCCTGTTGAATATTTGGGCTATGTCGTTGATGCTACTGGCCTTCATTAGGCTCCTGCAAAAGTCAAGATTATTGTGGAAGCTCCACCTCCTCAAAACTTAAGCCGACTTAGCTCTTTTTTAGGGCTATTGAACGATTATGGAAAGTTTATTCCACAGTTAAAAACACTATTAAAACCACTAAATGAACTCTCTGCTAAAACAAGGTCTGGAAGTGGACTGAAGCCTGTGATTTTGCATTTAACAATGCTAAATGCACATTGTTAAATTCAGAGGTTTTGACACATTTTGACCCAGCCAACTCTACAGTTGGCCTGCAATGCCTCTCCTTATGGGGTGGGAGTGGTTGTGTCACACATTATGCCTTCTGGAGATGAGAGACTCATTGCTTTTGCATCATGCACCTTAATCAAGGCAGAAACTAACTATGCCGAAATTGAACGTGAAGCACTGGGAATTTTTTTTTGGAATTTGGAAATTTCACCAGTACCTGTTTGGATGAAAGTTCACACTTCTCACTGACCATCGACCTCTAACATCAATTTTTGGACCACACACAGGCATTCCACCATTGGCTGCTAGTCATTTGCAACAATGGGCATTGTTGCTTTCCACACACACACACGAGATCAAATATCGGAGATCCACTCTGCACTGCAATGTAGATGGTCTCTCAAGACTGCCTTTACCAGTTAAACATCAAGATATTGGCCAGAAAGAAATCTTCTTCTTTGAACAGGTAGAGAACACATCCATCACTGCTACTCAAGTAAAGAAGGCAACTTGCGTTGACCCAGTACTGTCCCAAGTTAGGGACCTAGTGATGCGTGAAACATCTGTATGGGACTCTCAGGTCTCACCTGACCTTTGTCCCTACATGTCCAGGAGGACAGACTTATCAATCCATGCTGGATGCTTGTTGTGGGGGATGTGTGTTGTTATTCCACCACTACTGAGATCACAGATGTTAGAACAGCTACATTCAGGCCACTATGGAATAGTGCACATGAAAGAAATTGCACGAAGCTACTTTTGGTGGCCTGGCCTGGACAGTGCCATTGAAGAGAAGGCAAGAGCTTGTACTTCATGTAAGAGTGTGAAGAACACACCTCAGCTGGCACTGCTACACCCATGGGATTGGCCTGAAATCCGTGGCAGCATATTCACATTGATTTTGCCAGCCCATTTGAAGGAAGCATGTTTCTGGTTATTGTCAACGCCCACTTCAAATGGCCAGAAATCTCTGTAATGCTATCTACCCACTGCTGCTGAAAGTACTATCCAGAGACTGTATGAAATCTTTAGTTGTTTTGGTTTGCCAGAAAAACTTGTCAGTGACAATGGACCGCCGTTCATCTCTCAGGAGTTTGAAAACTTTATGAAAGCAAATGGGATACATCACATCACTTCAACACCATATTATCCATCCACCAATGAAAGCAGAAAGGTTTGTGCAGACAATGAAACAAGCTTTAAAATCTGTATGGGGACATTCGTCCATTCAAAAGTGTCTGGACGCTTTCTTGCTATCCTATAGAAACACACCTCATGCTACAACCAAAGCATCAGCCTTTCTAATGATGGGGTGACAGCTGCGCACTTGTTTTGATCTGCTGAAACCCTCCAGAGCACGAGAAGTTGTGCAATGTCAACAGCACAGCCAAGTCATCAGATGTGCACACAGAGCAAAAGACTGAACCTTTAGTCTTGGACAGCCTGTCCTAGCTCAAAACTATGCTTCTGTAGCTAAATGGGTCCCTGCTACAGTCATCGCCTGGACAGAACCTGTTTCCTACACTCTCCAGACTGCAAATGATTTCACCTGGTAGCAGTATGTAGATCAGTTGTTGCCAGGTCACATAGGTCCCAAGGACACATCTCCAGTTGAATTGACTGACCTCACCATTGCAGGTGAGAGATCCTCGAGTCAAGAGTTACCTGACCCTAACTCACCTCCTCCATCCACCTCTGCAGCAGATGCAGCACCTTCACCCGTTTGAGCTACAATTCCAGAGCCCATTGTTAGACCCGCACCAATAACACCTTCTGGTGCAAAAACACCAGAAGTCCACCATAATCCACCTAGAGAGAGAAGGCCTCTTTAATGGTTGAATCTTTAGCTAAGGCAAACCCAAGTTTTACGGGGCAGAATAATCCCCAGGGTTTAGCCGGGAAATGAAGCAGTCTACCCTCATTCCCTTTTGTAGTTATTGTTCTGTTAAATGGACGTTTTCATTAAGGGGGGAGGAATATGTTGTGTATTTTGTGTCCTGCCTAGCTTGCCATGGTTAACAGGACTAGAATATTATGGGATCCTCAGCCAGTTCTGTCTAGTCTTAAAGTAGGAGAATAAACTTGGTCTGTGCGTGTTTACGTCTCCCTGTGTTCCTGCTTGCTGCTTTCTCTCTGAGTGCAAGTAACTTCTAAGTATCCAAATATAACATTGTCCATTAGCAAATGGACAGACCAAACTCACTTCACCTTGGGTCTCAAATAGAGCCTTCTCGTAAAGCATTTAACTGGGTGTGAGTGAGATATTTGCATTACTAGGTCAAAACGCGAGGTTTGTCCGGAGAAAATATAGGGCAGAACTTTTGCTGAGTTTGGTAGGTTTA
This sequence comes from Mesoclemmys tuberculata, assembly GCA_007922155.1. Lineage (NCBI taxonomy): Eukaryota > Metazoa > Chordata > Testudines > Chelidae > Mesoclemmys > Mesoclemmys tuberculata. The sequence continues at coordinate 10,754,520 of ML675617.1, read as the reverse complement.
TCCTCCTAGATGAGCTCTGCCATCCTGTGAGGTCATTGGTTAGTGACTGGTTTTGTTGTTTGTTCTGTTCTCCAGTTCTTTTACTGGCACTCTCCCAAGCAAACGAAGGCAGGTAACTGCTAACGTGGTGAAAAAGTAAAGGCACCATCCTTGGCTGCAGCAGCAAGTGCACGGAGCAGCACATGAGGAGGGAGGGGGAAGCCGGAGGGTTGCTAAGGTGATTTTTGTTTTCCCAGTGCTGATTTCTGGCTGTCTTTCACATCTGCTTCCCCAATCCTGGCTTAGCAGAAGTGTTGCTCTGATTTACACTGGCTGCCAATAGTCCCAAGGCCTCTTATGGCAGCCTAGTACAGCCAATTTTTGCATTTGAAATTAATCTAATTCTCCAACTTCCACCCCAGCTTTTATTTCCTTAAAAAAAAAAAAAAAAAAAATCCTAAGGAAGACACCCTCAGACCTTTATTTTTCCCCCATCCTGCACAAATTACTCTTTATTTTCTGAGCTGCCCTAATGATAGTGTCTGGGTTGTTAGCCGGTGCTAGTTCAGTCTTGAAGTGACATAGTCCTATGATCTATAATCACTAATGTGCCCATCTAAAGCCTAAGTGGTCCCAGTCTGTAACCCCTCAAATCTCTCTCCTAAAACTGTAGCATTAATTTTGTTACCATTATTTAAAAACTATGATCTGATTCTGCAGCCACAGAACTCCCACTGAACCAAATGCAATGTACCTGCAGAACTGGATTCTATCAAGGGGAATGCTTTAAATACTGGTGGATCCCTCCTAAGTATACGCAACACTGAAAACAGCCTCCCAATGTACGATTGATTATTTCCCCCTTCTCTAACAATCTTAGATCACAGGTGTTAGTAGTGAGAAGAACTTTTAAAAGTTAGCTAAGTGGCCACATAACCCTAGCTTTTTAACTCCCAAGTAAAGATGTGCCTTCTGAGGTTGGCTCTACACTGACTGCCGTCACATCGATTGCTCTGGATTGACTGAGCGGTCTGTATAGACGCGCTCAGTCGATCCAGGAAGCGACATAGGAAAACCATCTCGGTAAGTGGAGTAGCGCTGCGTCGAAGGGAGCGCTGTTCCCTTCGACACAGCGCAGTATGGACGCCGCGCAGAAGAGACGCTGCAAAGTCGACGGGAGATACGCAAGTGATTTACGTCACTTGCATATCTGCTGTCAACTGCTGCCAAATTGCAAAGGTAAGTGTAGACTGGGTGAGTGTCCTCCGGCAGTACTCTATAATACTAGATTTTTTTTATGGTCATTTATTGTTGAATGCTAACTTTTTAGTGGGATTTGCTGCTTCTCCCCTCTGAATTCAGGCAAGGAATTTCAGATACCTGTTTAAATCCCTTGTACACAATGGAGTCTTTAGTTTATTGAAATAATGCCCCTGATTACATAGGCACTGATGCTCAATTTATGTGATTGATCTCTAGTCGTCATAATACAGGAAAAGAGAGACTTTGTGGGAAATTACATCATGTCCACTCAGCAAACAGAAGATTTTATCTCTATTTTAATGATAATTTTCTCAGAGATTTGTCCTACAGCGATGTAATTCTTGCGTGTTTAACCTTAAAACATTAAAAATAGTTATCAGTAGGCTTGTGTGGATAACATATCCAGCCAGTAGAGATAGACCGTCTTTAAGAAGTGATTATGAAATCTATATGAAAATCTCAATGACATCATACCACCTTGGTTGTGATTTTTTTTTTGTCTGATTATATAGGCTAAACAGGGTTGGGCATGGCTAGTATATGGATGAACTATCTACAAGGGAAAAATCCCTGGGTGCAGTAGGAAATGGTGTTAGTGACTGAATGTGAGATGCTTTTCATTAGGTCAATGGTGAACTGAACTACATATGGCCGCTTACAGAGTCAAGTTAAACTCCACATAGGCATAAGGATGTTAACCTGTGCATCCTGTCCCCTGCTTTATGTGGATAATTGTTTTCCACCTGTTCCTACAGAGGTTATTGAACAAGTGTAAAGAGTACAGAAGGTGCAAAGGAGTGGAGAATCGTGCCTTTTGTGTCATTGTATTGCAATGTAATATATCACATGGCAACAGAACAAGATGACATTGCAAATAGCTGTTGGCCTGAAGTAACTTGGAGAGCTCCAAAATAGTCTGACATGACAATTTGCAAGACATGAGGCTGCTGTATAAAATCAGTGCAATCACAGAGTTGGAAATGTTAACAGCACTGGCAACACTTATCAGATATCCCAAATCAAATTGAAACTCACATCTGTTTGCAAGTAAACAAATCAAGCAGGCCTCAGAGGCAGCAGCATCTTGATTGATAAATCTCCAGGCCTAGTTGCAGTAACTATGCTATTGAATTTTGCAGGACTCCTCCAGACCCAGTAAACTCTAAACCAAACTTTTATAGGAGGTATAATCTCAATGAGATGCTCTCTTGTTAGAGTTATATAAAGATAAGGTATATCCTGGTAAGGTTGTACTTTCATATATTGTAGGTATGGAGTGATAATCACCCAGCTTCCTGTGTTATCTAGAAAAAGCAGTTAGTTAATGCTTGCTGTTGTAATAGAGTAATAGGCCCTTTTGCTCAGCTCACGGTTCAGTTCTGTAGTCAGTAGGAAGTCGATCTCTTGATTAGAGATGGTACCTAGGCTGTAAAATATAGATTCTGGTTCAGGTCTGCAATTTGAATGACCCCAGATTTGCAGGCCAGGGTAAGTCCATATTTGGTTTCTAGTGTAGTTTATTATAGTGTTAAATGACAAAAAAAGAAAAGAGGAATCCCTACAGTATATCCAGGCCCCAGGAGTATACTCCGAGGACATTGTTCAGAAACATCTCAACCCAGCCTACACTTAACATTTGTATGTTGCATGTGGACATACCTACACAGGAGAAAAAAGACTTTCATATAAATTCTATCAGTTTGTTAGAATCAATTAACTATATGCACAGAGGTTAACAATACAAAAGTGTATATACAGGTGCATGAAGTTGAAGCAGGGGTCTGATTTTACAAAATTCAAGTGCTACCAGAATATTTCAATCCCCTCTTCTCTGATAAAACAATCACATTATTTTCTTGATAAAGTAGGGCTGTAAAATATTAGCTAAAGTTTTGGCCTTGGACCTGGTTGTATATTTGTCTTTTGTTTCAACCTGTCTACATTGTGTGTTTCATAAGAAACATACTGTAAGGGAATAATTTGAAACAACTTCTTTACCTGTTTGACAGCTGAAAACTTGTCTGTCCCTGTTACGGCGTTCTCTCTAGATATACACTGCACTTCCAATAGGGTAGAATGGGAATACATATTCTAAAGCTTGCAAGGGATTAATAGCTGCTTAATGTGGACACATCTTTTATATACTAACTTTATGGCATCCTCGTCCCTGAGAGCATAATATTATGTTGTTTGCTCAGACTACTTTACTTTTTCAGGGTTTCAGGCAAGGATGCACGTCATCTCCTCTCCTCTTCCTACTGCGTCAGGTAGAAAAGTTCTATAGTGTAAGAACTACAGGGCCATATTCAGTTCTCAGCAGCTAAACTGTTACTAAGGTACGCAACTGCATCCCAGCTAGATGCAAGAGAAGGTATAACTTAAAACAGAGGCTTTGGGGGGAGGGTATAACTTAGTCTAGGTGTAGATCTTTTGTAACTCATGATGGGAGGGGAGGTGCTACATTTGCAAAGGACGCTCACTCAGCATGAACACCTCCAGGAAAAGACCCTTGGTGTGCTTTTGACATCATGGAAAGGTAGGGAACCAAGAACAGAGGGCATGTGAGGGCGCAGGGGCCAGATCAATAAATAAATGGCTTTGGACTTCTCTTGTAAGCTCTCTCCGAGACAGCATCACACAGCAGGAAAACCTGTGCTTGGATTAGGTGTCTTGGAAGGGTCAGGCTGTGCTCCCTTCCTTGTTTTTGGAAAGGCACGCAGACAGTATCTTGTGTCCCTGCCCACACAGAGCTATTGTTTTATTTCTCTGTGGACACTGTGTACAGTGCAGCCTCAGCACACAGGATGGTAACTCAGAAAATGAAGTCAGCTGCCTGGTACTGGAAAAGACGAGGGGGCAGACTTTATGTGTAAGCCAGTTCTGTTTGTTCAGTTGACAGTACAGTTGCAGTTGCTGGTCAAAGGCCTATCCGACCCTTTGAGTGCCGTTTGCCAGTGAAGAGGCAAGTAAAAAAAACAAACAGCAACTAGCAGAGGAGAGAATCTGGTCGATGTTTCTGCAATACCAAGGCTAAATCCAGGGACTGAGACTTCCAATCCCCTCTGCTATAACCTGGGCTGAGAATAGACTCCAGGATCCCTGACTTCCACACAAGATATCTTCCCCACCCCCTCTG
>ML675617.1:10729436-10750132 GCA_007922155.1 Mesoclemmys tuberculata | reverse complement strand
CCCCAATACTTTGCCCTGCTACCCTTCTCCTTTTCAAATAAACAGGGATGCAACTACCTACCTTACTGCCGAAGAAAGGAACAAAGCACTCCGCTCTGCAAATCACCTCACTTCCCATGAGACATGCAATGAGGCATTTTGAAAGGTGGAGGTGGGGAGGGGGTTCAGCCTTTGTTGTTCTATGCTCCAGTATCACAGGAAAAGGGTGGCTGAACAGCTTTCGTTCCTTTTTTTTGCCTTCATGACTATTCGATTCCTCATTATTAAGTGGTAACATAGACTAAACGTCTTGTACAATCCCGTTTGTGAAGCACTGTCATCTAGTGAGTCACAGCAAGAGGGACTAAGATTGAGAACTTCTGAATCCAATTCTTGGATCTGCATTGATTCGCTCTGTGCCTTGGCCACATTGCCCGGGACCTGATGTTCAAAGATCGTTGTGAGCATTCACAACCTCAGCTGAAGGTGAGGGGAGCTACAAGAACTCATCCCTGTGAAAAGTTGACTTTACAAATAAAGTTTACCATTACTTTATTGTGCCTCAGTTTTGCCACTTACATGGTTTATTTTTCCAAAGAAGAGTGCAAGTAAAGCCAATATATTCACTAATGGGGCTCTTCAGAGTGGGTGAAAGAGGAGTTAAACATACAACTTCAATTAACAGGAACTGCTTGAGCTGGGCAAATACTGAGCCTCCCCCACTCTTGAAATGTGTTCCTGCAAGACCAGTATTGCTTCACACAATGTAGCAGAGCAGCAACAGCTAAAGGCTCTTGTTAGCTCTGTGCTGGGAAAATTGTTTTCACAGACCATGAAAGTTTCTTTGATGCTTGTTAGATGATACCACTGCCATGAATTTAAAATGAAACGAGGACCACAAGTGGATGGAAACAATGCTAGTAGTTAAAAGGAAATGCGGTTTATCTCATTTGTGCTTGCATATGATAATTCATGTCTGAGACTTGTTCCGGAGAGGAAGCTGCTTCTGCATGAATCCTTGCAAATGAGCTCCTTGGTATTCCAGCATTGTAAAACAGTTTAGTTATCATGATTTCTCTCATAAAATATTTATAATATACAGTAGATAGGCTTTTTTTTGGGTCACGGGGGAAGGAAGAGGGCACCTGTACAAGTAACTTCTAGTTTTGTTTGTGTAATCTTGCAATAACATTGTGAAATTCCATAGATGTTTACAGAAGGAAATTGGAACAAATCCAAATCCTGGGCAATGCTCAAAAAATACCTTATTTGCAATTGGCATGTGGACTTTCCACTCTTGCTGATTCTTTATACTTCTTCCACTCCTTTGAGGTTTGCAAAATCCAGATATGATGACAAATCATTCCTTCCAATTTTAACTGCCCATAATTCTTTACATTCCTTAGTAAATGCAGCTTAACTAGGGCTGACCACCCAACCTGTCTCTGACATCTCATTTAATCCTTTCTTCTTCTGTCAGTGACAATGCTAACTAATTGGGTTTCCAGAATAAAACGATGAGCTTGTATTACACCTGTATAGCCTTAAAAACCTATTTTGGGGCTAAAACAGCCTCCCTACACATGTCCAAGGCAAGGAGATCTGAAAAGGCCATGTTAGAAACTTCCTACCTTTATAAACCTTTAGAGCCAGAGACAAGTACAGTGCACATATTGACTGCATCTATGCACAAACCTGACTCTGCAGTTTTGTCACCAGTGAGCAGTAAATTTTGACTGTGCAGTAGTTATTGCTCAGAAAATTTTAAGTCAATATGTATTGCAGACTGTAGTGAACTTTAAAAGGATACTTGAGTATATTTTTATGCTTTTTGTTTATATGAATGAAAGTACAGTATTGTTTTTTATTATCATTAAAGCTACTGTCATGTTTTGGTTTTGATTCAGCAAAGCGTTTAAAAATGTGCTTTACATTAAGCATCTATTTAGGCCGTCACTAGTAAGTAAAGCACGTAACTGCTTTGCTGAATTGGGGCCTCAGAGAAGAGTCTGTCCAACAGGCATGTTTAGAGTAGGAAGTTTCTTGGGTGAATATCTATTCTGAGTGGCTCTGACTGCATGTAGTCCTCTCGGATGACAAAGGTTTAACTTGAAAAGTTTCACTGACCTATAGGAAGGGTGAAAAATCTGAAGACTCCCTTGCAAGTATATAGCAATATGTATCTTATTTCTGTGTCTAAGACGATTTAGATAACTTTTGGAAGGGTGCCTTTAAAGCTGTGGGTGGTGGTGTGTTGTTCCAGTGCTACCTGGTGTGCTCCTTCTAATCGCCACACACTGCAAGTGCAATAAGCGAGGTAGGGATAAACACATCCCATGCCACTGGAGCTGTATAGACTATCTACACAGCACATGAGCAACCAGTAATTTGCAGCCAATCACCAGGATCTATACAAGAGCACACAAGATGCTTTGAACTTTAGGGAAATTGCTTTTTTTGGAGAGATGGTGAAAAAGAAGCTTGGCGTGTCTCCCCAAATGTCCCACTCCAAATGACCTCTGCACCTGGCACAATCTGTGGCTTTTGTTTGATGCTTGTAGGAGATTGGTGACCACCTTTTCAGATGCCTTTTGGGAGCTATGATTTCTATATGGCTTTTTGAATGACAACTCTCCAGAGTGAACTCTTCTAACTATACCAGAAGCAGCAGCAATGTGTGAGTTTCCTTCTATTGCTTCCACAAGATCTATTGCTTCCACAAGATCTCCTTCTCTTTTTGCTCAATATTATTTTAGAGAGTCACTAAAGAGCTGAGGCAATTACCTTTGGTTCTTGATTTGGATTTTCAAGTGAGATTGGATTCCTGCAGACTAACTAGAAGATCTATGCTGGAAGAATGAAACACATTTCTTTAACTGACACTAAAAACCAGCTGTAAAACTTTTTTGTGCCATCTTGATGAAGTTTACAGCAAATATTTATGCTACATAAGGATAGTGATTTAGCATTTTTAATGGATCTGTAGCTCTCAACCTCTTCATCACCTGTATTTCTCAGAAATATGCTTGCAAATATACTTGCAATACTCTGTGAAACTCAAGATAAAAGGTTGAGACTGGACATCAGTCACTCTAAGTGTGGCAATATTATGTAGCAGTGAATACCAAAATGAAGAGCACTTCCCAGTGACCAGGATCTGACTTACCTAGTTATTAGAAAAAAGTGCCCTGCCTTACACTAACATAGTCTTTCCTGTTAAAAGATACCTTTTAAAACATTCCTATTTTGGCCACCCCATGCGCCTTGCATGTATTGTCACTGTACATCTACACAGCACTCAGAGGTGCAAATGCAGCCCGCACAGACGTACCTCCTGAGCTAGCTTCGATCTAGCTAGTCTGACTAATGAGCAGTGAGACTGCGGCAGTGCAGGCTGTACAACTGGTTGTACTCCAGCTAGACGGTGCTGCTCAGCTTCACCGTTGTTGTTATCGAACTAGCTAGATCGAAGCTAGCTCGGGAGATACGTTTACAGGTGCTGCAGTCGGACGGCTGGGTGTTGGATAAAACTACCCTCCATCAACCTCTCTGATTTTAGAGAATTGCTGCTTCATGCATTAGCTGCAGCCGTCTTTTTTTCTTCCTTGTTTATATTGAAGCAGTGCCTAGACGTCTTAGATACAGGCTAGGACGCCATTGTGCTAGGCGCTGTGCAAACACACAACAAAAAGACAGTTCCTACTTCCCAAAGTGCTTCCAATCTATTTGTATCACTAGATCATTACACCCGCTTTATAAATAATACAGCCCAGAATGCAAAACCTTTACTCTCATTGGTAAACCCTTATCCATGTCATCCCACCCGACCACCTGATCCTGGTCCCCTTGCTGTGCTTGGAGAGACTCAGAATGCTGTAGACATGGCACTAAGTCTCTGGGGAAAACAAGAAGTGATCCCTCCAGAAGACTCAGGAGGGATATTGACTGCACAGCTCTCAGAGCCCATCACTCGCTCGTTGGCCAGAAGGCTGGTGATTACACAAGCAACCTTAATTCTGGCATTTCCTAACTTTTGAGTGCTTGTCTTTACTACCTTAATAATGTTCTTGTAATGTGGCCTTTCTGTATAGCGATAGGCTGCACCAGGGTGTAAATCAATAGTCTATGTTGAACACCTTGTGACAGAATAGATGTGACTAATAGCCTGAACAAACTTTATGGAATTAAGACAACCATTTGCATTTGTAATACAATGAGCTCCAAAGGTGTTAATCCTAATCTAATGAGGTTTCAGTTAATTCAGTAAAATTTGTCCTATTGTGAGATTATATGGACTGTCTTTAGTAGAAAGATGAGATTAATGCGATTTCTGTAAGTTCAAAGGTTTTTTGGGAACAATATGTGTGAAGTAGATTCCTTAGGAAATACTTTGAAGTAAGGGGGGAATGCAAATTCTCCCCCGCTGAAGCCACGATATGCACAAAGGGGGAGAGACTCTTTGTATACTAACTAACTGCTGCTGGAAGCGCCAGATCACAGACCCCTGAACTATATAAAAAGAAAATTGAATGTGTTATGAGTGTGCTTGTTCTGAGCTGAAGCGCTAATGAACTTGTAAAAGAAGGCTGTCCCTATGGTGGGGTATTAAAAGACTGCACTTGCCAGCAGAGCCATGTGAGAGTTGGGATGAGCTGTTCTACATTAGCACAAGTGTAGGTTTTTATTGTTTTTAATAAGTTTTCTCTGTATTGTTTTTACCTTCAAAATAAAGCAGGCTTTCTTAGGAAGAACTGTATGGTACCTTATATCTGTAGCGATTACAAGGTTATCCGTCTCTTAAGAGAAAGCAAGCAGGTAACATAGAGCAACATGCCTGTGCTGGGAATGACACTAAAGCAAGAGACTGGTCTAGCCTGGGAATATCCCAGTCAGCAGGAAGAGTGATGCAAGCCTGCACCCAGGAGAGGCAACAGTGGGGGAGCTGAAAGCCAAGAGTGGATGAATCACTGAGGGGAAATACAGATGCAGTTGCCCTGAACTGTGACACACCTCAATGTTTGGCTTTGTGCCTGTGGTTGCTCAAGAAGTGCATCCGTAACATACTATCACACCCCCTAGTGTTACTTTCGCTATAAGCATGTGGCACCTTTGCAGTGATGGGGGTCATAGTTTATTCATCAGGTGGTACCTTCTTGCACACTGTTAAGTGTAAATAGATTGCTACATGTTGCCTTTATCCAGTAATGTCTCTTCTGTAAGACAGCTGAATAATATATCTTCTGATTCCACACTTTAGGAGTTTCCTAAATGACAAAATAAATATTTTATTGAAGCTGCTTCCTGCCAAATCCATGGCAGATTTATCCAGCTAATCACTTCTTACAGGTTAGACATGGAGGCAATCCATGGACTTTCCATCTATGAACTCACAAATCTTGCAACAATTAAAAAAATCTTCTGAACATTTTTCAGTGCTGAATGGTTCTTCAGAGAGCAAAAAATAAGTCTGATTTTTCTTTGATGTGGGGAGAAGGTGCCTCAGCCAGTGGGGCACAGCCTCAGCTGGTGTAAATCAGTACAACTTGAGTAGAGCTATGTCCACCAGTTGAAGATTTGTCTCATGTTGCCTGAGTAAAGCATAAAGCCATCATACCTTGTGGGGAACATAGGGACATTGAAAGGTGTGCGTGCTTTGCCTTTAAAGAGCTGCACCTAGCTCAGGCATGGGGCACTCTCTGGGATAGTGCAGAGGGATAATGAATCACGGAGATGAGCACAGCATTAATGCTTACAGAGAGCCCATAGTGGGGCCATGGCCAAATTGCTGTCTGTACCAGGGCTTGTACACACTAGTACTTACTTGAGTATAACTAAGTTACTCAGGGGCGTGGAAAAGCCACTCCTCTAAGAGAGAGGTAAGTTATGCCTACCTGAGCGCCAGCATGGACGATGCTATGTTAGCGGGAGAAGCTCTTCCGTTGACATATCTACCACCACTCGGGGAGGTGGAGTAATTAAGTTGACGGGAGAGCTCTCTCTCATTGCAAAGCGTCTGCACTAGGAGTGCCACAGTGGCACAGCTACAGCCGTACAGCTGCTAGCACAGTGGAATTTTGGAATTAAAGTATAGCTACTTTCAGCATGAGTGTACTTGGGGGAGAAAAGGCTCTTTATGACCTCCTTCCCTGTCTAGTTCACCTAAACTGGGGTTACTGAGCCCTAACTGGACAAGTCATGATAAAGACAACATTAAGTGACCAACCGTAACTAACCAGTCTTCTACTCTTCTGTAAAAGAAGCCCCCAGAACATAGTGTTGTTTGTATTAAAGGAGGTTAAAGTCAGGCAGATTAAAGAGAGAGCATGTGGTGGTGTTGGTGTCACTGGCAAGGAAGGGTGACAGCAGCAGTTGTAGTTGTTTGCCTGCAGAAATCCACAGCATATGATATGCACGCACTTTCTCAACCTCTTTAAGAGGTTCAGAACAGCAACAGCAAATTGTGTTCTCAGATGAGAATTGGTGAGGTGCAATAGGAGAGCTTCGGATGGGAGATTTGCAGGGTGTCAGGCATATTGGCCACAACTTGCATATGACGATAAATAAACTACCAAAGTAGTAGACATTTATTGGATGTTTTTTATTATTTGTATTTTGGTAGACCCTAAAGGCACCAACTGAAGTTGGGACTCCACTGTAATAGGCATTATACAAACATGTAGTGGCAGTCCCTCAGTCTCACAAAGCTTGTCATTTAAACAGAGAAGATAAACAGGGGGAGGGGAAATGTTTGTATCATTCATTCCATAGCTCCAGAATCTGAGATTGCTAAGAATAAGGATTTCTCTTACTGGGTGTCAGTTTTGAACGGCAATGTCTCCTTCCCAGTGTTACACACAACCACTGGTCTTTGGGGCTGGGAATGGAGCCATCATTCCATTTCTAAAACTTATGACACTTTGTTTATCTTTGAGAACTTGTTCTAATTTGTAGCATTCAGAAAGAAAAGAAGCTTTAAGCAGATTTTGTTTTTAAAGTAGAACACTGCCAGGAAAAAACACTGTATTGCCAAAAAATAATCTATGATATGAGCAAGGCTAGATATCATGATGCAATTCTCCAGCCGAGAGAGATTTCTGTCCATCCATGAAGAATTCACAAGGGAAATAATAACTGAAGTTTTAAACTTGTCTTAATTACCTCATCACCAAAAACTAGGATGACAAAGAATAACAGGGTAGATGTTAGCATTTTAGAAAAATACATGATTACGTTAGTGTGAAAGTGTTTATTATTAGGTTACTGAAATACTCTTAACTACTAGGATACAAGCAGCCTCATTTAAGCACTGCCATTTTCTCTCAGTCACTGTCTGGTGGAGTTTTAAAGAAATCGTATTTGAAAACCTGTCATTAATACTTTCCTCTGGATTCTCTTTGTCTGATTTTGTTTTGTTTTTCCCTCCTGGACAATATCTTTTGAATGCTAAACATTTTTTATTGAAAGTGAAATTATTCAGTATCTTCCTGACAGCAGACAGAATGTGTGTGTTGTTTCGTGAACATACATTATATGTGAGGGCAAAACTCTAACAGCTGGACAAATATGTTTTTGGTGACATGCATTCAGTGAGAATATTCATGTGCTGCAACCATAACACACAAAGATAATACAAGTACACAATCTTGACATGCCCTCCAGAAATGAGATTAATATAATAAATTAGTTAATTTAAACATTAAAAATGAGAGATCTTCTTAATTGTCTTCTTTGGCTCTCAGAATTGTCATTCAAATTGCCAGCCAAGGAAAACTCTGAAATTCTAAAAAGGAATGCAACCTACTTGAGATTCCCCACTGCAACTGCCGGCAACTGCCACCCTCCTCAAGAGTGACAGCTACTGAACTCAGCCACTGCGTCTATCCCTTAGAATAGCTGACTCGGTCTGGCAGACTAGTGATCTGGATTCAAGTTTTTTGGAAGATGTGTGAAACCCACTATAAGAAAGGTGAGGACCCTGGAATTCTCTGGACTGAATTGCAAGGGTTCCACAAGCTGGATACATAGAATCATAGAAGATTAGGGTTGGAAGGGGCCTCAGGAGGTCGTCTAATCCAATGTCATGCTCAAAGCAGGACCAGTCCCAACTAAATCATCCCAGCCAGGGTTTTGTCAAGCCACATCTTGAAAACCTCTGAGGGTGGAGATTCCACTACCTCCCTAGGTAACCCGTTTCAGTGCTTCACCACCCTCCTAGTGATACATCACAACCATGCTGAGACAGAGTTGGTGAAAAAATTTCCAACTAAACATTTTTCTATTGCAAAATGCCATTTCATCGGCATGGAAACTTTTTCCACAGGAATGAGTCAGTTTAGATAAGATCTTGTTTGGGGGAAAAAAGGTGTAAAGACATTCTGTTTCAGTGCTTTTGGAACATTTTGGTTTTTTTGTTTCCAAATGACTTTACTTTCAGATTTTATTTTTTTATTAAAAAATCAATTTTTCCTTTATTTTCAGTTCATGGGAAATTTAGAAATGCTTTAGTTTTGTTCCAATTTTAAGTGAAAACCAAACTTAACTTACCATGAAAGAAGAAATTCTGGTTCCCACACAGCTCTATTAGACAGCAAGCTGTCACTGGTAGGTAAGTCAGAGGCTATAACAGTTTTGCTGGAGATAACCCAAAGTCACCCTTGCCCTTTACAAACATTAAAATATCTACTTCTCAACCCCCAAATTTTCTCCTCAGCATAAGTTTTTTCTACTGTCTCAGAAGTAAATAGAGTACTGTAGTGAGGGGGGCATAGCCTCCCTCTGAAACGGACAAGGAGGAACTGCCACTTCACCCCAGAGGGCGGACTCAGGGATGCCACACCCATTGTGCTGGAAGCAGAGGGGCGGAGCCAATATAGAAACAGAAAGTATAAAGGGCGGGCCCTATGGCTTAGTCAGGAGAGAGCTGTCGGAGGAGAAGAACATCTCTCCCCTGGTGCTGGGAACCAAGCCTGACCGCTGTCCTGCAGAAGAGCTGCCAACTGGTTGGAGCTCAGAGGACTCATTGGAGCTACCTGGCCCCTGTGAACTAGAGGAGCTGCTTGATGCCAAGGGCCTGCTGGAGCTGCCCCTCGTGTTCTATCGCGAGGAAGTGGACAACAACGTGGACCACAGGTACACGGGTACAGGAGTGGAGGAAGTAGCCCAGGGATAGCCAACCTCAGTCTGGCTGTGCTCAAGCCTGAGCGCTATTGAGCAAGCTTTGGCTGGACCCCTGCTGACACAGTGATGGAATGCCCCACCACGGTTAGGGCCCTGGGCTGGGACGTGGAGTTGGGAGGGCCCGTGTTCCCCTCCCCCCTTGCCACCCAACCCTGGGGTTGACTGCCCCTTGGCCTGTGAAGCCTCAATAGGCTGTAGTCAGCTCACTTTGCTTGTCTCGCCCTGACTGAGGGCCAGGGGGCTACTGACTCCTTGGCCTGCCCTGCCCTGGCCAAGGGCAATAGATTGCTTTGCCTGTCCTGCGAGGGCCAAGGGCGATAGGTTGCTTTGCCTATTCCGCCGTAGCCCTTGGAACTAGAAACTGCTTTGCTCACCCCGCCTGGTCTGAGGGCATGGCCTATAGACTATATAGAGAGCCAATCCCCAGTTTTCAGCTCACACACACCACTGCGGCTGAGGGGGCATGGCCTCCTTCCGACACTGACAAGGAGGGGCAGGCCACCCCTTCTGCAGTACCTTCATGAGACAGTATTGGCCAAGTCTCTGGGTACAAAGGGCCCCCGGTAAGTGTGTCTCCTCATTGCTGGAAGGGTAGTAGTTCTTTTAACTATTGCTACTCCTACAGCTTTTGTTTTTGAACCCTTCTCTTTTTATCATTATGTACATTACCTTAGTTCCTAGAGATTGCAGCTGAGATCAGGGTCCTATTGTGCAGGCCAGTCTTTAAGCACCTAGCAACAGACAGTTCCTCGCCCAACAATCTTACGAAGTAAGCAGACGTCTAAATAAACCAAACCAACAAAGTGTAGGAGAGAGGAAGTATAATTATACCCATTTTACACATGGGAAAATTGTAGCACAGAGAGAGTGATTTTTTCTCCCCAGGTCTCATGGGAAGTCTGCAGGGGAGCTGGGAATTGTATGTTGTAAATTGTCCGAATCCCAGTCCACTATATTAACCACAAGATCTCTCTCTCTCTCTCTCTCTTTTAGTTGGATCTTTGTTCAGGTTCTGTGTTTGAAAAGAATTATTTTGCTGCCCCAGAAGGAGAAGAGAGCAAGTGGTGTAAGATACAAACAGCACTATCAATGAACATATCACTGCCACTCGTATGTAAACTGACAGAAGGAAAAAAAGTGTTAATAATAATATGGATGTTGGAATTATTATTATTCACACCGGGTATTACCAAGACATTTAACCATAATTCTTTTATTGAATCCAAAGACTGACTAGTATTTATACAGTTACTCTAAACATGCCTAAAATAAACAATTTACTACATCCAAACAGTAACAAAACATTTATAAGCACTCGATCAAGATACAAATGGCCTAAACCTAGGGTCCTTTGATCCATATTGGTCAGCTCTAGCGTGGTCAGGGAAGTATTAGCAATGAACCCTTTAACAGTTTACTTTTTGATGTCGTTGCCAATTATCAGACTTTCGCTAAAATCAAATGAAGCAGTTTCTTGTATGGCCAGTTATTTACTGCACCTGGTACCCAGTTAACTGTTTTATTTATTACTTCAACTCAAACCTTAAATAAGAGTACACTGGTATTTTGAGGGGGCACTACAAGTTTAACACAACTTTTCTTTCTCAGGAGCGCATTCTTTTTGGTTACATGCTTGGGGCTTATTGCTCATGCTAATATCCCAACTCAGCTTAAATCCATAGGTCCCCCAGAGCTAATGTGGGCCTATATCTCTACAGTGGATTCTCAATGTTTTCTTCTCCTTTGAATGGCTGGCTGGAGGCGTTCCAAAAATAATGTGCTCATAGGCAGCATGGGAGTCTTCCATTTTTGGAGAGGTTTAGATGTGAGCACCAGAAAATCCCTGGGGGGGGCCTACTGGTGCCCAGACCATGCCCCCCTACTCCGCCTCTTCCTCCAATGCCCCGCCTTCACTCTGCCTCTTCTTGTCCACCCCCTGGCCTCAAGCCCCCTACCCACTCCTCTCTGCCTACTCCTCCAAACCCCCGCCCTCCCATCACTCAATCTACTCTGCCTCTTCTCCCAGGTCCCCCCCATCATCATCTGCCACTTGTTCCTCTCCACTTCTCCCGCCTGAGGCCCACCTGCTCACTCCTGTCAGAGAAGAGCGAGAGGCAAGCAGATGGCAGAGTGAGAGCAGGTGTTGGGGTGGAGTGCAGGCAGGGCTACAGGGCAAGTGCTGGTGGGGGCCCGCCCCCCACTTCTAGGGCGGTGGCTGGTGTGCCTCCAAAGGGAGGTGATCTGCACTGCGTCCACAGCATTTGCTCTCCTGCACAGCCAGTCTTTTTTGGGAAGGCTTGGCTTCCCCCAGCCTTTTATATGCACCACCCATGAAGGTGATCTAATGAGATGGGGTGTGGGTAGGCTCCATGGACAGATGTTGCCATCTGAAGGCACTGAAAGGAAAACTGGCAGCAGTAAGGCAGCAATAAGGTACTCAGCTGAGACTATTGCCTTCAGTCCCCACAGCTGTTTAAGATTTCTATTTTATCTAAGTTATTAGTTTAGCCCTGCCCTCTTGCCCCCTTTTCAGCATCGTGCTCCCTGGTGGGCATCTCCTTGATCTCCCCTGCCTGTGCAGTAAGGGCCTTTCATAATCTGGTCACTAATGAGCAATGTGGCTCATTATGATTGCGGTGAGACCCATAATTTTGTATATTTCTGATGTCATCCATAATATTACATTAACACGATTCTTTGCACAATGTGCGGAGGAGGGAATGGGAGTTGGTTATTAGGGACTCCATGTATTTTAGATATTTATAAGACATCCATCACAATAGTGTGGAAGCACTAATGCCTTGGCAAATAAGAGCTAACTAGATATGTCTTCTTCAAAGAGTGGTGTATCTTCTGTTTCAGGTACCTTAGGAGGATCCTAAGGGTACTGTGGAACTTGTCAGTGATTATGTACAATGAGTTACTGGCTGGCAGATTAAGACCAAGTGTGTTTCTACTGGCATGCCAGTATTTCTTGGTATTGGAAATTTGTATAATTAAACACTAGATGGCAGTAGTTTTTCAGGTAAAATGCAAGATAGAAAATGATTGAGCGCTCATGCAATGGTTATTCCCCCTGACATACTTAATCTCTCATTGCATGAGTAAGAGGAGGAGGCAAGGATAGTTAGAACTAAGAAAAAAGTTTTTTTTGTGCTGGTAAAACAAGGGTGGGAATGAAAATATTTTCCAGCATGGATCTTCACCTCAGGAATTAGATTCCCCCTTGATCTGACAAAGTCGGGACTAGCTTCAGGGCAGCTGAAAAGCTCATCTATTCACTCAGGACTGAGGGATTTGCTGGGTTTCTTGTGGGGTATTATTTATGATGGGTTACTACAATTACAAGGGTTTATTGTGTTATTTAGCTGACTTTTCTGGGAAGCGGGATGGGGGGTGCAGTACTTTGTTTTAAGGATATTTATCCTTAGGTTGGGTTTTCAAAAATGTGTATAGATGCTAGGAGATTAGATAGGCATTTAAAATGAATAAAGATGAGATGTAAAATTGTATCCCCAATTACACGTGCACATACACAAATACATTAAAAGGATATTGAGTTCGCAAAGTCAAGCACTCAAGTTAGAAAATGCCAGAATTAAGGTTGCCTGTAAACCTTAATTCAGGCCTCTTATACATATGCATTATGTTAGTCTTTAATTACATATTCACATACTATTTTTTTTCCCACAGGATCCTGCTTCATTCAGCACACCAGATGGATGATGACTAGTGAATGAGCAGCTATTCAATTTTTCTTTTATTCTCATTTTTCTGTGTATATCCCAGGTCCCCTTGCCATCCTGTCCCCACCCCCTCGACACCATTGCCCATGCTGCCTGGCCCCAACCCTGCAGGCCTGCGCTCTGTTGACACCTTAGAGGGCTGGGTGCTCGTTGGGGGGAAATGCGGCAAGCAAACAAAGGCTCAGAACCTCCCCGCCCACTCGGATGGGGAGGAAGCCCCCCCAGACGTCTCTGAAGCCTTCTGCTGCGCCCCGCCGATGAAGTCCAGCAGGCAGTGCCAGTCGAGGAGGAAGCTACAGCAGCGAGGAGTGGTAGCGCAGCCCCCCGCTTTGGAGGCCCTCTTCGATTCCCTCCTCGGGGAGGCCTCGGAGGGAGCTGCCCCCACCACCCTGTCATCTCTGTCCCCTATCGACGCTGCGGTGACTGCCGCCTCGGCCTCTGGTGGGGTGGCACCTGTGGTGGCGGAGGGAGATTATGGCTCCATGTTCGATGGCCCTGGGTCTGGCCCCGGTCACCTGCGGGAGGACGGCCCTTTGCCATCAGGCCTCGATCTGGGCAGCCTTGTGCCACCTTCTCCCACCCCTTCCGAGGACCCTGACCCGAACCTCCCCTGCCTATCGTGGGGGCTGCAGCACCGAGTCCACCATGGTGCCTGGGCCCAATGTCGGCGAGGGCTCTCCCTCTGACCCCCTGACCCCCATGCCGGGTCAGGCGTAGCAGCGCCCTGATGGCTCGGCCACTGGGGCCCCTGATCCCAGCCCCTGCCTCTGTCCCTGTTCCCGCTCTTGACCCTGATCCCATTCCCACCCCTGATACCATTCTTGTCCCTCCCCTGTCCACCTCTCTATTGTTACCGCCCCTGGAGTTGTGTCATTCCCCCTTACATCTGCCAACTCCCAGGAGGCAGTATTCGAGTTCCCCCACCACCCGAGGCAGCTGTCTTCCCTCTGACGCTGTCCCTTGTGTTGGGGATCCAGGCGGGCAGCACAGTGCCTATGACATCGGCACCACGTCGGGTCTGCCCCCCGTCTGCTCATGTCTGTCAGCCATAGGGCCGCTGTGGGGTCCTGGCCAGAGGATGGCCTGGGGGTCTCCTACCCCAGCCCTCCGAGATGCTGTGGGAGGAGCTGTGGGCTTTCCTGGCTGACTGTTGTGGGGCCAGGAACAGGGTGCAGCTTACCCTGCAGCGCTGGGGGGATTTCCACCTTGTCTTCTGGTCCGTGAGGGCTAACCTGAAGGAGGGCAAAGGGACTGGGAGGCAGGACGCTGAGGCCTACCAACGGGCCCTCAGCTTCTGTAACTCCCTCCTGGCCTTTGGTGTCAGTCACGGATTGCTGTGGGGGCTGCCGGCGTCCCTGCCTGTGAGGATCCTTCTCAACCCTCCCCATAGCCCCGACCATCTTTGCAACTTTGAATACCAGGGGCTGTAGGATGGGTCTCCACAGGAGCCAGGTATCTCCTTCCACTGGGAGGGAAGGTACTCTGTGGTGTTCCTACAGGAGATTCATATGGATCCAACTGCCGAGGCTAGCTGGCGGCTGGAGTGGGGGGACGGTGTTCTTTAGTCACCTCTCCGCCCGCGTGGACGGAGTGGCCACCCTGTTCTCCCCCGACCTACAGCCCAAGGTGCTGGGAGTCACTGAGGTCATGCCGGGTTGCCTGCTGCAAATCCGGGTCCTCATGAAGGGGCTGGCATTGAACTTTGCCAATGCCTATGCCCCAATATCAGGCCCAGAGAGGGTGCGTTTTTTCCAGCAGGTGTCTGCCTTCCTCCGCACTCTGGATCCTCATGAATGCCTGATTCTGGGCGGGGACTTCAACACCACCCTTGTGGAACAGGACCACATAGGGAACAAGCAGTGCCCGGTTACTGTGGATCACCTCCAAGAGATTGTAGCCCATCACTCCCTGGTGAACATCTGGCGCAACCACCACCCAGACGATGTCATCACCTTCACCTTTGTCTGGGTGGGGGAAGACCAGTCGCGCCACTCCCAGTTGGACTGCATTTATTTTTCCCATCACCACCTTTCGTGGGCCCACTCCTCCAGCGTCTGGCCAACTCCTTTCTTGGAGTGCCACCTAGTGACCATGACAGCCGCTCTCACCATGGAGAGGCTGGGGCTGGCCTACTGGCACTTCAGCAATATCCTGCTGGAGGATGTGGGCTTTGTGGCATCCTTCCAGGAGTTCTGGCTGGCCTGGCGGGAGCAGAGGTGCACCTTTCCCTTGCATGGCTCTGGTGGGATGTGGAGAAGGTGCGCGCCCAGCTCTTCTGCCATGACTACATTCGGGGCCAGCCAGAAGCGGGATGCGGGGATAGAGCAGCTGGAGCGGGAGACCTTAGAGCTGGAGAGACATCTGGCCGCCAGCCCCAAGGATCCATCCCTCTGCAGAGCATGCTGGGAGAAGCGGGAGAAGCTCAGGGCCCTCAAAGACCTTCGGGCTCGGAGTGCCTTTGGTCGATCCCGCATCCGTCTCCTTCAGGAGAGGATCACGGCTCCTGCTTCTTCTATGCCCTGAAGAAAAGGAGGGGGGCCAAGAAGCACGTCACCTGCCTTTTGGCAGACGACAGCACCCCCCCCCCCCATGGATCCGGTGGAGATGCATGGAAGGGCCTTCTACGCTGACCTCCCCGGATCCAACTGCCACCACCACTTGCAGGGTGCTCTGGAACAAACTCCCCATGGTCAGCGTGGGTGACTGGCTGGAGCTACCTCTCACTGTGGCTGAGTTCTTGGAAGCCCTCTGCCTTATGCCCAGAAACAAATCCCCAAGTACGGATGGGCTGACCGTGGAGTTCTACCGCATGTTCTGGGACGTCCTTTGCCTGGACCTGCCATTGTCTGGGCCAAGTCCGAAGGCAATGGAGTGCTCCCCCTCTCATGCAGGTGGGCCATGCTCATTTTGCTGCCCAAGAAAGGGAACTTCCGTGACCTTCAGAATTGGCATCCTGTCTCACTCCTCAGCACAGACTATAAAATCATAGCCAAGGCCATCTCGCTGAGGCTGGGGTCCATGGTGCAGGATGAGGTCCATCCCAACCAGACCTGCACCATTCTAAGCTGCACCATCTTCAGTAACCTTTATCTGGTCTGGGACCTCCTGAGGCTCGGGTGTAGGGATGGTCTGTTATTCTTCCTCCTGTCCCTGGACCAGGAGAAGGTGTTTGGCTGGATGGACCCTGGGTATCTTTTGGGCACCCTCCAGGCATTCGGCTTTGGTCCCCATTTCGTGGGCTTTATCCAGGTGCTGTACACTTCTGCAGAGTGTCTGGTCAAGCTCAATTGGACCCTGACCGAACCGGTCAGCTTCAGGTGAGGAGTGCATCAAGGCTGTCCACTGTCAGGCCAGCTGTACGCTCTGGCCATCGAGCCCTTCCTCTCTCTCCTCCGCCAGAGGTTGACAGGGTTGGTCTTCCGGGATCCAGAGCTGAGGCTGGTCCTGTCGGCATATGTCGATGACATACTCCTCGCAGTCCAGGACCTGGGCAACCTGGTGCAGCTGGAGGCCTGCCTGGCTGTCTATTCGGCAGCCTCCTCCGTCCAGTCAACTGGGTCAAGATCTCTGGCCTGATGGTAGGAGCCGGATGGTGGACAAGCTCCCTCCCACCCGCACTTCAAGACATCTGGTGGAGTGCGGGTCCAGAGCTCTATCTGGGCATTTACCTTTCCATCATCCATCCCTTCCCAGCGGATAACTGGCGAGATTTGGAGGGCAGGGTGTCTGAGCGGCTGCGGAGATAGACAAGACTTCTCTGGTGCCTCTCCCTTCAGGGGAGGGCATTGGTACTCAACCAGGTAGACCTTTCCATGCTCTGGCATCAACTCAACACCCTGGTCCTGACCCTGAGTTTCCTGGCCCACCTTCAGATGACAGTTCTGGAGTTCTTTTGGCCAGGACTGCACTGGATCTCTGCAGGAATCCTGAGTCTTCCCCTGGAGGATGGAAGGCAGAGCCTGTGCTGTATCCACAGCCAGGTCCACACTTTCTGCCTCCAGGCCCTGCAGAGACTCCTTTATAGTGCAGGTACTTCAGCATGGAGCCACTTGACGCACACCTTCCTCTGCCACTTCCGAGGACTCTGATACAACAGGCAGGCTTCCATGAATTTTTGTTTGTTGCCCGTGGACCTGTCCCTAACTTTTATTAAAAATAACTTTGACAAAATCTTAACCTTAATTATAGCTGAAGATGAGACTGTCCCAGTTTCCAATTGTTTGCTCATTTCATGACATTAGACTATTTTGTCACAGCAAAGAATTATGACTGTTTCATATGGGCAGAGAAGAACATAAATGACTATAGAGAGAGCTTTCTGTTTAACATACAGTGAAGATGCTGAAAATACTTAAATGTTGGCAACTTCAAGGGAATAGATAACTACCTTAGATATAATGACAGATTCAGATCATACTGGATGAAAGTTGCTATGCACAGGAGAGATTTATTTATCTAGGTCAGGGTGATGAAAGGTGTCAGTGTTTTATGTCTCAGCAGTCCAGCTTCCAGGTTTATTCTCTTGCTAAGCATCTGTTTCAACTTGCATTGTTCATAAGCTGAACGTCATCTTCCTAGCATATAGCAGGGAGTTCCTTCCTCCATTTGCAGGAAGCTCTATTTTCTAGCCAATGATCAGTAAGGTGGTTTTGCCACAGAAAATTTTAACAAAAAGTGAAGGATGAGTCACGTCAAATTTTTATTAAATGTGGCCCTGTCTGTTCTGGCTTATTTTGGACTCTTACAGAGTCCTGTGCGAAAACAGTGCTTCAAGGCTATATTTTTGATTGCTAGAGGCTTAAGCGGTCTGTTTTCTTTTCTAAATTGGCAGACCACTTGTTGATGGTAGCTGTTCAATTTTAATGCCCGATGCCAAACATGTTTCAAGCAGCCATATGATCACTTTTTGTTTTTGTATGTCAGCATCGGACCAAGATGATGATGACAGTTTTACAGAAATTGGAGCTTTGTTGCTCGCTGTGCTTGCTTACCTGCATGCAGGCTAGAAGGGAAGAACAGGGTTACAAGCAGCATTAAGAACACACAGTCCCATGCTACTGCTTTTATATAGCAGCTGAGAGTGAGGGACTGTCTGTCATAGGATAGAAGGAAGGGAGAGAGAGATGACAGGGTAAAACCAGTTGTAATTCTCTCTTCTTGCCCCTTTTCCCCACTTCTGTGCTATCACCTTTCTGACTTTTGTTGGTCTCTTAAGGATGTTGTGCCCTGTCAACTAATGGGGTAAGCAGTTTCTTACGTTGAAGGATTTAAAATCTTGTTATGCCTCCTGCCTGCCAGAAGGTGGAGTTAAATAGTTCAGAGTAAAAGAACTCTTGTAGGATTGGGGAAGATGACTGTGATGCACAATGTTTAGTAAGTAATAATTCCATCTTCTCTACACACTAGTGTTCCATATTTCTCATTCCCTGTATATTAAAGATGCTTTTAAGGGGGGGACAACCTGAAAATAGTCCGATCCTTATTTCCAGGACCCACATTCTAGCTAGTGTCCTGAGTGGTTGACAAATAATACTTTATAATTACATAGCAACTTCTATCCAAAGCAAGCTCTCAAAGCATTTCACAAGCATTAAATAAGCCCCACAATACCCCATGGGGTAGGTAAATATTACTACCCCCATTTTATAGATGAGGAACTGAGGCAGCTAAATCATTTTCCCCAAGGCTTCACAGGAAGTCTGTCTCTGAGCTAGGAATAGAACCCAGATCTTCTGATTTTGAGTTCTGTGTTCTAGCCACAAAATAATTCTTCTGCAGTAAAGTGGTCATCATGGGGTTAATTGTATTATGGGATGAAGCCATGCTCCAACCCTCCCTTACTTCATGTTTAGACAGTGGGAGACCCTCCACAAATCTGCTGTGGGATGAAATTAAATAAAGCAGCAAGTTCTCAGCCTGCAATTCTGTGAGTAGACTTGTATTTGTTGCACTGAATGGATCTTTACCAAACCTTGTGTCACAGGTAGGATGGTGTGACTCAGTGCTAGTTGTAGCAGCCAGGTCAATGAGGTTGCTGTAACACAGGGAATGCTTCAGGCATAACTGTAACTGGTGGGAATTACTGATGTTTGGTGGTAATTGTTGGGCTAATGAGGTAATTAGCTTAATAAGGGGTGGATATATAATTGGGAGGAACAGGAAGTAAAAGGGAAATCTGAGAGGCTGAGTAAGAGAAACCTGTATATGTGTGTTATGTCCTGCCATGTTTGGAAACTGAAGATTAAAGGTACATGTGGTGAAAAAGAAACAGACTGTGTTTGTCATTAGGAGACCCCATGAACAGCCTAGGCAGTGCTGCTCACAGGGTAGCTTGAGATGGACCCAGACAGGCTGTTAACACTGACTTTTGTAAAGGTTGCCTGACATTTCCTATTAGAAGAATTTGCTTATAACTGTTACAGGCTTTAACCACTTGAGCTGAAACCTTCCATGCTCTCTACCTTAGGTTTGGGTTGGTTTGTTTTCATTTCAGCCAAAACAGTTTGTCTCTCTGAGACACAGCTCAGGTAAAAATAGGCTGGATTTGCTCTGAGCATGAACCACACTTGAGAAGTGAAGAAGGCTGTTGTCTGTAGGACCCATTTCATTTTGTTGCAGAAGTTGGGAAGTGGGTCCTATTTGTACCACTGAGTTGGTGGTGGTAGGTCTATCCATAACTAAAGGTCCTCCCTCGCAGCAAAGGGGAAGGAATCACTGAGCCCAAGCTATAAATACCTTCTGGGAGCAACAAATGAAAAAGCAGGAGCGGCTGGGAGTGATACAAGAGGTAAAGACTGAGGGATCTAGATGGGGATACTAAAGAGAAGCCTGAACAGCGTGCATTGCTCCTCAAAGGCATCTGGAAGTCAGTAGATGCTGCCCAGAGGAACTCTGCCTGGAGACATGAGCGGACAAGGGATCAGAAATAGGTACTACAGTTGCAGAGCGTTCCTCCCCCTGGAGTGATGGACGGCCATCTTGGAAGGTGGTAGGTAGGGAATTGATGCAGGGGATTGCAGGAAGAGAAAGGATGGCCTCAGGGATAAGAGAATTGAATTCTGCCCTAGAGAATGGGATTCTATCCCTGCCTCTCACAGAGTTCCCGTGTGTTCCTAGACAAGTTACTTAAACCAAACTTTTTATAAGTGGTCACTAATTGTGTTCCTCATTTTCTGGGTGCCCTGTGATCTGATTTGCAGAAGTGCTGAAGGCTCACAGCTGCAACTGAACTCAGTGGGAGCTATGCTGTAAAGAGAGAGTGCAAAATAATATGTACTCTGAAAATTCAAGTACTCAACATCTCAGATTGGCCACCCAAAATCAGTGAAAATATTTGACCTTACTTGCTCTGTGCCTCAGTTCCTCATCTCTAATGGGGATAACACCTCCTTCTCATCTCACAGATGTGCTGGGAAAATAAAATTCTTCAGTGTTTGTGAACGCTCTGATGCCATATTGCTCAGCTCCAGAGACAAGCCCATGAGGAAGTTAGTAATTTTCTCTTTAGAGCAGAGTTTGAATAGTGTGCAATAAATAAGTCTATGGAGCCACACACTGAACTGCAAGGAGAAAATATAATATTGAATAGTTGCTCATCACTGTGGAAAAATAGCATATGATCATGTAATTAAAGACCATATTATACAGCATATGTACAAGGGGCTCCTTTAAGGTTGCACTGGCAACATTAATTTTGGCACTATTGAACTTTTGACTACTTAACTTTGCACCTTAATAATGGGGGTGAGTGTGTGTGTGTGTGTGTGTGTGTGTGTGTGTGTGTGTGTGTGTGTG
>ML675617.1:10703296-10729426 GCA_007922155.1 Mesoclemmys tuberculata | reverse complement strand
TGTGTGTGTGTGTGTGTGTGTGTGTGTGTGTGTGTGTGTGTGTGTGTAAAGTATAAGATATATCACTAAAACCACAATAGACATCTGAAAATCATGATAAAAATATATTGAAATACATATTTAAAAAAATACTTTTGAATAGGAGTGTGCTGATGGTGTTATTTTTGTAATATAAGTGATATTTAAGGACTGATTTTCAAAAAAGCTCAGGGACAGATTTGCAACTTCTCAGCAACCACCGTTACGGCCAAATTTTCAAAAGTGCTCAGTACTCAGCAGGAGCTTTTTATTTATTTATTTATTTATAAAACTGGACACTTATTTTGATGCCAAAATCAGAGCAGAGTTCTTCTGAAAATCTTGCCCTAGGACTTGATCTTCAGAGTTGCTAAGCAGGCCATGGTTCTATTAACCTCATCAGAGTTTCAGATGCTCAATATTTTTGAAAAGCAGGCTTTTGTTTTTTTTCTGGAAGTCAAGGCAAATGATCAACCCAAAATTATCAAGTTGTAGCACGTGCATAGCTGGAGAGATCCTCCTATGTCCCCTCCAGCTAAGGAAATGGTGTCAAAGCAAATTATATTGATCAATGAAATAGCTGGGTTAAAAGGTGTGTTAAATTTCAGTAGCGATCCAAATGTCACACTCTCCATTACATACAGGAAAGGCTGCCTATGTTTTCAAATCTACAAGGAGCAAATAAATTTTAGATCAGTAATTTTGCTTGGTGGATGATGTGAACTAAGCAATGCTACTCCAGCAAAAATTTGCACTGGTAGTGTTTCATTAATTAACTCTGTTTACTTATTGTAAGTCTAGGTTGAGTCAAACTATTTACCTATGCAGGGGAGTAAGAACCCCTCCAAACTGGACTACTAGGGCCTTTGGTCCAAGCATTTAAGAGTAAGCAGGGCTACCTGTCCTCTTACTCTAATTCCAGCTATGTGGGAAATAGGCACGTACCTGTGAAGCATTAGCCAGAGTCACTGAGCCTATTGTAGATGGGAATAATAACTTATGGTCTGATCCTGGGCTCAGTGCAGTCAATGAAAATGCTCCCATTGACTTCCTGAGCATTTGATCGGGTCCCTGCTGTTGGTATTGATTAGGAGTACCCTGTTATCTCCTCTGCCACTTTTCCTTGGAGCAAGAAAATAATTGGCTCTCAGGCATATGCCTCCTGGTGCTATGCACCACCTCAAATCATAGAGCGGTGTCTAACATAAAAACCTAGCTCTAAGGAAATACCAGGAAGTTGCTAGCAATTTAAACTAGTTAAATATCTAGATAGCTGGCAGTGTGTTTGAAGTACAATGCCCATCTCCCAAAAAATCCAGCTAGTGCACTGTAAATAGTGTCCTGGGATACTACGTACTGTACACTATAGTATATACCTGCCTACAACAATGAGAGAACATGTTTTTATGAATAAAATCTTATGCCCAAGGCTCAGGTGCCATACAACATCAAAATAGAATTAGAGTGAATCTTAAAATTCTAACAGAAAACCTTCCTTCTAAAAATGTAACTGAGGAAGTCAGAGGTAAAGGAATAAAGGGTGGGGGTGGTAATATGGTAATAACAATGGTAATTAAAATACACCTTTGAAAACTTGGATTAGAAAGGGTTTCAGATTGGGGGTGGGAGTGGTAGAAACTGTAGGGAGAAGAAAACAAATGAATGTCACAGAAGGGGAATAATTGTACACTGGTTTAAAACATGATATCAGGATCCTGGAAGGGCAAGTGAAGTCTCAGCATGGGTACCCCTGAACACAGGAGGTCAACATACCACTTTATCAAGAGCTAAGTGCAGAGCAGGTCCTGGTTGTGGGCTTTGAGGTTTATGCTCACAGGACCAAATCCTCAATTCAAGGCTGAGCCCAAATAGCTGAACTGGGTGCTGGTCAGATACACACCTGGTGCATCATAGGAATCCTCCCATCAGCTTGCAGAACTTCTCCAGGAGATGACTGTTGCTAATGATATTTGGTATCTTTCTTAAAGCCCCATTTCTAGAATTATGTAACTAGTTGAGAATCCCAGCTTCCATTAAAAACAAACAAAACAAAACAACCCTCATGCTTTCAGAGAGAGCCTTGAATATGGGACCTGAGTAGACACTAAAAGGCAAATAAAGCCTAAACGCTCCAAAACCAGAAGGCAAATAAAGAGAACCCAATTTGTTAAATCTCATGGATTTTAAAGCCAATCTCATGTTTTTGGTGGGTCTGACTCATCTTTGGTAGGGTTGGCAATATTGCTACTTGCACTCCTTGGCTGCAGCAATTCCCACAGCCTCAGTGCATGCCTGGCTCCTCCTCAGTAATAACATGACTGTGCAAACTTCTCTGATCCTGGCCTGACCCCTCTTCCTTCCCTGCTGAATGCACCTGAATCTTCCAGGTTGCGAAGTTAAGAGCTGTTTAGGGGACATATCCTCTTTAAATTTTCCCAAATGCTGCCCACACTGTACATTAGAATCGCATGAAATCCCTGGTCACAAATAACTCCCAAGGTGCAGAGAAGGCAACAAGATTTTTCCCTCAATGCTCAGTCAGTTCTGTGTCTTTAAATTAACATGTATTGGCTGCTGATCTGAGAGCTGCAGAACTGAGCCTTTATTGTGAAATGTAAAAGTTGGGGCAGGTCATTGGGTGCAGCCAACTGGCAACATGAAAATTGTGATGAATGATGTTTTAATAGTTGTAAATGTGCACAGAATTAAAACAATTCTCATTCTTATTGACCAAAGTAATTTTTCATTCCTAGTTGAACAAAAAACCTCTACCAATCCCAGCCACCAACTCTCCTTCACAAAGGGTCACAAATGGGAGTGACTTTAAACACTGTCTTGTAGTTGCCTCCTGTGTGTGTCTGCATCTTGGCAGAAGGTTAGACCACATGACCCTTGCGGTTCCTTCAAACCCTATGATTTGATGCCTGCGGGCAGGTCACCTAGGCCTCGATCCATGAAGGGATCTAGGTGCCTGGAAAAATCACACTAACAACTGTGATCCATGGAGCCTGAGTTTAGCACCTAGGCTCCCTATATAATAAAAGTAGGGGAGAGACATTTTGTGGGAATCTGAGTTGCTGGAACTGGGGGGTGGAGGGGTGTCATGGCCTACCCACTTGTTAAAATGGGTGTAGTTTGGGGAGGGCTGGGTGCTGTGTTGCCCTCCCAAACTGCAAGCCTTGGACAGGTGCCAAGCAGCACAAGCAAGGACTCTAGGCCCAAAGCTTGATTCCATTATATTTGATTCTGTTATTAGGGGCATTGAATTGCCAGGCCCTTTTTGGTATGTGACAAACCACTACAGCAGTTTTTCTAAGGCCTTGCATTTCAGCCTGGCCTTCCAGTTTTTGAGACAGGAATTTGCTAGCTATTGATAATTTTGTTTTCAAAACCACCCTCGGGTCACTGATTATCCTCTTTGTGAAGTTACTAAAGACCCTGATTATAAAACTGTTGCTGAGTACATGTGTTCTAAAGCTGGTTCTGAAATTAACATCAGCATATGTCCTGGAATAGAGAACTACTCTTGTTAATGTAGAAAATGTTTTAGATAAGGAAAGATGTTATTGTTTCTGAAGGACAAAGGAGTCTTTCAGCTGTAAGATTTGGCTGAATATTAAGAAATTAGTGTATGAATGGATGAGTGAGTAATGTGTGTACATGAGACTAGGGAGTGATGGAAAAAGGTACCAGCCTTGAATAATTGAGGAAAAAAAAGGGAGTGATCATAACAACTGTTACGACCCAGCTGGCCGAAGAATGCCCACCCCAATAACCCTGGGGTCCACCTCAAAGAACAAAAACAAAATGGACTGTAATAAATAAAAAAACAAGAGTCCTGTTTGCAAAATATGGGTGATTGATAATCACACCAGGATGCTGATGCAGCACGACGAAGCAAAACCCATGGAGTGGCCTAAGAGCTTACTCCTATAAAAAGGGGACGAAAAGATGAGGACATTGGGTTTGGTTCTACAGTCATCCTCCAGGAGCACCGGTGTACACCAGCAGACCCCGGCTCCCTCCCTTGTGCCTTAGCCACCTGGCCAGTGGATTAACATGAGCAAATGAGGCTGGTAACTATACTCCATCTCTGTAGAACTTTGTGTGTGTGTGTATGTGTGTATGCATGTAAATGTATTAGAAGAAATGCATTTTAGAACTAGATGAAATTGTATTTGTTGTACAGAATTTTAGCGGTCACAAGAAATGTGGTGTATTGCCTTGTCTGCGAATAAGATCCTGCTGTTTATTTAATAAATATAACAGCTGCAGTGCCAGCCTCTTCCTAGTGCTGCCTTCCGTTCCCTCCTGCCCTCCCTCCCCCTGTGGCCCCCAACCCCTGCTCCTTCTCTTCTCCTTGATGCCTCACCTGCTGCCCAGACCAGAAGCCAGAGCCACGTTGCCACCCAGGTAGCTTGGACCACTGTGGAGAGCCCTAGACTCTCCATCTGTCCAGGGGAGCAGGAACAGAGGCTGGGGGCTGCTCTTGGGTACCACCCAGGGCAGATGGAGGTCCAGGGCTCTCCACAGCAGCCCAGACTCCTTGGGTGGTTCTTACTATGGCCCAGCTCTGGCTTCGCTCCAGCTTGGCCAGGGGATGGGGCCTTGGGAGGAAGAGGAGAAGCGAGGCAGGGCCATGGAGGGGGTGGGGCTTCATACGACCCTCGACCCCTCCCCCCCGCCCATACACACACTTCTAGCGAGGTTCCAGCAGTCCTGGTGGGAATGCCACAAAAGCTACCATGCTAGGCTGAGAAACGTGTAAGTTAACTTATGGGAGATCCTGGCAAGAGGAGTGTGTCTCAAGCCCTGCCCCTCTCATGGAGTTAGGCATCTCCTTGCAGCTGGATTTAGGCATCTCTCTTTGCTAGCGACCCCTGAAGGGGAACCCCTTTCCGACAGTCTGGTGGCTTAGGCGCATAAGCTGTTTCTTGCAGGAATGAGTTACGCATCCGCCTTGCTCCATAGAAAACAGGAGGAGGAGCTGCGTTTGCTTCTGCTGCTTCCCACCTTATAACTTTTATCTTAGGTGAATGCTCTCGCTTGGGAGGTGGGAGACCCAAGTTCAGTTCTCCCCCGTCTGAGGGAAAGAAACAATTTGAACAGGGGTCTCCCACCTCTCCGGAAAGTGCCTAAACTAAGATATTCTGATGGGGAGCCCCTTCAGTGTCTCCTGGTGAAATTGTTCCACTGTGCATAAATAATTAGAGAGTGATGGGAACAGGGAAGACTGGACCCCGGGTTTCTCCTCCCAGGTTAATGCCCTACTTACTAGACTAAAGTCTGGTCTAGTCTGAGTCAGACAAAGACGAGAAGTTGGTTGCTTAGGATGGGACCTGTCTTGCAAAGGTGCAAATAAGATGGTGAGACAGCAGTCTTCCGCCACACTAGAAGGGCTGCTGAACATGGTGCCTTATTAATCATGATCCAGCGAGGTGATGTACTAAGTGGAGTGGGTGCAGCAGGCTACTGGACTGGCAAGAACCTGTTCACAGTGAAGTCAATAGAACTGTAGCTTCTAAAGAACAGACTAGAATTGTATTTATTCCTGGGGATTGGTGGGGGGACTTAAGCTTGTTGAGACACTTCTTGCCTTAAGCAGAGACAGAGGCAGTTGATATTTGCTTGTGATACTGTTCACACTATTATAGATTGTACTGTTTTCACTATTGTGCAATTATTTTAAACATATAAAAGTATATTCTGAGGAAATGTGCGGATGTACGCTTTCAGATCATACTATAAGTTATATTATTATACAGAGGAACAGGCTGTTTCTTCTGAGTCGTCCATATCTTTTGCATGACATAGCTGGGCCCCATGGGAAGCCTGTCAACTGGAGCTCCCTCACAGAGTCATAGTTAACTCTCCATGAGAATGAATACATGTACAGTACAACTATGCAATGTGACATTATTTACAGTGAACCATTTTTCAGCATGATGAGTGGGAGACTCACTGTGAATTACTTTCCCCTCCCCACATCTAATAGAGAAGAGTAGGAGGGTGCCTACTCTGAGGTTTACTCACATGAACCTGGCTGAGCCAACCCCAGGCAGCGATATACCCC
Organism: Mesoclemmys tuberculata; assembly: GCA_007922155.1. Taxonomy (NCBI): domain Eukaryota; kingdom Metazoa; phylum Chordata; order Testudines; family Chelidae; genus Mesoclemmys; species Mesoclemmys tuberculata. Next base: position 10,723,335 of record ML675617.1, on the reverse strand, counting down.
ACCCCACCTGGGTTAAGTGCCTTGGGAGGGTGGATCAAAAGCAGCCACAGCTCCCAGGAAGATGGCACCCTTAGTCACTTTGCCAAATGTGCCAGGCACAGCCACCAGGAGTCCTGGGGTAAAAGGAGAATCCTGGCTTCTGCAGACTCCAGCTCCTACTTGAAAGGTGAACTAAGGGGTTGAGGCTTGTATGCTATAACATCTGACTCCCACAGAGTAGGCAGGCCAGTGACCAAGGGAATAAAGCATACAGTATTGTTATTATTTAGATAGCCACAATGCCCAAAATCTGCTAGGTGCTTTTCAAACACTGGGGGGGATACCCTGCCTGCCCTAAAAGGCATACACCTACAGTTATCCTCCACCATGGTTTCTTCAGTAACATCCCATGCTGTATTAAAGCTATTAAACAAATTGATGAACAGCTGCATAACATGAAAACAAAGCAAGAATTCGGAGTTAAGGTTATTATACATTCCGATATGAAGTTTCACATCTAGATTTATTTTCTAAATATAAGATGATATTTGAATCAAAGCAAGTAGACTTATATACTGTGGTAATGTGATAGAGGGCTGTGGGAGGAACTACATTATATTCATAATATCCATCAGCATTAAAAAAATATTTCTAAGACTCAGAGTAGCAAGGCACTGTGGCCTTCCTGGGAGCCTGGGCCGGAGGAAGGGCCATGACATCCCTGCTGGGCAGATCAGGGAACTGCAGGCCTCAGATCCTGGGAGCAGAGGGGTGGGGCGGGGCCAAGACAGGAAGGGGAAGTATAAAAGGCCAGCCTAGGGGCTCAATTGGGGGAAGCTGTTGCTAGAGAAGGATGTTTCTATCCTTTCCTGAGGTTGTGATCTGAGCCTGACCTAGGCTCTGTGGCTGGGAAGTGTGAGCCCTCCACTGACTGGAGCCTCAAGGGCCTGCTGGGGCTACTGGGCCCTAGTGACTGGGAAGGGCTACTGAGGACTGCTGATGGGGAAGGACCCCTGAGGCCAGCCATGACTTTGAGGAGCTGCCCGTTGCTTGGCCCATGCCAGAACTGCCTGAGCCCTGTGGGGTGGAGGACCCATCGGGACCCTGTGACCTGGAGGAGCTGCCATCCGCTGCTGGCCTTGAGGAGTTCCCAGACCTGCTGCTGGCCGATGGCGAGGGACTGGTGGGACTCCTGCTAGCTGCCTACCCTGGGGAATCTGAGGAAGACCCCTGGCTCCAGGTACCTGGGTTCAGGGTGGGAGGCAGTAGCCTAGGAACAGCCGACTACAGTCTGGCTGAGCTTGCACTTGTACCAGTATCAGCGTGTTGTGACTGGAGCCCCACTGACCCAGTGGCAGAGCCCCTTGCCACTGGTAGGGCCCTGGGCTGGGATGCAGTGGAGTCAGGTAGCCTGGGCCCCGCTCTCTCCTTTCCTAGTGCCATTCCCCCCCAGGAGTGCTTGTCTCCTCTAGGCCTGCAGCCACAGAGGATACCAAATGTTGTGTCTACAGACTCCTTTGCCAGCCCCACCCTGCCCTGCCTGGAGGACCGGAGGCAGGCTTGAGCAGCGACAGAACCTGCTACTTTCCCCTTGTAGCAAGGCCCTGTGGCTTTCCTCAGAGCCTGGGCCCAAGGAAAGACTGTGCCGCCCTGTGGGGCGGATTTGCCAACTTGCACTCAGCAATAGAAACGATAGAAATTATAATATGCAACACTGAATTTAGTTCCATGTCCACCAGACTCTCACATCATTATAGCGAGCAAAACAAACCTGACCTGCCCAACTAGTTAGCTCCCTTTCTCCTGTGCAGCATCAATAAAAGTCAGCCGTTGTGTAAATGTGGGCTTTTTCACATTGCTCTTTGAATTGTTCAGTTTAGTGCAGATTGCTAGCAGTGCTATAGTTAAAATTCCAGGAGGGGCGGGGTGGTGGGGTGGGTGAGAGGATGCTCTTATTTTCTTTTGTTCTTACAAGTCCTCTTCTGTCCCTCAGCTTGGCTCACTAGCTCAATCGTATTTGGCTCCTCTTTCCCTCACACCACACACAGGCTGCCATCTCTTTATAGCTTCTCTGACATTCATAATTTTATCTCTGTTCTTGCCACTAAAACTGTCATCCATATATTTGTCACCTCTTACCTTCACTATTGAAACCTCCTCCTCTCTGGTCCATCTGATGCTTTTCTTGCTCCTCTTCAGTGCATCCAATAAGCTGTTGCTATCATTCTTATTATTTGTATTATCACAGATAGGGTACCAAGATTCAGTTGTACTGGCAGCTGTATCAGCATAGACCAAAAAGACAGCTGCTAAAAATATTTTTCTTCACTGTTCTCTTACCATTATACGTGCTACTACCCTATTCAGATTCATTCACTGGTTCCATTTGCCATGACGTCATGTCTTTTAAAAAAAAAAAAATTAAGACCTGATTGTCTGCCTTACACCTTATGTAGCCATTTGCAACTGTGTAAAGCGCTTCCAAATCAAAATGGTCATGTGGTACACCCACTATACCCAGATGTAAATAGCTACACAAGGCCAAAGGGAGGGAATAATCAGTCCTTAGCCTTCACAATCTTCTACAGAACTCTATCCCCTTCTCCATGCACATATCTACTCATCATAGGGTTGCCAACCTTCAGGATTGTCCTGGAGTCTCCAGGAATTCAAGATTATTTAATTAAAGGTTGTCATATGATGAAGCTTCTAGGAATGTGTACAACCAAAATTGGCAACCCTACTCACAACTCTACTCATTTTTTTTCCCCTGCTCACTTTGCTCTGCACAAGCCTCTAGACCAGGCATGGGCAAACTACGGCCCCCGAGCCATATATGGCCCTTTAGGCTTTTTAATCCGGCCCGCCGAACAAGTCCCAGCTGCAGCCGCGCCGCCGTGTCCCGGGGGGTTGGGTCGGGAGATGGCTCACTCCGCCTTGGAACGCCGTCTAGCCGGCGCGCGCTGGGGGCTGCAGTGGCTGCGAGCGAGCGCCGCCTGCCTGCCCCCCTCCCTCTCCGCCGACTGCACGTATTGTTAGACCTCACTCATTTTCCTTTTCCCTGCTATGCCCGTGTTTCCCCAATAGATGGCGCCCTCATGGTAGTTCACACTCCAGCACTTCATCCATCTGATCCTGGCCCGGCCCCTCTGTCAAATTTTAGAACCCATTGTGGCCTGTGAGTCAAAAAGTTTGCCCACCCCTGCTCTAGACTAAGTATTTGTGTTGTACTGCTCGCCAAATCTACAATTGCAGATCACACGGCTCTCCTCGGTACCCTATATAGTCTCAGTGCTGCAAGAAAGCTGGCAGTCTTCATACGGGAACTGAAATGTGCTTGCTTTGAGTGCTCAGTCCTCACTCAGCTTTCACAGAGGTAAGAATTTTGTTTCCTTCTCTCCAACATCCCAACTTCACTTCCAGTTTCAGTAACTTGTATAAAACTCCTCTTCCTCCTTCCCCCCCCCCCCGCTCTTATTAGTACTATTTAGAAATAAACAGCAGAAGAAAGCATAGCTGATTAAAATATAAATATGGCTGGCTTACTACTATGCAAAGGTTAGCTGACCAGGCACAATGAATAGGCTACAAAGTATTGGATAATATGCCTAATCTCTTAGACAGTAGAAATTCTCCTACAGGAGAAATCCATGGACCAGATTCTTTGGCACAGAAGAACTGTATTGAGGCCAATCTGCCAGTGCAAAAGGGTGGGCAGTCTACCCAAACTGAAGAACTAAGTGTTCCTCCAACACGTCTTCTCAAGGGGTGTAGAGCTAGCTAAGCTACTCCCACATTCACAGTCCAGGGAACAGGGGTTCTCTGGTAAGGAGACATAGCCCAACTACTCCCACAATCCTTGGTTGGCCTAAGAGCCTCTTAGTAACCATTACCAGCTGGTAAAAGTTAGAGCATCCATCATGTTTGGAGGAACTTGAGTCTTCAGCAAAAGACATTTTAGCTTAAAATTGTCAATATTTTTCAATTTATTTATTCATTCATCATTTATTTGTTGAGAATTTAAAATGTGTTGAGTGAGTGCTTTATAGGATGTGGAATACACACCACCATTCCCCAAAGTGCTTACAATCTAAGGCCCTGATCCTTCACAGTGATCTATCTACCTAGACCCCTATTGCCATGCAAAAGATCCCTTTGTAAGGTTGGGGCCCTAGGGCAAGATATTGCTTCCGTTGAAAAATAATTACAAAACTTCCATTGATGTCAATGATGGGGGATTGGGTCTTAAAAGATACAACTTTAATTTTGTTTTTAAAGATTAAATCATCCAGGGATGATGCAGAGGAGTTAATTTGAAACCTAAATGTTGGGGCCTAAATCTGTTAACAATGTCCCTTTAAAATCATTCCGCAAAACCTGTTTTAACTTTTGTAGCCATTTCAGGTTATCCAATTTCCCAGTACTTGCTTGCACAAATCTTGCCTGTGAGCATCTCTGTGACTAGCTGCGGCATGGCATCTTTTCTTTCAAATGTCTCCCTCTCCCTCTCTCAAACACTTTCCACATTTTAGATCTACAGAGTTACGAATACCAGCGTTTTATGAATTGACGGGTCAAGCACTCACCTCATTTGGAATCGGAAGTATGCAATCAGGCAGCAGCAAAGAGGTGGACCCCCCCCCAAGCCAAAAAAAAAAAGCAAGCAAGTACAGTACAGTATCCTGTTTTTCTAGATAATGCTTGGTCCTGCCTTGAGTGCAGGAGATTGGACTAAAAGATCTCTCGAGGTTCTTTTTAGTCCTATGATTCTATGATGCTACTAAAAAAATAAAGGGAAAGTTAAAAAAAAATTCGACAAGGTAAGAACTGTTTCTGTGCTTGTTTAATTTAAATTAAAGTGGTTATTATGAAGAAGGAAAAATGCTGCTTTCAAAGTTTCAAAGCTGTTTTAAGTCACTATTTAGTTGTAAGCCTTTGAAAGAACCATAATGTTTTGTTCGGAGTTACAAACAACTCTATTCCTGAGGTGCTCTTAACTCTGAGGTTCTACTGTATATTGAGCTCCTTCTCACAGAACCTTGGGGCCCAATTCTCCTTTGGTAATCCTGGTGTATTTATTATTATTTCACATAGGCTAGCCAACCAGGGGCCCTGTTGTGCTAGGTCAATGTTTCTCAAATGAGGCCACCACTGGGGTTTTGTGTGTGGTGGGTGTTTTTAGTGGCCTTGACAGTCTTTAAGACTGGGAGGGCAAAGCAGCAGGCTATCTCTGCAGCATCTGAATATCTGTTACCAAGGGCAGTGATAAACACTGCCTTGCCGTTTGTACTGGCACTGGCGCCCTGCACTGGGCAGCTTCCTTGGGGGCTCCGAGCAGCACCTCTGGAGACGCATGGGGCCGGAGTGCGTGGCACCAGAGGTGACTCTTGTCAGTAGAGGCAGCTGCAGCATTGGGTTGCCAGGATGCTCCCCTGGGCAGCTCCCTTGCTCCTACCCAGCTGGTATGCAGAGAGCTTCAGATTCCACAGATGGCTGGTCCAGGCCGGAGAGCTTCTGACCCAGAGCAGGCTCACACTGAAGGCAAGGACAGAGAAATGGGTTTGTTAGAGCAGCCACCAGCAAGAGTTGGTGGCCATTCTCTGAGGCCACCAAAAAAGTTTGTTGTGAGAACCCCTGTGCTAGGTGCTGTACAAGCATATAGAAAAGGAGTGCAGATGCCTCAAGAGCTTTGCTTATGCTCCAGAGGCTGTTTTCAGGACTGTGTTGATTAAACCATTTGCTTTAACAGATATGGTATGAATCATAGAATTGTAGAACTGGAAGGGACCTCGAGAGGTCAAGTCCACTCCACTTTTGCAGGACTAAGTAATATCTAGCTCATCCCTGACAGGTATTTGTCTAACCTGCTCTTAAAAATCACCAGTGATGGAGATTCTACAACCTCCCTAGGCAACTTATTCCAATGCCTACCTACCCTGATAAGAAGCTTTTCCCAGTGTCAAACCTAAACCATCCCTGCTGCAATTTAAGCCCATTGCTTCTTGTCCTGTTCTCAGAGGTTAAGGAGAACAATCTTTCTCCCTCCTCCTTGTAACAACCTTTTTATGTACTTGAAAGCTGTTACCATGTCCCATCTCAGTCTTCTCTTTTCCAGACTAAACAAACCCAGTTATTTCAGCCTTCCCTCGTAGATTGTTTTCTATATATGTTGCTCTTCTCGGGACTTTCTCCAGTTTGTCTGCATCTTTCCTGAAACATAGCACCCAGAACTGGACACAATACTCCATAGAATATAGCAGAAGAATTACTACTTGTCTTGTTTACAACACTCCCACTAATACATCCCAGGATGATGTTTGCTTTTTTGCAACAGTGTTATGATGTTGACTCATTTGGCTTGTGATCCACTATGACTCCAGATACTCCTTCCTAAGCATTTGGTATGGGTGCAACTAATTGTTCCTTCTGGAGTACTTTGCATTTGTCATTATTGAATTTCATTTTATTTATTTCAGATCTTTTCTCCAGTTTGTCCATATCATTCTGAATTTTAATTCCATTCTCCAAAGCACGTTCAACCCCTCCGAGCTTGGTATCATCTGCAAACTTGAAGGTTGGTGCTGATAGATCAACATTAGCAACAGTGGGGAATTTTCTCTAAAAAGTCTTTAGTGTAGACAAAACTCGTATTCATCTATCTCCCTGTAGTCTAGAAGATTTTTTCAGTGTTTTTGTGCATGTAATTCTTTCTTTGTTAGAAGAAGGACCTTGTTCTATAGGGATTTATTACAAGCTTCTTCCTCTCTGGGGCAGGAGCATTGGTGGGGGAGAGAGAAGGGCAGTTTCTCTCTAGCACTGAAGGCCAGCAGTAGGGGGGAGCAAGCAAAGCAAATGCCTGGGCCTCCTGTCACAGAGTGCCCAGAGCAGCTACTATGGGTGGCGGGCCACAGGGTGGGGGCCCACTCCTTAGTTTCTGCCCTGGGCCTCAGTGAAGGTATGTCTCCACTGATGGCAGCAAAGTCGCTGCTGTCAGATTGACCTATGGCGCTTGACTGAGCAGTCAGTGAAGACCTGCTAAGTCGATGCAGTAAAACCACGCCCTCCAGTAGCGTGTCACTGGGTCCTGTTCCCCGCAGCGCAGTGAAGATGCTGTGCAGAAGGGAAGCACAGCAGTTGACACGCATAACTCCTGTCGACTGCCCCCGAATCACCCCGTAAGTGTAGACTAGGGCTGAGTCCAGCATGGCACCTGCTTGCTAGCAGAAAAGTGGTATGTGTGTTACCGTCCCTTTCCTCTGTGGGAGGGGGGAGGAATTTTTTTGGGGGGGTGTGTGGATGTGGGGTGTGTGTTACTTTCTTTCCTCTCCAAGCTGGGTGGGGGACAGGGGTGTTAGTTACCCGCTCTTTCCTCGCTGGGGTAGGAGAGGATTTGGGGGAGGTGTGTGTCACTGAGAGAAAGGGCCCGCTGCAGGGGTGGGCTGCCCCTGGCTCGCATGTATGTCCGCTGTGCCAGCGCCATGGGCCGCTGGGCGGATTGCTCTCGGGGTGCTGCTGTCCTGCAACTAACGAGGCTGGGTCTCCCCGGCCGCCCGCCAACTCCCATCCGCGGGTCCCGCGGCGCCGCCCTGCGCGGGGATGGCGGGAGCCGGGGCAGCACGCGCCGGTGCGGGCGCGCCTTCCCCGCCCCGCAGCCCCGCGGCGGCCGCTGTTTCTCTCTCGCTCTCGAGACGTCAGCGGGAATTTCCAGCCAGGAAGGAAGTGAGGCTCGCGGTGCCGCGCCGCGCTCGGCCCGTCAGTCAGTCGCTCGCCCGCAGCGGCCGGTTGAGGGAGGGGAGTCGCCGCCCGCCCGCGCGCTGCTGCCAGGCCTGTGGGGCGCAGCCGCCCGTGGCGCGCTCCGAAACACAGCGGGGAAAAACCCGCGCCGCGGCCCCAGGAGGCGGGGGACGAGGCGGCCGCTCCCCTCAGCCGCCGGCTTGACATGGCGCCGCGCTGAGTCCGCGCCCGCCTGAGCGGCTCCCGCGCCCAGCCCCGCCGCGCGCCACGCCCGGAGGAGCCGAGCCGAGCGGGGCCGAGCGACCCGCTGCCGCCGAAGGGTGAGCGAACCGCGGAGGGGCTGGCGGGGCTGCTCCGCGCTGCGCCTGTCGCACGTCGTTTACAGCGGCCCCGGCTGCTTCGTTCCCTCATGCCTGGCCGGGCTGCCCGGCGTGATGCGTGTGAAGGGGGGGGGGGGGGCGCGAGCTGTGCCCTGCTGCTCTGCCGGTGACTCCGGAGTGACTCCGGATTGACACCGGTACAGCTGACAGCAGGTTTTGGCCCGGGCTTTGGAACGAAACTGATCGGGAGCGTGTGTTGGGGGGAGGGGGAGGAAGAAGGATGTTTGGTGTTGAAATGTCTGTCTTCCTGAAAGGGCGTTGTTCTGTGTCTCCCGGTGTCACGCCGTGCAGCTGTCTCGGGGCAGAGGGAGGGTGCTCGCCAGGTACTGTCCATCGGGCAGAGGGACGTTCTGGCAAAGGACAGCAAGGCGGACCCCACTGCTGACCCTTGGCGCGGGGTCTCTAATAACAGCAATGCCCAGCTCGTCCGTAGCTGTCAACGGAGCTGACAGAGCGTCGGTTAAGTTCTCATCCAGAAGACTGAGACACAGTAAGCGGGGCAGAGCTATTGCTCCAGATCAGAGTTAGCTGCGAAAGCAAACAAAGGAGATAAAGAGCAGAATTGTTATTGAATTAATAGGAGCAGGTCCAAAGCAATAGGTTCCTGACAGGTGCTGCCTGCTAGGAGCCAAGGTGGCTTGGGAGGCTGTACAGAAATGTACTAGATCCTAGGTGGTCTACAAAATGAGAGCTCAAATGTGGTGTGGTTCTCATTCTGAAATCCTCGTGGCTTCGAAGTGCAGATGTCTTACTTGTATCTGGGAGCCTGTCATAATGGTTGATTTATCCTCTTCCCTGTTTCCCTCCACGCACTGGACCAGAAATGAAGCATTACTGGTCACTTAACTAGTCTTTCAATAAATAAATCATCCTGAGACACCTTGTTGTGGATTTTCCTTAAAGGGTGACGGGCTATGTGATTTTCTTTTTTCAATTGTGCAAATTAAAAAAGTATACTTTCTCTTAGAACACATTTTAAATACCATGCTGTGATATTTATTTATTTTTTTAAAATTTTTGGTAAAGACTACTTCAAACAAAAAATGTATATGGGTTTTTCTACTCTTTTGGTAATGTTTGAAAGCCAGGGAGAAACTGATTGTACATAAAAAGCTGTAAAGTTCACAAAACAAACAAACTGAAAAAGTTTTGTGTGGTGTTTTTTGCTAACTTTGTAGGTGTTACTTGTAACTATAGAGGAGGCACAGAATTTTAGTGTGAAAATACAGTGATTTTTGAAATGTCCCTTTGATTTCACATCTAATATTCCTCCTTTCTTTGAAACCAAAACCAGCGTTTCTAATATTTTGCATTGGTTGAGTTCCCTTAAACTAATCAGACCAATATGACTGTGTAAACATTATTTCTGATATTTTCTGTAATTCCATTGTAAGTATAAGTGTTCTGCAGCTAATTTAAATAATATCAAAAGCAGTAAATTGGCTCTATTAAATTATGAAAATGAAATCACCATAGATGGAGAATAATACCTAATTATTGTTACATTGGGCTCTAAAAATAAGAGGTTTCAGTTCTCTATTTTTCATTTGAGTGGCATGTTTGGGTATGTGTTGTGTGTGTTGTGTGTTTTTTTTTGTTTTTTTTAACATGAGTGAAGGAGCATTATTAAGTTACTCACTTCATGTGAACAAAAATAGGATATAGGTTTCTGGAGCTTAATGTAGACTCCATTTTGTATGTAATGGGAATTACATTATGTGGCCCTGATCCTCCAAATGCTTCTATGTATGAGCAACTTCACTCTCTCAAATAAAGTTGAGCATGTGTGTAAGAGTTTTCAGGTTTGGGGGCTTTGCAGATTAAGCCTCGCTATTGATTTAACAATACATTTCAGTTTTCAATTAAAAATAAATAACTTTTTAAAGGTACTAATCTTTGCTAAAACTTATACACACTTGGTAAAATGTAAAATAGGCAAATTTTAAGTCCTTTTTTAGTTTTCTCTTCCAAAGAGGAAAAATCTAAACAAATCCTAAAGGGTTTGATGCTGCACTCTGGTACATTAGTTTTGGACCAGTGTCACTCCATAAAGTTGATGTAATGTGTGAAAAATGTGACCAACTGTTTTGTTTGATATTCTGGAACTTATATGCAGTTTATCTTGAATTTGTTTACTTTTCTAAATGTTCTGCTAGCCAAAGAGGGATTTTTTTTCTAGTTTAAAGCCACACTTTTGTAATTTGAAGGAAGGAAACTACTGCTGATTGATTTATTTTAGACTTTTGAAGGAAGATTTTTGTCACTTTTAGTATTTTGTCATCTATATCAATAAATGAGCGATAACTGAGTTGCTAAAATAGAGAAACAATGCCCTATTTAAAGACTCGATCTGGATCTTCAGCTGGTGTAAATTGTCATAGTTCTGTGACTTCATTGACGTTCAAGAGAATGGAACTATGCAGGCATGTCATTCGCTATGGAGAAAAAGTGGTGGGAGGCAGTTGCCTCACCTCTGGCTTTGGTCCCCCCTCCCCCAGACTTTTCATAGGTCTATAGGCTCCATTATGTCGTCGTCTTCTTCTGCCCCACTCTCTTTCCCTGACTTCTCAGGCTATAATATAACAACATACAATGTTATATATGCTGATACAACTCCCCCTGCCCTCCCAAAAAATATTTCTGGAATGACGCCCCCAGAGGTATGACAGTGCATACCCGCTTAAGGATCTGCCCACAGCATTTATACACTTGAATTTTTATTTAGCCCCTCAATGACTAGCTTTGGTAAAGTGTCTGCAGGAACTGTGAATAAAGTCAATACTGCAGTCTGAAGTTAACAGGTGAAAAGGTTTTCTTTTCCCTTCCTGCCCAGACCCCCCCTCCCCATACCTCTTTTAATGTAAGAAATTTAAGTCAACAAAAAAGTCATAAAATGAAATTAGTTTCACTAATAAGTAGTCAGTAAGTGCTAGAGAGAGTTAAATTTATGAAACTGAGAATGATTTGGTTTCATTTTGGTGTGGAGTTGTTTAGGTCTGAAAAATGACTTCCTCCGTGAAGTAATTCTGTCACTGACAGGGAGCCCCTTAGCTAGATCAGTCCTTTGAGTTTTGAAGCCATTTTGCACAGTGAAAAATGCTCTGGAAAAAGTACTTGTGGTGGAAAAGGAAAATGAGGACGGAATAGATGAAAAGGAGAAAAAGCAGTGGAGAGCATTGTTTTAATTTAGTCCCACCTTTTAAACATTTCCCACTTACAATTATATGGTTTCATAATGATTTTCAGTATTTTTCTTTAAACTTGATTTATTCTTATTTGTTTGGAACTACATGATTTAAGAAATGCTTAGCAATACATATCTATAGAGGGGCATCATTACATCACAAACTCAACGCTTGGTAAATATTGGAGTTTTCATGAAAAATGAAGTTCCCCTTTCAAAGTGTTGCTTTGTCCTTTTTACTTCCTATATGCCATTACCTCATATAATGCGCTTTGAGCAAACCCAGAAAATGTCCTTCAGTAGCAGGACCCCATGTATGGTGTTTTTTATACACAGTGGCTCTGTTCCAGGAGCTTGAGAACCAAACTGGAAGCCCTTTCAGTGTCTGAGGGTTGTTACTATAGTGCTTAAAATTCAAAGGTTAATTTATAGAGCCGAATTTTCCCTTTTAGTTACACATATCCTACCCATGGACATAAATGAGGTTGAAAAGATGTAGCTAAGAACGTAATATTTTTATTCATTTATAGTTAGCTTTCTGTTCCAAGGGAAACTATTGGTCAGAAACCTTTGTGGTCTTTGGACCCCCTTTTTTATCAGATTATCATATCTGGAGAGAGACCACTTGAAAAGAGAAAGTAATCTGAATAGAAAATTCTTGCCTTGTAGGCCTTTTTTGTTAGACCTTCCCCAGCTGTAATTTTGGGGAAGAATCTTATTTACTTACTTAGCAAGCAAGGAAGTTTCTAAATACAACTTTCTTTCAATTTACGGATGGATTTAGTCTGCATAGGTTTCTTGCTCCAAACATGTAAATAATGGAGTCCATTATAAAAGAAATGGAAAAAGAGTTCTTGACCTTCAGCTCTAGGTTGTTTTCAGCTCTACCCCGGATAAATTGTCTTAAAGTTCCCCTCTGATGGCCGTTATGTGAACTGTGGGATAGCATCAGTCTAGCTCTTAGAAAAATTTCCATGTTGGCAAAATCATAATCACAACTGTCACTAAATATGAAGTTCAATAAAAGATGTTACCTCACCTGCCTTGTCTCACTAATCATGTCCTCATTTCCGAAAGGTACCTAAGCACCAGCCTAGCTTTAAGCACATGAGTAGTTCCATTGAAATCCATGGGACTGCCCCCGTGCTTTTTGTTAGGCATATGATTAAATACTTTGCTAAATCAGGGTCTGTTTTAGTTGACGACTTCCTCTGAGAGGCCAAGGATTAAATAGTGTTTCTGAATTATTCTGTCTCTGTCCATTTAGAGGTAAAAGATCTAGATTAAGATTGAGATGCACTGGCAAACTAAGCACTGTGATGAAGCTTTTACTGCCACTTTGCTTATTCTTTTTTAAATTTCATATTCCAGTGAAATCTAGCACCAAACTAATTAAATTCTTCCTGTAAGGCACAGAATTAACTAAAGTAAAACACTACAGGTAGAGATTAACAAAGAAATTTACATGTGGCAAGGCTGAGCATTGCCCCTAGAAAATCACTGGAATTTACAAAGCCTGAGTTAGGCACCAAGGCTCCCCATGTATAATGAATGGGGAGAGATGGGTACTGCACAATGGGGTAATGCAAAAGCCAGTATGCTCCTTGCTTAAATTAGCCAGTGAGAGATGCCATGTAAAGGGGTGTGGGCTAAACCCTGCTCCAGTCTGGGTGCCTAAATCCTGGCTGCAGGGAGGTTCCTCCCTCTTGTTCAGATTTCTAGCTGCAAATCTTGTCCTCAGATAGGCTCCTATGCTGTTTTAGCAAGGTACCAGTAGCAGGAGGGGGAGACATCCCTTATAACCTTTCAACAAGTGAATAGTGTACTCACCCAGGAAGTAGAAGACTTCCCTCTCTGCCCCCTATTCAGATCCATCTTCCTGATGGGGAGAAAAGAGAGGCTTAGAACAGAGATTTGCCACCTAAGTGAATGCTCTAATCACTGGTCTATGAGATATTCTGATGTGAGTCTCCCTCAGCCTCTCCTTTGAAGCTGTTCTGTTTTGGATTAAATAGTGAAAAAATCATTGGACGAGAGAGTGTGTGCACAAGCATGATAATGACTGGAGCCTGGTGACTAGAGTACTCACATAGGAGAGCCAGGATCCAGTCCCCCCTGCTACAGTGACTTTTTTATTATCCACGGTGGAATAGCTTCAACAGGAGAGATTGAAGGAGCCCCATTTCAGAAAAACTTACAGCTCAGTGGTTAGGGCACTCACCTGAGGGGGGCAGAGTCCATTTCACATCCCTTTTTCTCTCATTTGAAGGGTGGCCTTAAAGTGGGGTGTCTCCCATATTCTGGGTGAGTACCCTAACCATTGGGCTGAAAGTTATGAGGGAGGTTCTCTTTCTTTTGCCTAGAGAGGCCCAATCCAGTGGAAAAGGTCTGAACATTCTCATTGCATGGGGCCCTGCAGGTGAGTTAGGCGGAGAAATACCTGTCTTCACCCAGTCTGTGAATCAGTCTGGGCCTTGGGTCTCCAGACACTTGGTGTGGAGCTGCAGTATGCATGCCTAGAGGCTGAAATATAGGTTCCTAGGAAACTTTTATTGCACAGATGTAGGTGGTGAGTAATTTTAGGCACCTACAAGGTATAGGAGCAGCTGAGTGTGGGGTTTTGTGAATCCCAGTTGAGCTTGATTCTGGGATTTAGGCACCTAACGTGGCAGGTAGGGATATAGTCACAAAAGGACTTAGGCATCTCTCAACTGAGTTTAAGAGACCTTTTGGTATCAAAAGGATCAAGAACAGGTGAGCCCTAGCTATGATGAAATGTTTTTTAAGATCAGATTTCTTGCCTCTCACAGACTGCTGATCAGTTTGAGGCAGGTTAATAAAATAAGCAACAGAGATACTCCCATGATTTTCTAATGTTACTAGAGATATGTTGAAAAGTTTCATGTTGCGTATAACACGAATTATGCTGCATATAATTGAGGCTTGAGCGATTGTTTTGTTTTATTTTATATGGATTAAATCCCAAGCAAGCTGCGTTCTAACTGAGCTCTTGCTGCCTCCAGAGCCTCCTATCTCCACAGTGTTATTTAAATGGGGAACCGATCCTCAATTACACTCTGGAACTTGGGCTGAAGGTGTAACTGGTGATGCATGAGAACATGTTTGAGCTAGAAATTGTTGAGGGGTTGGTTGGTTTGTTCGTTCGTTTTTAGTTCCTTGGGGAAATTATTCATTCTCCATAAAGGATCGAGTTCTGCTCTTGATACTCATGTGCAATTCTTATTTAAAGGAATGGGAAGTGTGTATGTTTTGGGGGTTAGAATTTGACTGCAGTGGTCAACTTTTACACAAAACTTGAATATAATTCTATTACAAACAGGGCTGACCTTAAGGAAAATGACGCCCTGGGTGAACTTGCATTATGGCACCACAGTTCCCACTGCCTCCCTGGGCTTCCCGCCCATCACCCCCAGGCCCTGATGCCTCCTGGGCTACCAACCCACCCACCATCTCTGGTCCCTGCTGCCTCCTTGGCCTCACCCACATTAACCCTGGCCCCCATTACTTCTCCCAGTCCCTCCCACAACCTCCATTGTCCTTGGCCCCTGCTGCCTCCTCCTCATTCCCCCTATTGCCCCGAGCTCCCTTCTGCAGCCAGCTCCAGGCCTGCCCAGCTCCTTCCCTCTTGATCACGGTGTGCCCCCCTGCCCACCTAGGCAGTCACCAAGGCCCCACCTGTAAAGCGGCTTGGATTACAAACATAAAATAAAGGGTTTTTTAAAAGCCACTCCAAAATTATTGGTGCTTTATTTCTTCTGATATTTTTAAACCTGAGTTTAACAAAAAGTAGAACATCCAAAATCCAGATGGCTCATATAGCAGTCTCACTCAGATTACTTACTTTTTAAAGGTAGTTCACTGCAGTCCATTTCCGTAGGTGGATATGCAGCTGCTGAAGCTGGACGATTTTATCATATTTTATTTGTATTTTGAGCACATATTTTGTTGCAAGTTTAAGAACTCTTTATTTTTTCAGTTTCATTAAGCTGAATGTGTTTGAACAAAAACATTCGTATTTTATTCAGAAGCAATATGCTAGAAGCACAATTTATGTGTACAGAGCAAATGATAACGTATCACTATCTGAAATTAAGTTACTACTTCCTTATTTATTCCTTTCCCAAATGCCAGTCATCACCCAGAAGTTCTCTTTGTAAGGAAAGTCATTATATTTCCAAGGATGCTCAGTGAAGCAAGATTAATGAGGGAACCCTGCCCATTCTACAGGAACAAAGCGTAACACAGGTGCAATTAACAAGAAAATAAATATTCCTCACTTATTTTCACACTACATTTAGTGCCAGTTATTATTTACGAATTTTATGTCAGACTGTTGGCATCAGTAGCACAATATCAAGGCAATTAACCTTATTAGGGTCAATGGGGTAGCATATTCTGCTACTTCTATACATATTATTCCCAACCTGCCTTAACCCTTAAAGGCAGCAACATTTTTAGTTATATTGTACATGGATTAATTATACAAAGAAGACAGTTATTCCCACAATATTATAAATCTGATAAACTTCCTCATACTATTAAATGTTTAGCTCAGTAAAGTAATTGTTTCTTGTAGAAAATCTAAGGCCATATTTTCAAAAGAGCTCAGTCAGTACCCAATAGCTCCCATTTAGATTTTTAAATAAGTATCTCAGTTTTGGAAAGAGTTCAGTTCCCACTTAAGGTACGAAATTAAGTGGCCATATTTTCAAAAGTTCTCAGCATCCGGCAACTTCTGTTGAGAGTAGTTGTGGGCATTGAGCACATTTGAAAATGTGGCCCCCTCGTCTTTATTAATCATTTTATTGTCGTAAGCTATCACAGACTTTCTGTAGGCTATGATTCAATGCAGATTCTGTGGGTAAACATCCCTGATGTCATCCTTTGGTGAAAGAATTTTTAAGATGGAGTGTAAAATTATTGTTTAAAAAGAATTAAGAAGAAATTATCTAAGACACCCAGATCAAGAGATCATTTCCATCTGAAATAGTGTCAAAACCTCCTGAGTACCATCAGACAGAAAACTATAAATAGCCATAGCAAATAACAAAGAGAGACAAACTCTGTTAGCAGAAAAACCAGCGGGTAATGTCATCATTCTGGATTGAGGTGGACAACTTAGATGATGATCTACAGGTTTGTAAGTGACTGGAGAAATTCTGCACCTGCTTAGCAGCACTGGAGAAAGCTGCTTCTTTGTGATAATATGCAACTATTTTTAATGTATTTTCTTTTTGAATAACATACCTAAAACTGTATTTTCAGTATAAAGCTCTTTAAAAAATCCCAAACAAAACCACTACTGAAGTCACAGAGTCGGAAGAAGACATTAGATCTACTAAGAGATTAGAAGGATGCTGTCAAGTTGTGATTTAATCAGTTTCTGTAATGAGTTAAAAGTAATTTCAAGTGTTTCAGCTGCCTCAGAGACCCCGTCAATTTTTGTGATTTTTCACAAACACCTTTCTTGTTTTTTAAAATGTTCTTTCCCTTCTTGCTGTATAAAAGACCCAGACATACAATAAGTGTAATAGTGAAGTTGACTGTATGCAAAATGCTGTTAAGCACAGTCATATGTTCAGAGCAAACAAACATAAAAACTGAGGAAAATTTGTAATTGAGGGGTTCTCAGTTGTAACAGTAACAGGCAGTTGTGTACATATACAGTGTGTAATTATGTATGCCAGACCGAAGACTGTGCATGCAACTTTCAAATTCAAAATATTTCCAAAGCCATTCTTCAGAACAGTATTTTAGCTTAATGATCACATCTTATTCTGCCACTATATAGGAACATAGGAAAATGTGTGGACTAATACAAACAAAAAGGTAGTAGGATACTTGTGGAAACAAAATGATTGCCACAGTTAAATCTTCTCTGCAATAGGTTTTATTCTATGAATAATTTCCCACTGGTGCAGCTCCATCCATGGTAGTAATGATGGACGTGCAAGACACAGGTAACTGCCAGCATTTATACTTCTTTGTTGCATATGCCTGCTTTAAGCAGGTTTAGACAACATGGTCTTTAAAATGCCAACGACTGCCTGGAGCCCTGCCTACGCTAGGGCTTCCATTGGTGCTCCCACTGATGGAGCTGCACCAGTGTTAGCAAAGGGAATTATTTTTTCAGAAAAAAATTCTTGTGTAGATACAGCCTAAAGGCCAGGCATGGTTTAAGCTACAAGAAGCAGGTTCCTATGTAGTTGTTGTACATTATGTTGATGGCCTAGCTTGCCCTAAGTGCCTCCTCTCTGAGAGTTTAGAAGGTGTGAGGCATTGTGCATATAATAATATACGGTATTATGCTTTTCGTTGGTAGATCTCAAAGCACTTTACAAAAAGTGTTCGTATCATTATCCTCATTTTACAGATGAGAAAATTGAGGCATAGAACAATGAAGTGACTTGGTTAAGGTCACCCCAACATGACAAAAGGCAGAACTGGGAATAGAACCTAGGTCTCCTAGACTCTCAGCTCGTACAGTGGGACAAAACAATTTACTCCATACAGATATGGATTATGTATCAGTAGAGAAAAATCAACGCTAAGGACAATACCGAGGTTACAGACAGTAAGGGCAAATATGGAGTCTTAGTGGAGGAGGAAGAGATACCGGATGAAGTGTTATGTGACGATTATACAGTACAACAATTATCATTTGTATCTCCAGAATTTACTGCTGCTACAGAATTTCTAAGCACTCAGCAACAATGAACATATCTCCAAAACCACAGTCATCTATAAGCAAACAGAAAGTCTGCAGTATTTTATAGCTGTGATGTAGTACAAGATGATACATATTTCTGATTTCACTCCCATAAAATAGTAAAATACGACTTCACTTCACCTCCCCATTCTCTATTTTTCTTTATTTTGAGTAAGTAAAAGAAACCTGTTAACAGGATTAGTAATCACAGTTTATCTGCAGCTGCTGTTGGTTTATACATTTTTATTTGAAAAAACTACTTTTTAATATGTAAATACTAGGGAAGGGCATACCAATTTGCATAGAAAATAGAACTGTCACACATACCCTCAACTTGGCTGAAATCATAAAATGCTAGAAAACTTGCAGCAGGAGCTGTTCTTCTAGGATTTCCAGCCAGTTAAGGGTGGGAGTTATTTTTATTGTGTCGTTTGGCTGTATTTACTTTCTAGATTCTCATTTCTGAAAGAAAAGGGAGCTCTTATATTCACTAGTATCAGGAGAGGGAAAAAAAGCTGCTTTATAAAAACCCTATTGATTTTAATAGAGGTAGATAACCTTCCTTTAGAACTTTTAATAAACCATCTGAATAATTCTGCTGCATGAGTAGAATTATCTTTTAAAAAGTCTGTATGAAGGAGATCATTCTGCATTCAGTTACGTAGATTTTTCAGAGTAACTTCTGTAGAATTTTACTCAATTTCTAAAGGTACCTATTGGACTGAATTTAAATATCTTGGCCTAGGAGAACTTTCAGGGGGCACAGATTGGGCAAAATGGTTGCCTAAAATAAAATAGCAACAAACCCTCCTAAACAGGGAGTGTTGGCATGTATGTTCTCTGAAAAGGCTATCAGCACCATGTTAGCATGCAACTGACTGAGTGTACTTCAGGTGACATAGAAAGTTTGAGAAAAGAGATCTGTAGCTGCTTAAAATGTTTTCACCAACTATCATGCTTCATGTGACTAGGCTTTAGATCAGGGGTGGGCAAACGTTTTGGCCTGAGGGCCACATCTGGGTATAGAAATTGTAGGGCGGGCCATTAATGCTCTGGGAGCAGCTTCAGTCAGGGCACTGTCTGGGCCACGTGGTGGTAGAAGAGGGAGGGAAGGGGTGTGGCCGGGAGGGGGAGCGGCCGCTGCGTTCTGACCAGGGCACTGCTGGGCCCATGTGGTGGGAGAGGGGCAGGGGGAAGGTGTGGGGCTGGAAAGGGGAGTGGCCGCCACCACGCCGCACAGCTTATTCTACAGCCTTTCTATGAACCACCTGAATGGAGCTCGCAGACAACTGGTTGAGCTGGTGATGAAAAGCTGATGAAAAGTTGAGCCTGATGAAAAGCTTAGATGGGCTGTATGTGGCCCATGGGTCCTAGTTTGCCCACCCCGGTTTAGATGTCTGAGGAAGTGTTGCAGAGAGATTATTGGCACTGTTTTTCCTTGATCTTTCAAAACTGAGTTCTCAAGTACACCTACACCACCTGTACTCAGACTGCATAGACTGAAAGCAGAGACCTTCCGACCATGTTCCTTCTGCCAAGGTGGGGTAAAATAAGCACATGTTGTATGGGTTTTTTTTTCTGTGGTTTCAGGCCCCATTAAAGTATGACTCTTACTCATTACCACACTTAAAAACATGAATAGTAGATCCTTGGGAATAAAATGCAAATTATTTTTATTTTGTTTTTGTTTTCACTTCTATGAATAACTTTTGAATCATACTCAGGATCTTTTTCATATCTTTACTTCCTATTTGGAGGAATGCGAGATTTTCCAGTTCGTTAGTATGTGTTTGCTAAATACATGTTTCCTGCAAAACCAGTATCGTGCGACCAAAGCTAATAAGCAGACATGACGTTTTAAAATAAAAAATTTGAAAAGCCCTAGTGGATGCTAGAGAAGAAGGCATTTGTAAATATTTGCTGAAATGACTGGTAAATCAGCATTTGTATTATCATCATCGTCTGATTCCTCCTAGACTAAGAAGTCTATATAAATATATCAGGGGGATTAACGTTAGGGAGGCAGAGGAAT
>ML675617.1:10689698-10702896 GCA_007922155.1 Mesoclemmys tuberculata | reverse complement strand
GATGATCATATTGGTCCCTTCTGACCTATGAGTCTATGAGTAAGTCAAAATATCAGGTTCTGTTTGTTCTCAAAAGGATGAATATTTTTTAAAAATCTAATCCAGTCAGTCTCCATTGTGTATGCTAGCATGACTACTAATAAAGGGGAAAGAGATGTCTTTGCTCTCCTTTTAAAATCCAAACCTAATAATGAGAGCCAGCAACACTAGCTGGGAGGAATTGTCTACCAAGAAAGCAAAAAGCATAATGAAAATAGTAAAAGCACCTGTTGGCATTGTCTGGAAAGGTGAGTCTTGTTTTATTTTTTAAAAAGCTATGTCATGTCACATAGTCATCAAATACAGAAAAATATCCAAAATACAGCAACATTCCTCAGGTTACGGTTATTCTTACTGGCTCTTACTTAAGCATTAGTTCCAAGCCTTAACACACCAAGTAATAATTGACATTATATTCCATACTTTGCCCTCAATTAGATCCATACAATCCTATTAGCTTCAGTGTACACTGTAGAAACAGATGTGTGTTACTTTATTGTTTAATACCAACAAAGCCATAAATTACTTTTTCCTGTGAACTTCCCTTAAAGCCTGTAACCCACCTTCTTCCCAGTCACCTTTTCCTAGATCTAAAAATAACAATAAAGGGCAACATTTTCCCCTCTACTTCTGTGAAATCCTACAGTAGTCAACGTGCTGTGGGGACAAGGAATTAAAAGCAGACACACAGAACCTCGGCATAGATGGCAAGGATCTCAGCAGATCCCATTGGTCTTCAGGGGCCCCCTGCCCACTCTCCAAGGGGGTAAATGCTATTCCTCCACCCTTCCAGGGAGCAGTCAGAGGAAAAGTCTATGAGTCTAGAACTTTAGTCCCCTATGTGGGAATAACCCAGAAATATTTTTCCCCAAATTGAAAGAATTTAAATTGTGTGATCTTTCTCTTTCACATCAAATCTGTCCTCCTGCTTTCTAAACTGGCTTCCCCTAGAATATTGAGACAAATGCAGGGTCTCAGTTTTTATCCTCATGACATTCAGTGGCCTGAGTTCAAGAAACCTAAAAGATCACCTGAAGTTCTGGGATGAGGACTATGGTTGACAACTGTCTTTATATTGGAATTTTCTAACACGAAGTTCAGGCTCATCTGTGCAGGAGACAGAGCTTTCTTGGGGGCCAGTCCCAAACTATGAAACTACCCAACAGGAATAAGGACCAATACAAACTTCAACTCCTTTCGCACTGAGTGCAAGGCACAGTTCTGTGACCGGACTTCTCTACCAAAAACACAGCAGCATATACATTTACATTTACAAACAAATTCCCTAAACAAAACACCACACTGCACGTACAGTTTTCTTTCTAGGTAGAAGTTGAGAGAATGAACAAGCCACATGTGACAGATGTTAGGACCGGTCCACACTTACCTTTGCGATTAGGCGGCAGTCAATGGGAGATACGCAAGTGACATAAATCACTTGCGTATCTCCCGTCGATTTTGCAGCGTCTCCTCTGCGCGGCATCCACACAGCGCTACTCCACTTACCGAGGTGGTTTTCCTGCATCGCTTGCTGGATTGACTGAGCGCGTCTATACAGACCGCTCAGTCGATCCAGAGCAATCGATGTGACGGCAGCGAATTTGCCACCATCAGTGTAGACCCAGCCTTAGTCATGTCACTTAATATATATCTGGAAGGTGCTCTGGTACCACTGTGAGAAGGGCGATGTAAGAATTCATTGGGGAGAAGTTATTCTCAAAGTCTCCTGTTTTTGGTGATGTTATTGATATTTCATGGTTTTGTCCCAATCTCCTGAATATATAGAAAGATGGGTTAGAATTTATTTAGAGAACAAAACATCTTGTATGCTGGGGAAGTGTTACAAGGGCATTTCAACATTGCTTTTTAGTGTGTCTGAGAGTATATTAGTCATTTGGAGGGGATAGTTTTAGACTACTGGAGGTGAATTTTTAGCTAGTCTCTGAAAAAGTACCCAATTTATTTATATATAAAGCCACATGTTTGCATGCCCAACTCAGCATGTGTATATAACATACTGCCTTAATATGTGTGTGCATGTGCATACACACACGCACCAAAGAACTTGTGCTTGATGCCTGCTTGTGACCAGGGCGTTTGTTTGTGTATATTATAGCCGCAGTGTATTGCATGTGTAGTTACTCAGTTTGTTCTTGTTAAGCAAAATCTTTTTTTTTTTTAAATTACTTGTCCTTCCTGTCATTATGTCAGGATCCAAATAGCTACTTTTTAGTTCTAACAATAAAGGTATACATTGCATCATTGCAGCACATCTTTTAATTTTTAATAGCAAAGCCCAATAAATGGTAGATATTTGGAAAATACAATATTTTGCATCTTCTTTTAAAAATTCTGAATATACATTCTACATGCAATACATATTGCCAGGAATCAGAAAAAGAAATATGAAATAACCACATTTCCCCCATAAGTGAGTGAGTGAGGTAATTTCTTTTACTGGACCAACTTCTGTTGATGAGCGAGACAGGCTCCTTTGTGTTGAATCAGCTGGAGCTTACATGTGGCCTTTGTCAGCTCCAGGTTGTGAATGATGCTGTAATCAAACCTGCAAGTGATAAATGCATGGAGCTTACGCATCATGGTTCTATTGTCCACCAGCAGCAAGGAACAAAATTGCTTAGTTAACCAGACTTGGAAGGAAGCATTGCATTTCTTTCCACTGTTTCTATGTGCATGTGTATTCCAACAGCACCCAGAGACTGTACGCTGCATTGACAACTGGCAAGCAAATGCCATCGATCGAGTGGGAGGTTGGCATTCTGGCCAGCCTCTTAAAGTGTTTCCTTCTCCTTATCAGCATCATTTCTATTTTGCTAGGCATTTAAGGACATTTTGATAATTGCTTTACTTAGAAGACTCACGGAATAATAATTGGATTGAGCCAATCATTTTACAGCCAAATGGGGGTAAATAGTTTTAGACTCTTGGAAACAATTTTCATTCTACTTCTCTGAGTGGAATCTGACTTTTGTATGTACAGTTACCCAATTTGGGCATAAGCAATTGTGCATATTCACTTCTGGTGGCTTCCAGAAAATTTGGCCTTTGTGCTTTTCCAGTTTCCACTTTCCATAATGTCTTAGGATCTAAATGGGAAGTCATACTGCACATGAGATATTTATTTTTAATAAGTATTTCGTCAATAGGGTTGTATTCCTCTATAATTCAGAACTGTAAAAAACAGAACAAAGTCGTCTTAGAATGCATCATTGTTTGAGATAGCTATACTAATTTTAATAAAATTTCTTGGAATTATTAATGGTATAAATAAATAGTCTATTACACAGAAGGATGTGGCATACAGAGAGGCTGGTTAGAGATGCTCTATCTTCCAGGCTTTCTTCATAAAGGGTTATGATGTCAATAGCAAATTAAATAAAACATAATAGGAAAATCAGTGCTTAGCTTACTGCGTTTTGTATGGTTCTGTGGTTATATGGTTTTATTTCTGACATCTTGCTGCAATAATTGATCATCCTTGGCTGAATACCACTTCCAGTTATTTGATGTATGACCAGTACTGCAACTAGACATTAGCTACACTCCCACTTTAAAAAAAAATCTGTCTTTAAAGTATACGTTTAAAAGTAAGTTTGTACATGATATGCCAAGATGTAGTTTTACCCTTATGATGTCCTTTTTTTCCCAGAGAAGGCTTTTGCTTTTCCCATTTTGATTTTCTCTCCTTTTGTGCAATGGTGCTTGAAGGCTGGCCTACATGTCTTTTGGAGCCTGTCAATACACCAGGTTAAGTTTCTGCTCAAAGAAAGTATGTGGATGTTCCAATTTTTCTTTTTAATGCCTTTCTCTCTAATCATGTAAAGGTCACTCAGTGACGAATTTTTCCTTACAGATTCTTAATCACTTCCCACATTTTTGCATGACAATAGGTTTTCACAATTGGGTTTTTACTTCGCTGGAAAATATTGTTAATAACTTTGTGATGAAAGATGAGAGCCGCTGACTCCTGCCTATCTTTGTAAAGTTATTGCCCTTATTTACAACACGTGTTTGCATGTTACAGCCAAATGGCTCTTTGGAACCAATACATTTCATAAGCTACAATATACTCTCCTCATACATTTCCCTGAAAGATTTTTAAAAAATATTTTAACATCATACAGGAAATGTAACTACATTTATAATAGTTAAAATATAAAATGCAGTCTTTTATCCGCATTAGATTAGAGAACTAGAAGCCAAGATTGCCAGGTTCACTTCCTAGCTCTGCCACTGACTTGGGCCCAGATTTCCAAAGTGTCCATCAATTTTGGGTACCTCTGTTTGGAAGTGCTAACATTAAGATATCTAGAAAGTTAATTGTTAGAGGTGCTGCGCACCAGCAGCTCTTATTGCCTAAGTTTGCAGTTGTGGGTACACAGCACAAGTGGCAGTCAAGCTAGAGATGTCTCACATTGGGCATCCGGAGTCAAAGGCATCCAAAATTAGTCAACGCTTTTGAAAATTTGCACTATATTTCTCTGGCCCTCAGTTTCCTGAAATTCGGTTATACTGCACAAGGGTACTGTGAGATTTAATTCATGAACATTTGCTAAATGCTTTGCTTTGAGATCTTTGGAAAATACGTTCTATATAAGCACAAAATGTGTTTATTCTCATTGGTTGACATAACCATTAAAACATGTTGATTTACAACTTAATAAAATCTTTGCACTAATTTGGTACAGCTTTTTGCTACCTAGGAGGGTACCCTATCACTGCATTCATTTATTTAAGTAATTTTATAGCTTAATATTTTCAGGTTCTTATTAATTGTACATTTTAAAACATTAACTTTTTGCTCATGATTTATGTCAAGTTCCTTAAGGTGGTAACTGGAATTTTAAAACACAAAAGAGCATATTTATTTGTCATTTAAATATTTTGAGAGTATAATAAATTTGGGTCTTAACATATTTTCTATTAAATTCAGATTTAATTTTAAACAGGTTTATTTTTTAAAAGAAAAATTCATAATTTAAAAAATGCAATAAAAAAAAGATCATGGATTTTTATCCACCCTGGTAAAAACAGAGAAACAAATTTATTCCTGATTTTGATGGTGTTACAAGAGAGATGAAGTTTGACCCACATATTTTAGGTGAGATTTTCAATTTAATGGAAGTTGAAAGTAGGAAATGCCAATCATTGTTCTGAACTCCACCCTTGGAGGTGCTGAGCAATTTTAGGGGTATCTAGGCATTTTATGATGTTACTGATACAGAAATGAGTTGTCAGAGCTTTAACAATGAATGCATAGGATTTTTCATTTGAAAGCAGACTAATGTTATTTTGATAGAGGTATTGTTGCATATTAAAAAAATATATGGCAGTCAGTGAACAGCCATCCTCATTGTGCTTTCTTCATTTCAGCTCTTAAAATGGCTGAAGAGGATGCTTATATTATGGGAGTATCTGATCATCAAGTAAGTATTAACACACAGTTTATATGTTCTCAGTGTGCCCAAACTGAATGAGTTTATTCTGTCTGGCTATTTTAGCTATTTGTTGTGTGCCCCATTCCCATAGTATCTAAGATTTCTATAGTCTGACAACATCAAAGGGAAAATATCAGAATAATCTTATCTTAATAAAAAACTTATATCAGTAAAATGTAAATTACTCCCACTGTAGGACCCACCCTTCAGCATTGCCAGAATAATGTAAATGTGGCTTTAAAAGAATTCCCTACATTCGTTTTTATTTCCTAGCTGCCTAATCCAAAGTTACACTGAAATTAATTCAATGGTGGCCATGACTGAATGAAGTTTAAAATAATATATAAAAATGCTGCTTTGTGTAATTATCTAAGAGTTGTTAATATGACATTAACTGCAGTGTTCCTTCATTCACAGCTGTTTTGGTGGGACTCCAGAATTCCCAAATTCTTAACTGATCCAAAATGACTTTGTCACTTTGCTTATAATTAATTGAAGTGCCGAGAATTGTACTTGACTCAAAGGCACCAACTAAAAAATGTTAGTCTCCTAAAGTTTAATTTATGTTAATGCATGCTAAATTGATTACATCTGACATTTGAATCTGACTTTGCCAAGTGCAAGAATACAGTATTTATTGCAAGTTCTAAACTTTCAAAAATCATGAGATTGACTTAAAAATAGTTAAATTAAAAATTTACATTTGATGTTCTTTTTATTTGCCTTCTGATTTTGGAACTGTAAGGGTGCCTGTGTTTGGAGTTATGTTTTCAAGCCTTTGTCCCTAGCCATGAGATCTAGAAACACTTTAAAAAATAAAATAAAAGCTCAGATTCTCACCTAGTCACCTGACTCCATGAGCCAGGGATTTAAGAATAACACCAAATATCATGAAACTCGCAATAAAATCACTAGGGTTGGTAACACTGAGAATAGGAGTAACTTTTTTTATAGTACATAAAAAAGGAAACATTAAATCCTGGCCCCATTAAAATCAATGGCAAAACTCCCTCTGACTTCAGTGAGGCTGGGGTTTCGCTATGCATAAGAACAGCCATAATGGGTCAGACCAATGGTCCATCTAGCCCAGTATCCTGTCTTCCAACGGTGGCCAATACGATATACAGATCTGTTTTTCCCTTGAAATAGTCATGTAACCTTCATGAGTAGCAGTGAGGGATACACATATATATAGGAAGTGGAAAAGAGATCCTATAGTTCATGAACCTATTGTGTTTAATTCTAAAATCAGGGAGGTCATTTGTGTACATAAATGCACCCCGTGGAGAAACCAGGTTACTGACATCCCTTGTCTTCGTTGATGGGCAGTCACTTTCCTTTAAGAAGCCTGTGAAAGCCCTCTCCCACTTATCCTGGGAAGGGCCCTACGTAGTCTTTGTTGACCACAGCCGAGAAGAATGAGGAGGCAGTCACTGATTTGTGATTGCAATGCTGTTGACTCCAGTGTTTTTCCTGCTGAGGCTAGTGAGTCTGGACACTGCTTGGGAGGAGGAGAGAGAAAGGGAGAAGAGAAGAAAAGCAGGGAAGGACTGTTGAAAATTCCCAGACCCTGTCCTTGGAGCTCAGAGCAGAGCTTGCACAGCAAGCTGCCGCTGTGGGTACAGAAGAAGCAGACTGGAGCTGTGATGCAGTCACTAGACCTTTGAAGGGAGAGCTGTTAATTCACGAAACACTCTGTGTAGTGAGCTGTCTCTGTGATCTTGTACTGGCAGAGTCAACCCAACAGTTTGTTCCAAACTAGTGGATTAACTGTGATGAAAATACAGTAAGACCTACTGCTTGTATGTTAATTGCTAGCCCAGTAACAAGTACCACATCATCCAGTCCAGGAAGATTCTCTCTTCTGTCATATTAAATACCTGCGGAAGCAAATTTTTATGTTTTTGAAGAGGTTATGTTTACTCATTTTTATTTCATGGAGACTTGTGTGTGTGCGTGCGTGCGTGCGCGCGCACGCGCTTATCCTCCCATTTGGAAAGTGATGAATTTAGATGTGGTACTACTTACAGTCGATCAGAAAGGCTGTTCTTAGCTTTTAAGTTGAACCCAAGGAAGTGGTTCATCTGGTACTGTCATTTTAACATGGCGTGCCCCTGGTGAATACGTTTTAAACAAAGATTGTGGTTAGGTCATGGTTAGATCAGGGGCTTGGGAGTCGAAACTCTTCAGCTCTGTCATTGACTTTCAGTTTGGCCTTGGGCAAGTCACCTGGGGCTAGATTTTTCAAGTGCTCAGTGACCACTGTTGGAGCCAGATTTTCAAAGGAGTTCAACTTCCAGGCTCTTCTGAATATTTGGCCTGTGGCGCACTGCTCAGCAACCCCTTCCGTGCTTGCTACAGGTTACGCTGGTGAAAACGTTGAGCCCTGTCTCCATTACCAAGTCCACAGGAGCTAGCGCTGGTGCAGTTGCACCATTACAAGATGCACCAAGGAATGTTAGTGTCGACAAGTGTTTAAACTCTCTGAGCTTTGGTTTATCCCACTGTTGAAATAGGAATAAGAATGCCTACCTATCTCAGAGGTATATTGGGAGTCCTAATTAATATTTGCAAAGTGCTTTGAAATCCTCATTTGAAAGATACTGTGTGGGTGTAGAAGTATTTTGTCTATTAATAATCATGAACTCTGTTTCAATACAGATGTTTGCAATGGATCAGTTCATGGGAATGAATACACTATTTAATAATACAGGTTTCATTACCTCAGATTTACCACTACGAACAGGTAAGAACCACTACTACTTGGTCCTGGTGATTTCTCTTCCTAGTGTTGCTTTTTTGTGTGTATAATATAGAATTCTTTCAAAGAGGGCTGTTTGTTTATATTTGTTATGCTATATTATGAAACATCTTGAAGTTTTTAATCTTACTTACTCATATTGTTATTAAAATGTCAGATTTTAAAACATCTTTAAGAATCCCTGCCCAACCTCACTTTACCTGTGAGAGAATCTGTGACTGGACTACTACTGAGGCTGCTTCTTTGGCCTAAAATAGAAATTGAATGTTTTAGCTATTTAAATGTTCTGATTAACCAAACATCATTAAATGATGTGTTTAATTTTTAAAGGGACAATAGCTTTTATAGATGCCTCCAATTGTTGTAGTGCGTGCACAGTGTAACAGATACATTTTTTGCATGCTATCGTGCACTGTGTTTAACTTGTAGTTGTTTTTAAGGGGATATGTTTCTTACTAATGAAACCTAGAGTGTATTCAACTTCCTGTGTCATTTGAATCTGTTTTCCTTCTCAGTGACTTCTGTATTTCCTGTAAAGTGTCAGATTGATATGAAATGCACCTAACAGTTTCCTGAATGTTAACACAAGGTTGAAAACTCAGAGCCAAATACTTGCACTCTCTCCACCCCCGCAACCTCTGCAAAATAAAAAAAAAACCAACAAAAACGCAACAACAAAAGAATATTTTGTGTCAGTATGCAGATCAATTCTCCCCAGTGTGGATTTGGTTAAGAGTGTTGAAATCTCTTGGCCGCGATCAGGAGAAGAATAAATATATATTGATTAATAGTAGCTGGTAGTTTGTTCTTGGTGGATTTTTTTAAAATGTCATTTGTCAGTATTACTTTTAACTTGAAAGTAGGAATCCTTAGTCTCCCTAGTCTAGTCTATTGGATTAACAGGTTTGGAGGAGAAAAGAACTCTGAATCCTTATTTATCAATAATGTTGTTAAAATTTTTCTCTAACCTATTGTTAATTTCTTTGCTGCTGATTCTCCACTGCAGCACTGCATGCTGTCATCATGTTCTGTTGATGATCCATTTAACTCCACATTCTGTCAGGACATAACTGGTACTTTTGGCCTTACAGGTTGCTTTCTATCACAGAAAACTAAAGTGCAGTTTGTTGCATGCACTTGCAAATTTGACAGCAATAAAGGGCATAAAAGTAAAATCTGTCCTTGTACATCCAGACTATGTAAATTCCATTTAAACTCTAATTTAAGGGCGTAAGTGATGCATAGGCCTTGTGCTGCTCCTCTGCACAGGAGTGAATTTCACCCTAAGAGAATAATAAATACATATTTTTGAGAATGTCTTGGTGGTTAGGAATTTGTTGTTTTAGTATGTCCTATCGTAAATCACTCCACTTTTTCCTAGGGTGAATGTGAATATGTTAGGGTCAGGAATCACTTACAGTGCAAATGACATAGTTTCAGGAGAAATTCTTTCTCTGAGCAGCAAATCTGTGAACACATAAGCATCCAGAAAATGGATTTTGCCATCAGTTGATGCTGCAAAAAATTTTTATTAACACAGAATGGAACTAGCCAGTAGGATTCAATTGCAAAGCCTAGAGACTTGCTGCAGCACATAGTTTTAGGTTTTTTTCACAACTTCCCCAAATCTCTGTGGGAGACTTTTGGTTACTAGTTTTAAATAGCAGGTCCTAACTCCGGCATTATCAGTATTGCACATACCTTTGGATCCTTCTGCAGTAATGCGCTTCTCGTTGCACATAGCTTTTTAGTTTACCTGATAATCTTCACTTTAGAAGCAACCAACCTCACTCCATACAGATGAGTTAGAACAACTATGTCAGAAATAGAAAACTGATTTTCAGACATCTAGGCCATGTCTATGCTAGAAAAGGGTATTTTTAAAAATATAAGGGGGAGGGGAGGATTCATCTGGGTAGCTAACACATGTTAAAACTGCAACTCCTCCTGTATAAGATAGAGGTGAAATCCTTGCCCCACTGAAATCAATGAGATTTTTGCCAATAAATCCTGGCCCCACGGAAATCAATGAGAGTTTTGCCAACAATTTCAGTGGGGCTATCAGAGGTGTTAGCTATCACATATTACATTGTAAAAAGACACCTTTTCTCCTAGTGTAGACATTTCCTCAGAGCAGTGTTTCCTGAGCAGTGGGTTGGTTCGCAGGAAGGTTCTGGTCAGGTTGTGGGCCCAGAGCATAGAGGAGGCATGGGATGTGACTGAACTTACTCTTCACTCACGCTGCAGCAATGGTCCTTCAGGGGTGGGCACAGCTCCCTTCTCTGGGCACATGGGGTCACAGCATCGCCAGGTTTCACCCAGCTACTGCTCAGTCATGACAGAGGGGGAGCCCCGGGCCTAATTTGAATGAGTTGTTTTGCAATCTGACACACAGGGCTGGTTAGGGTCTGAGTCATGCTGCGACTTTGTGTGCCATGTCACAGCATCTGGAGCAGGGAACCAGGTCTGGCACCACTGGACAGGTGCAGCCACTCGGGGTGAGCGTAGGCTAAGCTTGCTCTTCAACCACCCCTCGCCTCGGGGCATACCTTCTACACCGGGTTGGAATTAGGATAGCGGAACTGGGGCAGAGAATGCTGCTGTGCATGGTTGGTGTCCCCCTGCTGCATGGTGAGAAATAGGAGCTTCCCTCTCCCCCCATGAATTTGGACCCTGGGCTGGTCACAGAAGAAGACAAAATGTAATTGGTGGGTTGCCTTAGTAAAAAGTTTGGGTGGTCTTTAAAGAGGAGTCTTCAAAATGAAGCACTTTGACAACCAAGTAGGGAGAAATTGAGGTGGGAGTTGTCCAAGAAGGGCTTCTTTCTCACAAAGTGGTCTGCCAAACGAAGAAGTTAGAAAACAAAGGCAGCTAATATCTGCCACTGATGCAGCCCCAGCGCTTAAATCTTTCAGTCACCAAATTCATGCCTGGACAATGAGTGAGTTACTGATTTAACAAGGAACAGGTTTAATGTATAACCATGGATTATAGTGTCCTTTGAGTGTCATTTAAACAAATAATAAATACCTAGGAAGTTTAGGGACTTTCTGACAAGTAGTTGTGTGTATGTTTGTAAATATAATGCAATGATACACTGCCATCCCTCCAGCTACATTATGATGTATACTAGGGGCATATTACTCACACAGGGCTAGACTGTCCTGTATGAATAATACACTGCCCCACCCCATGGGGAGCACTGAGATACATTCTGTCTCGGAAACAGTATCTCCTGCAAATCCTTGCTGTGTAGGGGGTAGAAGAAGCATAAACTACAACAGCCTTGTAAGAAGAATAGTTTACTCACCCCGTGTGTCAAGCCAGTTCAGTATAGTGTGGAGTGGAGGAGCAAAGCTGTAGCTCTGCCCACTCCTTATCCTCTTTAGAGCAAGATACACTCGGTGTGCAGAGCCTGCAGTTTTGGCTGGTTCCCTGCTGCCTCCTTGTCACTGCACAGCCAGGTAGGAACCGTCCACAATCTTTCCCACAACATATAGAAAAAAATGCGTGCGGAGGTGTAAGAGTTTGGGGAATATATCTGCATAAGCTTAGGAAAAGATGTGATTTTAGAACTTCTATTTAAGACTGTCGTCTTCAGCGAGGATTAAAACTTTCATTGTACAGCAAAAGACAGACCAGGCCTGCAAATCTGAAGCAGGGCCCTCAACAGTTGAATAACTTAACCTGGCAGCTGCCAATGACTCTCTCACCCACTTAACCCTGCCTTGTGCCCTGCAGCCATGAGGTGTATATGTGTGTACAGGAGAAGGACAGAAGAAGAAAAAGTGTGACAGACTGATTGTAAAAAGAGACATGCACTCTAAGGAAGAAACCCATACCACTGCCAGAAAGAAAAGACACGTGGGAGGAGAGGGGCAGGACAGGCTTGCCTTCTCCCAGCACCATAGCCAAAACCCCAGACGAGTCTCAGGAGAGAGGAGGACTCTAAGGGGGAGAGGGATTGCATATAAGTTTTGTTGTCTTGCCTAGATCTATAGCTCTTGTACTGTCTATGAGTAAATTGTGCATGTGTTTAAGAAGTTCTTTGGTTTAACTGTCACGTGGTCCTTTCAGACAATAAACCACAGTGCCCATATGGGTGAAACTCTGGGAAGAACACTTATAAGCTACGGGGGTGATCAGGAGGGTTGAGGGTTTAGGCATTTGGTCGGTGGTGCCCCACTGCCAGTAGGGTGTCAGACAAGAGCTGTTCACCTGGGAGTGCACGTGAGTGACCCAGAACTAGGGACAGTGATCAGACACTGCCCAGATCCAGGAAACTTAGCAGCACATAGGATCCAAAGGTTGGGTTGAGTACAGTAGCCTGGTGACCATCCACAAGCCAGGGCTATCTCAGGGGTTAAAATGAGCTGTTTCAGGCACTAGCTAGTCATACTGTTGGCTAGGAAAATCCACCAGTCCTGCAACTCTCCAGCCTTGCCTGGGTAATGCCTGCGGGAAACCCATCAGTCTCACAAACCCCATTCTTCTCGGCATTTCTGTGGTGAGAGGGATTAGGGAAGTGGCCCTGTCCTGAAGACGTATACTCCTGAAGAAAGGGTGTGCTGGAGCAGGCTCTGAGAGAAAAAGAAGGAATGTGGCAATGAGAGGTAGCAAGAACCATGAGGTCTGTGATTCAAGTGTGAGAAAAAGGAAGGAGAGTGAAGAAACACAGCAGTTGAAGGAGGTTAGGAGAAGGCAGGAGGACAGGTAGCAGGACAGAAGTTAGTCTGAGTTGAGTGAGACGAGAAGGAAAAGCAATCTAGGTAAATAAGTAGGCTCAAAATCAAAATGTTGCTGGTCTACACCAAAATATATCCATGTTACCTGGCTGTTAATTTCAAATACAGCGTGCAGCCCGCCTGTTTGCAGCGGGAGTGTCAGGCACTTCATGACTCATAGACTCATAGACTCATAGACTCATAGGTCAGAAGGG
>ML675617.1:10460798-10689298 GCA_007922155.1 Mesoclemmys tuberculata | reverse complement strand
TATTCCAGAACTTCACTCCCCTAATGGTTAGAAACCTTCGTCTAATGAGGAATTGTGATGTTAGAACTTGGCCTTTTGTGGGAGTGAAATTCACTCCTGTGCAGAGGGATGATGTCCATGCACCATCTCTGTCCTCAGAGTGGGGCTAGACTGCACAGGGGTGAATTTCATTCAAACAGCATAGAATTCTGGATAATATACACTAACTATAAAGTATGCATTTTGAAAATGTAGGAGTGCAAACAAAGGGTGAGGTTGTTTTTGGTTTGCTACTGTGCTTTTTAGTGGTTGATTAAACATCTATAAATTATTTGTTTGTTAGAATGAAATGTGCAGGAGACAGAGCTTTCTTGGGAGCTGGTCCCAAATTGTGGAAAAATCTCTCATGAACTGAAGACCATCACAAATCTCCCTATCTTCTGCCCCAGCACACCGTTTCAGCTGTGCCTTTTCAAGTATAATCTCAGAGCAGCTTGTACACAATAAAATAATCAAAACTCAAACAAAAGTTGTTCCCTAAACAAAATACTCCACTGCACACATTCTCTCCCTGGGGAGAGGATAAGAGAAAGAATGACTCACACCTTACAGATGTTAGCCACATCATATGATGCACTTCTGGAAGATGCTCAGACAATACAACGATGAGAGTGACCCTGTGTAGAATACAATAGAAGAGAATCCTTTCTAGGATTCAGAATAAAATGACTAGGGCATTAATGCTTGAAAGTCAATTAACATGCTTGTTCTTATTTTTAGATAATGTTTCTAAATACACATAACAGTACTATATCAGAATGACTTGTTTCTGCAGTTATGTTTATTTCGGTCAGTCAGATTCAACAATCTAATTTTTACTGGTGTTAAGAAGGGGCAGTTCCAGGCCTACTTTGTTTAAATAAAGCTATCTATGATTCATATAATCTGACTAAAGTATAACAAGGCAACTTAGTATGCCAACTTTTCTACATTTCCCATAGTTTTATTATTTGCTTTCTCTCAGTATTAATATGTGAGGTGTCCAAAATCATGTTCTGCCTTGGTATTTTTGTTTACTACTATTAGAACATAGTTCAAAAAAGACCCTATGTTACAGACAAAGGGAATAAGCAAAATGATATATCACTCTGTATCTATTAAAACTTTTAGTAATCAAAATGTTCAGTTGTGTTCTAGAATGCAAGCAAAATGTTTAATTGCATAGGAAGAATATACACATTTATAATCTTTGGGAAATGTGTGTTTTGTATGACTGCACGAACAAACACCCCATTTCCATACTTGTTATTTTGGCTGACTTTAATATTAGTTTGTTGTATAGTTAGCTGTGTGTAAAAGAAGCTTTAGATTAAAGATTGTCATTGCTGACCTTTGTACTATGTCGTTGGCATGAAAGCAATTACTGAGTCAACTGATTTTGACAGTAAGCAGGAATGGCTCCTAATACATCTGCCTGTTAGAGTATTTATCTTTTTATTTTTATTTTATTTTCAGAAGATTCTGTATGATACCTTGATTTAAGGAATAAAAAGCTATTTTACTAAAATGGAATGGTCTCAGTGCCTGAGTAAGACATAACACAATCATAGTACTAAAGATAAATGAATCCTATATAATTTCAATCAGTCAGTGAACATCAGGCTCAGCAGTCAGGTTACAAAAAGATTAATGGTACCCTTCCAAGCTCCCCACACTGGAGATGTCAAAACAACATGCCACTTGTGGTGGATTCAGAATATGGTCATGCATGCTCTGATGAGCTCCTGGGTCTTGGCATCTTCTCATTGGGGTATGGAATACCCATGGGCTCTGCTAAATTGCTGTGGTCCTGGTGGGCTCTGGCTAGACTCTTTGGATTTGTCTTCCTCTTGGCGATTGAAAAAAAGTAAGTGATGATACCTACTTGTGACGCCAAAATGATACACAACTCACAGTAGATTGTGCAGATCTTCCTAATATTTAATATATAATAATATATAATATCTCTTTTACTACAGACTTTGATAAATCGCTGATTGTTAGCAATATGAAAATTTAAATGTTATCATTGGTCATGATAGCTAACACCTCCTTAAGATGAAGGGGACAGTTTACACATCTCAGAACTGTTGTTTCAGGCTCTCAGGAAACCCCTGAAGGCATCCCTGCACCGGTAACACAAGGGGGACTTAAGGACTTAACTTCCACTTTAGGAACCCTAAGTCCCAAATTTAGATCTCCAAAAATCTGGCCCAGCTGCCACCTAACCCTGTAGGTGCCCAAACTCCCAAAGCACCTAAGTTTCCACTGGTTAAGTCCCAGCAGATCAAGTCCTGCAGGCAAGACAGGCGGGAGAACGCCCAGTTTATGACACCCACTGGGGTGCATGTGGAAGTTACGTGCCAAGCTGCTTGCCTGTGCACGTACCCACTATCAGAAACATAAGCACTGCAGGGACTTAACCAGTGGAAACAGGTGCCTAGGGAGTTCGGCGGGGCTCTGGCCACCCACCTCTCTTTGGCATTTCCTACTGGCTGACTTAGGCAGCTGCCTGCTCAGCTTGCTGGTTTCTGTGAATCTTTTTTTAGGCACTTAACTCTCCCTATGCATTGTATAAGGAGCCTGAGTGCCTAGCTTCAGGATTGTGAATTCCACTTGGTCCTATTTGTAAACCAGGAAGTGGGCGGGCACTAACCCACCCACTGCTCAAGGCCACTCTCCCTTTCTAAGGAGAGGAGTCACTGAGCCCAGGATACAACTGAGTACAGGGGACAACTAATGAAAAAACAGGAAGGGGTGTGGGGGTCACAGGGTCAAACAAAGAGAACCAGAATGGGACTCCGAGCAGAGAACCCTGGACAGTGCCCACTGCTCCCAGAAAGTGTCAAGGAAGCCAGTGGATGCCGCCCAGAAGAACTCTGCCCAGATGCATGAGTTCACAAGGGAACGGAAGTAGGCCCCACAGTTACAGAGCTTCCCCCCTGCCAGCCTCCTCTCCCTGGTCTTGTAGATGGCCATTTTGGCCAGGGCCAGGAGGAGGTCCCGCGACTTCGTGGGGCCACGGATGGGATGCGTGTAGATGAACAGATGCAGGGAGAAGTGCAGCCAGAACCTCAGCAAGAGGTTCTGGAGGAGCCGGAAGAGGGGTTGCAACCTGGAGCACTCGAGGTAGATGTGCGCCAGGGTCTCCCTCTTGCCGCAATAGGGGCAGGTGTCGGGGTGATGGGTGAACTGCGCCAAGTACATGCCCATGCTCATGGCTCTATGAAGGAGCCGCCAACTGATGCCCCCAGCAGGCTGGCCGAGTGCTAAAACACGGCAGCTCTCAATCTTAGTTCCCTTTGTGAATCCCACTCTTTGTAGCCTAAGTCTCATTAAAAGTCAATAGGATGTAGGCTCCCAAGTGCCCAAGTCACTTTCAAAATAACTTACGTTCTTAGGCATTTTTTAAAATTGTAGGTCTTTGTAGGACATCTAATTTAGCCCTCTGACTTCTTACATGTGATGCTGCTACAAATCAGATGTGCATTATTATTTTTCTTTGTTTATTAGCAGATGGACCATATCTTCAAATCATAGAACAGCCTAAACAGGTAAGAGGAATGCTGCATTTTGAAAATCTTTTGAGGAGCTGTATTGTCTGTGCACAGCTCTAATACAAGGTGGAGAGATTACAAATAATATATCTCACTGTAAAGCATTCTGAACTAATAACAAGTGTGCATTATTTGCAAGGTTTTGTTTTGTTTTCTACACTTTTATAGCAAGGTTGTTTCCTGTTTTGTTCTGTTCTATTCTTATCTCTAGTTATCTCCCTGGAAGTGTCACAGGACAAAAAAAATCTGAGGGTTATATTAAATGTATTTTACTAAAGGTAGCAAACATTTCCACCTAGGAATGAGCCTTAAAATAGATTATGATATAAAAATATCCCAGTGTTTGAAACAAATATGAGTAAATGAAATATTAATGGAAAATTTGTAGGTTTTTTCATATTTCTTGCTAAAATGAAAAATAACAAAACAAAAATAATGGCCCCTTTCCATACTTTTTACAAAAATCTTACAGGAAATTTTAACTTGTGATTTGTATAGTCCTGTGGGGTTCCTTTTGTAACATTCTTGTAACACTGAATACCCCCAAAAATAAATGAAGATAATTTTGGGATGCAGTTTTTGTACAAGCAGATCTGTACTACTTTTCACTGCTCTGTCAGTGTGAATTTTATTTCCCGGCACTACTTGGGCTTCATGCAGGTGAAGCCTGTGGGAGTTGCTGGGGATGAAAACCACCTTTCCACCCAGGGCAAGGGTGTAGAGTCCCCATTGTGATTGATGATCTAGCCTCTCTGATGGAATTGTGGCTTCAGCCCTTCTAAGGCATTTGCACATAATCCTATATCCAGTTATTTCTCCCTTGGCCATTACAGTACTGAGACCCTGCCCCTACCCCTCCCACACAGTCACATACACAAGGCCATAATGTGATGCTCTTGTGTGGGTACGCAGGGAGATGGTAGTGACCAGAGAGCATTCCACTATGGGCATACCCCATGCAAAGGGCTGTCACAATCTTTGCACTCAGGGGAGTGCAGAGACTGCTCACTCCGGGCACATCTAGGGACATACATCAGCCCAAAGGGAGTTGGAGGGAGGTGGATCCCTGATTCCAGCACTAGCGTTGCATCAGGCAGATCTGGCAGAAGAGAGGGATGCATGCCGCACTCAGTGAAGTACGCATGCTCTGTGCAGCAGGAGCCCTGGGAGGAATTCTGCCTCTGATGGGGTTCTGAACCATCCCAACCGCCAGACTGTGCCTTAAATACATGATTGAGTCTACAGTGTGTAGTGGCTGTAAAGAACCCACTGCATGGCCTCTCCATCCACGTCTCCCCTAGAGAGGCCCCAAGAAGCACCAGACTGTTTAAGGCAGGGGTAGCCAATAGGCGGAGCGTGGGCCAAATCCAGACCTCTAGATGCTTTTGAATGAACTGCAAAATCTTTCTATTTACTTATTATCATCATTATTGTTATTATGGTGTGAAAAATGTTTCTCTGGCGTCTGGACCTTGACTATTCCTTGACCAAAAATAATTGACTACCCCTCCTGAAGGGTTGTAATGGGGCTGTGCAGGGTGAGCCATGGACAGAGTAGTGTGCCCGTGGCCTCAGCAATGGCCCCACAGAGGTTGGCTCATAAGTCAGCAGTGGGGGCCGGACAGTGCTGGTGAACAGTTGTATACAGTGGGGTAGGGAAGGTCACACAGGCAATTACATGGATCCAGTGGCCCTGGCAGCTAATATATGTGATGTAGAGAGGTTGAATCTGCTATGGCAGCTTGCA
Source organism: Mesoclemmys tuberculata (assembly GCA_007922155.1). Lineage (NCBI taxonomy): Eukaryota > Metazoa > Chordata > Testudines > Chelidae > Mesoclemmys > Mesoclemmys tuberculata. The sequence continues at coordinate 10,683,976 of ML675617.1, read as the reverse complement.
GGGGCTTGGTGTGGCTGTGCTGGGGCCCTGCACCCAGGCCCTAGGTTCAGGAGTGAAATTCAGCCCTGGCTGCCACTTCCTCCCCCCCTTCACTGGCATAAAGCCCAATTGCTCTGCCTTAATGTGTGGATTTTAACCTTAGTGTTTCATGATTATCAGTCTGTTCTGTGGGTATGTGAGTGAAAGTCAAACATTGTATGAGGGACAAGTATTTAAACAACAAAGACTTTAGCAGGATAGATATTGTGGAGGCTTTGAGGTTGATTACTCATTTTAAGAGTAATTGTGTGAGCATTGTGAATAGCTGTGGGCTGACAAACACATTCAGAGGGACGTGGTGTCTGCAGTCTGATCCTGCCGTGCAAGTTTGGTCTGATTAAGGCTACAACCCTACAGTTAACGCTACCTGGGCAGACTACTCCCTGGAGTTCCACTGAACTCAAAAGGGCTCTGCAGTTGTGCAGTCAATCACAGAATTGGGGCCTAAGAGAGGAAACTTTCCTGACTGAAAATAAGAGAGTTAGCACCATTTGCAATACTACAGTTAAAGAAGGTGTGTTAACATTTCTTTTTAGTAGACCCTATTAAATACTACTCCCTCCCAAATCCCGGAGGCCCTCTCCCAGATGGCTTTCATTTTCAGTAGTTTTTCCCATCCCACTTACTTAGAACTACCTTGCTTAATATTTCTTTGAAATCTTATATGTGTATTAACTTCACTGGCATTATTCTGATTTACAAAGCTGAGGCTCTAACCCATATATATATTCTTAACCTTAGAATTGCAGGTAAATAGTGTTCTCAGTTACAGAGGTATGGTTGTTGTTGGGAAAGGCTTACTTTCCAGTGACAATCACTGTGTGCTGGCAGAGTTCCTATCGAAAAAATGTCAGGGTCTGTTCATTTTTTTATGTCCAGTATAAAAGTAATCATGAAAGTGAATTATTTTGTGCAGCTTTCCTAACTTGAACACTTCCTACTCCTTTCCCTCCACTTACAGAAAAAAATAATGCAGGAAATAAAGGGATACTATTCATAAACAGAGCTCACCAAAACCTGGGGGATTTTGATTCACCAGAACTTTCCATATTTTTAATTTGCTTTTGTTCCTGAATGGAACAAATTTCTTGGCAAACCGAATATCCTTGAAAAACTTAGAAATATCAAAATATGATGTTCCTGAAATAAAATGTGAAATTGACATTCTTGTTGGTTTTGTGGTTGCTATTCTCTTGCAAGGGAGAATAACACTTTCTGTCTTTCCCCCTACCCCCAACCTTCCCCACACTCTTGGAGGCTCCTATTCTATCTCTCCCCATCCCCTGACTGCTACTTTGATGGAGAGAGTGTCTTTACTACTCTAAATCCTTCATCCACTTTGTGCCTGGCTTCTTGGGTGCAAAGTGATCACACTAGCCTTAGAACAGATTCCTACTGTTGCTGTGTGTGGGAATGAGAATAAAATTGTTTGCCACCCAGATAGAAATATCCAGAGAATGTTTAAGGAATTCGCACCTGTAATGCTTCAATTTGTCAATAGATAGTTGTTTTAAAATGATTTTCAGAGATTCTTTTGTTTTTGTTTTTTTTTAATCTCCACAGCGGGGGTTTCGTTTTAGATATGTATGTGAAGGGCCATCACATGGTGGACTTCCTGGTGCTTCTAGTGAAAAGAACAAAAAATCATACCCTCAGGTCAAAGTAAGTTAATAATTTATTAATTATTTAATAATATGATCATGAGTGTCATACAAGAAATCATTATATAGGATTTGTTTGCATATCGCCATAAATCTGTTTAAAGTTATTCAGATGAACTGTGTATTTCAGTATGCTTTTAAATTGTGCAACTGTAACCCACATATATAAGGCATTAGCTGTTTTTGTTTTGTTGTTGATTTTTTTTTTTTTTTGGCAAGTGAAAATCCATCCTGTGGATTAAAAAGAATCTGCTGGATGTCTTTGGTCCCTTTGTATGTTTGAATTGCTAAGTTTTTGAGAGTGGAAATTAGCATGGGGCTTCTGAAACTACTTTTTTTTTCCTCCTAAAAGAAGAGGTAGGGTAGTTTTTCCTGATGTTTGCTGGTGCTCACTGTTGTGGCAGTGATTGAAAGCACATAATGCAAATAGTGCCCCTGGGTCCAGGTTTTTAAAAAATGGGTGCCTAAAAGTTAAGTTCAATGCAAACAGATTGACTTTTACAGGAGTTGTATCAGTCTTTGTCATGGGGTGAGTGTGCCCCATCCCCTTTTTAGAAAGGGGGCAGGGTGTAATAGGCCCATGCTAAAGTCTCACTGGTCACCCTAGCGCCTGGGCAGTGGGGTCTAACAGCCATGGTCCATGAGTTCATCCTTGTCTTCAGGGCAGAAAGGCCTAGTGGCCAGAATCAATATAGCATCCCTGGTCTGCAGGGCCATGTGGCCTATAAGCTAGAGTCAGTATGGCAGCACTTGCTTGCCAGACTGTGTCGTCTAATAGCCAGAATCAATACGGTGGTCCTGGTTTGCAGAGCCGTTCAGCCTAATAGCCAGATGGGGTAGGCTGGTGAGGTGAGTGTACCTTGTCACAGGTTCATAATATAGTATTCCCTTAGCAGCTTTGTCTTTATTATTAAAAACCATCAACCAAGGACAAAAACCTATGCTAATACAATGTTAAGGTTGAGATTATAACAGTACTGAAGTTAGGAAACCCCGAAGTTTAAGGCTCCTTCAGCAATCGCATTCTGCTTGGGCTCCAGGGAAAGGATATACTATATCTTAATTGAGCTTTCTGAGCTCATGAATTGCCAGCCATTGAGTTTAGTGAAGGAAGCATTCATTTGTTCCTCACGAGGTGATAGCTAATGTAGTGGTTCCCAAATTTCCCATAGCTGTGCCACTCACTAAAGTCTGTGTATCAGTGTGGCTGTGTGTACTTTCTGAATTGTTCCATTAGAGATTTCCCCATTAAGACCAAGAATTAATAGCTTTTAATTCATGAATTCTTTTCCTCTTCCTACTCCTTTGTGTATTAAAGATGAGCTTTTGCGCTGGGCCATGCTCACTATCCATTGAGGTGCATGTGCTCTGTTCTTCTCCAAATCTTGGAAAAGACTAGGGTTTGTTTGGAACAACTGTATCTCCACCATGAGTTAAAATGAGCATGACTCAATTCAGTGTTGGGTGTTATAGCCTCAGGTGTTAATCTGGTGAATTGAGAATAAATTGGAAACCACAGATTTAATGTAGTCTTGCAAAACTATTCCGAAAAGTTACCAGCTCTGACAAAGAATCTACTCACTTTTCCTTTCCCATGGTGATGGTGATGGTGATGAGACAATGGACAATATTTCATTTGCAGATTTAAATATAAATTTTTTATCCCAATTGAGCGGGATCTTGGAGGGCTGATCCAATGTATTTTGATAATTGATGAGATTGAAACTGGTGGAATACATAGTAATATTGTAGCTAGGATAATAGCATATGCAGTGGGAAGCGATATGTGGAAAGGATTTAGTCAGAAAACAAGTTAGAAGGCAAAATGTCAAGTAAATCGGTCTTTCCCATGGGTCCCATCTGTTGGTTTTTGTTCCCCCCTCTCCTGGTACAAATCACCACACAGTAATACCTTGTGGGAGAGGCTGGCAAAGGAACGAAGTGATTTCCTCCCAGCCTGTTAGTGCCTGTTTTTGATTCAAGTTGTGCCAGTATAGAGAAAAGTGTTTCACTCCTTTTCCCATAAGCCTCCCTTGTGTTTTGTCAGAGGCTGCTTTCCTCTTCACCACTGAGCTGATCTCGATGAACCCAGCTGAACATTCAGGAACAATCCTCTTTATTTTTTATAGACTAAGCACCAGAACCCAAGTTGTGCTGCTGCACTACATGAAAATCACTTTGGATGATTGTCTCGAAGCTGCTTAACTAGCCAGTGGAGGATTACCCAGTGCAGAGGAATCCTCGGGTGGTCCCCTGTATATTTATATCTGTGCCAGAAATTCCACTTCTGGTTTAACCAGAAAGGCCCCATGTCTTGACTGCAGTGCAATCAAAGGGAGGTATTATAAACTGGGAAACATGAACATCTATTTTGTAACTCACTGTGACCAGCAAATGATCAGTACTGCTCAGGAAGGGAGGTGTTTGCATCTGTAAAAGCCTGGGCCAGCTCAGCATTGGGCCAGCTGCAATAATCTATGCTGACTAGCAATAGCTGCACAAGCCATTCCGGCAGCCAGAAATTGCTAAAACATAGGGAAACCCCTGCAATCTCCCCACGTATACAATCATGAAATTGTAGATTAGAAAGCCAGAAGAGTCTGACACAGTCTGACCTCCTGAATAACATAGACCACAGATTTCACCAAGTCATTCCTGTATTAAGCACAAAACTTCCATTTGAGCTGGAGCATCTCTCTTTTTGTATATGTCTACAGTACAACAAAAAATATGTTCTTAACTTAGCTAACTCAGGTTAAAATAGCTGTCAAGACATACTGACTTGGATTTTAATTCTGGTTAATGGCTCAAGTTAAAGTCCATAGGAGAGGTTGAACTCGAGCTGCTAACCTGAGTTAAAAGCCAAGTTGCTGTGTCTTCACTGCTTTTTTAACAAAAGTTAACACCCAGGAATCTGGCACTTTAAGTCTATAAGAAATAGGAATCAGTAATATTTATATTGTAATACAGGAAACTCATATGTGTAGCCTTATAGTGTATGGCATTATGTTTTACATGTACTATTATAGCTTTAACAACAACAATAATAGCACGTATAGAGCATATTACATTTTCAAAGCCCTGTGTCATTTATTATTTAATTGTTTGTGTGCATCTTCAGTATAGGATGTGAATATTAAACATATTACAGTAAAGTTAGATTTCAGAGCAACCTATGACTACACTGGAGAGCTAATATAATTTAAAAATCTACAATAATTTTAACTTGTGTCTGCTTAATACAAAGAATTTAACACGGAAAAACTGTGAAATATATAACTCTACTGCTGTCATCTGAAAGTTCTTGAGCTTCGTATTCATTGTGACCCGTCCGTGCCCAGGGTAGTCCACTGATAATGCCAAGGTCAGGGCAGGCTGTAAAAGGAGAGCAGATTCTCCCAGCACTGGTGGGTGACACTGAAGTCAGACTTCCCAACCAGCCACAAACAGTGCTTCTGATTCCCCCACACTGGTTATCAAGAAGCCACTGTGCAAATATACACAGCCCCCTTTACTGCATTTCAGTCTCTCGCTCCCAATCAGCCACTAGGTCCAGTAAAGAGACCGTAAGTCTATAAGCAGCTACCTAGGGAACAAAACTTTGAAAATGGGCTCTTCGGTCTAGCAAACAAAGGTATACCATAATCCAATGGCTGGAAGTTGAAGCTAGACAAATTCAGACTTGAAATAAGGCACACATTTTTACCAGCAGGTGTAAATAACAATGAGAACAATTTATTCTAAGGCTTGTGGTAGAGTCTTCATCACGGGCAATTTTTAAATCAAAAGTGGATGTGTTTTTAAAAGATATGTTCTAATTCAAACAGGAATTAATTTGGGGAAGTCTGTGGCCTGTCATATACAGGAGATCAGACCAGATGATCACATTGCTCCCTTTGGGCTTTATGATCTAAGAATCTGTATACAAATTACATTTTAGAGAACTAATGCTTCTCTCGTTAGGCAGATTACAAAGCCTGTGTTGAGTTGAGTAAACCATGAGAAGATTACAATCTTGATACCACAGTAGTTAAATGTTCTGCTTTCAGATGTTTTGGAAAGTCCTTAAAACCCAGCAGCGCTAGATACAGTTTCACTGTGGTTTGAACAGCTGATACAGAACTGTCTTGAGCTATTCTGACGCAAAGATGGAACATGCACATTATATGTTATTTATCATTTATATAGCAATGTAGATAATCATTATTTATTATTGTAAATATTTATCATTATATAGCAAGGTAGGTAATCAAGGCACTTTATAGCAGTGAAAATACATATGTCAAAATGAGGAAATAATGTACCCTAGAGAATTGTTCATCATTATCTTCATACTTGGGACGTAAGTAGCATTTTTCATTCTCAAATCGTTTTGTGAACATTCATCAATAATCATCATGCCTCTTTAAGGTGGACAAGTGCTATCACACCCATTTTATACATCAGGAAGATGAGGCAGTGACTTGGCCAAGGCTGTAGGTTGATTCACTGTCAGAGCTGGGATTAGTTCATGGGTGCTAGTCCTATGTGTAGATTATACCATGCTCTCAGACTACAGGCAATTTTATTTGTACAGTACAGGTAAAACAAGTAGCAGAAAGTGGGTTATGAGAGGACTTTCACAGGAACATGCTTCCTGGAACTGGTTAGCTTTTAGCAGTGAGTAGGAGGAAGTCGTGTGGGAGGGCACTTGGCAAAGATTAAGAGTGTTCCAAGTGTAATGGAGTGGAATCAAGAAGAGTTAAAGGGAAAAGAAAAATAAAGAAAATAAGCAACACATATTAGAGTGGTGAAATAATGGTGAGTTATGATACCAGTATCTTATCAATATAAGAAGCTGAAGTCACTCAGTTATCACTTTTACTGTACCGTGGAACCCCCATTTATAAACTTGTTGAGGTTTGAGGAAGTCATAAAATCAAAAAATTCATAAAATTACCGTAGGTGCAGTGTGTAAGTTACATGGTTCACAGCATCACTTTCCCCTTGTCTTTCAAACCACTGCAAAGCGAATTAAGGCATGAGAATGGGATGGGATGTCAAGTTGTTCTTTTATCAACCTCACTTTGGTTATGTGATTTTTTTGTCAGGAAGAATGGTTTGTCTGACTGGTTGTTTGTCTGACTGGCTTTGGAAAATTGAGGTTTTACTGCATTTGTGTATACATATCCTTCAGTATCCTAGTTGATTAAATCTACATGTTTCTGTAATGAAAATGACTTCACCTGGGGCTAATTGTGAGGAAAGACGTGTTGATAAACTGCTTAGTTAATTATGTGTAACTGTGGGAAGGCTGTGTAAGAAACACGGGGTTTGAAGATTTTTTTCTAAGCACAATTTAAAATATATAGGTAACTGATAATCAGCTGATGAACACAGCTTGTGAGAGAAGCTAATCAGAGATGTGAATGATATCATGGATAAAATAAAGCCCTTGTAAAATTGGTATTTGATCAGTGCTTTTTAATGTATACAATTTCTGTGGTATCACTTGTTTTTATAACCATAGCTTTAAAAATTGTGTCAGAAAAAAAGTTGTTGTGAGAAAGTAGGAGACGGAGTTCTACACACTTCCACACCAGTGGCCCCAAGCATGCCCGGTTACCGTGATCCCAATCCTGCAAAACCTTATGCACTTGCTTATCTTTTTTTCGTATGTACCGTTCAGTGAGACTATGCAGAGGAGTAAGGAAAAACATGTGCATTAGTATTTTCAGGGCCACACCTTGCGTGTGAAGTGGAAGGATGGTCAGTTGTTAGGGAGGTACCCTGAAACCCAGGTTCAGTTCCTTGCTCTGCCACAGATTTCTTCTGTGTTCGTTGGTGAGTCTCTCTGCCCCTCAGTTCCCCATAGGTAAAAGGGGGACAGCACCTCCTTGTTTTACAGGGCTGCTGAGTGTGCATACCAAGATACTATGGTAATGGAAGCTACTGTAAGTCCCTACCATAGCTGCAGTTTTTTGAGCCAGTGTAGAATACTTTCTTATGAACACAGAATGAACTCCATGCCAAATATGTCTCTGTAAAGCCTCTGCCAAAAGGGATTATTGGAATGAGAACACATTATTGTAAAGAAATACAGTAATCTTTGTAATATTTCAATCTTAACTTTTTAAGAGCACTTTTACATTCAGCAAAACAGTTCATTTTCTTAATGCTAAATACATACCATTTCCTTCAGCTCTACTAAATGGAATTTAACCTATGTAGTGCAGAAGATCAAAATGAATTATTTACTTATTTATTTTCTGAAAAATGGATTCAAGGGCCTCTCTTGAACTTTGATTTCTCATTATTTTTGTTTTTACTCCTCCTATTTGTATGTTAAATTTAATTTATTTTTGTTGTATTTAATTTTTAAAAAACAGTTAGTAAATGAAATGATGAGACTCTGTGTGTGGTGACATGGCAGAATCATTTTATCTTGTTTGTATTTTGTGAAGGAATGAATACATGCTGTATGTAAATTTGTTTGTGCTCAGATAGAGTGACAGAAAATACCTATCTAGATTGATGATAAATTATTATTTGTTCTGTTTTTAAAAATTTATTTGTAACACTCGTTTACAGATCTTCAATTATGTTGGGCCTGCAAAAGTAATTGTCCAGTTAGTCACTAATGGAAAATGCGTCCACTTGCATGCCCACAGCTTAGTGGGTAAATATTGTGAGGATGGAGTATGCACAGTTAATGCAGGACCTAAGGATATGGTAGTAGGGTAAGTATACTGATATATCTGGCAAAGCTAGTGTGTAGAGAATCAAGGATAAAAACTGTAACTGGTCAGACAAAAACTGTAAAGGTAAACCATTAAATGGAGCATTAGTCCTTTCTTTCTGCTCTGTACTTTGCTCATACTTTAAAATAGAAAAAATGAATGTGGCCTCAGTTTATCCGTGGTTAGAAGACACTGACATGTAAGAAGTGAAGGGTATATTTGGAAATTATTCGAATCTGGAAAAGTTAAATAGATTTAACCAAATAATTTTACTATAATTTTGGAGAGCTACAAACAGGCACCTTGCATCTACAATTCAGATTTGTATTAAAAGTTTATTCAAAAATGTGTTTAGAACTGGTCAGAAAATGGGGATGGCAGAATTGTAAAATTTTTCTTGACCTTTTGTTACAGTTTTCATCAATGTTCCAATTTCATTGAACTTTGCCAACATCGGAGCTGAAAAAGAATTAAGAAAACAGAAGTTAGTAAAATGGAAATTAAAATAAGACAGATATAAACATGAGAACATTAAATAATTAAAACTTTTCAATCTAAGTTTAAAGCAATAAAGTTTATACTAAAATAACAGTTAGTCTGGTCTTGTTGGTTTAAAAGAGAGCAATTGTTTATATCAGTATTCAGTAATCAGGTTAATGTCTGATTTCAATTGTGGATCAGGTTTAAAGCTAGCTGTTAATTGTGAATTTTACTCCAATGATCTCCTGAATGTCTTTCTTGCTGAAAGTGGTGAAGTCTAAAAACTAGAGAGGGAGCAGGACTTCTTTTAAATGCAGTGACTTTTTGATGTTCAAGCCCAGTGTACTAACTTGATTTGATTGTAGCAGTTTAAATAGTTTTATCTGAAATATTTCTTTGGCGTGTTTCCTATTAAACTCCCGTATAGTTTCTCATATATTTAGGAACCACCTTTCTATCCTCAACTGACCCATACGAAAATTGGAATATCGACTTCATCCCATGCTAATTCCAGAGCTAATTGACTATTTGTAAATGTGCCAATAGCTCATTTCAAATATAGGTCTTGTATTATGGATGTTTTCACTCAAATTGGTATCTGCAGTGTCTCACTGAATGCCAAATAAACACCATATTAGTAAATTTCTTATCCTATGGAAATCATTGCACTGTTTTTAGCTTGCTCTCATAATCCTTTAGGACTCTGTTAACTTCTCTGAATAGGATTTTTGCACAGCAGTTAAAAAATATAGAAGGCCACTGGTTTTAAAATCCAATTGTTCTCCCTACAGAATTCATGAGTTTGAACATCTCTGGTTATGGCATTACCCAAATAGAGTGAGCACAGACAGTGAGGGTCAAATTTTCAAACGTTGTTTCCTAAGTTGCATGCACAACAAAAATACATGCACAAAATTGGTAACTGCTCATGCAAACGAGTACTCGTGTGTCAGGTTACCTGTTTTGTGCATCCATATGATTACTGGCACGTGGTGATTTAGGTTTTGCATGTGCAGTGGGTGCCCTCACATTTTGTAAGTGCTGCTCAATCTCCACATTTGAAAATTTACCCTTGAGAAAGCAATATTGCTTAGAAGGTTGGATGATCATGGAGTCTTTCCATTGACTTAAGTGGACCTTGAATCAGCTCCAAATGATTGGGGTAACAGAGAAAGACTGTGGACAAACTTCTGCATAAGAGACTAAGAAAATATTTCTCCAATCATATTGTGTAGGTTTCCAAACCTAGGGATACTTCATGTCACAAAAAAGAAAGTGTTTGAAACTCTGGAAGCACGAATGATAAATGCCTGTAAAAAAGGATACAATCCTGGGCTCCTAGTGCATCCTGAACTCAACTACATACAAGCAGAAGGTGGTGGAGAGAGACAACTAACAGGTGGGTGGGATATTATCCATTTGATTTTCATGGGTCTTGAGAACATTTGTCGGCAATAATGGATTTTGCTCAAGAAACACAGATTCTCAGCCAGGATGATGTCTAAGTAGGCTCCCTTGGCAGTCTGCCCCCAGCTGTGAGTTTTGAGACATCCTTTGCTTTTGGGATCTCCATTTTCATCATGCATGTAGAACCAGACAACCCACTCTCCTAGTTTTCTACAACATTTATAACTGTACACAAGCCCCACCAATATTGCTGCCATCTTCACCCGTTTAGTAGACTCAGAAACTGAGTCACTTTGTATTATCATGGAGAGTTATCAGATCCTTTAAGTGGTTGTAGGCAGAATGGAGATCCTGCTGGGGAAAGATCATCCCCCAATCCCTGGTTTAAACATGTACCTGCAAAACCTAGGGTCAGCATTGCTCCCAGAGAGCCAATCCAAGGCCAATCCGAGTCTGCAGCAAAGCCAAAAGTTAGAGAATACTTATTTGATTTACTACTCCTTAGTGCCCAAAGGATCTAAATGTGATCCTTGTTTGAATAACTGCACTATCTTATCATTGTCCTCCTTCATCATATTTCCACCCATTGTAAAATCCAAATGGCTGGAACTGTGCCTTTTTTGTATATTTGTGAGGTGCCTGGCACAATTTTGGGTGGAGTATAAATAACAACATGCAGGCAACAAATTGCATGTCACTGCACTTACTACAAGTTCAGTATGTAGTGAAGTACCCTTTTACAATTTTCCAAGTAAAAATAAGGAGTGAAGCTCATGGTTAAAACAATAACAAACAAAAAGCAAAGCAGCTTTTGTCAGAGCTTTTTGGAGGTAGAATTATTTTTCCCCTGTTGTGTCAATTTATCTCTGCTATTGATTGCTTCCAGAACGGGAAAGAGAAATCATTCGTCAGGCAGCACTTCAGCAGACTAAAGAGATGGACCTCAGCGTGGTGCGACTCATGTTCACTGCTTTCCTCCCAGATAGCACTGGCAGCTTCACGAGAAGACTTGATCCTGTCATATCAGATGCAATATATGATAGCAGTAAGTATATTTGGCATTAATGTCCTTTTTGATAGGCACGGGTCCTACTTTTCCTTTCTAGGAAAACAGGATATAGGAATTGCCAGACTGGATCAGACCCAAGATCCACTTAGTCCCTGTCCTGTCTCTGGCAGTGGTCAGTGCCAGATACTTCAGAGGAAGGTATAAGAACCCCACATGAGGCTGATGTGGGATAATCTGCCCCTCACATTGGGTGTCTTTATGGTCTCTAGGAGTAAGAGGCCTAAGCCCTGAAGCCTAAGGTTCAATATCCTGTGAATGGGATCCATGGTGGGGCAAGGGGCCTAATGCTTAGCCCTGGGTCGCTTCCTACCACTGCTTCCTTCCCTCAGCTTCTGCTCCAAGATAAGGAAAAAGGAAACCAAAGTTTCAGACTCCGCATACAGTCCAGTTCCTGCAGGGAGGCTTCTCCAGCCCCTTTTGGCAGGAGCCTGCAGGATAGGTCTGTACTCCTCCCCAGCCTCCTGCTTCTAAGCTGTGTTGCTGCTCTCTTTTCAACCCTGTCTCCCAGTTGGCGCATGCTCTGTTGGATTGGAGGAGTGGGGTTTTCTGGGCCCAGTAGAGTCCTTTAACCACCTCCATCCCAGTGTGGAGTTTGCATATCCCTTCCAAAAAGTTTACTATTAATTATGACAATTCTTGTTCTTGATCTACCGTCTCTAGACCATTCATTAATTTATATACTTTTATCATATCCACTCTATTCATCTCCTTTCTAAAGTAAACAATCCCAATCTTTTTAATCTCTCTTCATATAAGAGTTTTTCCAAAGCCATTTGATCATTCACCTTGCCCGTCTCTGAACTCCCTCTAATTCTGCTGTTCTCCTACCTGCTATAATTACCAGTTTATCAATATTCATGCAATAATAATCCATAAAAAGTATATACCATTTTTTAAAAATACAGTACTTGCATTCTCTGGAAGAGTAAAAAGCATCAGACTCTTTATTTCTGCAGATCACGGATGGATGCGGATCTACATTTTATATCTAAAGTCCTGCAAATCTGCAGTTTTATATCTGCAGATCATGGATCGGATGTGGATACACATTTTGTATCTGCGCAGGGTTCTGTTCATCTGGAGGGTGATGTGAACTACTAAGTGACATCTCTGAGGAATGTTGATGGTTTACCTTAATATCTCTTGTAATTCCAGTATGCTGGCTTTCATTACGGTATCACACACCTGTATATTGACACAGTAAGCAAAGGGGAGAAAGTTACAATACAAAATGAGCTGTAGTTATGCTAAGCCACATTAAAAGGAAGGCGATGTTGCTCTATGCTTTTTGTTGTTGTTGTTGCTGCTGAGAAGTCTGAGCATAAAAGTCCATCCTCAGTTTGTGGGGAAGGTGGAGGAAATAGATGCATCTATGTCTCTCACTATCTAGGTTTTCATGCCACTGCCAATGACCAGAGTATCTGGGACCACCAACTGAATTCATTTATTTGTTAATGTCAAAAGAAACAGGATTTTTTTCTCTCTCTCTTAATTTGTTTTTGAGTGACTCTAGTGCTCTTGAATTGTGCCACTGAAGTCCTCCACAATATGGGTGCAGCATGTGACAGTACAAGCTTTTGCCCTGCCACCCTGCCTTTGTGTCTCAGACCTTACATGAAGGTATTATTTGTAATGGTGAGAGGATAGTTTTGTGACCTATCTGCTGAGACTGCCAATAATTGCCATTTTTTGTGGTGGCAATAGGGACCCCGGTCCACTGCCAACTGGATGGAGACCAAAAAACTCTTGCTCCGTAGGCCACGGAGCAGAAAAGAAACAGGAGATTGAAAAACATACAGCAACATACACACACACCATATTGAGCAATTAATGGGAGATAGTTAGGAAGATGGTCTGCCTTAGTGTCACACTGACAGATTTCAGGAGAGAAAATGTAATGCAATTCTCATACGACATTGTCTTTTGATCTAATTAGTAACGATGTAGAGTTTTGGGTCTTGATTGACCACTGCATTACTTTACTGGTATGGTGCTTATTCAGGAGTAACACAATAGTGAATGAGGCCCTTAATTTGTAGTCCACACTCAGGCAAAATTTCTACAGACGTCAGTGGGAGTTTTGCCTGCATAAGGAGTACAAGATCAGACCCTTAAGATGAAAAATTAGTGGTTTATACTTCACTTTCACAAGAATAGGTATCTAGACAATATCATGTGACTCTTCTTTGAGGTTTGCTTTTTATCCCATTTCTGTGCTTTCTTTTTAGCGAGGCTTGGCAGAATTTGAATCCTTCCCCCTCTCCATGGTTTTTATTTTTAAGATTTTCTTTTCTTTTCTATTTTTAAATATTTTTATTTTTACAGTTGTGGGGTTAGAGCTAGGGCAGTGCTGACAGTGGGGCTGCAGGGGGCTCTCTGTGCATCTGAGGGGCCAAAGACACCAGGGTGCAAGGTAGTGGGGGAAGGGGCTACGATCGTCCTGGCCCAAGGGAGCTGAGAACCCCAGTCAGGACTGCAAAGAGAAGGATGAGCCCCTGGCCACAGGGTGCTGCAGACCGTTTCCTGGCTGGGGACAGCTCCCACACTCCTGGCTGGCTGGTGAGCAAGTGGGGCTGTGGCAGCGGAGCTGCAGAGGGCTTCCTGTATGGCTACAGAGCTGGTGACACCCAGTCTCTGCAGTCCTGCCAGTTGTTGTCTTTTTTTTCAGAATGTCAGCTGAAATTGATGTGTACTGACCATTATGGATTAAAACCAAACCCTGACATGCCTGTTTTTAGCCTAGAGCTGTCAGCAAAGTACATAAATAACATCTTGTTTTAACTCGTCCCTTTCGACAGAAGCCCCCAATGCCTCCAATTTAAAGATTGTAAGAATGGACAGAACGGCTGGGTGTGTGACAGGAGGAGAAGAGATTTACCTTCTTTGTGACAAGGTTCAGAAAGGTAAGAGCCTCAGACTCTCTGGTGTTTCGAGTCAGCCCATTTGTGGGAATATAACGTAGCATGTACTATATGCTTAAGGCTTACAGTGGCATTCAAAGAGCCTGTGCAGCCGCCACCGCTCCCATTCACTTCAGCAGGATTTGTGAGTTCTCAGCCCTTCTGAAAGTCAGGCCGCTGTGATTAAGCCTAAGGGTGAAATGCCCCACCCTCAGGTAAATGGAGTTTGTGTGGAGAACAACCTTGGAGAGTTGGGAGAAAGAAGCTCACGTACCCTTTTCCCTCTCCCCAAACAGCCAACGGTGACCAGGACACCTCCCTAGTCCCTCTGAAGTTTATATTTTAGCCCCCAGGCTGCCAGGATTTGTGAACACTGGATATGTGTAATCATAAACCCAGGGTGACCGTATTTCCCAAAGGGAAAATGGGACACCACACAGGACTCACGTGAGCTGCTAGCCCAAGCCCCCTCCCACACACGGAGCTGGCCTGAGTCACCTGGTGTCACTGCTTGCCTGTCTCCCCCTTGTGTTCCTTTTGGCAAAGCTGAGCATTTGTCCCGTTTGCTCTTGCTGCCTGATGGTCAGTTGGCAAGAGCAAACGGGACAAATGCCCAGTTTTGCCGCGCCGCCCCCCCCCCCCCCCCAAAAAAAATCAGACACCCGGAGCAGGGCTTACGAAGGGAATCGTCCCGGCCAAAACGGGACATATGGTCACCCTTCATGGACAGAGTGATCAGACCCCAATGGTGCCCCCAACCCCTTGTATAATGAGTAGTGGGAGCTGCAGATGCTCAGCACTGCTGATAATCAGGCCATTTTAATGGAGATGCCGCAGGGAATGAACCTGTAAATAGTTACTACGAGGTATAAGGTTTTTCCTGGAATTTAAGTGTTTGCAGGGTCAGGCGCTAAATATGGCTTTGGATGCCTAATTTAAGATGCTCAAATTTGAACATATTGGCCTTTTCTTCTTCTTCTTCTTCTTCACAATGTTCTGATTTCCTGTTCATCGATGGAAGTAAACAGAAAAGAAAAAGGGGACTTGGAGTGTTTCAAACTGTAGATTAAAGAAGGGACCCCCAGATCTACTTTACTTCTACAACAGTGTGCATGGTTCTCTGCCTGACTGTAGAGTTGTTAAATGATTCAGGCATTTTCTGTTATTCCACATTGCAGCAGAGAGCGAGCTGTGGAAGAAGACAACGTACCATGTAGTTCTGTAGGGAAGAGAGGAACTGGTGGAGTTTGGGGAAATAGTTTTTTCTCTTTAAAACTATAAATCCAGGGTCTTTCAAGGTGATTAAGTAAAATGTGATTTTTTTTTAAAAGTCTGAATAAATGGAAACTCCTGAGTGGGGTTTCCCCGTAGGCTGCGTGGGGTTTCCCCTGATTCTGTACTCTCTGAAACCTCTGTGCCCTAGGAAACTTGAATGCACGTGGCAGCAGGGCTGAAAGGAGTGTTTCTCAATCTTAATCCTGCCGGATTGGGGCTCAGGCAGAAACAGCTCACTGACTCCAAGGGCTCTTCCCATTTCTTAAGAAGATGAAAGACTTTCCTGCCATTACCAAAGACAGAAAATGAGCTTTTATATATCACTCCTCCCTAAGATGCTGAGGAAAGTGTCTTCAAGGCAGCCTGTTTTTCCCCACCTCTCCAAAGAGATCTCTAGACAGCCACCAGCCTGACAGAACCATCTCTACTCCTCCCACTGCTTTGTGCAGGGGGAGGAAATGCATTGCTGGAGAGCACTTAGCTCAGGACTGCTGCTGAAAGTAAATGCTGTCACTCTTGACAGCAGCTGAGAAGTGGCTTTTTGACAGCAGTAAATAGAACTTGAACCTGAACAGTTCTAGTTTTGTTCAAATTTAAAAACTCCCTCCCTATGGTTATTCTGTACCAAGGTACTGCAGGAATCCTATTTAATTGTAAAACAGGAAGAGACAGTGAGCCTGATTCTCCACCCACACTGGTTTAAATCAAGAGCAATTCCACTGAAGTCACAAGAACTATACCAGCATAAAACTGGTGGAAATAAAAAAAGAATTGGACCCCAAATAATGTTTATATAAATCTTCCTAAACTGTTACATACTTGAAAGGGGTAAAAGTCTTGGTGTTTAATGTATTCTTCTAAATGTAACACTTTACCACAGAAACAAATACTGGGTGAAATTCAGCATTAGAATTATTTTCCTTTACCAAGAATGAGTGCTAGGGAAAATATAATCTTCCAAAATCACCTTTAGAACTGTCATCCATCATATTAATATTTATTATAAACTGATTTAATCAAAATCATAAGAGAAAGGGTAAGTGAATTAACTCTCTCACTCTGCTTACAGATGATATTCAAATTCGTTTTTATGAAGAGGATGAAAATGGTGGGGTGTGGGAAGGCTTTGGAGATTTTTCTCCTACAGATGTACATAGGCAGGTGAGTGGCCAGCTGGCTGTAATTTGCTAATTCGTTCAATTCTCTAGCTACTAGGGCCCCATTTGAACCAATGGCTTAGTAGTGAAAGGCTCTGTATCCCAGTACAAATCTTCTCAATCACCATTTTCCCTCTGTTACTTCACAATAATAAATGTTGCCCTGAGTTATTTTAAAAGGTAGATGATAGTTCCAACAAAAGTTAGAAACACACTAAAAGGAAATTTGCAAAGTATGATGCAAAAATAATGGTAAGGGAGAGCTGTCAGGCACATCTATGGGAAAATGGTACAGAGTAATAACATATCTCCAGTGCTCCTACAGGAATACTAAGGATACCATGGAAAAAAGATAAAGCAAGAGAGAAAAATACATGTATTATATAGTTGCGTATCATCATGTGACAAATCAGTTTTTAAAAGGCATTTAAACTTTAATTAGCTCCAAACTAGAAGTAAAAAATTAAATGGGAATTTATACTTGTGATAGCCTTCAGGCAAATGAGATTTTCCTCTCAGCTGTAACTAACTAACTAAAATCCCCCAAACTACAAAAACTTAGATGTAAAGCAGTATCTTATTTCAGAAAACTCTATTCCTGACAACCTGCTGATCATTGTTTTTCACAGTTTGCTATTGTATTCAAAACCCCAAAGTACAGAGATGTCAGTATCACAAAACCAGCATCTGTGTTTGTCCAGCTACGGCGGAAATCTGATCTGGAAACAAGTGAACCAAAGCCTTTTCTGTACTACCCAGAAATCAAAGGTAATTCATTCATTTGCTAATACAATGGGACTCATGTTGGGTAATCTTTTTGTGCCATGGTTTTTGACCTCTAGAAAATACTATACTTGACTGTTCATGTTGGGCAGAACTAATGGAAAAACCAGCTACGGCAGAATGTATTTACTTAACTATTTTATGTTGGACCAGGACCATTGTGCAGTAAACACACAGAGATTTCCCCACAAGGGATTAGTGCGATAAAAGCCAGGGTCCTGACTAGAGCTGGTGAGAAAATAGAAAATATATTTTACATTTCCATTCCCCCTCATTTTTCATTGAAATTTTAGGAACATTCTGACCAGCTCTAATCCTGACCCACTTTGTTCATCGAATAACCCCATGGCATCTCTTGCAAGAGGAAGAGTGGTGTCACTGGTGGGGGGGACGGAGGGGAGAGGTTTCCATGAAAATACTGTAAGTCATTTAGGTGAAGTGTAATAGCTGGACTCAGACCTGGAGACTATTGTTCAGTGTCAGGAAGCTTACCCAGTGGATCAATACTTTTTTAAGACTTGCATGCTGTGAATTAGTCTGATTGAATTATAAGGTTGTTTTTAGTGTTCATGTTAGTATTAATAATAAATAGTCATACATATATTTGTGTTATGGCATAGCTCAGGGGTCCCCATATGCACATGTAATAAAAGACAGTAGCTCAGGATCTTAAGCCCTGATCCAATAGCATATGTATGTGTGCTTAACTTTAAGCAGTCTCATTGAAATCAATGACTGCCCATGTGCTTCAAAGCATTTACCTAAGCATGTATAGGTGACAAAAGAAAATGGATAGACAAAACTGGGACATGACTTGTATAAAAATCTCTTTTACACTGCTCCAGATTTAGCCCGCCAATTTTTGAGGCTAACTTTTTTGGGGTTTTTTAGAGGGGTGAAAAATAATAAAGGCTGGCATTCAAGCAATTGTACTGTGCTACTTCCCTGTTGAATAGTGCTCAAGTGAGGTCAGAAATGTTTCCTGGGCCAGACACATGAACTGCTATATATATGTGTCTGTAAATTGTGCATTCATATACAGACTTCAACCATTGGTTATCTCATTGTTTGTTGGGGGATTTTTCTTCAATTATGTGGCTGGGCTTCCTTGTTGCTAGAATACTGTGTGTGGTATTGAAGTGTGCTTCACTTCAGTTGCGCCCTAATTCAAAGGTATTGAGCACCTCTCCAAACCATATGGCCTCTTTCTAAATGCATTGCATTTGCTTGGCAGAGAATTGCTTGGTTTGTTACTTTCACCAATTAATTCTTGCTGTACAAACCCCAACCCCTACCTACAGCACTTCTGATTTCCCCTTAAACTGTTGTATTCTAGTAATACATTCAGTACCAATGCTCTTTACTGTGCCCAGCTGGTGATGGAAGTGACTCATCTTCTCCTTTTGTTCACGCCCTCACCCCAAAACACAGATAAAGAAGAAGTTCAAAGGAAGCGACAGAAGCTCATGCCTAATTTTTCTGATGGTTATGGTGGAGGCAATGGTGCAGGAGGTGGAGGGGGTGGAATGTATGGAGGCGGAGGAGGCGGTGCTGGCTCAGGTAAAGAGAAAAAGATAACTAAACTTTAACATGTGTGGTTTGTTCCTCTAGTCCATAGAGAAAGGGCATGTGTTTATTTGCTATTTACTTTGATGCAAAACAAATCCCCTCATCGTCAATGCCAGTTAGTTAACGGCATTGAGGAGCAGTATGATATGTGATGATCATTTTTGTTTCAATCAATATAGCTAGCTTTTCTGTTAGAGAAGGGAAGAGAGCAGCTGTTCTTGTTCTCAAACTGTGGTACATGTACCACTATAACTACATGAATTAAAATTATTCAGGCAGCATGTTGAATGAATAATAGTAGAGTAGCTGTGCTGTATGCAATCTCTTACATTCTGAGAACTGCAGAGATAGAGGATGCTGCTAGTGAAGCATCTGAACTTTTTCCTTTAATTGTTTGTTATAAAGGTGGGAGGTCAGGTTTAAATCAAAAGGACAAAATACTAGGAGTTGTACATAAAATTTTTGAGAGTAATTCATTCTTTTTCTTTTTACTGCTGCTGTTTTTAGGATATGGTTACCCCTCATATGGGTATTCTGCTTATGGAGGCATGCCTTTCCACCCTGGTACTACAAAGCCTAGCGCTGGAATGAAACATGGTAACAAATAAAATAGCATGGTTGCAACAATAATTTTTAGTTTAGCCGATTTGCTTCACCTTATCAGTGATTACTATTCATGACTACCAAAGCTATGAAACTTGGTTGCTCTAACCTGGATTAAGCCAAACAGGATTAAAGTACATGTGTAAAAATACTCAGATGTGCTTAATTTAAATGATATAGGTCCTGATCCTCCAGAGCCTGTTGAAGTAAAAATGGACCCACAGAGCATTATCAATAATTCCAGTATCATCAGAAGACTAGTCCTTTTCATTTATGTTTTAAGGAATTTCAAATATGGCTGAACAGGATGGGGAAAGCTGCAATAAGCATGATGACAAACCAGGTATGAAACATAATGAGAAAGTGGAAATCACAGAGAGGAGCGAGTCCAGAGTGTGTGGCAGTGGTAATGAGGAGGATGTTACTTCATCATGTACAGCTGAAGCAGATTGTAGGTTACAAGGTAAGTGAACAAATCAGTTTATTTAGGCCATTCATGTGCATGAGAAGGTTAAAATAAACTAAAACCATCTGTTCAATTCAATATAAACTGCATCCAAAAATTGCCTTATCAAGCTTTCCTTTTGCTCACTGTCTTAAAGCTGCAAGGTTGGTTGTTACAAGATCCCATGACTTTGTTTCACCATATTTTTTTGTTTGGTGCGGTGCTATGGATTGTTCTTGAGATGCTGAGAATGAACTGTAGAAAGAACAAAGTACTGTGAGCAGGCACCCTTCCCAAGCTGCTCTCACATATATATATATATATATAAAAGCTACTATTGTATTGCAGATGGTCTGTTCCTGGAAAAAGCAATGCAGCTTGCTAAGCGTCATGCCAATGCTCTTTTTGACTATGCTGTAACTGGAGATGTGAAGATGCTGCTGGCTGTTCAGCGACATCTGACTGCCATCCAGGATGATAATGGTGACAAGTAAGTCACTATGGGGCAAGGCCTGGATTTTATAAAGCACTAGTTCAAGGTGCAGTTGTACAATGAAAATTAAAATTGTTTTAAATTAAGTAAGTAAGTAAGAGAGTGTGTTAGTTAGAACAGCACTAGCTCAAGGTGCAGTTGTACAATGAAAAAGTACAGTAGATGTGACTCTGAATAGAATATAGGCCATATGACTTTTTTCCTTTTCAAAAAAGGATGCTTGTTTTAAATTAAGAGACACAGTAAAGCATTTGCAACAGAAGATTTACCAGTTAGAATGTAGAAAGAAGCCCAGATAGATAGGTTTTCAAAATAGTGTTGTGTTGTGAGTCACATATTTAAAGGGATTTGGGGTTTTTCCCCATGATGTGAGGAGCCTTAGTCATGGTCTTTATAAAAATGACCAATGTGGGGATTTCCCCACAGGAAAAATCTGCTTTAGTAACACACACTCCTGTGGAAATTTTGTATACAGGTTCTGAGAATGAGTGAAACTTCCCATGTGCTGTTAAAAAAAAATTCCAGGCTCTTGCAAATCAGAGCCTGTATAATCCAAAGTTTTGTGCATATGTCAATGGGAATGGGAATTGGATCAAAGCCTTATTGAAGTTTGATTTCATTGCAGTGTCCTTCACTTAGCAATTATCCACCTTCATTGTGAGTTAGTGAAAAACCTCTTAGAAGTGGTGTTGGATTTTAATTCTGATGACATCATCAATATGAGAAATGACCTTTATCAGGTATGGTGGTAATATACAAATGAGAAAGAACTTTGTGATGAGTTAGCATGATGCTGTCTACTGTTGAGGAACCCAAACTGGGGGGTTTTTACTTACATGTTTGTAGTTTTTTTTTTTTTTTTTGAATTAGCTTACTAGTGCCTTAAGATACTCTTTGTGTGGCAATGTCTAAGTATGAATTAAAATCATGTTCATAGTTCAGTGGAAGGAATATACTAGTTTGCATCTAGCATTTCAATTACTGTCATACCTTTCTTTTTATGTAAGAGCATGAAGCTTCTGTGGAAGTGATGTTGTTACTTCTCTCTGCCTTTTCTAGACCCCTTTGCACTTGGCAGTTATCACAAAACAGGCAACTGTGGTAAAGGACTTGCTGAGGGCTGGAGCTGATGTGAGCCTTTTAGACCGACATGGCAATTCCATCTTGCACTTAGCTGCCAAAGAAGGAGATGACAACATTTTAAACATACTCCTTAAGCATGAGAAGACCTCTCTAATGGTTAACCATTCAAATGGGGAAGGTAGGTTTGTTGTAACAAGCTGGTGGGGAGGGATGTACCTAAACCAGATTGCCTGCATGTAAAACTAAACAGGTCATGGAGTAGTTTTTTTGTTTTGAAGAGACAGGAGACAGGAGCATATGCCTTAGCCTTTCCCTCAGCTTGAGCTTGTTGATGTTGAAAAGGGTTCAGAGGTAATTTTAATTTTTTTGGCAGGTAGATTGAAACTATAGAAAAATGCTTTGAACTAGCTGTCATTTATATTTTTTGTAGGTCTCAATGTGATTCACATTGCAGTGATGGCAAACAGCATGCTGTGTCTCAGGCAGATGATTGCTGCTGGGGCTGATGTTAATGCTCAGGAACAAAAATCTGGGCGAACAGCATTACATCTGGCTGTTGAACAAGAGAACATCTCTTTGACAGGCTGCCTTTTGCTTGAGGTGAGCAGCAGCAGCATGTGGGCATACATAATTGAATTGTAGAGCACATTGTTTTGAACTCTGTACACAGGTAATGTTACTAATGTTACTTTACGTCTTCCCTCTACCTACCACCTTAGGGTGATGCAGAGGTTGACAGCACTACATATGATGGAACCACTCCACTTCACATAGCAGCTGGAAGGGGGTCTACAAAACTGACAGCACTTCTCAAAGCAGCAGGTAGGCAAGGGGGCTCTGCAGCCTAACTTACTACTGCAGAGTACCATGAAATACCTCTTCTGCATGATTTATTTATTTATTTGCCAATTTGCCAGGTGCAGATCCTCATGTTGAGAACTTTGAGCCATTGTTTGACTTAGAAGATGCAAGAGATGAAGATGAGGGACTTGTACCTGGAACAACACCTTTGGATATGGCCTCCAGTTCAGAGGCAAAGTGTTTTTTTCCTCCCCCCCCCCCCCCAATAATACATACACTCACAAACTATTGACGTTAATTAATGGCTCATTTAATTCTTTTCCCACCCTGTAGGTATTTGACATATTAAATGGCAAACCTTATGAAGATGAAGATGAAGAAAAGCTAGCATCTGCTGACTTATTGATGCATGGTACAGTATTTAAAGTTATAACCTAACCATCCATCCACAAATGCTATAAACCTGTGGTGTAGTAAGAACACCTTGTGAGATACAGATAGATACACTTACTTTCTGTGTCATTCTCATTTCCCCAGGAGATATGAAAAAATTGAATGAAGACACCAAGCTGCAGCTCTATGAGTTACTAGATGCACCTGAGCCAAACAAAAACTGGTCTACACTGGCACAAAAGTTGGGGCTAGGCATGTTTTATAATGCTTTCAAGTTGAGCCCTACCCCAGCTAAAACTCTGCTGGATAACTATGAGGTACCTGTATTTTTTTTAATAACAACTGCCTTTAGTTAATGTGTAGCCTTGCCTTTTTTGTCTTGTTGCGTTGCTTGTGGTACAATGAAAAACAGCTATTGAGAGGAGGGGGACCCTAACCATAACTGTCTTTTTTGTCATCATAGGTTGCTGGTGGTACAGTGAAAGAGTTGGTTGATGCCTTGAGACTAATGAATTACACAGAAGCACTTGAAATACTTTGTAAAGCACTCATGCTCCCATTAAACCAGCCTAGCAAAGAGGATGTCACTGGCAAACAGGAGCAGGAGCAGGCACAAGGTAAAATCAACAATGCAAAGCTCCCCAGAGAGAGCATACCCCAGTAGTCCCTAGAGCAGAGCATGCACCCCCTACCACTAAAAGTTTAACCTTTTACTGTATTTACTTTCACAGGGGAACGGGATAATACCAAGTTCCAAGATAACGAAAGCCTGTGTGACAGTGGCGTGGAGACCTCCTTCCGCAGACTTAGCTTCACTTATTCAGAGTCCCTTAGCAGCAAGTCCTCCATCACACTTACCAAAACGGCCCTGCAACAGGAACAAGGCTCAGTCCACGGCAAAATGTAATCGGTGAGCGTGCGTCCGTCCGACCCGCCTTCTGCCGACGCTGTAGGCACTTACGGCACGGGACGCTGTAGCTTTCCTTCCAGGCGTGGAAGCTTTACGAGAAGTTGGGGAGGGGACTGGTGTAAATATTGTTTCTAAATCGATTCTTGTTAAAGAAGAAATTTGTGCTTCTTAAATGCCTATTTTATAATAAAACAACCCTGCAACCCTCCGCCGGAGCGGGCCCGCTGACCCACAGCGCCGCGCCGCGCCGGGCCGGCACAGCTGCGTGAGGGCGTCCCTGACCCCGGTGCCCAGCCCGCCCGGTACCGGTACCAGTTCCCTGTCCCTCCCGATACTGGCCTGGGGCCCGGCCCGGCCCGGCGGCCGCTGCGGCCCATCCCGCCGGCCAAGCGGCCCCAGCGTGGGGGGCGCGCGCCGAGTTGACGCCGCTCCCTCCTCTTCCCTGCTCTGGATGCTGCAGCAACCGCCGCTCCCCACGCGGGAGCCGCTTCCGGCTTTATGCCACGCCCGGCCAATGACGCGCGCCGGGCTCCGGCACCCAATGCGCATGCGCCCAAGCTACAGCCGGGCCGGGAAGACGCTGCGAGTTCGCGGGCGGGGCGGGGCCTCCGCGAGAGCAGCACGCGCCCGTTCGGCAACTGTCTGGTTGCGCGGGGGGAGGGGCCCAGGCGGAGCGGACACGATAGGTCCGCGGGCCGGGCCCACCGCTCGGCGTCGGGCCTGAGCAGCCAGGGACGGGCCAGACATTTACACGCGGCCCCGGGACGCCGGTGTCCAGAGCGGAGGGCAGATGCCGGGACCCAGCGCTGGGTGGGTGCTGCTGACCACGACGAGATGTCATGGGGACATCGTCCCGCCGGGAGCAAACCTGTGTGAGGCGGGAAGCCGTGACATGGCGGTGAGGGGCTGCGTCACAACCTGCCCTCCGACGGGGGTGCCTCACGCTGCCTTGCTGGTGTGGCTCCCAAACTGGGCCCCTGGCCAGCAGCACACAGCTCACACCCATGTATAGTCCTGACCCCAGCAGCCTTCATTACCACCTGCAGGGTGACCCCAATGCACTCCCAGCCTTGTCCCAGAAATGTCAGCTGTGCACTTTCCAGACATGGCCACTGGCTGGGGGCATCAGCTTGTCCCTTGTGTTTACCCTCGCCCCAGACACGTCTGGTCAACACATTTCAGCCACGATTTCAGCTTCTGTGCATAACTTTACACACAAATGTTGCTACACACATTTTACATGATATCGTTAACCAGCAAGTATTAGTTTTCAAATGATACCTCACAAGGCATGTTCTGTACAAAGATTTTTACAATAGCATGTTGGGTGTGAATACAGGGGTGTGTTCCATCACAGTCACTTACAGAATTTTCTTCCCTGTTCTTTGCGCTTTTGAACTTTCAGTAATAAACCAAACTGATATTTGGGCTGTTCAGTGCATTTCATAACAAACCAAACCACAGCCAAGCAATTGCCTACTAGTTACCAACATTGCCCACTAGCCCCACAGGTGATTATTTACAGCTGGGCTCTTTCTTCAAAAAAGCCCATCCTGGGTAGACCAGGCCCTGGCACCTCATCAAGAAGCTAGCCATGCCAGCCACCTACCCTGGGACATTGGTTGGTACATTTCCTGCTGAAGTAAACTCGGCCTTTGCTTCTCCCCACCCCCATGGCCTTAAATAAGGGCCTCCTTTCTTCTGGCATTTGATACCCTTTGACTGGAAGGAGATTATGACTTGATCTCAGCATCTCTCTTCATGCAGAATTATTACTGTGAACTTAAAAACAAACAAAAAAACCTATAGAAATACCAGCAAGATTACAAAAACAAGAGGACAATTTAGCAAAGCACCCATAACCCTGAGTGGCTCATGGAGAGCCTTGGATATAAAGCACCGGATGATGCTCCAATTATACCTCTGTGAAACCAAAGCAACTCCAATGAAAAGACATGGGTCGGGGAGATCAAGATCAAAATCCAAGCTAGTGGAGTCAGAGGGGTTACACAGCCGGAATCAAAAGCAGACTCCAGCCCAGATTCAAACAGCTGCTGGGCTTCCTGAGGGAGCGACACTTCACTGCAACCTTCAGCCTTTTCTGCTCTAGTGACTCCAGCAGTAATACCACCGAGATCATTGGGGCCTGCGCTTCAGGTGACACGACTCCTGCTCCCCTGGAACAATAGAGTGCTGATCTGAGATCATCGGCAGTGAGAGGGAAAGTTAAGGGAGGGGGGAGGGGGGAAAGAGGGCAGCGACAGCCAGGAGCCAGCCCAGCTGGGCCACTTGGGATCATTATTGTGTAGGCTACAGTAGCACCAACAAATAAGGGCCCACTTATGACATGCACATCATCAACAGCATTACGGTAGAACCAGGGAGGATGGAGGGGAGGGGAGGGGAGAAGGGTCATTATGAAGTGCACATTATCAGCAGCACTACGGTAGCACCACCAAGCTCCCCTTTTAAGGTGCTTGGGGGGAGCCCACAGTATGGGAGCACCTTCTCCAGAACAAAGTGCACATTACCATAGTGCCGGGGGGCACCCAATATGAAGTGCACATTTTCAGAAAGCTTTACAGTAGCACAGAGGAGGGGCTATTGTGAAGCAGACATTCACAGAAAGCATTACAGTACCAGCCCCCCTTTTTGTGGTGCACATTGTCAGCAACATTACAGTAGCATGAGGGACACGTTATGGGCAGCATTACGGTAGCCCCTTTGGCCCGTGTGGTTTGCTGTTACTTGGGGCTGTGCTGAGCTATTTCCAGCTGGCAGAGGACGTGATCCCATGAGGCTGGAGGCTGGCACAATCCGAGTTATTCACCGAGATCACAGAGCCCTGTTCCTGGACGGAATCAAACCAGCCAGGCCCTTTCCTTGCTCCTAAACCCAAGCCTGCTTCTCCGGCCGATCCCGTGCCCAAAGGAGCCGTTCTCTGCTTCCCTCACTGTCTTGATTTTCTGCCCAACATGCACCCAGTCCCCCAGCCTTTGCAACCAGTCCCAGAGAGACCCCCTCAGGCCAAATGGCTCAGCTTCTGATCAGCTGTGCCCTGTGGCCCAGTGTCTCCGCTGGCTCCCTGTTGCTCACAGCTATTGCAACACAAAGGGGCATTTGATGCCCTTTCCACTTAGCTGGAGAGAAAGGCTCTTCACACAACTGGGTCTGGGACTATCTAGAGATCAAAGAGACACAAACACCTTCGAGCATAAGAACAGTTAATGCCCAGCTATTCTGGGGTGGGTATGAATCCTCATACCTCTAGGGTTGAGTGCAGGGGCTGTTTATACAGGGACCCTGCCTGACAATGAGATGCCTCTGGAGTGGGGTGCAAGGACCCTTTATACTCCCCTATGGGCACTCTGGTTTATAATTTAACCCATCAGGCACTGTACAGCAGGCAAAGCAAGAGGAGTAAACCACAGTAACTTTTACCCTCAATGCACACAAGAGTCACAGATATTCAAGTAAAACAGGCAAAGCCCATCTGCTCCCCCCTCCAAATCTCCACTCACCCCTCCTTGGGAGTCCTCGGGGCAGTCCTTCTGTTGTCCTTGTTGGGGGATGCTCAGTGGATGCACCAGTCACTGTGTGTCCAGGAGAGATGGAGCTGTTTCCATGCTGTGGCCCAGGCCTCACTGGGAATCCTAGGCCCAATTCAGAGTCCCAAACAGAAATGCAAACTAAGACACAGCAGGACCAGGACAATGACAAGGCTCAGGGAAAGAGCCAGACTAGGAGGAAGAGACGGGAGACCAAGAGGAGACTGGAAGCATTTGATTGCTCTCTATCAGTACATCAGGGAGGGGAAAAAACTAGTAATGCTAAAGGACAATGTTGACCCAAGAACCAATGGGGATAAACTTACCAGGGCTCAACTGAGGCCAGAAATGAGAAGAAGGTTCCAATTAGCAGAGGAGAGAGGGTCTGGAAAACCGCAAACCAGCTGGAGTGATTTCTGAATGGGATTCTCTGTCATAGCCCTCTCCTAAGGCAGAAGCCGGGCCTAGATCCAGCCCTTAAATAAACTTCCTGACCCTGCTTTATCCACTGATCATCTGCAGGTGGTGAAACTCTGTCCACCTGGAGATTAGCCTGGCTCCGCCTCCTTCCAAGGCACCCACAGCTGACGATGACTGCGCTGTCAGCCCTTACAATGAGCTGCCCTGGATGGCTGCTGATAGCTCGAGGGTCTCACAGAACCCAAAGCCGGAAGGGATCCCTGTGATCATCTCAGCTGTCCTGTCTGACCCAGGTCCTGAATTAATCCTGTCTTGAACCAGAGCAGATCTCTTAGGAAAACAGCCCATCTTGATTTAAACCCGACCAGAGCTGGAGAATGCACCGCAGCTCATGGGGGGAGCTGTAAACCAGGACTCCCTGTGTTCTATCCCCACCTCTGGGAGGGGAATTGGGTCTAGGGGGTTAGACCCAGGGGGCTGGGAGCCAGGACTCCCAGGTTGTATCGGGGGGCCTGGGGAGGGGGCTTTCGCACAGCCCAGACTTTTCTCTCCCCTTGATGTCCTGGGATCTGCCACTCGAGTGGACCCATGTCCCAGCAGCTGACTCCACAATGAACCAGACTCCTGCCCCTCTCCCCCCTCCCCTGCCTGGGCACTGACCCACAAGGCCCTCTGCTGCTTGGCTGCCGCTCCCCCACCTGCTCCTGCTCAGGGTACACCTTGCACCTTCAGGGGCTGTGCCTGCAACGTGCGCAGCTTTGGAGAGGCCAAGGCGGCCAATGGCAGCTTGCTGGGGGCTGGTTCCACAGGCAGGTTCTAGGGCCCAGCCTGGCTCTGGAGGGAGGGGGTGGGTCTGAGATGGGCTCTGCCTGGGAGCAGGCACTGACGAGGCCAGCGCAGCGCCTGGCTTTCCACACCCCCTGCTCCGAGCATGTCTCCGCAGATCCTGGGTGCCGCGACATCGCAATGGGGGCTAGGGGGCGGGGGGCCAAGGAGCCAAGACACCTGGTGCTATCCCTGGTGTGGATGGGAATGGGGAGGGGGGTGAACAAGATGACACAGACCGTTCCCTGGGCAGGACCGTTCTCTGGCCACCGCTACGCCCAGTTGGGGGGCCAGAGACTTGGGTTCAGCACCTACAAGGAGCAGATCATTTCTGTGTATCAGTAAATTTCCCCCCAAACTGCCTCAGAGCCAGGGCCCCATGTCCCATTCCCCACCCCCTTAAGCTAGCCATCTCACAGCCTTGGGGCTGGATGGGAGCTAGGGCCTGTGGAGGCCCCTAGAGGGGAAAGGCCCCGTGTCCCATTTCCACCCCCTCCCTGAGCCAACTGGTCTATTTCCCCACCGGGGGCCAGAAGGGAGGTAGCGCCCCGGAGGCATCATGCTCTGGGCTGGCTGTGACCCCTGGGCATTGAGAGAGATCATGGGTGCCCGTTCGGGTATGAGGAGGCCGGAGATGATGAGGACTAGGCCAGGGAGCCCTTGGCTGCCAGATTCCATGCACCCAGCACCAGGGGTTCCCCGGTGTCCTCTCCACTGCCCCCTGGTGCCTCTGCTACTCCCCCACCCCCAGTGCCCACTCCCTTCCCCAACCCCCCTCCACGCCTAACTACCTTTCCTCCCAGTACCCCAAACACAAAGTGCCCCCATGACCCCCTCAGCCTCTTCCTCCTCCACTCCACCAAGCCCCCCAAGCTCCCTAATGCGCCATGTCCCCTTTCCTCTCCACCCTTTGTGACCCTCTCGAAGCCCTCTTCCCTGTGATCGCTCTGAACGCTCCCCTGCCCTGTTCCCCCAGCCCCAGGCCCCACAGGGAAGGAATGGGACTCAGGCATCTGGGGTGACTCCCATAATGGCAGAACCACAGTGCCACCAGCTCCATGGGAAGGAAATGGGACCCAGGCACCTGGGATGCCTCCCCCTAGGGGCTCACCCCCACCCCAGCTGCTGGGGTGGGGGTGGTAGGGAATGGGACCCCTGTGTCCAAGCTTCCATTTCTCTCTCTCTGTGAGCCCCCCCCAGAACATGAAGGAGCTGGGGGACCTGAATAGGGGTGGGGACTACATCCCCCTGATACCTGGGGGTCCCTCTAGCTGTGCTGAGAGCCTGGTTTCCATGGGCTGATTGGGGATGGTGATCGGGGACCATGATCAGAGCCCTGACCCACTGCACCTACGACAGGTGGCAGTGGGCCAGCACGGGGACAGGGAGTGCAATCTCAGGGGAGGGCAGGGCCAGAAGGACTGGGGGAGATCCAGCCCAGGGCCAGGATATGGAGAGAGCTGGCTTCCAGCCCTGGGTGGGGCAGAGCAAAGACAGGGATCAGAGGACCCAGATGTGTGTGGGGGGGACTGGCTCCAAGACAGGAGGCTTCCCAGAGTGAGTGGGGGTTGCAGCAGGGGGGACAGAAGAAGGGGGTACAGAGAGCCCCTGGAAGCGAGGAGTGGGTGGAGGGCAATCGAGGGGTGTAGTGGATCTCAGCCCCTCAATTTATAGGTTAATCCCTCTGGGCAGGTATTGCAAGGAGGTGGGGGAGTTGCTACCCCCAAAGCAGATAGCAAGAGCAGATCGCCAGCCGAGCAGTAACCCCCAAAGCCAGGCTGGTCCCCTGGGTACGCAGATGGGTACGAACAACCTGGAGTTTGGTTAATTTCAAGGAGGCAGGAGAGCCTTGTCAGCTTAATCTAAATTGATCTTGTAATCCTGGTGTCTATTCAGCCCACACCTAATCTTGTCTCTATCTCTACTCTAACGACAAAATGGACACGATCACAGAAGCACCAAAGGAATAGCAGGAAAAGAGAAGGAAAGAAAAAGCCACAGAGAAAGGCTGGAGACACACTGCACCATGCTTATTTAGTCACAGGTCACTTGGACATGCCAGGCAAACGGCTGCCCTGTAAACAGTGTCATGTCTTAACCCTCTTAGTCGTAAAATAGTGGGGCCTTTTTGTGCCCTGGGCCTGACCATCACTGCCTGAGAGCTGGCCGAGAAATGCGTGGACACAAGCACAATTATTTTTAATTAATACTCTGTTTCTAAGACATTTCTTCAGCTAAATGCATGAGACTGGTTCATAAGAAACCACTACAATCATTGATTTATAACCGTGTCTTGCCTGGGGACCATTTCAGGGTGGACCAGAGCAGGGACTGGCTGGAGGAGGGAAAGTTGGGGGGACGGGGACGGGGTGTGACAATACTGTGGCGTCAGTGCTGCAGTTCAAACTCACAGAGATGTAGCACTGCATGGCACATTATCCGGGGCGGAAGAGCCACTGCATGGTACTTCACATGCCCTAGAGTTTAAAATCTGGATTGGATCACCAGAGCAAGCAGGGATGTTGGCGGGGAGGGCAGGGGTCTAGCATTCTGGGGTTCAACCCAGAGCAGTAAGGGGTTGCATAACCCCTGCCCTGCCGCTCTGGGGGCCTTCAACACTACGCTGCTGTGGTTCCCAGCCTGGCCAGCAATGGCCAGCAGACAAGCGTGCAGATCACAACGTGGCTTCCACCGCCCAGTTATTTCCTACAGTGTGACACAAACAGCCTCTCACTCCTGAATGTCCCCAAAACCGTCTGCCAATGTGACAATCTGCTGAGGTTCCCAGAACTGTGGGTTACTAAGTTTCCCCCTCAGCCTCAGTGAGTTTTGCCACTGCTCGGCATGTCAGTTTGTCTGTCTTGTCAGGAAACTCTTCAGGACTCTGCCAGACCAAACCTTGCCTGGTCCCTAGCAAACAGCGAGCCCCTTGCGCCCCAGAGATGTCTCCCTGCAGTGGCCCGCTCTCTGCAGGAACACAGAAATGATTAAGGGTGCTGCTTCTTTAAAGAGATGCTAACAACAGCTTATTGACTTAACCATGGTTAACAAGACCTCCGGTTTTAATCACAGCATGGAGTTGGTTACAGTAAAAATAAAATAAGTGTCTTAATAGGTCAATTTTTTTAAGTGCTTCCAAGTATAAAGAGTGAAGCTAGAAAGGGTGACAGCAAACAAAAGTCAAAATATGCTTCTAAGACTCAAACGTAATGTCAGCAAGTTACAATCTTCACCTAAGCAGATTTCTCAACTGCATTCAGTTCCCAGAGACCTCAGCCCCTGGGGCTGAATGACCCAATGTTCAGTGATTTCAAGAGATATGGCCCCTCAATCCTCCAAGTGATGGATGACTCACGTCTTTTTGCCTCTATGATTGGATATACTCCCTCAGCAGCCCTGACATGGTTGATTTTGACATGGCAAGCCCAATTAAGCAGCAAATAGGAGAGAGAATTAGGCTATGAGGAGGCCACTAACTGGAAACAGGCTCACCTGTGAGGGAACAGGAGGGGCTTACATAAAGCTGAGAGGCTGTCACCACCCTAAGGACTGTAGGGTGAAGCTTAGCAGTCATTGTCTTTGAGGGATGGGGAAAGAAAGATGTTCTTAAGCCCTCATAGGTCCTAAACCAGCAAGGACTCACTAGGAAGGGTAAAGGCAAGGTAGAAAGTAGTGTGGGGGTAAAAGCAGCAAGGTTAGGGATGTTACAGGCTTTGATTGATTGATTGGTAAAGGGCCCTGGGCTGCAAGGCAGAGTAGAGGGTTCCCCTTCCAACCACTGTTGAGTACTACTACTACTTGGAGCAGTGAATTAAAAGACTGGCTCCCTGCAGCAGTGAGAAGGGCAGGGTTGTGGATGTGAGGGTTGCCAGATGCTACTAAGACAGAAGGACTCTGAAGGCCTCTACCATTTAATGATCTGAGGGTTGAGTCTGTAGACAGAAGCTGCACCTCTTGGACAGAAAGTGTGAGAGGCTGCAGCAAGGGATGTTGAGCTGGTAGATCTAATTCCTGGAACAGTCAGGAGGAGGTACCACCCAGGGGTGAGTAGAACACCCTTATGTTCCCTCCCAAAGTTCACTGTCATTGGTTTCCTGAAGTTCTTCCTTTCCTAGGGCTTGCCCATCCCCCAGGTGATTTGATATGTAAATGGGGCTCCCATTATTTTGATTCCCAACTGCTTACTTTACACTAATGTTAACTGGTAACCATTAGCTAGGTGGCTTCCCTCCTGGCTGGGGAAGAAGCTCTTTCTCCCTGTGTTTGGTCACAGACTATAAACCATAATTCCTTATGTAGTGTTAACACAGACACTGCAAAATGATATTAATCACCAGTATATCACAGGCTTTCATACAAGACCTCCCTGGAGACACTGTTATAGTACATAAGGCCATATTTGAATTGTGGGATGACTGCCAAAAAAAGTGTGAATTGTGGACAAGCCATGGAAAATTGCAGGGAAGGTAATACGGGACCTTCATTGTGGTAATGAACTCCATTGTTTTTCTGTAACTTTCTACTCTTGAGCGCCTGAGGCTGACTGCACGGGGCCCCTGCTACCAAAAGTGCAGTGGAAGCCTAATATTGTGGAATCTACAATACTGCATGTTAAGTAGGACCAGTAATATTGTATACAATTAGCTGATTCAATTGCTGATCATTTGCGGGTCAGCATCCTCTAACTATAAAGACAGGGTCTTCCCCGTCTCCAAGTTGATGTCTTTGTTTGCTTTTTTATGTAACTGTGCCTTCTTTGTGTCTGCCTGATGACTGAGCTGGTCAGACAAGCAAATACACTCTTCTTTGCCTAAGGAAGGCTAAATTTATGCATTGCTGAACAAATACATTTTAAGAGCTGAATTCTAGCCCATGTTTGTACACATGCCATATATTCATAATGCAAAAATATTGAGTGAATTATTAGTTTTCTAATCTCTTACATGTCACCTTTTGGGTATATATCTGGCTAACAATGTATTAGGTGTAGTGAGTGTGTCAGCCTGATGAGAATTGCTGATCCAGTAGTAAACCACCAGTGGGCCTCTCAAAGGAAGGGTCTATTGTAATTAATCAGCCTTGGTGTCTGGTTCATCCGGGGCTTCCTCAAATGTCTCCTCCGGGTACAAATGAAGAATCATGTGCTACTTGTCTTATGCAGCATACTTCGTGGTCCCTAATGCCTCCTCACCTTGGCCCTCCTCTGCATCCCATTGGTGCCACAGTCCAACGGGATTGAGGAGGCGACCCAGACCCACTTCTGGGTCTGGCCTAGAAGCCCTTGAGGGTACTCGGTCATGCCCCTTAGAGACGGGGCAGGTACAACAAGCCCACGTGGAGCAATTGTTGGACTGTTTTACCTTCCTGTATGGGATCCTCAGTGCTTGATTCATCCCCATACCTGGGCTGCAATCGGCTCTGTCCAGCTGCTCCCACTCAGGGACACTTCCTGGTACAGATGAATGTTTCTGCCATTGCAGGAGGCGTCATGGAGGACGATATACCCCAACCACGCACTGATGGGCACCTGGCTGTACTTGGCGAGCCAGGCGGCTGCTCTCAAACAGGCTCTGTTGTCACCTGTGAAGAGTGCAGCAGAAAGCTGTTCTGAGCGGGTCAGTACAACACACTACTACTAGTGAAAATGGGGGCATGGGGAGCTTTATATATTGGGTAAGGGTCAGGCAAAAAAGGGCACTGTGGGAATGGGGGTGGAGAACTATTGGAACTCATACCTGGTACACGGTCCTTACCCTGTCCACACTCCAAACTGGCCCTGGTACGGAGCTGTGCCACAGCCTAAGGAGGGTGTGTCCTCTCAGGCACACTTGGTTTTTCACCCTCTACTTGCCTTCAGCCATATGCTTCTAGGGTTTAGGTGAGGACAATAGGGATGCATGTACAGTCCCTAGTGTAGATGTAACCTTAGAAACCTAGCTCCCTCCCTCCATAACCTGGGGTCTGGTTATTAACTGTCCTTGAACAACAAGAGAAACTACTGGGTTGATGTACTGGTCAGGCTGTCTGGAGTGGTTCAAGACCAGGTGCCAGCCTCAGAGCAGACTGTCAAAAAACAGGGTAGACACCCCGAACTGGTGGTATGTTCTACAATTAGATTTCACCACCCTAGTAACAAAGTCCTGAGGCATTATACCAGTCAGTCCCCATGGGCACTCCAGTCTGTCTGGCCACCCAGGCAAGCTGGACTTACTGATAGCTGGCTGCCATACATCAAAAACAAAGATTGTGGGTTGCTTCCAGTCCCAAAGGGACCGCTTAGCCTAGGTCAGATCTCACACCAAAGATGACACTTGTAGCCAATCCTATAGTCAACTAAGAACTTATTGGCTAGGAGAATGAAATGAGTTATTTAAAGGTTAAAGCAGGCAAACAAATGCACAACTGAGTATGGTTTTTAAGATGACAATTGTACTCATATGTCAGCACTGAATGTCTTTTATGGATAATCCAGGTTGATCCTGGGAATCTCTGCTTTTGCTTCCTAGTTCCAGTCCTGAAAGTCCAAACAGCAAAGAGGAGAAATTTTCATGGCAGCTATCTTTCTTCCAGAATTCCAGCTGATGGGACAAGCCCTTTTGCACATAGCCTGTGCAGGGACAATTAACCAGTCTTTTTGTATTATGTTCCACAGGGGCTCATTTAGTTTTGATAGGTCCCTTTTGCCCATCAGGAACGACCTTTCATAAGGATTTAGTATTTAACAGTTTTTTCTTGTTTAAGTTACATAGTTTAGAACCAACATTGTAAAGCGATATAGCAAACACTTAAG
This sequence comes from Mesoclemmys tuberculata, assembly GCA_007922155.1. Classification (NCBI taxonomy): domain Eukaryota; kingdom Metazoa; phylum Chordata; order Testudines; family Chelidae; genus Mesoclemmys; species Mesoclemmys tuberculata. The sequence continues at coordinate 10,648,606 of ML675617.1, read as the reverse complement.
TATCATTTAAATGGATTATTAATTAAACTAATTTTTACATCCCTAGTTACAATGTAAACTTTGCATGTAGTAATAGGATATGCAAGTGGGATAGTTGTGGATGTAAACTGAAAGTCAACTTGCCATTTCTACCTGATTTGTGCATGCAGTTGTAATTAGATGTGCAATTGTGAGCCTATTTTTAAAACGCAGGCACTTAATCCACTTCTCAGGTAGCCATGCAAATGTACAGGTATTACGTTAGCCTCTGGAAAAATCTCCTGTGGTTGCCTGTGCTGATAAATACCCTGAATGTGCCTAGAAAAGAAATTCTCAATTAGATTAGCATGAAACATAATTCGATAATCAACTAACTGTAAAGCACTTTGCTGCCGAGTTACAGGAATGGAACGGTGTTACTGGGTGTACTCACAGTTGGGACTCTTGATTTCTAGAAAACAAAAAGCTAGAGGCATCCTAGAAGTGAATTTAGTTCTCAGGAGCACAGCTGAGTAGAAGGCTGCCAAAACTGATGGACAATGTGGGCAGAGGAGGAAAGGCTGCAGCCTCCACAAAGACAGAGCTAACAAAGCACTAGGAACACTGAGACCTGTGGGAATGAGAAAACAAGCCAATAAATTGGTTCCAATAGTAGTGTGAAACTGATTGTTTTACAGAAAAGTCTGGGTACGTTCCAGGGTTGGTGTGTCCTTTCACTTCCCTGTGGCTATTATCTGTAGAACTGTTGGCCAGATGGCCATGCTCTAAAAGGCTCTTTCCCAAATATAGATTACTCAGTTACTCCTGGCCATGAAGTCTCTGGGAGTGGGGAGTGACTTGTGTGAAACCAGGTATGGGAAAGCAGGATTCAATTTTCAAAACGAAAGCCCAGAAAGTTGTCTGTAACCTGCACAAGAAGTACAAGGCTTGCCTGTGCACCACTGACCTTAATGGGAGCTTTACCCTTGACTTCAATGGGAGCAGGCCCATACTGTGTGGATAGGCAATAAAGTCAAAATATAGTGTTCTAATATACAGCTGAAAGTAAGGAGTAGTGCTATATCAGCGTGCAGAAGACGACACTCTTCTTATTGAGCCTTTTCTGGTTCTCTGACTGATTCTAAAATATTACTCAATGGTTGCCTTCTCAGCTGCCCCAGTTCCATTTGCAGGCGCTGTCAGGCTTTACCTTAGCATCTGGTATCAAAACAGACTATGATCTCCTGATAGGCAACTAGACCACAAAAGAGAAGATTCCACTGCTCTACCCATATCGATGTAGCTGGGATCAGTTACCAAGTCAGGCTGTTGACAGCAGTCACCTGGCTGAGATGATGGCTTTTATGTTTGTCTGCAGACACGATTTAGACAGCTGGAGGTATGAAGTGGTAGCAGCAGAGTGAGGGGATCAGCCTAGTTTAAGGTCAAATGACAAATATAGCCTACCTCTCTCACCCTTTCACAGGCTGCAAAGCTACAGGTTACACTTAAAAACATTCTTTACTCACAAAGATGCTTCTTTATTAACCTAAACATCTTTTCAGCTTTCTTTAGGCCCATTTTTGCACAGCTCTAGACGTCAGAATCATCCAAAGCCTGTCACATCTCTTCATAATAAAAAAAGATATCCCTGGAGCGCAGATACTGGATATGAAGCAGAGAGATGTTAACCTTCCACTGTTATCATCCTTAAAAGAGAAGGACACCACCACTGACACAGAAACAAAAGCACTTTGTAGATAAAGACCAACTACCAGAAGGATTATTGGAAAAACAAATCAATCTTGTCAAACATATTCCTAATCCAACTCTGTCAGCAATGCAACGAAGCCATGGTACAGTGATACCTTGCTTTCTGCAGTCAGTTCTAGACATCCCATCTAAAAAAAAATATTAAATTTGGAAAAGGTGCAGAAAAGGGCACCACTAATAACTAAGGGTCTGGAACAGCTTCGCTACAAGGAGAGATTAAAAAGACTGGTATGGTTCAGTTTAGAAAAGCCACAACTAAGGAGGAAGAAGAGAGGTTTGTAAAATGGAGAGGTGTGGAGAAAGTGAATAGGGAAGTGTTATTTACCCTGTCACATCACACAACTAGGGATCCCCCTTTGACATGAATAGGCAGCAGGTAGAAAACAGATGAAAGGAAGTACTTCTTGACATCATGCAGTCAATCTGTAGCACTCATTGCCAGATGTGGTGAAGGCCAAATGTATAAGTGGGTTTAGGGAAAAAAGAATTAGATCAGTTCATGGAGATTAGGTTTGAAAATGGGCTAGGCTATTAGCCAAGATGCTCAGGGACACAACCCCATGCTCCCTCTCTCCATAAGCTGGGCCTGGAGGACAGGGATCACTCAATTACCCTGTGCTGCTAGTTCCCTCTGAAGAATTGCTCAGAAGCATAAAGAAACATATCCTTCTTCACCCCTTTCTTTTGGGTTCTTGTCATTGGCTCTCTTGGGTATCCTTTGTGTATTTGTCTTCACCTGAACTTAGATCCTAAAAGGGTTTTCATTAGTTTCCGGAATTGATTTGCATTGTTGTTGTACTAAGTAACACCAGCTGCGTTTCATGAAAACTTAGCATAGAATCCTTGATCTACCAGCCTGTGGGGGAAACCCCCAAAGCGTGCACAATGCACAGTGGAACACACACTTTGAATAAGTAATGGTGAGATGCCTTGACTCATCCTGAAGCCTGGGGAGGATTTAAGGCAGGGGGACAGGTGTCTGTGCTGACAGAGGCTCAGTGAGCAAAGGAGGCCAACACCTCTGCCAGCAGGTGGCCATCCAGATATACTAAGGCGTGTTTTGCCATGCTCTCCAGGGCAGAGACAGGACCAGATGCCAGAGGCACTAGAACACACAGATTTGCCTGTTGTCTGCCTGTCACATCCTGTCTGATGCCCAGCCTGTAAGCTCCCAGCGGCGGTGGCTGTCTCTGTAATATGTCAGTACAGCCACCAGCACAATGAGGCCTGAAGCAAGTTTCTAGTCACTACCATAATAGAAAAAACAGTACCACCTACACCAGCAGGTCTGTGAATACAGACTAAAGTTTTAAAAGTGACCAGTGATTTCAGCACCCAACATGAGCACCCGCCCTCTGAAAACCAGGCCTCCTTAAAGTGACTCAGGTGAGGCACCTAAAAATGGAGGAGTTAGTTGCACTTTTGAAAATCTTAGCAACTGGCATTAAGTCCAATTATCTGAATGTCTAGATATAAAACAGTTGAATATTTCAATGTGTAAATTTCCAGATAGATGTATGTTTGCCTCTGCATCTATCTGGTACGTTGCTTGCTTATTGATTAAAGAAAATGGCAGAATGTTATTTTTAGCTGCATTTCATTGATTATTTCTCTTTAAAAGGCATCCATTGACAAGCTGGAAGTTCTAAAATAGACCTTTTATAATTAAACAAAGCATAAAAATCACTTTGTAAACAGGTTAATCAATGCATATCACGCTATTCATATTCTTATTTGGTTATGAATGCACTGGCTCCCGTGAAAAGATGGATATTTGTGTGGAGTGCAATCCACAACCTACTGAAATCAATGAGCCTCTTGAACAACTTTTCCCCAAACATTTGGATGGGGGAAAAAAAAAAATCTATTTGCAAGAATGTTCCCAAAAGGGGCACAAATGTGGTTGAACAGAACAGTCACTGCGAGTTTGAACTAATGTTCATGCACACTGTTTGTGCTATGCACTAGCACAAGCATTCAGATACATATTTTAAAAAGTCATATAAAGGAAAATGTTTTATGGTAGTGTCTATGTGCATAATATATTTTACAAAATATGTGGCTGTGAGTATGAGACAGACTTTCAAGCTGAGGCACGTGCAGTTACACTTTAGATAGCCAAATGTATTGGCAAAATTGCTCTTTCTTTATGCACACTGAGGTTTTCATGTTGTCTGGCAGCAGCAAAATTACTATTTACTTTTTGTATTCCATTATATAAAGCAGTAAAATAGCCAGACGGACAAGTCAATATTTCACAAGCAACTGCACAAGTTAACTAAGGCTGAATTTTTCATCTACTTTTGCTTATTTCCATGCCTCCACTAAAGCTCTCTTCCCAGAGATGTCCAAGTAAACGGCAGCATAGGATCAAAGGATATCTAACAGATGTGTTCCTATCATCACACAGCTTCCAGAGCCCATGTGGCAGGTTGCCAACACAGCTGCCTGGTTAAAAAAAATTAAGATGTCATACAGAGAGAGGCTGCAGGTTATGAAACAAAAATTTTTTCTCAGTGTAAATTTTGTCTTGTGGAAATAAATCAAAATCTATTATTTGGAGTCTGAAAATCTTTTATAGATAAAAACAGTCTATCAAAAATACATTCTATACCATTATCCAGCTCTTATTTATACAGCAAAAAGTGTACTCTTCTCTGTATAAAACATAGCCAAGACTTTGCCCGTTTCAGGAAGCGCTTACGTGAACTTGCCTAAGTGTTGGCCTGAAGATAAAGAGGCTCTTTGTTAGGAGTCTTGTGAAGAATACCTGAACTGCAAGTTCAGCTACCAGCTGGAGACTACATTAATTAGTTAAATCTGCTCTAACACTCGGCCGCTAATGAGTGAAGAGAACATGTGCCAATATCACATACCACACTATATACATGTATAATGACTTTGAAGGAACAGTCCACATCAGGGCCAGTCAGCTCAAACAGAACCTCCTGAATAAGGTTAGGAAGTCCTGAGGAATGATGCAAGTGGTTCATAACTTTTTAGTCTTGGCAAATTGATCTTTGATCAGGTCAATCCCAATGAGCTGGAAAGTACCAGCTGATGTTCAACTAACAACAGAGAGGCCAACGCCTCCCAAACCAAAGAATGCACTAGCAGAACCAGGTTTAAGCTGCATAACCACAAAATGTGGACTTTGTTAGAATCCATCCATAAACTGTAATCCTGCAACAGCAAGAAAAAGTTTTCTACCACATACAGTTCAGTAACATGCTAAGAAAGCAGTTGTCATTTGTCCTCAAAAACACGGTGCAAGGGCAGGTGCATACACACATACCCAAGGACATATCTTGGCAGTATTGAGGGCAGCCCCATAACCAATGGAAAAATCCACAGCCCAACAAACAGAGTATCCAGAGGAACAGCAGCAACAATTCTTGGTAAGGCAGAATCAGACATAACTGTACATTCTGAGAAGATCCACACGAAATGGTGAATCTGCTGGTCGTCTGCTGTGAGAGGCTGCCAAGAGAAATCCAGACTTGTCAGTAATATAAGGCATCACTAATAGTGTCAGGATCTCTGAGGGTGCAATTCACTGAGGGTAAGAGAGAAGTTGAAACAAACTCAGTGTCGTCGGGCAACAGTTGGGGTCAGGATTCAAGACCAGAACAGATCTTGTCATAAACATCTCTCGTACCAAACAGACGCAATATTAACCCCCTAGCAGTTGTGTATTGCAGCTTTCCAATCAAGTTTTCAACAGACAGCATCATTCACAGAACAATCTGCTTTAACTATCTGCTGGCGATTAGAAGGAGAGGTTACTTACCTTACAGTAGCTTGAGCTCTTTGAGATGTTTTGTCTCTATAGGTGCTCCACCATCGGATGTGCGCACACCCATGTGCTCGCAACAAGAGACTGCAAAGTAGCATTCGCAAGCTTGCATCTGGGCAGAAGAGTGCCTTGTGCTCTGAACAAGGGCATATAGGGAGGTGAGAGCCCACCATCATTCTGTTCTCTTGCAACTAAGAAGCCTAACTCCACAGCAAAGGGGAAGAAAGGTGGGGAATGAAGCATCCATTGGGACAAAACATTGCAAAGAACTCAAGTTACTGTGAGGTAAGTAAAACATGGTTACTTACCAGTAACTGTTGTTCTTCGAGATGTGTTGCTCATATCCATTTCACTTAGGTGTGTGCGCGCCCTCGTGCACAGTCTCTGGACAACTTTTTCCCCTAGCAGCCCCTGAAGGGGCTGGTCTCGGTGCCCGCTGAAGTGCCACCCTCATGCAGCGGTATATAGGGCGCCGCCGGCCCATCCCCTCCTCAGTCCCTTCTTTCTGCCAACTCTGACAGTGGGGACGGAGGGTGGGTGTGGAATGGATATGAGCAACACATCTTGAAGACCAACAGTTACTGGTAAGTAACCATGTTTTCTCCTTCGAGTGATTGCTCAGATGCATTCCACTTAAGTGATTAATAAGCCGTACCTGGAGGCAGGTAGGAGTCAACAGTGAGCTGCTCTCAGCACGGCTTTGCCGACTCGCGCGTCCTCCCTTGATTGTTGGACGATGGCGTAGTGCGCGGCAAAGGTGTGCACCAACGACCAAGTGGCAGCCCTGCAGATGTCATCCAGGGGGACCCTTTCCAGGAAGGCCACCGACGCGGCCTGGGCCCTCGTTGAGTGCACCGTCACCATCCCTGGGAGTTGGACGCCTGCGCGCTCATAGCAGAACCTAATGCAGGCGGTGATCCATCTGGCGATGCACTTGGTGGAAACCGGGGATCCCTTCATCCTGTCCGCCACCGCGATGAAGACCTGCGTGGTCTTCCAGAACGGCTTCGTCCTCTCCAGGTAGAAAGCCAGCACCCTCCTCACGTCCAGGGTATGTAGTCTCCTCTCATCCTCCGACCCATGTGGTTTAGGGAAAAACACGGGGAGGAAAATGTCTTGGTTATAATGGAATTGGGAGACTACTTTAGGCACGAAGGCTGGATATGGCCTCAGCTGCACCTTATCCCAGAAGAACACGGTATAGGGGGGTTCCAAGGTCAAAGCTCTTAGTTCAGAGACCCTCCTAGTGGTCCGCCTCGTCATTCCTGACCCCCGGGAGGTGAAAGGTGGTTAAACAAAAGCTGTGTCTCACGGCGAAGTCCCAAAGTCAAAGTGCGTCCTGACAACGCCGAGGAGCGCGCCCCCCCTTGCTTGTTTATGTAATACATTGCTGTGGTGTTGTCCGTCAGCACCTGTACCATTTTGCCCAATAAATAGTGAAGGAACACTTTGCACGCTAGCCTGACTGCCCTCAGTTCTTTTACATTGATGGAGGGCAGTCTCCTCCTGCGACCAGCGGCCCTGAGTGCTCAGGCCACCGCTGATGTGGGCTCCCCAACCGAGGTCCGACACATCGGAGATCAGGGTGACCAAGGGGGTCAAATCCCTGAACGGAACCCCTTCCATAACTGTCCCGGGGTTCATCCACCATTGCAGTGACCCGAGTACCACGGGGGGCACTGTCACCACTGTCCAGAGAGTGCCTGCTGGGCACATATACCGTGGCCAACCAACCTTGGAGGGGCCTGAGCCTGAGGCAGGCCAACCTCACCACATAGGTGCACAAGGCCATGTGGCCCAACAGCTGAAGGTACTGCCTGGCTGTCGTCGTGGGGCACCTCTGAAGTTGCGATATGATCACTGCCATGGCCTCGAACCTCGAGCGTGGGAGGGAGGCTCTGGCTCGAACCGAGTCTAGGGATGCCCCTATAAACTCTATGCACTGCACCAGAGACAGTGTCAACTTCTGCTCGTTGATGAGCAGCCCCAGAGCACTGCAGGTGGCCTGGACGAGGGAGACCGCCTCATGCACCTGAGAGCTGGTCTTGCCCCTTATCAACCAATCGTCCAGGTAGGGGAATATCTGGACTCCTCTGCGCCTCAGGTCGCCACCACTGCCATATACTTGGTGAACACGGGAGGAGGAAGACAGGCCAAAGGGCAAGGCCGTAAATTGGTAGTGGCCACCAGCTACCATGAATCTTAGGTACCTCCTGTGGGCGGGAAGGATGGAAACGTGGAAGTACGCATCCTTCAAGTCGAGGGTGGCAAACCAATCTCCTAGATTCAATACAGGAATAATGGCCGCTAGGGACACCATGCGAAACTTTAGTTTCTTTATGAACCTGTTTAACCTGCGCAGATCCAGTATAGGTCTGAGGCCTCCCTTGGCTTTGGGAACGAGGAAGTACCTCAAGTAGAACCCCTTCTCCACCTCGAGCGGCGGAACCGCTTCTATGGCCCCTTTGCGCAGGAGGGAGCGGACCTCCTGAAGGAGCAGTTGCTCGTGAGATGGGTCCCTGAAGAGGCAAGGGGAAGACAGTGAATTGAGTGGGAGAGCCACAAGCTGGAGGGTGTAACCCCAACGCTCAGTGTCCAAGACCCAGCGGTCTGAAGTGATGCCCCGCCACAGGCTGAGGGAGGGCCTCAGCCTGTTCCTGAAGGCCAGGGGTGAATCCAGGGGGAGAGTACTGATGCCACCCTCGGGCACACCATCAAAATTGTTACTTTCCCTTGGAGCCCTGGGAGGGTCCTTTATGGGAAGCCGCGGACAACCCGAAGCGGTCGCGTCATCCGGAACCGCTGCTCCTATCCCTACCCCTTGTGGGGGGGGAAAGGCCTAGGCGGTGGCCTAGGTTGCTGCTGCTGCTGCTGTGGCGGGCGCTGTGGCTGCTGGCAAGTCTGTAGCCTCGCCGCCTGAGGGGTATATAGTCCAAGCGAGCGGAGGGTGGCCCTCGAGTTTTTGAGGGCGTGCAGCTTGTCGTCTGTCCTCTCTGAGAACAGACTGGCTCCATCAAACGGCAGGTCCTGAAAGGAGTGCTGCACCTCCTGGGACAGTTCCGTGGACTGGAGCCACACCGCGCGACACATGGCAATGGCGGATGCCATAGCACTGCTGGCCGTGTCCGCAGCATCCAAAGCAGTCTGCAAGGCTGCACTGGCTACAGTCACTCCTTCCTCCAGGACCATGGCAAAGTCTGCAGCCTGGTCCTGGGGCAGGAACTCTGCGAACCTTTGCATAGAGTCCCAAAGGTTCAAATTGTATCTGCCCAAGAGGGCCTGGTGGTTCGCCACCCTGAATTGGAGCGCCCCTGTGGAGTAGACCTTCCTACCGAAGAAGTCTAGTCTCCTACCCTCCTTGTTCTTAGGAGTGGTGCGCTGGGCCCCGTCTCTCCTTCTGGTTGGCGGCATCCACAACCAGAGTCCCCGGGGCTGGGTGGGTGTACAAGTACTCGTGCCCTTCGGCTGGCACGTAGTACTACTTCTCAGTACTCTTGGAAGTTGGGGCGACCAAGGAAGGGGTCTGCCATATGGCTTTGGCCAGGCGCAGCACCCTCTCATGGATGGGGAGGGCTACCCTGGAAGGTCCTTGAGTCCTCACACGCCCGAAGAGGGGGTCCACCTCTTCCTCCAGTACCTTGACTTCCAGGCCAAGGTTGGAGGCCACCCATTTCAGCAGCTCCTGATGAGCTCTGAAATCAATAAGCGGGGCTCCCTGGTCCCTGAAGGCTCCCTCGTCCAGCGACAAAGAAGAGGACAGGTGGCGAAGTCCTGTAGAGGGGCCCTCCCCGGGGTCTGACTTCCCTTCCGAGGAGTGGTCTTTCTCCTGCACTGAAGGTGCCTGCTGCGGAGCTAGCTGGATCACGGAGGCAGGGGCCAACATAGTTCCCTGCCTCAGCTGGGCTCCCCACGGCCCCCAGTATGGCCATTGCCATGGGGGCTTGGGCCAGCTCGGTGCCGGTGCCTGTACTTCTTCCTGGCGTCAGGGCCTCCAGGTGCTCAAGCCGGGGGAACGGTGCTGGTGGTGTCGCTGGGAAGAGCCGCTTCGGGATCCACTGTCGGACGATCCCGAGGAGCGGCGGTGCCATCTGCGGTGCCGACGCTTGGGCGACACCAACGAAGAAGAGGACCGGTGCCGCAGGATGGAAGATTTCCGTCGCCTCTTCCCCGGTGCCAGTGAACAGTGCCGAGCGTGGTGCCTCGGTGCTGAGCCGGAACTGGAGCACCGGGAGCGAGCAGCAGGTGAGGAGGACTCGGAGCGGTGCCGTCTCCACGAACAAGACCGGTGCCGAGACAACTTGTCCAACGACAAGGAGAGAGAGGAGCTATCCAGCTCGACTCTTCGGCGTTGGGTGGTGGGCGGCTGTTGCTCTGGTGCCGGGCGCGCCCACCCTTCGGGGACACCCATCACGGGTTTGCCCCGGAACACAGGCCCTGACACTCTCTCAGCCGAGAGAGGGCCAGAGGTGTGGGCAAGGCCAGCAAGGCTCGAGCTGCTTCAAACGCCTCCGGCATAGAAGGGTCCTGGACAGGGGGTCCCCCACTCCCAGGAGTCTGGGGGAGGTTCCCTGTATGTCAGTGCCAGCGTTGGTGCCGGTGGCTCATCCCTGAGTTGCAGCACCTCTGGGCTCGACCCCGGCCACTCCTGCAGTGCGGGGGAGGGAGAGCGCTCTACGTGCTGGTGGCGTTTTTTCTTTCTTGGCACCAGAGACGCCCAGTGCCGAGGTGCCGGTGGAGCGCTCTGCACTGATGAGACACTTGGTGCTGATGGGGTCCGAGTCGGCTCAGACGCCGGACGCAAGGCGGACTCCATCAAGATGGCCTTAAGCTGAATTTCTCTCTTTCTGAGTCTTCGGCTTAAAGGCTTTGCAAATACGGCACCAATCCTTATGGTGCTGTTCCCCCAGGCACTTTAGGCAGCACTCATGGGGATCACTGACCGGGAAGGCCTTCCCACAGCCAGTGCAGGATTTGAACCCTGGTGAGCCCGGCATGGCTGGGTTGCTAGAGCCCTAAGGCTCTTCCTATCTAACTAATTTCCTAACTAAACTAAAAACTAATTGAGCTCAGGGAGAACTGCTAACTAACACACACAGTAAAGGGGAAGAATACTTGCGATGCAGCAAGAGTTGTTCCAGACGACCGTCATGGGCGGAAAGAAGGAACTGAGGAGGGGAGGGACCAGCGGCACCCTATATATGGCCGCATGAGGGCAGCACTCCAGGGGGCGCCAAGACCGGCCCCTACAGGGGCTGCTAGGGGAAAAAGTTGTCCGGCGACTGTGCACGAGGGCACGCACACACCTAAGTGGAATGCATCTGAGCAATCACTCGAAGGAGGTTGTTATAAATGTTATAAATGTTATAAATGTGTATGGGTAGGGTTTTGTGGCCTGCCTTGTGCGGGAGGTCAGACTAGATGATCATATTGGTCCCTTCTGACCTATGAGTCTATGAGTCTATATGTTCCTACGGGTGCTCCTCTGGAGGAGTCCCCCCAAGCAGTAACTCAATGAAGAGGTAAGCCCAGGACAGTTCAAAAAACTGCATCACCAAAGGCTGTTTACCTGCTTCAAAGAGTGTAAGCTTCATTCCACAGGCTGCACACTGGCATGTTCATTGCAGGTCAGGATATAACCCAACGTACACTTAGACAGCCTTTGTGTGGGAACTGGTTGCCCCTTCATCCCTTTTTGCAAATGACCCAAATAGCTTAGGGGAGGTCTGGAAGGTTGAGTCCTGTCCAGATAGAAGGCAAGGGCCTTTCTAACATCCAGCATGTGGAAGCTTGATTCCTCTCTGGAGGCATAAGGTTTTGAGTAGAGAACTGGCAGGCAGATCTCCTGGTTAATGGGATGTTCTGAGAAGATCTTTGAAAGAAAGCAAGGACTGGGACGTAGTGTAACTTTATCCTTATAGAAAGTGATATAAGCAGATGAGCTGTGAGAGTCCCAGCTGTGAGGTCCCACCGGGGGGTGAGGGGGGGTGCTGAGGAGGAAACAAGTTGTATTGGCCCTAAAGGAATCTGGCTGTGAGAGGGTTGGCAAAAGCAGAAAAGCCCTGGATGGGAGAATGGATGATTTCCCAATGTACTCTGCTGGAACTCACTGCCAGACCCTGTGTCTTTAATTCCAGTAGGTGGGCCAGTATCTTGGGAAGCAGAACTTCCCAGGCTTGGGAAGAGAGCACCAGGAGTGAAAATGATTACACTTTTGGAGGTAAGTCTTGTGGGCTAGCGGGCTTTCTACAGATAAAAGGACAGGCTGAACTGCATCCAAGCAGGTTAGCTTCACGGCTGAGAGCCATTCAGGAGCCATGCTCTGAGCTTGAGGGAGGAGGGGTTGGGATTCATGAGAGTCCCTGAGTTGTGTTCAGGGGCCCTCTGGGATAGGAAGCCAGAGGGGGGTTACCTCCGAGATGTGGATGAGGTGTGAATTCCCCACCTGTCTTGGCCATGCTGGCCCTGCGTGACTAGCTCTTGCTCTCTTGGCGCAGCTTCAAAGGGGTCTTGAGTATTCATGGTAGAGGTGAGTAAGTGTAAATCATGGTACAGGGCCATGGTGTTATCAGAGCACCCCCCCCAGAATTGTGGCTGTAACGCCTCCTGGAGCAGAACGGGGGGCATTTCGCATTTGGGGTGGCAAAGAGGTCTACCCGTGGTCTGGTCCATACCGCAGAAGACAGTCTTTGTGCTCCCCTTGCTACAAGTGTATCTGCTCAGGGAATCTGAGACTGTATTCTGGGGGCCTGGAAGACAGACTACTGATACTGCCATTCAATGGGAAATACGTCAGTTCTGTGGTCTTGGCAATTCTGTGCACAAGGACCTTGCTCCATCCTGGCAAATGATGGACTACCTCTCAGCCTTATTGTCCTGCTTTACTCTGACTGAATGATCCTTGGAGAAAGTGCCGGCAGGCACATTGCACAGCTCTTAGCCCCAGAACGTTGATACACATCATCACTTCCTGTGGAGACCTTGGGCTGTGTTTCCCTATAGGTTCACCCCCCATGGTAGCAGACAAGCATCTGTTGCAAATATCTTCGATGGTATGGGCTGCAACAATGGGATTCCCACACAGACCCTCAGTGGGTCCTTCCACCATGTGGAAGTCCTACACTTTCTGTATTGTGACCCATTTGGACAGACTGTCTGTTTGGGGTATACTTTGTTCTTAGCTACGTTTGGAGTTGTCTGAGGAGAGGAGTCGCAAAGCTGGAGGTGGACATGTGATCTAAAAGCGATAGGCAGGTCTTCGTGGTTGTTTGTGGCTGACCTGTAGTGTTGAGATTAGGCTGGATAAAGCAGAAAATCTCTCCTTGGGTAGAGAGGCTTTTGCTGTGCCCAGCAGATGGCTCCATTTCAAGCCACAGGTGGCTGAGAGAGAACTGAGCCATGAGAGGCTCACGCCTGGACCTGGGACCACTACTTAGTAGTGTCCATCGTATGGTAGAGCACCCATAGTGATATATTCTTGAAGAAGAGTTGGTTTCTTTAAGAAAGAGGCAAGAAATAGTCCATTTTGTACCTCACAGGGCTGATGAGACAGCTGTACTTGGATTGCCAGACAGATTAAAGTTCTTGAATACCTAGGTTGCCTAGCAGAGTTTTTCTTCAGATTCTATTGAGATGATTGTCTGGCTTATGAATGTCAGATTTAAAGAGCATCCGGGACTGCTACTGGATTCCATGAAGAAAATGAATGGACGAGCATGATAAACATTGCTTCATTCAGTAGGACGGGATCTTGGCAGCTGTCTGCAATTACCAGGATGCCGTGTCGATGGATTCAGTTCCTCAGTGACATGGATGCAGTTCCCACTGAGGTCAGAATCTTAGAGCAAAACTGGCACACTCATTTTTATCATATCTGAGTCTCTTTAATCAAAATGCAAGCCTTATCCACTGAAGAGGTAGTAGCTGTGATTTTATACTCCGCTGAACTCCTGACTCATTTCTCTCTCCCCCCATATGGCTGATGTAAATGTAGAGCAACAACTATAATTTTACATTCAGATGGCTAAGCCAGATAATTGCGTCTGGAGCAGCAGAGCGTATTGCTGTTATGCCTCCTTTGTATTTGTATTTCCATGTGAACAGTACGTATAGTGGAACAAATCCCATTCCCTCTATTATTTGATGTCTAAATCGAGTGGCCTTTTGTCTTAAGTGTTATGGCACTTGTGGAGCTCTCTGTATAGATGAGTTATTAGTTCAATCAGCTTACCTGTTATCAGGGTTCTCTTTCCACTCGAGCTCTCAGAGCCATTTTCTGAATAGAAATGGTCAGAAGGGCTTTCCTGTTGCTGGGGTTAGTTCAGTTCTGAACTCTGCTGGTCCCCAGCAGAGCTGCTATCTCCTTGAAATGCACCTGCAAGTCTCACAGGATTTTAAGCATAACTCAAAAGGGTTGCCGGACGTCTTATCAAGGTTTCTATATGTGGCAGGTCACCAGGAGCAAATCTGCCATTTGTTAGCACACCCAGTGTGCTAAATCTGTTATGTCTCTGCTTTAAAGCCAATAGAAGGCATCTGGCTTTGTATTTCCCGAAGTACTTTGTGACCAAGAGCTGCATAATAGCTATTCAGCAGGAGAATGAGAACGGAATGAACATCAGACGACCTGTCCTAGGCCCCTGTATTCAGGGACCTGAATGTCAACCATTGTTCTTACCAGTTATGCTGTAGCACGACACGTTTGAACTTGTTTCAGCCTATTTAACAAAATACATTTCATTCCTCTTTGGCTCGGAAATGGAAACATTTTCAAGATTCATACCTCTGGATCTCAATATCCCAAACCGAACCATTAAAGGGAAGTTACATAAAAACACAAGGATGATCTTTTCCATGTCCTTTAACCCTTACAATTCAGAGCAGGCATCAGACACACACCACCTGTGACCTAAGGGGTGGATTAAAGTGGGGTAGGGTACATTAGGGAAAAGGGTGTATTGTAAAAGGCGCTAGGTAAAGCGTTGTAATATCCTAGCCTAGACAGGGGAATATGTTAGCTATCTCCTTATGCAACATCCTTTTTCCTAGTATAGACATACCTTAAGTGTATGTCTACACTTGGAGCTGGGGGTGTGATTCCTAGCTCAAAGAGGCCTAACATGGGCTAGCTCTGATCGAGCTACTGTGCTAAAAATAGAATACAGCAGCACGGGAGGGGGACTGGCTAGCCGCCCAGAGTGCATACCCAGCTGAGACCACAGGCCCAACTAGGGGTGACTAGTCCATCCCACTGGTTGTGCTCTGTGGGTCTGTCTCCTGAAGCCAGGCATCATAATCCCTGCTCCAAGCGTAGGCATACCCCGAGAGGGAGCCCAGTCTCTGAGGCAAGTGGCAAAGCCAACTACTGCCTCTCGACAGGTGCTAGGTTGCCTCTGCTGGGAGGAAGGCAGCATATGGAAGGGACATGTGTCCAGCCAGAGACAGTCTAAGCAGTAGAGCCACCCAATAGATGTAACTGTTCCTTAACAGGTGGTGGTATACAACACTACCCAGAGAGGTAATCTATAGCGTTATACTAATTACATGTGTGGCCCTTATCACAGTATCTGCCCACCACGACTGTTAGTGCATTTTATCTTCAGAACACCCCCTCGCCTCCCCGGGGTGGTAGGGAAATATTAACGAGGGCCTGAGACACAGAATACATAAACTTGCCAATGGTCACACTAGACGTGTGCGGCAGAGGCAGGAACTGAACCCAGATCGGAGTAGAGCTGATTGAAATTCTGAAAAATTCCATTTACATTTTTCATTTTTAAAATGAAAATTTCAGATGAACTGGGTTTTAATTTTTTATTTTATTTTATGAGTTCGCCATGTTTATCTTTTATTTTTCCATTATTTCATATGTCAGTAGCAGTCGTACGTAATATGATGTACCATGTCATAATGACATAAATCAAAGTAATCTATTTTATTCTATTTTATAAAAAAATTAAGAGCAGCTGCTACTTACTACAGAACCATCTTATTTCTTAGATCAAAGCGTCTCCTGTTTCTGCTGCACTTGAAGATTACGACAGTTTCAGGAAAATTTGTTTTCAGAGGAATTTTCATTAAAATAGATACAATTTTGTGAAAACTTTCAGTTTCGTTGGAACAGCATTTTGTGAGGGAAACCTGTTTCAATTAATATTTTCCAACCAGCTCTGCTCCTTAGTCCTACTGCAGTGCCCTATAGCCACTAAACTATCCTTCCTATCTATTACTTGTGCAATGCTGTTAGAGTGAAAAAATCCATGTCCATGCTCGTCAGGGAACCCATGCTGCAAACCTGTCATCAGTCAGAAGGCAGACAGCAGGCAATGAATGTGGCCTAATTAAACCAAACATTATTCACTTAAAATATCTGGGAGGACCAGAGAATAAAATGTATAGTAGAGGTCATCTTTGTCTACTACGTTGTTTCCCCAATCTGGTCCCAGTCCTCCTGTTGCTGGACCCCCACTATCCCTTCCCTCATAAGAGCATTAAGAGGGCTAAAAAAAGAATGATTAAGATCCAGACCTGGGAGTTAGGCAAGCTGGGGCTAACCTTAGCTCTGCCATACCCAGGGTCACACCAAGGCTAAATCAGTGTGTCTTGTCCTATGCCAAACGTGCTAGCTACACGGAACTGATGCAGAATACTCTGGGGCCTGCAGACGCAGCCCTTCCCCGGGCAATGGGCCTGAACATGATGGCAGCGAACGGCGCTCCGACCCCAGACTGCAGAGACCCACGAACCCACTAGGTGGGAGGGTCCCAGAGCACAGGCTCCAGCCCGGGCCCAAACCTCTGCAGCTGTTAAACAGCCCCTTTCTCCCGAGTTAGCTGCCCCAGGCCAGCCAGGGGTGTTAAATTGCAGTGTAGACAGACCCTGGCAGATTTCCCTGAAAGGGTCACACGAGCAGCTCCTTCCTAGTCTCATGCAATTTGAGCAATTTCCTGTTCGATCTGACCTGTTACAGCTCAAGTTTTCCAGCTCATCGAAGTGTCCGTGCTCCAGTAGGCTGTGGCTATCTCTGATGGAAGGAGATGGGAAGGTTCCAGGGCTGATGTTTGGCCAAATGATCTTTAGCCCCGTGAGAATCTGTAGCTCTGCGACACACAACCCTGGCATTTGGGAGGGGGAAGAGTGTGGTTGAGACCCAGCCCTGGGAGTCAGGCAGGCAGGGCCCTATTCTGCCATCCCCAGCACTGCACAGGAAGGCTAAGTCAATCTGTGGCTTGTCCTATCCTAACGTGCGGGAAAGGGAAACCAAGAGCCTCCCCGTGCGGAAGGCAGCCCCAGTCACAGTCCTTATAAACCGCTGAGAGCGTGCTTGTGTTGTTGGTGCAAGTTGCTACCTTAAAGAAGGGGGAGCCATGCCTGAAACCTAATGTGAATATCCGCATGAGAAAAAACCGGCACGATAACCATAGGGCACACCTTTTTATGCTACTCGGGTACTTAACACTGAACATGAAGGATTAAATTAGAAACCCCTCAGGTGAGGGAAGCACCTAGCATGTTCCCACAGTGGTGGAAACAGGCAATATGCCTGTCCAAGGCAGAAAGGCCCCTGATTACAGGAAGATGAGGATCTGGCTGCACCCTGAAAAACTGTAGATCCTCATCTTCAATAGCATTCACTAACTGTCCGTGCTCACCTTGAAACACCCAGGGCCTGATTTCCAGAGGTGCCCAGCAGCTGCCGCTCCCACTGACTTCAAGGGATGTTTTGGACCTTCAGCACTTCCTGAAAAAAAAAAAATCACACACCAGGCATCTGACGATGGACACCTAAAATTTGGGGACATCCAAAATTAGTGGATACTTCCGCAACTGTTGACCTTAACCTCCAGCACTCTGCTGCTGTACCATCCAATCTACACTCAGATTTTCAGTCTGGGGAGCATTTGTTCTTAAGCATCTATTACCTGTGGAATCTGCGAGTTTTTCTGCTCTTCCAATCACTCAATTCATCAGAGCAAAACCAGAAGATTCAGCTCGTTGCTTTAAACAGCTTAAATATGTATCACCATGCCAAGGTAAGGAAAGATATAAGAAATACAGGACTAAATACTCTACTCAAGAGATAAATGCATTAAAAGACAAGTTCTCAGATACTGTTGCATTGCAGGGTGGGGGGGTATATAAGTACTTAAGATAGATTTAGGCTCCGATTATGCAAGTAACTTAAGCATGTACACCTAATATTAGGTTACACCTAACATTCGGCATAGGTTTAAGTGCCTTACTGAATATGGGCCTTAATTCATAGCAGCTGAAAATTTCATTTTGATTAGTGATTCTGTTCTCCTAGAACACTGTCTCCACTCTACTCCATACTGGGTTTTGTAAGACAAAAATCTAAAAATGCACTCTCTATTAAAACCTAAAATGTTTGGGCATTCTTGTGCGCACACAGTATTTTACAGACATATAAGCAACAATGGTGGAAGGGTCTGGTACCATGTGTATTATTTTATTACAATTTATTAGGAGCACCCTCTGTGCAAGATGTTACATTTTTTATTTAGCTGGAGTGTAATCAAAACCCAGGACTGTAACTATTGCAACACGATGAACAGAAAATACTAACTAGGCCAAAGTCAGTGTTTTGGCAACAGGCAACTGTAGTATGTTGTTTTAGCATTTCTAAACCTGAATGCTGCTGCAGACAATGTGGGAGTGTTTCTTCTTGTATATAAAACAATTTTAGGGGTTGAAATACAGTCGAAAAACCAGCTGACAATTTCAAACAGATCTAAGAGTGCTGCTTTCATGATTTTTTTTGATAGTGCTGATTCACCGTTTCCATCTATAGCTGCTGAAAATATCTGCTTTTCACTGAACAATGACTCCACAGACTAGTTTTTAAAGGCTGCTTTTTTTCGGGATGATCGTTTTCCATAACTTTAATAGCTGAACGTGTAACATAAGGCCATGGGGGGGAGGGGAATGACTTATTTAAATAAAGACGGCAATGAGCTGTAAGCTTAACGTATTCTTAACCAAATGACATTTCCAGTAAACCCTCGCTAGAACTACACCCTGGGGATCCAAGCCGTTTCTTCAGTATAGCCAGGGGTTTGTTATAGTGATGTGAAGGTGGGGGACAGACAGTTCCTCTGGCTGAGCAGGAACTGACAACCGCTCCTCCGACCCTGGGCTGTGGCCAGGACAGAATGCGACTCCAGCCCGGGGCAATGGTGGGGCGAGAGAGCTCCTCTGGCCCCTGTACTTTGCCCAGAAGCACGCTGCCCAGCGGCGGCCACACAGCTGGAGGAGCTGTCAGCCCTCTCTTTGCAGCGCTGGGGCCAGAGGAGCTGTCAGCCCCCTACCACAGCCCCAGGGTTAACACACCCTTCACAATAGCGAATCTTGGGCTAGAGCGAACATGGTCCCTGGATCCATCTCCAGTTCATTATAGCCCAAGATTGGCTATTGCAAAGGGTGTTCTAACGAGGGTCTACTGTGTTTTTAAATGAATGACAGGTCAGGACTGAAAACTATATTAATTAGAAGGATCATTTTAAATTTTTAACAGACTAAAATAGGCTCTTCAGATCATTTCAATTTGCAATATTACTTGTTTCCTTTGAGTACCGTGGGACTATACAATGGACGCTTCTGTAAAACACACACACACTCAAAACATAC
Source organism: Mesoclemmys tuberculata (assembly GCA_007922155.1). Taxonomy (NCBI): domain Eukaryota; kingdom Metazoa; phylum Chordata; order Testudines; family Chelidae; genus Mesoclemmys; species Mesoclemmys tuberculata. The sequence continues at coordinate 10,629,435 of ML675617.1, read as the reverse complement.
GTCCTCTTGATTCACAGCGCACAGCACAAATCCTCTCTCGAGTCCAACTCTTCACCCAAGGCTCCTTTGATTTAAAAGACTTCTCAGGAAGTTTAAGGGCCCTTGTTAACCCTGGGGTGACATTCTGGAGCCACGGGGGGATGTTCCCTCAATCTATGACAAACACCAGAGGGTGTCGCAGGGCTGCCTTCCGAACGTGTGCGGCGTGCTTGTGTGGGGCGGAGGGAAGGCGTATGAGGAACAGAATAGTGAAAACCGTAGGAAGTTCCCACAAAACCACACCAAGATTATCCTTTGGAAAGGTGGAGGGCTGCTTTGCCACGGCCAAGGGCAGCCTATACACTGGTCGGTCCAAGCTGTGCTCCACCAGAGCACACTGAAATTTTTCAAATGACAAACTGAGTTCATAAAAACCAAACCAAACAAAAGTTCTGTTGAGCTGCAGTCACAGCCTCACCTCCTCATTTGGTATTTATTGTGCCTCTGTCGACAATCCCCTCTTCGCCCTCGCTGTAGGCTGCAGCACAGAGAGGAAAGGCAGCCTCCATGGGGATGCTGCTGTCTGGCACAAGTACATGGGTAAGGGGCAGGTAGGAGAACTGATCTACACTAAGAAAAGGGATGGCACAGGTGACTTTTCCCTTAGATCAGGGGAGATTGATTAGGACTCCAGTCCATGGTCTGCTCCCAGAGCAGCAGGGTCGCGCTGGTCCTTACTTGGGGCTTGTGATACGAAACATTAATTTGAAATGTAGCCCCTTATCCTAAGACCCAGGGGATACAAAGACATATGAAAAATTATGGCTAGAGACACATTCAGCTCTGTAACTATCACAGAGCCTACTTGCTTCACTTCAGGGTTATCATCCTGCGTCAGAACCCCTTGATATATACATGGTTACCTGAGAAAATAGCCTCACTCTCAACACATTATGTATTTTATGTAAATTTTGCTGTTGACGTCTTTTCCTCAGTCTGACATCTAGGAATGTACAAATGACAGAGATGAGCTTTGCATTCTGTAGTCAATTTATCTGCTATTTCTCTTAATCTTTAGTTATACTCCTTTGAAGTTTTCCAGTTTCTATTCTACCACCAGGAATAGGAAACATTTCCTATAAAGGACATGAGATTTCCTCAGTAAATGTCCATCAGTGACGTCAAAGTGAGTGATTTTTTGAGTTCCTCGATGCTGATGGGTTCCCAAGGATAAAACACCACAACTTTTCTCTTTTCAGTCATGAGAAAGCCATTGTCATTAAACCTCCCTGGTATATTCCCTACATCCAGCCAAACAAAAGGAGTGACTGCTGTGGTCTGCAGAACAAAAACAGGCAGGTCACCTTGCTGGGAAATAGTGGCCTGAAAGAAGAAGAACAATAAAATGAGCATTATTACAGAAGTTTGTGTAATAAAAACAACTACACCAGTTAACGTAAAAGTTGTAGGCCAGTATAATGAAAGGTATTTTGAAAATACAATTGTTAAACTGATTTTTCCCTTCTCCACTTCCCTTATGGAATGTTATATAATTGAATAGGGAGGAAGCCGGTAAGATTCTATACAAAGCATTCTAAAATCCTACAGAACTTGGCAGAGATTTATGGCCTGACTACAGAATACTAGAGGCTGATTTAAAAATTCTATGGACTGCTGTCTCTATTTTTGTCCATAAGGGCAGTTCCTCAAAAAATAATGGGATAAATTCTATACTGATTTATATCCATTGCAATCCCATCATATTCCCAAGGTAGTAGACAGATTTGTCCAAGTAGCAACACATTTCTCTCATAACCTAGACATTCAGATACTAAGGTTGATGGCCCTTCTTGCCAAGGCAGTAATAAAGATCCGTGGAAGTAAAAGATGATAAAATCAGGGCAATGTAAAAGGTCACTACTCCTAGTGGAAAAAAGGAAGGCAGTCTTTAAACTGTATATAGAATCGATACATAAGGCATACTGAGAGATTTCAGAAAAAAGTTTAACCTTTCCTAATAACACTGCACAGTCTAAGAACACAACTAGAATACGTTTGCGCTCATCATTTTTCTTTTACAGAGGCATCTCTCCTCCGAACATTAATGGGTTATGAAAAATCGGCAAGTTACACATTAAACAAGTACGAAATACATTTTACAACAAAAACACTGCTTTTTTAAAAAAATGTGTATGAGAAACCACATGCTCTGGATTTTTCTGCTTTCACAATTGGATTTGCAGTGTATTTTAAACAAGCTTTTGCACTGAAACCTGTACCAGAGCAAAAATACAAAAAGCAGCATTTGTGTTAAAGATATTTAAAAATGAGATGATGATGAGAAAAGTGACATTGTAAAAATAATGCCACCCTCTTATTTTACATACATCTTTTACATACATGTACTCTAAACACTATCTGCTTACTTTACTGACTAAATTAACGTCGTTGTGTTTCACTTGCTAGCACTGTGCTCAGCCAACACACACGACTATGGGCGAATAAGCAGACTTTGTGCATAATCAAGAGAGCCATAACCTAAACCCTAACTGCAGAGCTTTTATTATTGGTGATGTCGGCTAGAAAGAATCTAGCTTTTCAGATTACAGACTGAGTCTGTGGCCCTGTGTGTAAAAACCAAAACAAGCAAGGCCAATTCCTTTCCTGTGTATGTTGATGTAATGCAGTTATGCTGGTGTAAGTGTGATGTCAGAGGAGAAGCGGACCCACTTTTTTCTCTAGTAACTAAACCAAGCTGATTTGGAATCACAGAGGCAATAAAATAGAAACCCATTCTGCCATATTTAGAGTGGCTTTTCAGGGGCTACTGAGGAAGAGTTTTTGAGTCAGGAGGCATACAGAGCAGCCACCACAGCAATGGGGTAGCAGGGTAGGAAGGGAGGTTGAGACTCTAAGGCAGCAGGCAGTCCTGAGGGCAATAGCCAATGAAGTCAATAAAGGCACTTATCACTTATGTTGCTTTTCGTGCATGTACAAAGACTGAAATGTTGTACAGACACTGAGAAGTAACTGTAAAGCCATTATGCAAATCAGAACGCCTCAGCTGGAGTGCAGGGTTTTGCATAATGCAGAAATAACCACACAAAATCGCATGCCAGAAATGCCACAGCATCCTTGGAACTGCAGAGGCATTCCATTGTAGTACCATTACCAAAAGTACTTCCTACCTCATTTACCATATTACTCGCAGTTAGCACTGGAAACTCATACTAGTCAGAATGCCATTTGCTAACGGGGACACAAAAGAGATGGAGGAAGAGACGCTGCCTTGAACAAGTGGATTATGCTCCGATCGCCTGAAACGCAGGCTTCACAGAAAAGACATAAAAAGCCAGTGATGGTTAGGGGTTCTTCAGAAAGAAGCAGAGGAGAAAAAGAAAACTCACTTTGAACTCCTCTGTGCAGAGCTTCGGAACAAGTGAAACACTGAACAGCAAAAGAAATCACAGTGAAGACACCACCCCACCCCCACCCCTCTTCCCCACAGCAGACAAACTGGTGCTTACGCTGAGCTGTGCTTTTTTCAATCCCACTGCACCCTTCAGCGAAGACAGGAAGTGGTAGTTGCCAGGACTGTGCAGCTCGCCTTTTCCCATAAGGTAAAAGGTGACAACACAGCTTTGCCTGGTACAATTCCCACATCTTTTCAGCAGGTCATTTACAGGCTCCTTGTAAATGGGGGCAGCACTTCCTGCCTTAATGGTCACACCCTCTTTGGCAAGGGTACACACCGGCTCCATAGAACTCCACTGGTGCAAACTCACCTGTGAGATACATTAAGGGGTCAAACTGTTAACAGAGAAAACTACATCTATGAAAACACCCTCTCCTCCCAGAGCTTCCAGTTACTCATAGGAGGAGACATTTTCCTGGAAGTCCATGGCACAGAGCCTCAAGGTCCTTTCTACACCAGACAAGGCGAGACTACGCAAAGATGAAAATAACGAATATAAATATTACCCGTTTCGTTATGTAAATTAGGGAGTGGAATTGTTGGGGGTAAGGGTTTATCCCCCCACTCCCTTTTCTGGGTCAGGAAGTCGCCAGTTGTGCTTATTTAAAATTGACTTGTATTGTCTGAGACATGCCTAGAGCTTCTGTATAGACAATTTTAATATATCTGATTAACAAATGACAAGCAATGATTTTAAGGGGAATCCCTGGAATTGAGTTAACACAATGAAACACACTTTCCCGGAGGACCTCATTTATATCAACAAGAATGGCCTATTATACAAAAACCATGATCCATTTGGCTTATTTTTAGCATGAGACAACTGCAAAAAGCAGAAGTGAAAGAATCCTAACACGATACAGTGCATGAAGAGGCACTCGACCATAACAGGTGCAAGCAGCCAGAAACAAATCCTAAATCTCCTAATCACTCTTTTTCACAAGTTTCAAATTGTCTTGAACTGCTAACCAAAAATCTACATTCAAAGTGAATATTAGACGTGTGCCTCTCTGACTTCACCAGAGCTGTGGTTTTACAGACCCAGGCTTAAATTCAGCCTGGAGATAAGCAACTCCACTGGCTGTAAGTTGCAGCTCTGCAAAAATGGCACCTTGTCTTTCACATGGATTATTTTTTGCAACTTACAAGAATCTTTTATTGTCATTTGGTTGGTTGTGTTAAACTGCCACCCTTATAAGCCAGAAGTGTCCGCGTGGTCTTGTGAACAGGGCCAGTGGACTGGAAATCGGGAGACCCAAATTCTATTCCCAGCTCTGCCTCTAACCTGCTGTGTGCCCTGGGACAAGTCACTTCTCCATTCTGTGCCTGCTTTCCTCCCCGCCCGTTGTCTGTTTGTCTATTTATACTGTAAATGTTTCCACTCAGGAACTCTCTCTTGCAATGCATTTTTTGTACTGGACTTCATACAATGGGGCCCTGATCTCATCTGGGACCTCTACGTGCTACAGTCATACAAATAATAAATGATAATAAACAAACTAACCATGGAATCGGGAAGTCAAGCCGGGGTCTTTCTGGCCCATGCATCATTCCTAGGAAACAACTATGCAGCCCGAATATTGCCCTTACATACACGTGCATAATCTGACAGCCTTCTGTGGGATCATGCAGATGTAGCTCGGGACAAAGTTTTAAATCTAAAGGGTTGCACAGGTGGCCCTGCAATGGGAATTCAGCTACCAATTCTGTTGGTGCTTCACAAGCCACAGAATAATCCGGTTTCTTTTCCCAGAGCTGCATTGGTTTTGGAAGGCCAACAGTAAAAAAATTTTTTTAAAAAAATCCCTTTTTTCACTAGCATCTGCAGATCTAACACTGAATGCACCCAGGGCCTGGATCTGTTGATTAACAAGGTGCCATTTTTTTAATCTGATTTTTATTTAAACTTAATCACGTTTTACATTTGGACTGGACTTCAGCGGAGCTGTTTTTATTATTTAACAAGGTTAAATTTTAATGTTAAATAAGTAATAAGACTCCAGGTTCCTTCCAGCCCAGTGTTTTTATCATTCTGCGTACACTGCGTTAGCACATACAGGTCTTGACCAGTGTGGAGCCCAACTGTTCTGAGCTCTGTACAGATATATAGTTAGTGACCATCTCCGCCCCAAAGAACTCTCAATCTAAAAACAAATGGGGATAAACTGCACTCATTTACACCAGGGCTCGGTTTGGCCCACAATGACATTCTGAATAGGCTTTCACAGAAGCTGAAGCACTGGTCAATTGCTTTATGCAGGGAAGGGCTGGGAGGGCTAGATGTGGACTTACTGGATTTATTATTTATTTAATAAATAAGCCAGTATGCCACCGTGAATGGGCGTCAAAGACCTTCCTCTCCACTGACAGGAATTTATAGATTAAAGGACTATCTACACCACATCACTGACTCAATGAGGGACAATCCACTATTATGGACATATCTACTCCCCATTAACCGCATCCTATGTAACCCCTGCAATAAGTGATGTTCCCGAATTAGTGATCGCGTTTTATTTTTTCAACCCTTGGCCCCTGTATTTGGGTTACTGCAGATTACGTATTCCTTAAACTTGTTAAAACTTCTAACCAAACTCTGCTCTTGTCAATAATCTGTACACCGTACCCGGATGTCCAGCAACTCTTTGTGTAAACTCTGTGAATTGTTTGTACTTTTAAACATTCCCTTTAATAAAATGTATTCAATCTGTTTTTATTTATAGCTTTCTATTCTTGTCCCCTAGCCAAAGGTGATCTTTTCAAACACAAGGTGGCAGCACTTACTTTGAGTGTCAGCTCACAGTCTGAATGAAGATCCGACACACCGTAGATGTACAGCACGCCATTATCTTCATACGCCACAGGCAACAGTGGGGCAAAGAAATGCTGGGCAAAATAATGGAGCATTTTCCACTTGCCCCCATACTCTGAGGAGTATTAAGGAAAGCACAATTCAGTCACAATCTGAGATTGGTTGTAAACATGGGGGATGATCCCTTCCCACTGCATGGGTCATGATAGTGCAACTGCCTCTCCCCCTTTCTGGTGCCCATGGCCCACACTCTGGGAAGAGGAAGGTTGGAATGATGGTCCTGACTTTTCTTGTTCCCTACGGGGGATGATATGCCATCTTAGGAGCACATAGTGGAAACAGTTCCTGCACCTCCTGAAGCATAGCGATTGCAACTATCCCTGGACCTTGTGTAGGGCAAACAGACAGATGGGAGGTACTTTATGCCCACTCTCTCCCCTTTCTACAAACCCACATAAAGGTCTAGGACAATCTGGCCTATCTTTGGTGGCAAAGAATTCAATTGTTTTACATGGGTTAACAGTTGTAATAACTGGCGCTACCATGCTGCTCAAACCCACCCCAACTAAATGTACCACAATAGCAAAGTAACCCCCCTGCCCCCTGAAAATCAATCAATCAATCAATCAATAATGAACTGGTGCATGTGTGATAATAATGGGTCTGAGAAAATCTTGGCGTGTTGCTGGGTTTGCAAATCTCTCTCAGATTCATTTTGAAGTTCACATCACCAGCCTGAGTTCTACAAACCTTTAGTTCCTGTAATTAACATCCCTCTCAGTGGGATTAAATTAAAAAAACCAAAAAGCATACATGTGATATATAGGGATAGAAGAATCACCACAAGAAAGGACTGGCACAAGTGTGTACCATGTGCACAGCACGTATACTTAGACCAAATCTGCTGTCAGTTATGCTGTTGCAAATCCAGAATAACCCATTGGCTTTAGTGGGGTAACTATAGATTTACACCATTGTTAATGAGAGATGAATCTGGCCTATTGTGTTTCATTCTTCATCAGAATCTCCCTCTTCCCATTCTCTTGGCCGGTTTTTGCAATTCCTCGTAAACAGAACATAAATCTGTAACTATTAAGCTTGAGTCAGACTTTCAAATTCATGAATCCAAGCAGACTCAAAACTACGCCCATCTGTAGAAATTACTTCTCTTGTATGGGTTTTTTAAATAAAATATTCAAACATACTGTACGTACATGTTCCAAACAGCTTACTTTGCCAGTTTAAGGGCAACTGTACTCTATTACATATTACGCTATCAAAAATTCAGCCATTTGCAAATTAGAAAAACCATCTCCTCACAAATACCACCGAAACCCTCAGCGACACTTCAGGACATGGTATAAAGCTCAGCACAGTTGGTGAGCCAGCCACAGTGGAGTCTTCCCTGGTATGATACTTCCAGACAAGCCGTTTTGTAAGAACACTCATTGTGTAGCATTTTAAAAATGTGGATCTTTGTGTCCATTTCCATCTTCTCCCTATTCCTTTCCCATCTAGGTCAATACTTTTAATGTTAGCATTTTAATGCCATCCTTGCTCAGCCATACATCCAGCCATTGGCACATCACTCAAAACAGGCACCAACTCAGCTCCATACCCTTAAGATGAAAGAAAATTATACTCTGTCCCGTTCTGGTTTGTGGCTCTTTATCTTATACACAAACACAGCTCATGACGTTTGTAATAACCAAAAGCTTCTGCTTTGGTGCTTGTTTGGAAGTACTTACAGCTTTGTACATTTCAGTTTCCTGGGCACTAACCCTTAGACAGCCTTGGTTTCTAAGTTATGACATCAAAGTGTAGCCAATGAAATCATGCGGGCTGATAACACAGGGAGGAATTCCAGTTTCACCATAATGTGGTTGACTTGCATTAAGGGATGAAATATGAAAAACTGCTTCTGGAGGGTTACTGAGCCTAATAGCTTTGCAGTAGCAGACATTTCATAGAGCTTCTTCAGATATACACGTCATCAGCAACTTTATTATAAGTGGTTTAGCTCAGACAGTGCATTGGCGCTGTACAACATGCAAAGATAAGCCCTGCCCTGAACAGTCTAAATGGCAGCCGCAAAGTAGACAGGAGGCCCTTGCAAAATTCAGAGGTGGGGAAAACTGTGGTTTGTTTGATTTCAATCACACACACTTCCCGGGGGCCTTCAAAAAACTTGAATGAACAAGAGAAAGAGGAAGTTTGGACTGGGAGTAACTGGTCCAAAACAAAGCAAAATTTGTGGCTGCTTCTTGTCTCTAAAACGGAAGTCTAGATTTATAGACATCAAAGAAAAATACATTTTCATTGTCTGGGAAAAGAGCATCCCCTGCCTTACCACAAGTTTTTGAGTGGGGGGATGTGGTGGAGTTCTCAAGTGTTCCAGACTGTCACAAGAATTTCAGGAATTTTAGCATGCAAGACGTGCCTTTAGCTATCGATTTTGAGCAGATTCTGCTGCAAGCTCAGACTGGTTTCAGTGGCACTCTAATTTAGCAGACTGGAAGTTCTGCAACAGCTTCATTTACATTTTGAAAATTGAGGCTTTTACTGGATTTAAATATGAAAATGACACATATCAAAGAGCACCTCCTGATATTTAGCTCAATAATAAATTCTATTTATTTTATGCTAAACTCAGGTTTTCACTTTTCAATAGGCCAGTGTTTCTCAACCTTTTTGATAACCGGGACTAGTTGTGCATCAGGGAGATCTCAGGCTTCCTATACTGGGTCAGGGAGATCTCAGGGATCGGTGCCGGTCCGTGGACAGGTTGTTGCGAAACACTGCAGTAGGCCACAGATTTGTGAACTGATAACACAACTGCATTGTAGAAATCATCCAGGGGAAAGCTGGTAGTTTTGACATTGAGTGGGACGTACACTGGGGTGAGGGCAGTGCAAAGTGGCTCACAACCGGCAGAGAAAATCCATTAACTGGATGTTTCTGCAAAACTGATCAGAAATTAAATTGTTAACAATGCTGACATTTAAATTTATCTTTGGCCTTCACATCTCACTTACTCTGATGAGAGAAGTTCTCCCCAGCTACTGTTTCAGGCTTTCTGCAGACCCAGGCAGACCCCGATACATCAGTTACACTTTCTCCATGCTTTAAAGTGTTTCCGCCCGCCCCCCGTAACCAAAGGCCAAACAAATGTATTTTAAACTATAAAAGCCGACAGCTTACACGTTGGAACACAGGTCTGTGGCAAGGGGTGGACTGTACTGTTAATTTTGCAGCTGAGAATCACTGAATACTTGGAGCCATCACTATGGCTACTGCAACTGTGAAAATGACTTCTGATAGAACTGAGAAAGGAGCCCTGTTTGTGCCAGCTGTGAAGCAGACAGCTCAAGTTTTTAAGCCTGAGGGTCTGGATTTACTTAAAAAAGGAGACAGATTACTTGATCTACAGTGAGAAATCTTGAGAGGGAGCAGTCAGAGTGAAAATTTCTGGTTTTAACGATTGCTGCTGTAGGCAGGTGTGACAAGGGGCAAAGCTATTTAAAGCAAACCTGGGACTTGCTTTCTGTGTTTAAATGAACTGTTCATTCAATTTGAGTTCCCAAATCTCTTCCAAATTATGACATGCACAACGAGGACCTGTGCTTTATATCACAACATCAAAGTTCAGAACAAGAGGTGATGACTCAGACTGCAATGAGACACCACTGCCCAGCTCTTTCACTGTTCCCTGAAGCCTTTTCACCCAACAGCTAGAATAAGAGCAAAATTTAGAATCCGTTCCCTTGAAGAAAGTTAATTGCTCAATCCCATTAAACTCAACCTGAGAAACATGCTGCTAGTTCTTTCTTCATGTCCAACTCACAAATCTAAATCTTTTTTTTTAAAGCTTGTGGTGTCAGCTCACTAGACATTAAGCACTGGGAACACACTTCTAACCAATAAAACTCAGCAATTTGTAGAACTCCTGACAGCTGAATCAGATACCTCAAGGTGACATCTGTGTAGGAGGGTGGTGAAATTCCAGCTACATCTCAGCATTCTTCACTGAAACAAACCACACAGATGCTAAAGCAATCAATGCAACATAAGTGGCTCCAAAACCATAATCCAACATTTAAAATCCAGTCACTGAGGCTAACACATTGACTTTTGAAGAGAGGCAGAGAGTCACATGCAGACAAGAGGGTTTCGCTGTGTTTTCTTAGTTTCCAGGTAAACATTTTTAATACATACACAAATATTTTTCATTTTAATTCTCAATTCTCTCTCCATTTCCAGAAGGAACACATTTCCACTTCATATGGGAAATGACACAAACCTCTCCATGGCACTTCATTTATGAAAGAACCAATCTAAATAAAGGAAGTATTCATCAGCGATACCACTGTGCAAACTAAAAAGATGCAAAAGTGTGGTTCTGAAGTGCAAAGAAAACTAATTTATTTGAAGTTTTGCATAATTCCAACCATTAGCATTTCTAATGCTCCTTCCACCTCATTGCCTAATTAAATGAAAATTAAATCTTTCCTCAATCCACTGACAGAATAAAATGAAACAAAGGGACAGCTGTATCTCTCTTCAGCTTCCTTTCTTAAAATTGACATTAACAACAACACTATGAATAATTATGCTTATGTTCATCACAGCTGATGACTTCAACGTGTCTGTACATTGAGATGTTTTACCAGATTTTTTCCTCTTCCTTGTTAAGTTACTTATTTTGTAAGAATTTGTCAATTATAGTGAAATCCAGATAAACAAGCATTCTGTTTCTATAGCATGAGCTCAAGAAGTCCACAAATATCTGCGTTAAAGCAGGACTACTGTCTTGGCTGACATCATGAAGCCTAGGTGTTGCTAAAAGAGAGTTTCACTATGGTTTGTTTCCTCTGCTTTTCGAGGTGGAGATCTTCCACGCAGGGAAAGGAAAGAGAAGACCTTTAAGAAGTAGGAGGACATCACTGTAAAACCACAAAAATTGACAGGTAGACCCAGGTGCAGGTGTAGAACCTGAAACTACTTTTATCTCCTTTTTCTAAACTGGCCATATTCCAATGTTTCTTTTAACTATGAACTTCTTCTCAGCACGTATATCAGTAAACGAAACAAAATCAAACAATAATAATAATAATAATAATAATAATAATAATAAATTGGGGTTGAATTCATGGATAGGGCACTGGACTGGGATTCATCAGACCTAGGTTCAATTCCCAGCTCTAACACTAACCTGCTAGATGACCTTAGGCAATTCACTTTACCTCTCTGCACCTCAGTTTTCCCATCTGTAAAATGGGGCTAATGATGCTGCCCTCCTTTGTAAAGTGCTTTGAGATGTAAAGATGATAAGCACTATATAAGAAGTAGGTAAAAACATACTATATATTTCCACAGATTGTTTTTTAAGGTGGAGGAACTAAACAAAGCTAAACCTCAAAACATGATTGCCTAGCCAAGGTCAGTTACAAATGCAGCCACTTCACTCACACCATGCAGTTGGGCTGCCCGTGCAGCCCTTAAATCTATTTATTACCCAAGCAAGTTACACATCTGCACGCAGCCTAAACTAGTTACACATCTGCCTAAACTACAAGCCTAAACTAGGCCCAATGCTCTGAAATAAACACATTCTGGGATATGTACAGGAGAAATTAAATGCTATTTAATTCAAACTAAAGATTCTTCTGCTAGTTTAATCATAGGGTGTCTTGGCATATTGCAAAGTTTCACACACACTGACTGAGTAATTAGATGTTTTAACTCTTTAGATCTTTCAAACTTTCCCCATAATACTAAAAGGCACACATCTCTGCAGCAACACCAAACAAATACACACAACTAGGCCTGGTCTACACTTACCTTCCAGATTCGGCAGCAGCTGATGGGAGATATGCAAGTGATGTAAAACACTTGTGTATCTCCCATCGACTTCGCTGCGTCTGCTTCGTGCGCCATCCACACTGCACTGTGCCACTTACGGGGGTGGTTTTCCTCCATCGATTTCTGGATCAACTGAGTGCGTCTACAAAAACTGCTCAGTCACTCCAGAGACATGGATCTGATGGCAGTGAATTTGCCGCCGTCAGTATAGACCCAGCCCTAGTTTGCAGTTTCTAGGGCCATGCCACTCTGATGATGGAAGAACTTTTTTTTTTAAATCTTTGATTTGTACCACACGCCTCAGAAAAACTATCCTGCATGAGACATGGCATGTAAGATTTAAGGAAGATCAATTTCTTTCTGGGGAAGCTAGGAGATAGATGTTGAAAAGTTAGGCTCATAATGGGGAGCTAGCTTCAACCTTAACTACAGTGCAGCTACCATCATTCCATAATGGTTATGGTTGTTTGTTTTAAATATTGTCTTCTTCTCAAGAAACATATTAATATTGCTTAAATTAAAAGACATAAAAGTTAAACCAGGGCCTGCTTCACTGAGAGAATTAGATGGCATCTTAGCCTTGTGTTATGGAGATTCCTGGATATACATTTAATGTTTGTGGTTACTGTACTCTGAAACGAACACTAAGGCATAGATACACTGATTTATTTTCCTCTTCACTTTGTTTTTTTCATATGTGGAGGATGGCATATTAAGACCAACAGCTTTGTCCCTGATCAGTTTTAGTATCGGGCTTACCCTGTAAACCAGTTTGTTAGAATGTATTAGTAGGCGGTTAGAAATATGTTTGTGCTTGTAAAGTTTTCCAGGCAATAATGCTGAGCCTTATTTTTTTAACTGATTTTCTGATGAAAAAAAATTATAGATAATAAAAAGAAATTTAAAAAGCACAATTAGTGATTTCACTGATAGCAATTGGAAGACTTACCTAGAGAAGCCCAGGAAGGGGCCTGCCAGATATCATTGAGCTGCCAGTAGAGTGCTCCCATTGTGTGTCCCTCTCCATTGATTATCTCACTTCGGCTACGACGATAGAACTCCGTTTCTGCCTTTACACACTGGGCTTGCATAACCTTGTTCAGCAAATACATTAAAAATAGCATTACTTTTAATTTGGTTAACGACTTTCCGAATTGTGTGCATGTACTTGTGTGTATGCGTGCACGAGAGACAGACAGACAGACTTCATAGCAAGTAAACAGAACTTCAGACTCAGACCACACTGACAACAGTATAAAGGCAACATGCTCAGCCTCTCGTGAGGTGGGAGCGCGTCAGGTAACCTCCAATAGCCTAGCTGAGCTGCAGCTTAGACGGAAGGAAGCTGCTCAGTCTTCTTTACCAAGCAGGTTACTGTGACACAGGATCTTTCTCTGAGGGACAAGGGTAAAGTAAAGGAGGAGAAAAGGGAAGCTGGAAGGTTTTGAGAGGTTCCATTAGTAAAAGATCCATTGTTGCATCTCTCTCCCCATAAAGCCCAGCCTTGGTTATGTAAAGCCTCCATCCTTAGTGATACAAAGTCAGTCTGCTCTGAACGTAGGGTATGCATCTCTTATCATTCAATTGGCACTGCACAAATCTAAAACCTCATTTGGAAACCGCCACACCCAAGCGTAAAATGATTTCCGAAGACTCATCTTTGACTTACTTTTCTCATTTCAGAACATCATTAAACAGACCAGCCGGAAGTAGGAAGTGTTTGTAAAAATGGCAGCTTCTGACCATCCATGGGGGTGGGGAGGGGACTCTCAGGAAATAAAAACAGTGAAATGCCTAGTGCAGAAACCAGTGATCAGGTGGGGGCAAGGAAGGGGCAACCCTTCCTTAGTTCTCAGATTGCCAGCCATAAATACTAAAAGCATCCAGAGAGAACTGTTAACCATACTACTACCACCTGGCCAACCTTGCCCCTAAAAGTCATAATGCAGAGCTACTGTTCTTACAGCACCCAAAAGTGAGCTAGGGGCCTCTCAACACAGATTAAAGATATAAACCTTACCTTGGGGAGTTTACAAGTTGCTGCCAGACATGACGTAATCAGGAGTAACAAGACAATAGTGAGGAGGGGATAGAGGAAAGAAGGACAGAGGAAGTAGCAATTAGATAATACAGTTCTTCTCATTGTAAATCAAAGGTGTTTAGAGACTACATACTGTACTAGTCTGGTTCTACATTTCCAAAGAACAAAATTCTGCTTACAAACTCAATCACTAATTATGCAGCTCGCAAATATTCAAAAGATTCAACAATCACTTGAGATGTAATCACTCATGTCAAGTACCAGGGTGTTTCTGGATATCTTTGAAGGACAGAGCACAAAGTAAGAGCCCTAGAAAGATGTTTAACATAGTTGAAAAGGCCAATTAAAATCAAAAAGGGAAAATCAAGTGTGAATCTAAGACACCTCAGCAGGCTGAGAACCATGTCACCTGCTGACCTGACAAAAAGAGAGGATTTTGAAGACCAACAATGGCGGAGTCCGAGAGAGACTCTTAAAAGAAGAAAACCACTGGAAAAAGTTGTTTGTAGAATGGAACCTGCATGCTTCAGAAACAATTATTTAAAAAAAGCTGATTGCATTCAAATATATGTAAGCTATATATAGCTATATATATATGCAGCACAAAAGAATACACCTAAGTAAGGGCTGCTCATGCGGTCTTTGAGGTAAATTGTACCTAAAAGGCAGAGTCCTGACTAAGACAACACAGGAGCAGTGCTGTTCCAAAGCTCAGCAAGGTGTTGTGTGTCGAGGAGGTACAATCCTTCCCATAATTCCTAGCCGGCTGCAATCGGTGAGTCCAACTTGCTCTGTGGGTCAGTGGAGTGGGTCCAGGCCCAACTTCTTCCCCCCTTTCCCATCTTCTCTGGAAAAATTTGCACTCCCAAGGATGCCTGGAAGTAGTATTTGCTAAGATGATCGCCAGTCCTTGTGTGGGAGGAGTGAAGGAAAGGGGAAATTGAGGAGGCTTTTTGTGCCATTTTTTCCCCTGCAGAGGGTCAGGGACACACAAAATTGCCCCATATTAAATTATATTGTAAATTCTTCAGGGCAGGGACTCATTAGGACATGTCTCAATAGTGCCTAACATATGATCCTGACTAAGGCCTCTAGCTGCTAATGGCAATGATGGCCGTATTAGATACAAGTATCTGGCACCAGACTGTGACACGTTGTTACCTGAGTGAGGTAAATTGTATCTTTGAACATTTGTAGGGGATCTGTATTCCAGGGCAGCCTGAAGTGCAGTCCAGCCTGATGAAGCATTTGGTCGTTACCAGATGCATGGTGCTGTCGATGGAGGGAGAAATTGCTTGTATAAGACCAGTCCTCTGTGGAGGAAACCTTAAAAAAAAAAAAAAAAACAACACGCACACAGAGGGTTGAGAATAGATCATAAAGAAATGGAAAAACGTGCATGCTCCTGATCTTTAGGACCAGGGATCTTTAGCGACTGCTAAATGGCAAGAAGGTAGAGAATACCCATTTCAGCCCCTTGCCATCACCTAGGATATTTAAATTAATACTTTGCATTTCTACAGTGCCTTTCATCTGAGGATTTTTAAGTCCTGAATCCCACTACACCCTTGGAGTAGGTGTTTTATTCTTTTACAGATGGACAAGACCAAGGCACAGAGGGCCAAATCCAGAGGGCTGGGCACACAAGCAAGAGTAATTTTATTGGTTTTGTGGAACTTCACGTATTTGTCCCACAGCTGAATTTGGCCCACAAAACTTAAATAATTTGCTTTCACAGAATCAGTGGCAGAAGAGAGGTGAAAGGAAGGGAGGAGGGAAAGACAGCTGCGGGGAGTGTTAGTGGACGAGCCTGCGGGCTTAAATTCGTAACTTTGTGACAGTAAAAATCATGGACTGAAGAGACACACCAGATTTATGGCTTATTACAACAATCTATAACCCACTAACAACCCCCCCTTGTCTTCCTTTCCCTCCTTTGGCTGAAGGCATGTCAACAAACCACTTCACCTGGATTTTCCCTTGAAATGTGTGTTAACTACTAATGCTAAACAACCTGTTCCACCTTGTATTTAGCTGTGACACTCTAAGAACGGTTCCCAGTCCTGAAGAAAAGCTCTCTGTAAGCTCGAAAGCTTGTCTCCCTCACTAACAGAAGCTGATCCAATAAAAGATATTACCTCACCCACCTTGTCTCACTAATATCCTGGACCAGACACAGCTACAACACCACTGCATACAATATAAAAGACAGGCTCGCTAATCTGCCACCAGTCAGCTTGCTTTTACTATAGTAAGCAACGACGTCCTACATATTTTCGGTTCTGATCCAATGGGGCAGGAAGGGTGGGCATATCAGGTGGTTAATCAAGTGCTCAATTTGTGACTTGAGGAGACAGGATTAAATAAACAGTATCTTAGTACTTCCATCAATACAAGCACCTGTGTTTAAAGAGTTCAAGAGCATGTCACCAATTGTTTAAAACTGGGAAAGCAATTTTAAAACCATTGATAGATTATAATAAATGATAGCAATGCTGTGGATTCTGACACTGCAATAATGGCCTACGGTAATAAATTATGACTGTAGGCATTTATCTTGGCTACTGTGAGAGGAACCAAATTCAATGTATTAAAAGGGGGAAGATGTTCATCCCACTCTCCCTCAACCCCTCATATTGAAGCTAACATTTCCTCTTTCAGCTACAGTCAGGGACCCAGCGTTTCTTGGCCAGTGATTCACTGTCAAGACCAAAAGGGAACAGGGAGGGGGAAAGCTGTGAAAATGGAAGCTTTGTCTCACCTTTGCCAGCGTACTGAAGGAGGGCCAGGACTGAAATCCATACTCCGAGGCAAACCGAGTTTTAGGGTACACGGTCCAGTTCCAGCAGTCACTGAGGTAGTCATAAAAGTGAGTGTCTCCATAATGGGTACTGTATGGATTTTGGGACAGCCAGCCTTCTTTAACGGACTCGTTGCCATTTGTAGGACTGGATGTAATATAAGGACGACTTTTATCCTCCTGGGTAAACAAAACAATACACCATAATAAAGTGAATGGTTCGAACATTTCCAGATCGTATTTTGGGAAGTGAAACAAAAATGCCTTTGCCAAATTGCTCAGTCATTGCCTAGGAAACAGTTTGCTTTTGTGCCCTGACATTCATCACTTCCCTGATTTGAATCGCTTTTAATTTCTGGAATCAGAAGCCTAGGAGGTTGTACTCCTGTTTTCCATTTCTATGCTTCCTCCTCCCCTCAGCCCCAGCATGCATAGGTGTGGAACTCGGGATGCTACTGTACCCCCTGGCTCTCAGCGCCTCGGCTATAAAAATTGTTCCAGGCCCCCTGCAGGCCTGGCTATGTAAGCACTATATGAATCAGATACCACAAGTACCAGCCAGATCCTTCCCCTGAAGAAGTAGTGGGCAGGGAGAAAACTAAGTCTCACTGCCCGCTCCTACTAAAGACAGCAGAACTGGCTGGGCACATTTGTGAGGGAGGAATATACTGCATCCCATTCAAGTGGTGTCATAAATTACCTCCTCTCCTCATAGAGCAATAGGCATACTATTGGAGGAGCTGTACTCCTCTGAAATACGTCTCCTATCTGTCCCCCTGGAGCAGTGTGGTTATGCACTGGCCCATGCTATGAGCAGTGTGAAAAATTGCAGTCTGGCCCCTAATTCATAACTAGTACTTCATGAAGCCCAAGACAGAAAGTGGAGAGTATTGTCCGTGTACCCAACTCTAGCTGTAAATTAATATGATATGAAGCGGGAGGAATCCAGCTACTTCTTGCCCATGGAAGCTTGTAGGGCTCATCTGCTAGTACAGTGTATGCTTTTTCGACTCATTCTGAGTGGAGAGGAATTTGGAAAATAAAGTGCAGTTTTAAAAATGTTGGCAAAAGGGATTCTCTTGCAGATCAAGGGATTTGCTATCTTTATATGCTTCTGCATTACTAATGACAGCTATTTAAAGCACTTCTAGTGGAAATCAAATTACCATTAACATTTGTGTGGTGAGACCTTTCCTTTAAGTAAAATTATTACTTTTGCAGCAGCAATGCCAAAATTCCCCACCCCTCTCCACCTCTGGTTACGGACAACCAACTAGCCTTATCTTAATACAGTCAAGGTGTGCTGTCTATAGTCTTTTGTAGAATTATGCTTTGGCTTTGTTTGGCCTGGCTGTGCATTTTAGGCCAGATGCAACTTTATGAAGGGCATGATTTAGAGTTGTTTCAAATTACATATATTTATAACCACTATTGCACACCGCCTCTTATCAGTGCCAACTACTGAATGATTGCTTTGCAATTATAAAACATTTAGGGACACGTTTTCAGTAAAGGAAGCCCAAGGTTCTACATTCACAGTAGCCACTACTGGTTCCAACAGAGCAACGCACTTAGCCACACACTTCAGTTTAATCATAAGTAGTCCCATTCACTCGTTTTTAACAGTGTGAACAGATACTCATTGGAATTGCTCACCTAGCAACACGCTACATTTTCCATTATTGAAGCCTTGATATGAAGACTGGATGTTTTTCTAAGTGATAGATTCTAGCTCAGTCAGATGTAATGAATGGGCTTTATGGAAAAATCACTTGGTGAAATTCTATGGCCTGTGTTATGCAGGAGTTCAGACCAGAAGATTGTAATGGTCTCTTCCGGTCTTAAAAATCTATCTATATGCTTAAAGTGAAGCAGCTGTTTAAGTGCTTTACTAGATTGGAGGCATTATGCATTTAAAATCGGGTGACTGAACAGACAAAAACATAAATGTCTAGCATGATCATAGAAATGATAGAAACCGAGAAATCTACAAACACAGGTATACAATGGTGTGTGCATTCTTCTATGTTACTGGAGAATTTGGCCCAAAATGATAACCAAAATATATACCTTTCTATTCCTATTAAATGTGTTGATACTTAAATAATGATAGCATTTACAATAGATAGTGGTGTTAATTACAGAACTGAAATCACATTGTTAGAATCAGATTATATAAACTCTCCAGGGCAGTAACCTCATCCATTACATGTTGTGTAAAGTGTCTCAGTCCTCTATCTTGGTATTGTTAACAAACAACAAGTGAATCAATTTTGCGCAGAGAATTGTTTTGGCCAACTAGTCAGGACTACGCAGTTCTTGAGCTCATTTTACAATTTTGATTAACATTGTAAAACATCAATGTGTTAATGCCATATGTCCATATGAACTTGTTAGATTTATGCTTTACTGCAGAAATTTGTCAAGTGTATAACATCAGCCATTTTGGTTTATCAGTAGCTTGATCCTTTGAGCAGTTTCTCTCAGAACGTCTTCTTTTACCCGTTCCCCTTGTACCTTTAAATTTCCAGGATTAGAACGGCACTACAAGCTCCTTAAAGACAGTAGCATGCAATCACTAATAAGAACATTTGTATTATCTTTAGATTACACTTTGATTGCCTGGGCTGGTGCATGGAAATTCATGATGGTATGCACCAACTGCAATTTCAGCATAGCCAGTAAAACCAGTTTAGTCCAACATCATCATATTCTAAAGTAGCCTGTGAGTCAGGAAGCAAGAGGGACAACAGCATAGCTATTGCAGGGTGGAAAATTCATATTTCTTGGTTGGAGAGAGATGTTTTAATTGGCAAAAGGTCAGTTTCACTTTGCATATCTCTGTACTGCATACTGTATATTTTAGCTAACTAGAGAGATCAAAGCCATTCATCTGTGGTTCAGGCATTTCTCTCTGCACAGCTATTCAGGAATGAAATGCCATGTAGAACAACTTAGTCTTTATTGCTGTCACAGAGGCAACTTTCAGTCCCCCTCAGTACACTCTCTCTTTGAAACCCACCCTTTTACAGAAACAGTGGAGTTTCACTGTAAGAGGAGAAAGAAGGCTTCATCACGAGTGGTGGCAGGTTCCCTCCTACCCCTGCAATTGTAGGGAGCACTGCCAGATGTTGAGGGGACTTCATTTCAAGAAGGGAATAAGTAAACCAGCTTGACTCCTTCATTGCCTCCAGAGTCCTGGAGATTCGACGGCAGTCGATGGGAATTATGCAAGCTATGCAGGGTAGCTTGCATAACTGCCGTCGACTGCTGTGCTTTCCTTCTGCACGCCGTCTTCACTGCACTGCGCCACTTGAAGGGGTGGTTTACTAACGTCGACTTCCTGATCGATCGAGCGGGTCTACACTGACCGCTCAATCGATTCAGAGAGATCAATCCCTGAGAGTTGCTGCAGCAAGACTGGGAGAGAGGCATTCTTACTCATCCTTATCCCTCCAACAGGTTTTCTCTTTCATCACTCTTCTCCCTCATCCTCCAGTCAGTCAAAACAAAGGCAATGTAGGATTTGATAATCCCTTTTGAATGAAGCATTTCAACTGGAATTACTGCAGTGGCACCTGATTAAAGTGGGGCGAGTTTCATTACTGCTGTGTCCACGCTGAGAATTTGAGGCAAGTCTTGCATTACGTTTAGAAGCAATACAAGCTTTACTGGTGCCAATAGCAGTGTGCACAGGCCACAAGCATTTTTGCCAGCACATCCTCTAAACCTGCTTTATGCTCCTACCATAGTCAGTGGAGCTTCATCAGTGGGTACTGGTGGCGAATTACAGGTCTCATTTTTGCATTCTGTGTCTATACAAAACCCACAAGAAGTGAAAGTCCAGCAATTTGGGATTTTCAATCCTCTCCTTTCTAAGCAGAATTTCTCTGTAAATAACTTCACAACAAGCAGATACCACTGTATGACATAAAGTGAAACACTAAAACTCCCAGAACAAGGAGAAAAGCTGCAAAAATTGCAATGAAAATCTGTTAAATCCAATCATAGCAAGCTTCACCATGGCTTTTATACACTGTTGTCAGCAAGTCCATATGCCTTCTGTAAATCTATTCCCTTAAACAACTCAAGGAAGTGTTGCTCAAATTACAGAGTTTTGCAAGACAATTGGGGTGAGGGGAGTGTACTCCCCTGAAAATTTCACTTACAGTAAGAACAATTTCTCGGATGTTCTTCACATAAAGTGTCACATAGTCTTTTAAATAGACTTTCATCTCAGCATGTGGTATGGAGAACCAGTTGCCTGCAATTGCTGCTTCATTTTCATTGTTTCCACTCCATAAAATGATGCATGGGTGAGATTTTAATCTCTTTACCTGAAATAGAAGTCAGGGAATCAAAATTAAAATGCAATTACTTCTCTTTAACAGGATATCTTTTCATGTTTATGCAACCTGCACAGAATTTAAACCACATCCGCTGAAGTGATCTCAATGATGAGAAATATGAAAGGTTCCAAAGGATATAGTACTATTACAGCCATGGAAATAACAATCCAGTGCTGCAAATAGATGTGTCAGGCAATTTACTCCATGAGTAATCATACTGACTTCAAAGGGAATACTCACATGAGTAAAGTTACTTGTGGGTTTGTAGAACCAAGTCCTAAATTTGCACATCTTTGAAATTAGTGGAAGTTCACATTTTTGGTAGACTATAAAAACAAAATATTTTGTGTTTTTATCTTTTCTTTTCCACAAGGAGTAAGATAGCACTTTTTTCATCCTCCAAAAAACAACTTCCTTGCCTGGCCAGAAAAAAAAAATTAAAAATAAAACAATGCAATGCCCAGGCCAGCAAAATACATAATCTCCTCTTCTGCTAAAATAGGTACAAGAGGTGTGGTGTGGACTGGACTGGAAAGACAGGACAGGTGGACCTCCGGTTACCCCTAGGATGACCTCTACATTCCTCTGCCCACCATGTTTTGTCTTGCTTCTTTACAGGCCTCACTCCATTTTCTTGCTTGTGTGTGTTTGTTACTTAAGTGCACAACAGACTGTAGCCTTTCAAGAAGCTCATATCAGACAATGAGTAACAGAAACTTAACAGGATTACACTGTTAGCCCGTGGGACTGCGGGTCCTTCATGCTATTGAATGACATACCTGATGAGTTACTTCTGCTCTTACTGATTCTAAGTAGTTCTGGTCAGTTGGGTAAAGGGCACATGCAAACATAAAATCCTGCCAGATCTATAAAGCAAGAAAAATCTGTCAGTAAATATATTTCTACACTTAAATACATTATTTTCAGTTCATATGGACTTTGGTTCAGATGCAATTATTTGTCATAAAGAAAAGATGAGGTAGAAAATTTTCATTTACTCACTGTACATGAATACTGCAGGTGTCACCAAAACAGTTACATCCAGATGAGCTCAACTTTCACATGCACATACACACCCAGAGTTGATTTCCTCAGTTTTAGTTTTTTAAACCGTTTCTTCATCATGATAAGCCAGATTCTTCCACCCTTACTCGTGGTTTGCAAGTAGGTCCATTGCTTTCAATGGGAATTCTTGGAAGCCATATACTGCTAAACATGACCAAAGGTGGAAGACTCTGTCCCTAAGTGAACAAAGTTTTTTCGGGTTTTATGGTGTGTTTTGCATACACCCTTGAGTACAGCAACAAATCTCCACTGCCTATTAGCAGAAGAAAATTATTTCACTGCTGTGTTTATTTAATTTTTTTATGTTTTAAAGTATAGCTACTGTAACACTCTAGGTCCACTTCCCAATATAACATAAAATACATGATCAAATTAAACTAACAGACTGACAGGAAAAAAGTGATATCAAAGGAACGCCTCCATCCACCAGAAGAAAAAAACCCAGACCCTCCCACAACTCCATGTATCCCTTCAGAGAAGGCATGGGTAAACAGATACATCTTACAAGAAGTTTCAAAGGCCTGGTCTACACTGGCAATGGAGGTCAACATAACACCGCTTATGTCGACCCCCTAAAGTATGCATCTCCACTGGCACGTACGTTCAATCGATTTAAAGTGCAGTAAAAGTAGACCTAATAAAACCACCTCTGCAAATGGCACAGCGCTGAATCTGAATTCCATGGATCAAATTTGCGTTAGCGTAGGCAAAGCACAAAGTAAATCAATGCCATTGGCCTCCACGAGGTATCCCATAATGCCCCATTTTGACCGCTCTGGACATTTACACTCTGCTGTAACATGGCCACATAAACAGGAAATAGCCCCTTCTCTCAAGCCCTGGGAAAGTTTGAATTCCCATTTCCAGTTTAGACAGCATGGAGAGAGCTTTGTAGCTGAACTGCTCATGGCAACTGCACGGCCCAAACACACTGCAGCTTGGAGTTGACCAGAGGTCTTGGATCTCATCAGTATGTGGGGTGAAAAGTCTGCTCTGGTTTAGCTCTGAGCCAGCAAAAGAAATTCAGATATAGATGAGAAGATATCTCGCAGCATATTGGAGAAGGGGCACAACAGTGGCGTGCAATAGTTCCGTGTTAAGATCAAAGAGCTGAGGAAGACTTATTAGAAAACTAGGGAAGCTAACAGCCATTCTGGCTCCTCGCCCAAAACATGCCGCTTTTACAAGGAGATGCATGCAATTCTCAATGGCGACCCCACCACTGTGCTATCACGCAGCATCAATACCTCCGAAGAATCCCAGTCCAGGACAAATGAGAAGGACTCTGTGGATGACGAGGATGAAGATGAATAGAGCAGGGTGCAAGAGAGCGGGATATCCATTCTCCTTGAGAGCCAGGACCTGTTCGTTACCCAGAGCAGTCCAGCCACACACAAGACAGCAGGACTGATCAAGATGCAGGGAAAGGCACACCTGATAAGTGTGTGTGGCAAATCTTATTTTTGCAGTTATGTCCCAGTCCAGCTTTTTAAAAGGAGTTTGTGTTTTTGAGGAGGGGTCTAACTGGGTGGTGGCAAACTTCAATGGAGGGTTGCTCCCGGAACAGACTATTTATGAGCAGAAGTATGCTCTGAGAATCCTCTGTGGATATTTCAAGGAAACTTTCATGTAGGTAATCTGTTAACCTTTGCAGAAGGTTTCTGGGGAGGGCAGGCTTATTTCTTCTGCGACGGTAGGATACTCTTCCCCGCCATTCTGCAATTAAATGAGCAGGCATCATCACGGAACACAGCATAGCAGCATAAGGGCCAGGCCTGTACCCCAATGCTGGCAGCAAACTTCCCTTTCCACCTAAGTTACCCTCAGGATACTGATATTACACATGGTTACCTAGGGAAGATGGCGCAAGTTTTAAGTACCCAACCAATACAGTCACTCAGTTTTATTCCTCTGCCATAGATGGGGTCCCTAGGTGCCTCCCCAAGACTATTCTTAGTCCTAGTACTGTTGCAATGGGCATTATTGATCGGGACACTGGTTGCCCTATGTTTTCTGCCGCTACAATTCACCCGCAGTGTCCTCTAATCTGTTCTGCCCACCTCCTCCCGAACCGGTCCTTGCTCAAGGATTGTGGATGTTAGTGCTAATGAAGCCTCTCTGTAACAGATGCAAGGGCCCCTTGCTTACCATGTCTGTAGTGCCAGTCCGACCCTTCTGAGATGTGCAGAATGGAATGTTCATCTGGCTTAGCCTTGTGAACATGAAGGGAAGTACTTTTTACATTGTAACATTTCCTTTACTACTACTTTGGGTCAGCTAACAATGGCAACTTTGTGCTTTGCTTATCTTACAGTAGACACCTCGGCCTTAGGCCCCCCTTGCTGAACTCCAGCTGAAAGACTTTCCAAGATTAGGAATCGGGGAAAAAAACAAACCGCGGGATGACATGTTCAGCAAACTAATGAATGCCTCTGCAGTGGCTGACACAGAGCTCAGAGCTTGGAGGATGTCCTTGTCTGAGAAACTAGACATGGACACGGAACACAGAATATCTGTACAGGAGCAGGAGCATGATACGCATCAGGAGATGTTGCATATTATGAGGGATCAGTCTGATATGCTGAAGCATCTGGTAGAGCTTCAGAAAGAGGAGCGGCAGGACAGACTCCCTCTGCAGCCCCTCCAAAACGCTCTGCTGCTTACCACTTTGTTATCAGCCCCCCCCCCCCCCCCCAACTGGTTTAGGAGGAGACTGAGCAGGGTGCAGTATGTGCTACATTCCACACCGGTGGAGGCAAGCAGAAGGATGCGACAGCCCCTTTAAGAACTGCATGCAACCACAGCTGCTTGCACAGTGACACTTTACAATGTGAAGTTATTCTCCTTTCCCCCCATTGAAATGGGTCACAAATAAACCTTTGTAGCATTAAAAAACATCTGTCTTTATTCATTCCTAGTTTGGGTGGGGAGAGAAGAAGAAGGGGCTGCTGGAGTGATGGTGGGGGATGGGAAATAAAAGCACAGCACAGACATACCTTACTGCAGTTCATTGCAAAACTGGTTATTCAATGCTTCCCGAAGCCAAAGCGCTCCGCGGTAGGCTCTGAGCGTAGCGCTAGAATCTGGCTGCTCAAAATTTGCAGCCAGCCTATCAGCCTCCACAGCCCAACCCTGGGGGAACCTTTCCCCCTTCATTTCACACAAATTATGGAGCACACAGTACGTAAATATAACAGTTTGGATGTTCTTTTCACTGATGTCTAGTCTAGTAAGCAGACATCTCCATCTGGCTTTTAAATGGCCAAATGCACATTTCCCTATCACGCTGAGCCTGTTATTGAAACACTCCTTCTTGCTGTCCGGGTGCCTGATGTAGGGCTCCATTAGCCAAGGGAGCAAGAGGTAGGCAGGATCCCCCAGGATCACTATTGGCATTTCCACATCCCCAATGTTTATATTTTAGTCAGGGAAGAAAGTGCCCACCTGCATCTTACTGAACAGACCTGAGTTCCTAAAGATGTGCACATCATGCACCTTTCCAGACCATCACACTGATGTCAGTGAAACATCCCCTGTGATCCACAAGGACCTGCAAAACCATTGAGAAGTATCCCTTCTGGTTTAAGTACTCTGGCAAGGTGGTCAGGTGCTAGGATGGGGATATGCGTGCCATCTATTACCCCCCCTCACACAGTTTGGAAACCCCATTTTGGCAAACCCGTCCACTATGTCCTGCACGTTTCCCAAAGGCACTACTCTTCTTAGCAGAAGTCTATTGATGGCCCTGTACACTTGCATCACAGCAACTCCAACAGTGGATTTATCGACTCCAAATTGCTTCCTAACTGACCAGTAGCAGTCTGGGGTTGCCAGCTTCCACAGAGCAATGGCCACTCACTTCTCCACTGTCAGATCTGGTCTCAAGAGAGTATTGGTCATTGGTCCCTTCTGACCTATGAGTCTATGAGTTCATGTGCTTCAGGGCTGGGCATAGCTCCACGCAAAGTTCAAAGAAAGTGGCCTTTCGCATACGAAAGTTCTGCAGCCACTGCTCATCAACTCACACCTTCATAATGATGTGATCCCACCAGTCTGTGCTTGTTTTCCAGTACCAGAACTGGCGCTTCACGGACTGAAGATGATGTGGGACAGCCTGCAGCAAACTGGAATTGTTTCACCCTATGGCTTGCAGCAGGGCGGCCTTAGTAACATCGCTACTTTCCGTGCTGTGGCTCCTCTCTTGCCTTTGAAAAAACTACAGGGTAAGCCATGAGGTATTTGTGATGCTCACAGTGACAGCGCAGAGCTGAGCGGGATCCATGTTTCTCTAGCGATGGCATGCGCACGGCATAGAACAACAGCATGAAAAAGCGTTTGCAGTTTGTTTGGGATATGAAGGGAGGGGGAGGGAGCATACTGCAACATGGGAGGAAGACAAGTTTCCCAAAAGCTTCTGCAGCTAGTTGCACTGTGGGATAGCTACCCATGGTTCACTGCTTTGAATGTCCACCCAAGCATGGCGAGTGGGGACAGAAGAACCAGGTGCAAGGAGCGTGATGTGATTACACTCCTGTTACTTCTAAAATTTAAAGTAAATCGACTTCAGTCTGTAGTGTAGACATACCCGAAGTCAATGAGTTCCAGATGTGAAGGCTCTCAGCTGCGAATACCCTATCACCAGCCTTTGACATTTATAGCTAAGAAACATCACCTCATTTTTATTAAATTAGAGTAGTGACCCAAACATGATGGGTGCTGTACAGAAAGATAAAACCTGCCCTGAAAACCTTGTCATCATTCTAAACAGACAAAAAGATTGGAAAAGCCTTTATGTCACCTCGTTTATATTCCTTCAAACCCAGTGCAAGATTATTCCATACTATATATTTTGTAGTGTTCTGTCCAGTCCAATTTCAACTTTGACACAAATCACCACCTTCTCTTGGCAAACTACTCCACAGATCCCACAATCAGAAAGTTTGAACATCAGAAAAATGTAAGTTTTTCTTTGCTTATTTTTAATATAATAAATTCTATCTTCTTAGGCCACCCCAGACAATTTCTCTCTCTCTCTCCTTGGTATTTACACCCTGTAGATACCTCCATGACAACTTAAAGAAAAATAAGAATCTCCCTAAACTATTTTAACAGCGTTTTAATGATGATCAACAAAAATACAGAAATGAAAATGAACCAATATCAATTACACATTGATTGAATTAATCACATGTAATTTCAGTCTCATGACCCAAATAAGATGTTCCATTAGTGTCTCAAAAGGATGAATTCCTAAAAAATTGAACATACTTTGGTCCAATGAGTAAGATATTCAGTTCTACTTATTTTCCTTTTAACTCTTTCATGATTTTGAGATTCTTAATAGATCCTCTATTTTCATTTTCAGGGTGCTAAGGGAAAGACCTGCTAAAGAATGCTGCCACAGAAACATCACTGGCAGAGAAGCCACACCCCATAAAGGTCTCACTGTTCCAGACAAGATGCCATACAGAGAGATGAGAGCCAGCTAAGCAATTTCTGCAGTGAGAGACCTTCCATGAATGAAGACAACCTACTCCCACCCTAATTTAATAACAATAGTACCTTAATGGGCAAAGGGCTAATCTCTGTGCTCCCATAAAGCATGCCTACCCAGCTCATGATGACTGCAATGTGAGCAATGCTGATGTAATCCAGGCCAAAACTGGATCCCATACATAAAATGAGTGTCACCCTAAGAACCTGAACTCCAAAATTGTGTTTAAAATTGTCTAAAAGCAATCGTAGCCCTAAAATTCTAAAATGTACATTTTTACCTTTTTTACTATTTAATGTCTTTCCCTAAAAGATCTGAAAACAATTTTTTTAAAAAATCCATTAGTAAATGCCAAATCAGGGAAGCTTTACAATAAAAGGAAGTGTAAAAATCAGTGCACAATCAGGCCCTAATACAAAAACCAAAACCCTGTGCAGGCACCATCAGAGATTGTGTAGAACCAAGCACCCTTTATAAGGCATTGCCTCAGAAGTGTCTAACATGGTATTTAGGATACTAGCTCCAGGGAATTTTTACTTCCTTTTCCTTCCGTTGTTACCCCATTACATGACTCGACTTTGAATAATTTTCCAACACTTTATAAGATTGTAAGAGATGCAAGTTAAGCAGAAGATTTATATTCATTCATCAATATTAAAAATTTGCTTGGCTGATTTTCATAGAACCCTCTCTCTAAAATCAAAGTTCAATTTTTCAGACTGAGGGGCTAATTTTAGGCACCTACATCAATATTTAGGTTACTAAATAAGGCCCTGATCTTGCAATGTGTTCTGCATAGGCACAGAGCTAAATGGCTTACTTAGGTGGCAAGTACCTACAAATCAAAGAGAATTGTAGGTCCTTAGAAGCTCTGAAAATCAGGGCCCTTGTTTAGATTTAGGCGCCCAGTTTCAGGTATCAAGTTGCAATAATTTTGTCTCAGTGTAAGAAATACTTAAGAATTTTCTCTCTTGTATAGGCAAATCTCAGAATGTCTACACAAGGACACGCACGTGGAAAGAAGAAGGATCTTTCACATACGATGCTAATTTAATGTTTCTTTTGCAAAAATCATGGTGTTTCGTTTTCCCGTATGTTGTGCTGAATGGTAACTCTAGGCACACTTCTCAAGGTTCTAATAATAAACACAACTCAAGCTCCACTCGCATACTCAGTTTCATCAAAAACCACCAATGTGGTTAAAGCCTTGTGAGTCAGAGATATGCATCCAGTATCATCAGCAGGTGTTCCCCTTACAGTCACATTTACACTCACTTATAGCTTTCCCAAAAACATTCCTTTGGTTCTGAAATATTCCATGCTTCGTTTCAGGCTAAAGCTGAAAATTTTTAGAAAGCTTAAATTAAATCTCTTCAGCTGTTTTGAGGTTAAGAGGTATTTTTTTAAAGCAATACAATAATTTTTTTTACAGTAGGGAAAGCACAACTACCTTAATTGGTGCTGGAATTATTAAGAAATGGCTGGAGCTATAAGATTCAAATGTCGCAGGGCAGTAAATTCTCACTGAGGGCCGGTTTGTGCAGCCAATACTCATGCTGTTGAGTACTTACTCATGTACTCCCCACAGGTTTCAGTGGAGCTACTCTCACGAGTAAGTAATTAGAACGAGTAGAAGATCCCACAACGTCCACGAGGAAAGAAATAAAAGCCAAGTTAAAAGCCACACTTGAGAGGAAAAAAGATGAACCCTTTTAGTTTGTGTTTGTGTAACCCATTGGTTGGTGCACGTTACAAGTGACCCTTTGTGCCCAATCCACAGAGGATTCTATTCGATATAGGTTCTTATACTGCACTCATCACTTTGTATCTGAGCACCTTCCAGCAGTGGTGTCTGTCTAATATCTAACAGACTAATATCTGTCATGTGTGCTTCAGTCTCTCTCTCATCTTCGCCTCTGGGGAAAGAATGGTGAGAGCAGTGCAGCACTTCATTTTGGTTAGACAGTTTTTGAGCCACTGTGACAGCTCTGAACTCACTCCTTCACCACAAACTCATGCTCAAGTGATTCATGCTTTCAGCTCTAGAGGTCCCAAGTTCAATCCCTGCTAACAGACAAGGTGACAGCTGTTCTATTTGCAACTGTGCAGTTACATTCCGCCCATGACCTATGGCAGGAAAACTATTAAGAAAGTGCTGTACCTATAAGCAGACACTGACTGCCCACGGCCTCTGCCTTCCCCTCTTTTTTCACCTCCACCGTTTTCTTTAAAACAAACAAACAAAAAGACACTAGAGAAACTAAAGAACAACATGCATGATAAATTCCATGTTCAGGTCGAGACATTAGAGTGCACCTATGCACATGTACACAAGCAAAAGGAAATTCACATGTTAACAGGCTAATTTGTAAACTTTAACTTTCGAGTACCCAACCTGCAAGACTTTAAAGGACCCTGATTTTCAAAAAGTGCTGCGCACCTGTCCTATGAAAATGAGGCCCCGATAATGTCTCCAGGTGGGTATCCATCAATCACTAGTTCCTTTTGAAAACGTAGCCCAGATTCCTGTACCAGTATTAACTTTGTACCTTGCTCATACACCAGTATTTTCTGTTTGCTTTTTTTCTTGTCAGTTTGGAACATAGGAGCCGAGTTGTCTTGTTTAATCTTTTACCATTATTCCTAGTTCATCGCAGATATCATAGAATTCATCTTGCTCATACACTCCTCCTCCCCATACACGAAGCGCATTCATGTTAGCATCAACGGCCGACTGCAAGATGGCCTTTAACCTGTTAAATACAAAGAGAATAAATCAGGGGAGTTAACACTTGTATGAAATTACACCTCCCCTAAACTAGATAGCCTGGAGAAACCTATGCAGGCTTGTGTCTTTTTTCTTTAAAAAGTCTAATTTATGTTTTTTATCATTTATGTAAATGTATGTACATCTAATTTATGTAATTTATCATTAGCTGATAGGCCAAAATTAGTAACTCTGACAGAAAGACTTCTGACATCCTAGAAATCTGTATAAATGTTCACTGCACTCCCAAAGCTAACCTCTTGCAAATAAAAGGACTCAATCCTGCTAACACTTACCAAACACACCAGTGGCACTACTCGCGGTAGTAAGTACTATACTCTAGAGCAAGCATTTGCAGGAGTGAGCCTTAAGATGGCTGTGTAGGTATTATCCCAGATTACAGAGTCAAACATCCTTCATAAAATGTTTTATTAAAAGAATATTTAATCACTGTAGCTCCTTTGATTAGTTACCTTCTTTTTCCTTTAGATTTTACCCTATTTGTATACATATTACCTTGAATTTTAATCATTTCCATTCAATCATTTCTTTTTTTCTCCCCTACATCCTACCAAACATGATGAGAAAAAACGAGGAGATGCGTTATGGCACCCTGAATGACATTTTAAAATCATGTTGGGCCCAATCTCAGCCACTCTGTGTACACAACTTTCCCTACAAGTAGTCCTACTAACAACCTGACTAGGAACTGGTCTATACTGACAATGTAGGTCGACAGAATGTGGCTTACGTTGACCACTTAAAATATGCGTCTCCACTGACATGTCAGTTCCACCAACCTAACTCGCAGTAAAATTCGACTTAAAACCATCCCCGCAAGTCGCTGAAGAGCTGAAGTCAAATTGTGTGGATCGAATGAGCATCAGTGTAGGAAGAGCGTAACATAAATAGACATCATTGGCCTCCGGGAGGTATCCCATAATGCTCTATTGTGATCGCTCTGGACATTTGCACTCTACTGCACCGCGGCCACATGCACAGGAAACAGCCCCTCCTCTGAAGTCCCGGGAAAGTTTGAATTCCCATTTCCCGTTTGGTCAGCGTGGAGAGAGCTTTGTTGCTGAACTGCTTACAGTGACTGCACGCCCCAAACACACTCCAGCATGGAGTTGATCTGAGGTCTTGGATCTCATCAGCACATGAGGCGAAGAGTCTGTTTTGGCTCAGGTCCGAGCCAACAAAAGAAATTTGGATATCTAGAAGATATCACGTGGTATGGTGGAGAAGGGCCACAACAGAGACGTGCAGCAGTGCCGCGTTAAAATCAAAGAGCTGAGGCAGGCATATCAGAAAACTAGGGAGGCAAACAGTCGCTCTGGTTTGTCACCAAAGACATGCTGCTTTTATGAGGAGCTGCATGCGATTCTCAGCAGTGACACCACCACTGTACCAACATGCAGCATAGATTTCTCCACAGAATCCCAGTCCAGGATGAATGAGGAAGACTCTGTGAATAAGGAGGAGGAGGAGAAGAGGAACAGGGGACAGGTGACCAAGGTATCCATTCTCCCTGAGAATGGATTCTCCAGGACCTGTGTTTCCCAGGGCAGCCCAGCCGGACACAGGACAGCGTGACTGATCCCAGGGAGGGCACATCTGGTGAGTGTGTATAGCAAATCGCACTTCTTTAGTTATAACCCCAGTCCACCTTCTTATTTCTTGAAAAAAAAGGAGTGTGTGTTTTTGTAAGGATGGGCTTCCTGGGTGTTGGTCCACTTATGCAGAGGGTTACTCCCGGAACAAACTATTTACTTTCAGAGGGATGCTCCAAGAATCCTCCATGGATATCTCTAGGAAACTTTCATGTAGGTACTCTGCAATCCTTTGCAGAATGTTTCTGGGGAGGGCAGCCTTATTTCTTCCATACGGTAGGAAATGTCCCCACCACTCTGCTATTAAATGAGCAGGCATCATTGCGGAACACAGCATAGCAGCATAAGGGCCAGACCTGTACTCAGATCCTTCCAGCAAACCTTCCCTTTCCACCTGTGTTACCCTCAGGAGACTGATATCACACATTGTCATCTAGGGAAGATGGCACAAATTTATAGTACCCAACCAATATAGTCACTGCGTGTTATTCCCCTGCTGTGAACGGTGTCCTGGACCCCAACACAGATAATTCCTAGCCATGACATTGTTGGCATGGGTGTTAGGCGCCTGGGAATGGATACCCTTATTTTTTCTCCAGCGAAACTTCACCCATACCCTCTTTCAATCCCTTTGGACCATCTCCTCCCAAAAAGGTCTTTGGGATGGTAAAGGGGAGCTCAATGATCCTGCACCTTGTTTAAGTGTGGACTGGGGGGTTTAGTGCTCCACAGACTTCCCTATAATGGATGCAAGGGCCCCTTACCATGGCTGGAACGCCACTCTGCCCCGTCCAATAATTACAGATTGGCATGTGGGTCTGGCTTTGCCTTGTGAATATGAAGGGGAGTTCTTTTTACATTGTAACAGATGTTTTCATCCCTGCGTCCAGCTAACAATGGAAACTTTGTGCTTTGCTTTCCTTACAGTGGACACCTCGGCCTTCACTCCTGCTTCTACTCCTGCAGAATGCTTTTCCCAGATTAAAAGGCGAGGGGAAAAACACAACTCAGGATGACATGTTCAACGAACTAATGAATGCCTCTATGGCTGCCGACACAGAGGTCAGAGCCTGGAGGATGTCACTG
Organism: Mesoclemmys tuberculata; assembly: GCA_007922155.1. NCBI lineage: Eukaryota > Metazoa > Chordata > Testudines > Chelidae > Mesoclemmys > Mesoclemmys tuberculata. The sequence goes on along the minus strand of ML675617.1, from coordinate 10,596,092 downwards.
TCAGAGAAACTAAACAGAACAGAAAATCAGCGCAGAAGCAAGAGCATGCAACTCAACAGGCAATGTTGTGTATTATGAGGGATCAGTCAGACATGCTGAGCCATCTGGTAGAGCTCCAGGAAGAGCAGCAGCAGGACAGACTCCCTCTACCTGCAAAATGCTCAACCAACAAGTGCTTCCCAGCCCCCACCGCAAGCGCTCTAGGAGGAGGTTGAGCAAGGTGCAGTACATGCTCCACTCCACACTGGAGAAGGGGAGCAGAAAGAGGTGACGGCCCGTTTAAGAACCGGGAATGTGTGTGCTTTGCTGTTTGCATAGTGACACTTTGCTCTGGATGCCCAAGCAGCCTTATGAGAAAGTTAAATTCCCATCCTTGCCCCCCAGTGTAACGGATCAATAAAGCTTTTCTGCTTTAAAAAACATTACTCTTCATTCATTGAGAGCTCAGGGATTGTTGGCAGGGAAAGAAGGAGAGGGGAACGATGGTGCAAGGGTGGGAGATGGGAAGGGAAGGCACAGCACTGACAGAGACGTACATTACTGAAGTTAATTGCAAAAATGGGTTTTCAATGCCTCCCTGAAGCGCAGCGCTTGGCGGTTTGCTCTCAGCCTAGCACTGGTATCTGGCTGCTCAAAATTTGCAGCCACCCTATCAGCCTCCATGACCCAACCCCTTTGTTTCACACAATATACAGGAGCACACAGCAAGCAGAGATAACAGTTGCATTCACTGAGGTCTAGCCTAGTGAGCAAACTGCACCATCTAAGCATCTAAAGTAACTTGCCTTTAAGCGGCCAAATGCACATTCCACCAGCATTCCACATTTGCTGAGCCTCGTACTGAAACGCTCCTTCTCGCTGTCCAGGTGCCCAGTGTAGGGCTTCATTAGCCAGGGGGGCAAAGGGGAAGCAGGATCCACCAGGATCACAATTGGCATTTCAACACTGCCAATATTTATTTTCCGGTCAGGGAAGAAAGTGCCCGCCTGCATCTTTTTTAACAGACTCGAGTTCCTAAAGATGCACACGTCATGCACCTTTCCAGACCACCCCACACTGATGTTGATGAAACATCCCCTGTGATCCACAAGGGCCTGAAACACTACTGAGAAGTATCCCTTTCAGTTGATGTACTCTGTGACAAGGTGGTCTGGTGCTAAGATAAGGATATGTATCCCATCAATTGCCCTGCCACAGTTTGTCTCAAGCAACAACAGGTCTCAAGTTCCCTCCAGGGCTGGGAACAGCTCTCCACAAAGTTCAAAGAAAGTGGCCTTTCGCATGCAAAAGTTCTGCAGCCACTGATCATCATCCCACATCTTCATAATGATGCGATCCCTCCGGTCACTGCTTGTGTCACGGGACCAAAAGCGGCACTCCACCGACTGAAGATGATGTGTGACAGCCTGCAGCAAATGGGAATTGTTTCGCTCTATGGCTTGTAGCAGGGCAGTTTCAGTAACATCACAATTTTCAGTGCTGCGGTTCCTGTCTCGCCCCTGAAAATACTGCAGGATAAGTCAAGAGGTGTTTGTGATGCTCACAACGATAGTGCATGCTAAGTGGGCTCCATGCCTCTCCAGCAATGGTGTGCGCGCAGCAGAAATGGGTTTGGAAAAATGGCGCAAAAAAAGTTTGTCTGTTTGTTTTGGACAAGAGGGGAAGAGGGAGGGAGCACGTTGCATCGTGGGAGGATGAAAACCTTCCCAAAAGGCACTGTGGGTAGTTGCACTGTGAGATAGCTACCCACGCTACACTGCTTTGATTGTCGATGCAGGCATGGCTGGTAGGGATGCAAACCTCCATTGCAATGCGCGTGGTGTGATCACGCGCCTCCGACTTCTTAAGTTTGGAAGGTGAAAATTGATTGAAATTAAATCTATTTCACTCCACAGTGCAGACATACCCTAAAAATAGCAAAATCAGGCTCTGAGGATTACCAATACCACCACGGCTCTCTGAGCTCTCTCCATAGTCATAGAAGCAGGAAACAAGCCCCACCCATCAACAACATCTTTGTGCAAGAGTCAAATCCCTTCACCTTTACTGACCTGATTTCCACTCCCCTTACTCACACTGAATAGCATTCTATGCTGAAGATAGTTCCACTGTTGATTGTGAGACTGCTCATAGAGTGAATGCTATTCATCATAAATAAGGAGAGGAAGAATCTGACCCTTAGTATTTAATATCTATAGAATATTAATTATGACTTACACATCAGAGGACACTCTGTCCTGAAAGGAATCTGCTGGAATCCAGTTGGATCCCTTAATGAAAATGGGGTATCCATTAATTCTGAAATAGAAACTCAGGCCTGGTGACCCGGGTATAGGCTCCTCAACCAGTTCCACTGTTCGAAAATAAGCCTGTGGAGAATTGAAACGTGCGCATTTTTAAAGCGGTCCCAAACATGAAAAATACAAAGAAAGCAATCTAAAAACCTAACCACCTCCAGGAACTGTCGGTTACATCTTTCTTTTGTTTGTACGCTATCGAGCTATTCCTTAAATAGATAAAGTGTAATAGTATAGGTCTTTCAAATGAAACCATTGTGCATGTTTTGCTAAACTATCTTTGAATTATATTAACTTACTTTCATTCCAAGAGGAGCGTGAAATAGAAAATCACCATAAGTTTCTGGCTTATTGACAGAGAGAGAAAGAGACAGAGAGAGAGCACGCACCTATGCGCAGACAGCTTATGCTGCAGCAGACATGCATATGGCCTGTTTGAGACCAGTGAGGGAAATCCAGAGGCTGCAGTAAACTAAACACTAACTGTATTTTATCCACATTTTCTCTTCTTATGGCAGGAGGCTGCAGGAGCCCAGCTGTGGAATTCTTTGCCAGACAAGGTGGTACTAAGCCCAAGCCTGAACCATTCGGGTCAAAATGTGAGATCCATCTTTTCACTAAAGCCTGTTCCCCCAGTAATGACAACTTTCCCATGGCAACTAGCCGAAGGAGGGGGAGAGGAGAGCTTTTTTTGACAGCTTGGTTTTATTTGAATAGGGGCAAGTCAGTACTAAGATACCATGGTGACCAGCTCAGACACACAACCACTAGATTAGGTAAAGCTAAAGGCAAGGCTATTCCTGAGTGCGGTCACGTAGAGTCACTATCAAGCAGAGACCCACACATCCCTTAGAGCTGCCCTTTCATCCAGACATCTGATATATCCATGCTTGTGGATAGAGCATTACAAACTCTGCACGCTTTTTTAATCCTTTTGCTGTATGTGGAAGGACAGGACTGGAGAGCACTGGACTTTCTTGGGGATTGTTTATTTGGGCTAAGTAAATTCACTGTGTTGATGAATATCTGGTTTGCACCGAGAACTGTGCAGTACAGATTTCTGGTACAATGCAGAAGGGAGCAGTGAGGTAGCTATGTGACTGAATGAAGAGGCCATTTTGTGTATTGCACCTTTAAATGCAGAGGTGTCTCCCCACCTGCAGCAGGAGCAGGTAGGAGACAGCTGCCATTTTAGGTTCCTGCTCAGCTGCAGAATGTTACTGAATGAGACTGGGTCTCTTTTGGGAAGACTTTACACTTATTTCTTTGGGTTTTTTTTCCTTACCCTGAGACAAGTCATAAAAAGAACATAACCAGTTTGCTCTTTGTGCATATAACACAAGTATCAGGGCAGGTGTTTCTTGCTATTGCTCAGTTTAAGAGACAGAGAACTGTGAAATTAATTCAAATGAACTAAGGAATTGCATCCAACAAAACCAAAACAGCGAGTCTGTCAGAAATTGGCCACTTCCTAGCTCTCGAGCCGAACCTTAAACTACTAGGCTATACCGCTCTTAAGATTAAATTATTATTTGCTGTAACATTTTCAAGATAGCAGGTCTAGAATTGTGCTGGACATGTGTCAGGGGCGAGTATGTATGCCAGGAATGTAGCAGTAGGGGTCAATTTAACATAAACAAACACAGTGGATACACCTACCAACTGGGGTAAACATTTTAATTTCACAGATCAAGCATAGGCTGGAATTTAAAAGGCCACTGACGATGCTCAGAGTTTGATTAAACTGTGAAAAATTTTAATCTTAATCATACAAATAGTGGGTGGAGGGGAACAACAGTATTCCATAGGGCAAGCAAAGAAACAACACACATTGGCTACTTGGTTCCTATTTGGTGCTCGAGTCAAATTGACATATGGCAAACCGAACTTGTGAGCACAGCTCACAGATCACACGCTCACAGATTGATCCCTCCTATGTCAAACCAATGACCAAAACATACACATGGAAAAAAAGAAACAGAAGTCTGACCCAAATATTACAGTATGGAGCAGAATCCTGAATGATTGTTTTATATGCATACAAAGAGTAAGCTCTTTGGGGTAGGAACAGTCTGTGTTCTGTGTTTGTACAGCACCTAGCATAGTCCTGGTCCATGATGGGATCTCCTAGGCACTCGGGCAACACAAATAATAAATAATAGTAATTATAATAATACAGAACCAGCCATGGATTAAGGATAAATAGGGCTCAGATTCAATACAACCAAAGAGTTCCCAACTAAACAAAGGTCCCTCCACACCAAATCAACATCCTCATGGCACTCGGAACTCCCTACCCTGCCACTGCTCCAAAGTCTCCAAGGTGGACCCTAACACACTACAGTGGCAGGCTCCCACCTCATGGATCCTTGGATCCAAACTTTACAGATCCATGGGTTCCTTACAAGCCCCAGGTTCAGATCCACAGTTTCTGCCTTAATCCACCCCTGTACAGAAAGCCAAGTTCACCACGGCTCAGCTACATGTCAGCCATATCTGTATGTGTTTCCAGGGAGGGAAGGGGGGTAAGAATATCATCTGTCTGTGACCTATGAACCCCTAAATGCCAGTTGGCAAAGAAGGTTAAAGAACATCCTGACACGTATATTTTGGTTCACTAAAGACTGTCATGTGAAATCTTAAATGAAAGCCAGGATCACACTGGCCCTTAATATTGAGAATAGCAGACGAGATGACTTGCAGCCAGAAACAACAGGGGAGAGGCCGAAGAATGGCACTGTCACCAGGAAAAGGCAGGTCTATGTGATTGGGGACTCCCTCCTGAGAAGAACAGACAGGCCTGTAACCAGAGCTGATCCAGAGAACAGAAGGAAGTGCTGTCTGCTCGGTGCTAGGATATGAGATGTAGATCTGAGGCTGAAGAGGATCCTATCAAGAGCAGGAAAGAATCCACTGACTGTCTTTCATGTGGTAACAACTAATAAGGCTAGATTCTCACTGGAACAAATCAAGAGAGACTATGCCAGGCTGAGGAAGAGTCTTAAGGAAATGGTGGCTCAGATGACCTTCAGTGGGATTCTGCCTGTCCCTATAGGAGGACAACAAAGGCGTGACAAGATTATGATGATCAACAGATGGCTCAAGCAATGGCACTATAAAGAGGGCTTTGAGATGTACAGCCACTGGGAGGCACTCATGGACAGAGGACTGTTCTCTTGCGATGGACTTCTCCTGAACATGGAGGGAAATAGACTTCTAGGATGGAGGTTGGCACCACTGATTGAGAGAGCTTTAAACTAGGAATTTGAGGGAGATGGTTGGGAGATGCCTGGGTGATCTCCATGCCTGCTTTTAACATTGAGAGGGAGGAAAACGAAATAGGAAAGGATATAGCAGTGGGTAGGAGAGTGGACATGAAGACGAAGGTGGTGTAGATACCAATCTAATAGGTGATACTGGCAGTAGAGTGACTTTGGCGAATTGTGTAACAAATGTGAGCAAAGCTAAACAGCAAAAATTAAGATGTTTGTACACCAGCACAAGGAGTGAGATTAAGAAAATGGAGGAACTAGAGCTATTGGTGCAGGAAGGGAAGCCAGATATAGAGAGAACAAAAACATGGTGGAATAGTAGTCATGACAAGTATTGATGGGTATGTGCTATTTAGGAAAGACAGAAATAAAGGCAAAGTGGTGGAGTAGTGTTGTATATCAATGAAGAAGTAGACTTTAAGAAATTAGTACTGATGTAATAGATAAGACCGAGTCTGTTTGGGCAAAAATCACTTTGGGGAAGAAAACTGCTAGATTGGGAAAGGAAATCACACTGGGGAAGAAAACTGGAATGATGCTTGGGGTGTGTACAGACCACTGAGATCTGATCTGGATATGGTTAGAGACCTCTTAAGTGTTTATAATGAAGCAAATACTACTGGGAACTGTGTGATTATGGGAGATTTTAATTTCCCAGATATAAACTGGAAGATTAGTGCTAGTAATAATAATAGGGCTCAGATTTTCCTGGATGTGATAGCTGACAGATTCCTCCATCAAATAGTTGCTGAACCAACAAGAGGGGATGTCATTTTAGGTTTGATATTGGTGGATAGTGAGGATCTCATAGAAGAACTGGTTGTAGGGGACAACCTCGGTTCGAGCGATCATGAGCTAATTCAGTTCAAACTAAATGAAAGGATAAACAAAAACAGATCTGTGAGTAGGGTCTTTGCTTTCAAAAGGGCTAACTTTAAAAAACTAAGGGAATTTGTTAGGGAAGTGGACTGGACTGGAGAACTCATGGATCTAAAGATGGAGGAGGCTTGGAATTACTTCAAGTCAAAGTTGCAGCAACTATCTGAAGCCTGCATACCAAGGAAGGGAAAAAATTCATAGGCAAGAATTGTAAACCAGGCATCTCTGACAGGTGACTAAAAGAAAGCAGAAAGCTTACAAAGAGTGGAAGATGGGAGGAATCAGCAAGGAAAGGTATCTCTTGGAGGTCAGAACATGTACAGACAAAGTGAGAAATGCCAAAAGCCAAGTAGAGTTGGACCTTGCAAAGGAAATTAAAACCAATAGTTAAAGATTCTATAGACGTATAAACAGGAAGAAAACAAAGAAAGAAGAAGTGGGACCGCTAAGCACTGAGGATGGGGTGGAGGTTAAGGATAATCTAGGCCTGACCCAATATCTAAACAAATATTTTGCTGCCATTTTTAATGAGGCTAACAAAAAGCAGGAGAGCTAATTAGTTTGAGGATATGGAGGTAAAAATTACTATATCCGAGGTAGAAGCCAAACTCGAACTGCTTCCTGGGACTAAATCAGGGGGCCCGAATAATCTCCAACCAAGGATATTAAAGGAACTGGCACGTGAAATTGCAAGCCCAGTAGCAAAGATTTTTAATAAATCTGTAGACTCAGAGGTTGTATGACTAAAGAATTGTTAACATAGTTCCTATTTTCAAGGAATGGGAAAAAAGCGATCCAGGTAACTACAGGCCTGACCTCAGTAGTATGCTAGGTGTTGGAAAAAAAAATTGAAAGAGAAAGTAGTTAAGGACTTTGAAGTTAATGGCAATTGGGACAAAATTCAACATGGCTTTACAAAAGGTAGATCATGCCAGACCAACCTGGTCTCCTTCTTTGAGAAGATAACAGATTTTTTTAGACAAAGGGAATGCAGTGGATCTAATTTACCTAGATTTCAGTAAGGCATTTGATACGGTTCCACATGGGGAATTAGTAGTTAAACTGAAAGAGCTTAATATGAAAATTGGAAGATGGATAAGGAACTGGTTAAAGGGGAGACTACAACAGGTCATACTAAAAGGGGACTGTTAGACTGGAGAGAGGTTACTAGCGGAGTTCCTCAGGGATCAGTCTTGGGACCAATCTTTTTCATTATTGACTTTGGCACAAAAAGTGGGAGTATGCTAATAAAGTTTGCAGATTATACAAAGTTGGGAGGTATTGCTAATACAAAAAAAGACCAGGATATCACACAACAAGATCTGGATGACCTTGTAAACTGGAGTAATAGAAATAGGATGAAATAGTGGAAAGTGCAAGGTCATAAACTTAGGGACTAACAAGAAGAACTTTTGCTATAGGCTGGGGATGCATCAGTTGGACGTGACAGAGGAAGAGAAGGACCTGGGCGTATTGATGATCATAGGATGACTATGAGCCACCAATGTGATATGGTCATGAAAAAAGATAATGCGGTCCTAGGATGCATCAAGCGAGGTATTTCCATTAGAGATAGGGAAGTGTTAGTACCATTATAAAAGGCATTGGTCAGACCTCACCTGGAATACTGTGTGCAGTTCTGGTCTCTTATGTTTAAGAAAGATAAATTCAAACTGGAACAGGTGCAGAGAAGGGCTACTAGAGTGATCCAAGGAATGGAAAACCTGCCTTATGAGAGAAGACTCAAAGAGCTTGCCTTGTTTAGCTTAACCAAAAGAAGGCTGAGGGGAGCTATGACTGATATATATATAAATACATCAGAGGGATAAATACCAGGGAGGGAGAGGAGTTATTTCAATTCAGCACCAATGTGGACACAAGAACAAATGGATATAAACTGTCCATCAGGAAGTTTAGACTTGAAATTAGATGAAGGTTTCTAACCATCAGGGGAGTGAAGTTCTGGAACAGCATTCCAAGGGGAGCAGTGGGAGCAAGAAACCTAGCTGGCTTCAAGACTGAGCTTGGTAAATTTAGGAAAGGGATGGTATGATGGGACAGCCTAATTTGGCAATTGACTGATCTTAGACTACTAGTGGTAAATATGCCCAATGGCCTGTGAAGGGATGTTTGATGGGGTGGGTTCTGAATTACTACAGAGAATTCTTTCTTGGGTGTCTGGCTGGTAGGTCTTGCCCACATGCTCAGGGTTTAAGTGATCGCCATATTTGGGGTCAGGAAGGAATTTTCCCCCAGGGCAGATTGGCAGAGGCCCTGGAGGTGTTTTGCCTTCCTCTGTAGCATGGGGCACAGGTCACTGGCTGGTGGATTCTCTGTACCTTGAAGTCTTTAAATCATTATTTGAGGACTTCAATAACTCAGTCTTCGGTTAGGGGTCTATTGCAGGAGTGGATGGGTGAAGTTCTGTGGCCTGCGTTGTGCAGGAGGTCAGACTAGATGATTATAATGGTCCCTTCTGACCTTATAGTCTATGAATCTATTGTTACGAAATGTATGAACAGATGCTATGTAAAGAGTATGTGTACACTGAAAGTGCATTTTAAAGTCTGTACCAAGGCAGAGCTGACAAACAGGTTTTCTGTCAGACAAGAGATGTTTTTTCACCTGTCTCTCTGTTGGCATTTAAATTACGGGATGTTAGTTAACACAATGGCTGCACATCTACATATCAAATCAACAGAAGGATGTGAAATTAACAGGGAAGAAGCAGGGACACAGGAAAAAACAAGCAAAGGGGGTGGGAAAGAGAGGGTTATGATCCATGAGGACAGACAATTAACTTGGATAGAAGTAGAAGGCAAGGACACACCCCTTCGTCCTGCACCTAGGAAGTAAACAGGCAATGCTTTACTTACATTCATGAAACTGGGATCTTATCAGCCTTGGTTGAAACACTGCAGAAGACACTTGGGATGATATAAACGTATTTAGAATGATGGTTAGCTGGTTAAGTTTAGTCTGTTATAATTTTGTTCCAAGTGATCCTTTTGTTTCTATTATCCTTACTCGCTCTCTCTCAGATCTGGCAGTTTTCACTATACATATATCTCAGTGCTGCAGTATTAAACAAGGAGCTGATCCTGTGCTCATTCACACTAGCTGGTGTGTATGCTGATCCTTTGGGGACAGCGGACCTGGTAATGCTATAAATGCTCAGTGAAAAAGGGGCTGGACACTACAGGGGCACACTTCAAAGGGACTTCAGAGACTGGGATTCACCTATTGCCTGCAAGGTAAAATAAGGGCTGACATTGCCCACAGGAGATTACTTGGCTAAAACAGGTGATGTCAGGCGGCTGAAACACAGTTAAGCACAAGCAAGTCTCCTTCCCACAGGAGGCAAAGGGGGGTAATAAGATGACTCCCAGTTCTGGGCACCTTGAGAACTATCACAGTGTCTCTCTCTTGCTCTTCTTTTATCCTATCTGCAAACTATTCGGCTGATTTCAGTATGATGAATTTAGCTGTAGGATTGAAGCATTCTATTCATTCCCAGGATTAGTTTTTCCCCAACATCTATGCTCCCTTAAATAAAGCGATAAACAAAAGTTTCTCTCACACAATTCAGCAGCTCACATCACCAACACAATCAATCCGTAAACTACCAGACAATGGGACTAGGTAAAAACTTCTGGGTTTTGTCAAGCAAATCAGATCAGCTGGAGGAAACAGAAAAATCAGGATATGCTGATGTTCTTTTTTTTGTGGAATAAATTTGGATTTGGGGGTTTAGAGTTGTGAAAGACGCACAGGAGAGGAAGAGGCCCAGAGATGAAAATCAGGACAGAGCTAGGATATCTAAAGAAATGAGCATGAAATACTAAAACATTATGATGATGCATGTGGTGTAAATGCCGAGATGAATTAGAGTCAGACATGAAAGATCTGCTGAAGTGAGGCTAAAAATTTGGTGGGGGAAAATACAGGTGAAAAACCCAGGTACTAAAAACAGCAGACGGATGGAGATAAAAAGCTCTGATGATGAGGCAGAAATGAGCGCAAGGAAGGAAGAAAGAATGATCTCAGAAAACAAACAGGAGGGAGGGAAAGAGGTTTCAATAGTACTAAAGAGGGAATTAAAGAGGCAAGAAGCTGTAGCCAGAAAAGGGGAGAAAGAGGCTAAAGATAACGAACAGAACTGGACAGAGGCACTCCCACATTCCAAAACCAAACTTACTCTCTATGCTGGCTCTTGGCAAGGATTCTATTCTGCAATCTTCTGAGAAACAAATTCCAAACCAAACAATTTACATTACAAACCAGGAAAAACTGGACTCTGATCCTGGTTCTTGGCCATGTTCGGAGTTGTTTATGCCATACCTGCAGCCTAAGGAGACTGGAAAGTAGACAGACTCCTCAGCCAGGAATTTCTCTGCCTCAGAGCCCGGTTGGGTTGATGGCCCTATGCTGCCCTCAGTGTAGGGGCAGGACAGAGGCAGGAGAGGTGTACCAAAGGAGGGAGAAGACGGCTGTAGGAAGCCACCAAGGTTTAGAACAGCCCTTCAGCCTGCCCTAACTTACTCTGATGGTTACACCAGCCCTAACTCCGGGGAGCTGCAAAGGTGGTGTAACGCCACTCAGAATGAATGCATGTCTCTCCCCCTGCCCAAGTTAGGTGGATGTACAATAGGGACAGGTAAGTCATTTCTAAATATTTTCTCTTTATATAGTTTTATTTCACTTAAAATGCAGCAATGGATTGACACTAGAAACTTCCCTACAATTTTTAGAAATATATCCATCCCTGTTAATATCTCCAGAACCACGTCCAGTTCCCGAGTCTTTGGATGAATGAGCTCACTATTCTACTCCTTCCCAGGATCCCAACATAAGAGAAAATCCTGGCCTGGGCCACAGGGATGTGCTAAAATGGGAAGAGATTATATGGAGCCTTTCCTCCTTGTGCAGCTGCAGGGCAGGATTTTACAGAGTGCTAGGGAGGAACGGGAAGACTAGATGTCATGCATGCCAGTACAACATGGTCCAATGGGGGGGGCACCTGCTGGCTAGGGGCCATCGCCTACAGGCCATACCTGAGCAGATATTCTGAGATGCATTTGCTTCTTAATGTCCTGTGTACTTCAGTCAACCCCAGGGACCACCTTACCATGCATCAACATGAGGGCTCCTGGAGCATCTGCACAATAGGAATCCACTTTGCTTCCCCCATTACTATGTGGTTCTATGTGCTAAAAACAGGATTTGGCTCACAATATTACATAGGTGTGTTATTTCCTACACCACAGTTTTCTAAGCCTAAAATCTCTCTCCCAAACTCCATGTTTGTTGCACATACAAAATAAAAAACCCTACATTTTGAACTGTACTGAATATATTGATCATGACTTATCTTCTGAACATAAACTCTGGACCCAATCTTATTCATGCTCAGAGGGACTGATCATGGTGGAAGGTACTACAACGAGAAGTGGCTTTAACAGGGCTTCACACTGTACCAAGTACTACAGTGAACAGATTTTGCAGGAGCATAGCTTCTGGATTAACTTTCAGTGATACAAACTACATAAGCATCACCTAGCAAAAGCACAGATTTATTTAGGAGTTTCCTTCTGTTCATTACATGTACGACACAGTCTAATTTTGTCTGAATGTTTCAACAGTTTGAAGATTTGTGGGTGGTTCTTTAATGCCCCACATCTTCTGGACATCCTTATAAGTAATGAAAAAGCTTTCTTCTATAACAGATACTTTACAGAATTTAGTATGAGTAAAATAAAGTACATAGCTGCTACTTAGGAATTCAGATATGAGATATTGCATTCCTCTGAAATGTACGGCGCATACAGTTGTGTGTTGTCAATATTTCTGGTATTATCTAGTAATTGAAGTTACTTCAAATTTGTGCCTTACAGCACATCCCAAAAGTTTTATACACAAATTCTACATAAACTTCTCTTTTTAAAAACAAATTAAATATAATTACATACTTTTTTTCAAATGTGTGTTACCATTACTTGGTGTGCTACCAAGCCATCAGAGATATATTTCATGTCCACTGCATATTATAATTTGTTATCATATCTGAAGATGACAGACAAAACCCCACAATGCTTAAACTAAGAGCTTTCTCGTTGGTTGGTTGGGTTTTTTTCCCTAAGTTTGAGAATTTTAAAAACAAACAAAACACCTCTTGTTTTTTAAATTTCAAAATTAGTTGTAAGTTGTCCCCTAGTCCCCATGTTACTTAAATGAAAGCTGCCAGCATGTTAGTTATCTTCTATCTAAGACTCCAGAAAATCCTGTTCCTAAATAATGGTCTCATGTGAAAATTACAACCCAGAAGAACATTTTCTAACACTGTTTGAGAGCTACTGGATTATTCAAGGTTGCTTCCTGACATTAACTTACTACATAGCATATCCTATTCATTGAGAAGACTTACGCACCTTTGAAAGTTTCTCAATCTTGTATCCTGCCTCCATGATGAAAATTGTTGTCATGTCATATCCAGTTTGATTTCCATGGCCATTAGGCCACCAAGTCTGCACGGTAGCACTCTTATGGAGGGAAGAAACAAAAAATAATTAGATGTTAAGGTCAGAACAACTAATGTGAAGTTAGGCATGTGTCTCACAATAACAACTGTATATCTAGGAAGAGATTTTCAAACACTTGGTTTCTGGGTGAAAGGGGGTAAAATGGGACCCAGCCAGGGCCATCCCTCCTGCTCAGCACCAGAACTGTACAGAGGAGACCCACCCCATTAGAGGGGCACTAGAACCCAGGTTCCTCCCTTTTCTCCCTTCCCACCCCAAACATGTGGCCTTGAGGGAAAAGTGCAGAGGAGCCAGCCAAAGACTCCAGCTGGTGAGAGCAAAAGCAGCCAGAACAGAGTCTACAGAGAATCTACAGAGATTCCAAGAACCTTGTTCAGTTTGGACTGGACTTTCTGTGCTATGTATTGACCGGCAGTTTGACCCTCACCCTCTCCCTCCTTCACAGTCTCTTCACTTCAGGTTCATACCACATCTGCCCCTCGTACCCTTTTCTCCCCTGTCCTGTTCTGCTCAAACCCCTTTCCCTTCAATTTCTTCCCTTCCCTTTTCTTTCCATTTAGTGCTCCTCCTAACCCAACCCCATCACCCAAAAGCTGTAAAACTAACATATTTGCTGCCATCACATCATTCACTCTGCTTGTGTGTGCTACACCCTCCCTCATCCTGTATCTGTCTGGTCTATTTGGACTGTATACTCTTCAGTGCAGGGATTGTTTCCTACTCTGTATTTGTACAGTGTCTAGCACAATGGGGGCCCATTCTTGGTTGGCTCTTAGGCAATATTACAATAAATATTATTAATAAATAACAACATAATAACAACAGTAAAAATAATAATACCCACTGAATGAGAACAGGAGTTAGGCACCTAAAACCCTCCCGCTCATCTCCCGTATGTGACACTAAACATCTACCTTCAGCCACCTCTTTAACTGTCATCCCAGTAATATATTGGTTGCATTCACTGCTTCAATTAAATTGAGCTTTTAAATACAAGAAAAGGATTCAAATTTCAAGCCTTTGACTTTTTCCTCCATATTATTTAGTACTATTAGTATTTATTGATTTAATTTCTAGAAATAAAAAAAAATAACTTTTCCCCTGTGATTTCTTATCTTCTTGTTTTCCTAATCAGATACAGCAAGGTAGAGAGCATCCATTTCGTAGTTATATCTTCATGCCAACAGCATACTATGGCTACCCAGTGCTATAACATACTATGAACAGAATTCGCCAGTTCAATACAAAATACGCCAATTGGGGAGAGAAAGCAAAAATATTTGCACCAAACATAGGAGGGATTAACACAGAATATGCTAATGCAAGAAGTGGCTAGATCTTTTTGCATAAAATCAGGCCAGAGAACACCTCAGCAATATGATTTGCTGTAGCCATACTCAGACGTAATCAGCTATAGATACTAACATTTCAGCTTCCATGATCTGGAATTATCTTAAGCAACAGTGTCTGAGTACTAATGTGGAAATTCAAGAGATAAAAACGGATCATGCCTCATCAAATATGGAGTGGCTTTAGAAGGCTAGACACAAAAGGAGCTCTCTCATTGGTTGCTAATGATGTCATACCCATGAACATCTATTAGCAGATAAACAAGCAATTTCAGAACAGCAATAAAACACTGTGCAGTGAATTTCAGGGTGATAATTGTACATCTCATGTTGTTACAGTTTGCATGAGCAGTTTCGGACCTAAATCATCATCTGAAATAAGCTCTCACTGACTAGAAATTCATTTCTTGCCAGGTCTTATTGTTTAACACACCATGCAAATCTGTTGCACAGAATGTGGGCAGAGTCTTGCTCAGAGATCCATAACAGCACATAGCTATGAGTCTTGAAAAAATCAGCTGCTGGGAATTTCTGCAACAAAGCCCTTTGTGTACCAAGAATAACAACACACCATTGCCTCTGCTCTGAAGGCAGCGCTTCCTCACAAACTACTCCCAAACTCATGGTTGTCTTTTGTTAACAAATTTATTCCCCAGAGGGAGAGTTGGGTGGTGACAAAATGAACCAAAGGACAAAATCATGTACCATTTCATATCATGCTGTATGTATTATTGCAGACTAAAAAGGCTAACTGAATGTTAACATTTGTTTTTAAGAAAACCCTGTAGCCTAGATATTTGCACTTCCTCGTGTAGCCCTTCTGTCAAATGTCAACAGTAGTAACAAGGGTCATATTTATATGAAGTCTAGGGTTCCCTTTTAAAATAATTAAGATTCTGGATCAACCCTGTCCACACACACCACTCATTCTCCACTCCCAGACTTTTATAGGTGTTTCTTCTCCATGCACATAGCACATGGGAGTCCTTGGGAATACAAATCAAATACCTTTTAACAGGGGGGGAAAAAAAAGCTATAAATTGAAATTACATAGCAAAATTAAATTAACAGAGCCAGAAAAATATATGCAGGGTATGGAAGACTCCCAAAGCCTCAGAAGTTAACAACTGGGATTGTCAAGCGCCCAGGATTCTTGCTCTCAACACAGTCCCCACCTACAAATCCAATTAGAGCCAGTAGTGGTCAAGTGGCAGGAGGCTCCCCTCAGCTTGTTTGCTCCACTCCAAAGTCAGCATCATGAGCTCCTGCTCTGGTCAGCTACTGTCAGAGTCTACAGAGAATTCTCTAGAGTTGGCTCCACTAGGTCAAGCTCTCAGGGCAGGAAAGAGCCACTGCTCCATTTTGCTCATCCTGGCCTCATTGCCCAATACAAGGCCGTTACATGTCAGCACAGGCTGACCCTTTTCCCCAGAGTCTCCCTAATAACGTGCATCCCTTTCGTAAGTACATTTACAGGACAAATTTAATAGAATGCCTAAAAACATAAGCACAAAACACTACAGAACTGCATGGAAGTGAAATTAGAATGTATGTAAATTAACCCTGCCAGCAGAGAACTTTTCACCCACTGGGGAGGTAGGGGGGACACAGAGAGAGAGCTGCTTTTCATTGTATGCCTTCTAACTCTGGGGCTTTCACTTATGTGTCCATTTTCAAATGTGTTTCTCCTCTCCCAAGGAGTGCTTCATTTCTCTAACAGTCCACGTGTCTTTAAGGATCCCTCCTTCAGAGGACTAAATTCAGGACTAGTGAAGGAGGTGCAACTTCACTGATTTTGCACCCTCCTCCCTACTAGCCAAATTCTGTAAATGACTCGGCGCCCTTAGTTACCCAAAGGTATCACTACAGATTGTATTAAGGAATGCTTTACCCTCCTCCTCTAAAGGCCAAACATATTGCATCTTGACTATGACAATACCGGTCTGGGACAGGAAATAGGGCATCAAATAGGATCACAGGAACTGCCATACTGGATTAGACCCAAGGTCCATCTAGTCCAGTTTCCTGTCTGACAGTGGTCAGTACCAGATGCTTCAGAGGCAGCGGAAAGAAACCCATAGTAGATAGATGTGGGATAATCTGCGCAATCTGTACCAACATCAAGAATAGATCTGAGGATTAACACGAGTGCAACTATTTCCCAGCCAACAGAAGCAAGAGATGATGTGGCCTCTCTCTGACTCTCACTTATTAGGAATGAAATGCCACATCATCCCATCCAGGCTGCCCTTTGGTGTCCCAATTGAGGAGTCAGTTGTGAGAAGGTAAGAGAGCTATTTCCCTACCCTGACAGGTGCCAGGCACAGTTACCAGAGTGGAGATGAGGAACGGGAAGAGGAAAATTAAAACTGTGCTGGAGACATCTTGCATTTTTCTTCAGGCAGCCAGAAGGAAACATTTTATTACTTGGGACTGTTCAGGATTCACCCCCTCACCTTATTGATGTTGACGAGCAGCACAGTTTGGACTTCTCCAGGATGAAGCACTGTGGTATACGTTTGCTGTGTTTGCAACCTAGGAATGTTCACTGTCACGAGACCAACAACTGGCTTTGAACTGACTACATCAAAAACAGCCTCTATTTCAAGACTCCATTGCTGATCACTCTTCACTAAGCAAAGAAAAAAATATGTATTTATTTATATTTCTATACATACTAATTTACATGTCCCTA
This sequence comes from Mesoclemmys tuberculata, assembly GCA_007922155.1. NCBI lineage: Eukaryota > Metazoa > Chordata > Testudines > Chelidae > Mesoclemmys > Mesoclemmys tuberculata. The sequence goes on along the minus strand of ML675617.1, from coordinate 10,579,061 downwards.
CTCTTAAAGATACAATTACACACACACGAAATGCAACAATTTTGTTTTAAAGTTTGCTCTTGAACAGGACCTACACTTCACTGTTTAGTGCATTGATATCTATGTTTACATTTGCTGATTCAAAAGAGGATTATGCAGAAGTGTAATGGACATTTGTAATTCATTCCTTCCCCATTCCTAAACTACACACAGCCTTTGTCTGTACCACAGAGAGCATGAACTCCTCATTCTTTATCATTAGGAAGGGACTTTTCCCACCCAACTCCCACAGTCACTACGTTTGCTTCTAGTCAGTATTCATATTAACAAAGGTCTCTTCAGGAAAGGTCTCAATCACAAGGCAACACAATCACTTTTGTCTATTGACAACAGTGTTAACAGAAAACGAGCCAAGTTCCTCACCCCAGGTCACTGGATAAAGTGAACTGAGTTATGCTGGGGATGAATTGGGCCCACTGTATCTAGACTTGATGGGTCCGTATGTTTGTTTCTCTTTTGTCACTGATTCGTGCTAGAGGAAACATGCTAATGACTTGTGTGAAATCTCTCTGCACATATGCAAAAGAGTTCTCTTGCTTAAAGAATGACTCATTAACAAGGTAACCTGGTGAAAGGGGTATCTCCAACTAATGTTTGCTCAGACTTCCTGTTAACGTGTTATCTTTGGGTAATTAAACTACCTATCACCAAAGTCTCTGGGGATGAGGTTCTCAAATGTAATCCATGAACATCCATGCAGTCCTTTGGGATCCTCTGTTAGCGAAGTCTGTGTGGACGGGGAATTGGTTAGTTATTTTCCCACTTCCTCACAGGGGTGTGTTTCATCCCCTTTGGGGTTGGGGGGCAGCAGAGTCCAGAAGTACCTGGTTGTGTTTCTGTACTAGTCTTCATTGTGGCCCTATATTTGTTACCCTACTTCTTGTAATACAGACATTGGCAAAACACAGCTGAACGCTGCACATGAACAAAGGCAAATCAAAACAGAAGACTTAATATTTATTTTTTATTATTATTATTATTACAAGAAAGTTTGCACTGGTCTAACCAATTTTCTACTTGTGTTTCTTCCACTGGTCATTCCCCCTGCACAATACTGTTGCAATGAAAGAACCACTGAAAAAACAGGACAATAAAACCCTTTTGTTTCTCTCTATTGTTAACTGCCATTTTCCTCTCTGTGTGCATCATATATTCACTTCCTTCTGATAGTTAAATTATAGTATCTCCATTTTGGTTTGGGACAAAAGAGAAAGCAGTTTCTCATAAAACAAAATTCCTCTTGGTGTAACTTCACTGGCTTAATACAATTAATTGGGACTAATTTGGCCCAAAGTTTACATCACGCCTGCACAGAGGGCATGATTTTCAGCAGTGCTGAGCACCCAAAATTCACAGTGAAGTCAATGAGAGCTACGGGTGGGGAAAAATCAGGGTTAGAGACACTACATGAAGGTCATAACCATCAACTTTTTCCCAGATGCACTTTCCCCCTCACCTCCCCTGGCATGAGAGGCCAAGCCCATTCCGGAACTCCAGGCACCAGATGACAGAAAATTGGAACAATGGCTCCTTTAGCGAGCCAGTGGTCAGGAGGCTATGACGCAATGATCCGACAAGCCACACAAGTGACTCTGCTGTTCCAACACAGCACAGATTGCTGATTCATTGTTTATTTTTCCAAATTTCAATTTCTGAATTTTTTAGTGAGCTCGGTCTCTAGGTTGAACTCCAAAAGCACCCTCTGCTGAATGAGAGGGCCCTGCTGCCTTATCCAGCAAGCCAGCTCTGGCTGCCAGCAGGTGGAGTTGTTAGGATGTGGGAGGAACCAGGCGGCATTTACTGTATCTGAACTTCACAGAAGCCATGCTGAGAATACGCTGAGGCTTTTCATTGAAATTCCGGTTACGTTAATTCTGGCTGAGAGCTGGAGCTATTTTGGTAGCTTTAAAAGCATCCAGGGAGTGACGTCTTCCCCTTTTATTCAGACACAACATCCTTCTTCATGAAGTGTGAAGTTCAGCCCAGTGAAGAGGGCACACACACGTTACCCACTCGCCATATGTTAAGTGGGTCTTGCGTGGAGTGGAAGGTAGATTGTGGGTGGTCTCTACTGCCATGTATTACACTTGCAGACTGTTGAAACAGAAAGTGAACTCCTTTTGCTCAGCTTCGAGGATCTTCAATACAAATGAAAGACAAACAAACGACGAAGCCAGGCAAGGAAACTGGTTAGGTGGCAAACAGGCACTGGGAAGCCCTCTCAAATTGCAGCCTGAAAAAAAACCATCCTTGCACATCATTGTTGGTTTTCTGTCGCAATCTCTTCCATGAGCCCTAAAAATTCAGCACTGTTGAAACTCACTGCACTCGTCCACTCAGGACAGAACTACAGCTCCAACAACAGCGCCATCTGTTTGGGGGTTTTTTAAATCAAAGTCTGAGGGAAAAGCAGCAAGCAATTTATATTGGAAGTTTAGGTCAAAGCTGATGCCAAATTTGCGTTCCCAAACAATTGAAGAGGACAGAGATAAATCACTATTCTAAACCTAGCACACATTTTTGGGTGTACTGCTGCTCTCTTTATGCAAAATAGAGTTTGCATTCTGGACTTTCAGTCACTTTATCATTATTATTTATACAGCAGTAGGGCCTACAGACCTAAACTGAAATCTGGACCCCATTGTACTCAGCACTGTCCACACAAACAACAAAAGAACAGTTCCTATTCCAATTTACTAAGTAACTGAGCTTGAAATGAGACTGCTGCATTTCTCAAGTGAAACAAGAATAAAGGGAAATATCTTCACTCACTATAGCTGGGGGTCAAAGTGAAGTAGATCAGGTGACAAAGGTTATAGGCTTCAATTCTAACATCTTTCCAGATTCCTTGAGTGGGAAAAGAGGGCCCCCAGTCCCAACTGAATGAGCACTGTTCCTGGAATACAGAAAGATGTATCACAAGTATATATTTTCACATAACCTTTATAAACCTTATCTAAATGAAATATACAACAAATAAAAGGTTCTCCAAGTCCCAATAACTCAAGAAGAAGCTACACAATCTTTTCCATACTCCTCAGCTAAATTCTGCTGAGAGTTAAAACCGCATAAAATTAGTGGAAGAGTAATATCACATATACCCCACAACAAAAAGTTCAATAGCAGTAAACCAGTGATTAGTCTCAAAACAGTTCTGATTTATCTGCAATCTTATTATAAATGTAAGAGACAAAGAAAGGAACAGCATTGTGAATCATAAGGGTGTTTACAAGAATATAAAGGAACACTATCAACTTACATATCACAGAAGTAGTTACTAGTTACTTGTAACACCTAAAATTAGTAGAACTGAAAGAGATTTAGAGATTCAGTGTGTTTGTTTGGTGCACGTTGTGTATAATCAGGCTCACTGTTTCTACCTTTTGTTTGCATGGTTCTTTCATACGGCAACAGGGAGACAAAGAAAAACCATGTTTCAAAAAATAGGAAGATGTCATTGTGACTACACAAACAAACGGGCAGAGTTAAATACTCCTGGCCAAGCACAGCACCTGTAACTACCTTCAATTCATTTTTAAAAACTGAATAGCTTTTTAATCAATAGTGTCCCTTTAAGACATCTATTGAGCTGACCACCAAACTTCACAATCCTCCCCTCCCCCCCATGCAAACACAATAGATCTTGTTAAAGCCTAGTACAGGGACCTAGAGCTCTAATTAAAGAGACCAATACTAAGGCAATACTAATTTTGGCAAGCAACATTGTGTTAGTCTAGCTTATTCCCTGCATCACGGGAGTCAGCTTGCCTGCCTATCAAGTTGCAAAAGCTTCTTCTGGGAAGAAAGCACTGCACCTATTTCAAATTTAATAGCAGGGACAAACAGTTCTTAGAAAACAGTCCTGATTGGGAATAGGCTTTCTTTTTAAAAACTGTATCACTGACAGACTGTCCAGTTTTATTAATATAATTCCTAATACATTCACCAGCTCTCGTGAAAGGCCACAAGAGCAATACGCTGACCTCAAAGTATTAAAGGTCCATTTTCAGTGTGGACCTCGGGTGATTAGGCCACAAAACTCCCATTAAGATTTAGAGGAGTTTAACATACTTAATATTGATCCTCATATATATATATATATATATATATATATATACACACACACACACACACATATACATATACATACATACACACATATATATATATACACACACACACACACACACACACACACAGAGCTATCCATTACTTTACAATGGTAAGACTCTAACTTTAAAAATGTCCAAATGTGTTTGTTTACTTTCAATGTGACACCTCTGCTGTTATACCCATACGTTGGAAACGAAAGCTGTTTTAGGAAACATTTCAAGCAATCTGAAAATAGAGTAATGCAATTGCTTTGAGACCGAAAGCACGCAAGGTACTTTCCACAAGTCTTACGAGTTTAAATATATAGCCCAGCAAAGGATAAAAATCATTCCTAGCAATTTCTCCTCTATAAATAGGACTACAGCTGTTCAAGCTCCTTCCCCCACGGACTGATTTCTAACAAACATAGTGGAAACAACATATGGACTCAGCAGAATTAAACAACTCTCCATGTTTGAATTAACCTTCAAGATAAAAGTGAACCCCTAATATTTCCCCCCCCCTTAGATGTCAAATTCAACCACAGCAAAGATAATCAGAGATTAGTGCTTAGATCTGCCGTAGTTCTAACTGCAATCAGTAGGGACTGTAATGGTTCTGAAGGCAATGTCTTCCTCAGCTCCAAGGAGAGAAGGAAAGGGAGTGCCTTGGGAAACAAAGCACCAAGCCTTCTGTTGACAGGTTCCAGAGATATTACATTCAGTCATAGTCAAAAAGAATTCTGGTTATATTGTTTGAGGTATTTGAAAATGGAGGATCTTTAGGTCTCTGCTAAGAATACTGGGGTCACTTAGCAGGGAAGGCACTTAAATTGTGACAAAACCAGCAAAAGAAAGGCAATTCTGAAACACATTATTTTCACAACTGTGCCTCGTTACTGCAAGGATCTTTCAGAACAGCATGAGATCCTACACAAAAGATATTCTGCTGTAGTTATAACAGTGTGAACTAAAGACTTAAAGTTTCCCACCTTTAGTACTTTTGTGCTGGTCTGTAATTTTAACTTACCACATATTTTTTTTTTATATTTATATATATATATATATATATATCTCACTTCACAACACCTTAATAAGTTGAAAGTGGGTTCTACGTTAGATAACTCTTCTCAGAACATGCCAGAGCTGCACAGTATAAATAGCATAGCACATGAGCAATGGCAAGCACTCACAAAGCTGAGACTTTCACAGCCTTGGCAATAAACTCTGGTACTCAGAACAGCTAACTATTGTCATTATTCCTTGCTAATCTCACTCATTGGAGAGGTTCATAGTGACTACACAATAGCACCCCTCTCCATCCCCCAAACACACACACCCTTCTGGCTGTCAGTCTTTTTGCTGATACCTTGACAAAGGTAACCTTTAAAAAATTCTTGTCACACAGATAGCTACCCTGGGCTTTTTATGCCTCTTATAAACTATATGAAAGATCTGTATTAAAAAAAAATCTGTATTTTGGATTACGGGTTTTTTGCTATGAAAAATATGCCCTAGTTATGAAATTATACTGCAGATTTCAGAACGCATTTATTATGACAGTACGTCGTGCATTCCTGCATCCAAGCCTCAAGACACACAGAAACACATTTCTGCCCTTACCTTTCTGATGAAATTTACATGACATTCCCCTTTTTGTACAGGTGGAGGGCACTGTGGAGGCACAATATATGCTCTGTGAGATCTGCTCTGCTCTGCTGCATAGGAAATGGCTGATAAGAAATTGACCTCAATAAAATTGTCCTCTTTGATCACACTGGTAATATCAAAGCTCTGCATAAGGAAAAAAACAAAACAAAACAGTACCTCACTGAAGTTTGGTTGTGAGCTTCATATAGACTGACAAATTTCTTATAAACCATATAGAATAATCTGAATATGTTTGTTAACTAGTCTTTACAGGTTTCAGGACTGGAGGAAAAGACAACTATAACACCTCTCAAACCAAAAGTAAAGGCACACTATGGGTAGGCCTACACAGACGGTGGCAAAGTCACCGCTGTCAGATCAATCTTTCTGGATCGATCAAGTGGTCAGTGAAGCCAAGAAGTCGACCTAATAAAACCACCTCCTCAACCAGCGTAGTGCTGTGTCGAAGGGAACACAGTTCCTGTCGGTGCAGTGCAGTGAAGACACCACGCAGAATGGAAGTACAGCAGTTGACGGGAGTTACACAAGCTACTCTGCGTAGCTTGCATAATTCCCGTGGACTGCCACCAAATTTCCAGGTAAGCATAGACCTGGCCCTAGTATTACATGTAGCTCTTTCTGGGCAAACCCTTCTGCCTCACTGCAGTCAAAGGGACCCTATGAGTAGGTCAACACAGCCCACAGAAGCGAACCTCCCAGTTCAGGTCGACAGATTTTGGCTAACGGGGCTCATGCTAGCACTCTAAAAATAGCTATGCAGACAACATTTTGAAGATGTAGGTTAAGCCCTGACGCACCGGGGGAGGGGGCTTCATAGTCCAAGCTCCCACCACACTGCAACTTCAAAGGGCTGTCTACACTGCTATTTTTTGGAATGCTAGAATAAGTCCGCTAGCCCAAGTCTGTCGACCTGGGCTGGGATGCTTGCTTCTATGGGCTGCGTAGGCATAGCCTTATGGGGCTCAGGGCTCTACTTGCTTGCAGGAACCTGGTCAAAGATGATCTTTGCTTGCCTCTCCTCATCCAGAACCCAACATAAATCTGTCGAGAGCACTTTTCGGTCCAATTCAGGGAGCTTGCCCATACCAAAGTCCTTCAGACTCACAGTGTGTGCGCGCTGTTCACCTGTCAAGTAGACTGAGTACTGAATGCATTTTATATAAAACTTTGTTGCCAAGGTATAGTGTGGTTCCCAAGCCTTCCACTCCCTTCCCTACAATAAAGGTACACTGGCATCTCTGCACTGAGCCAAGAACTCTCTAGGACTTCTTTATTAACCTGTTAGACCCCCACCCTCCATACGTGGAAGGACAGAAAGAGATACAGTATTTAGTTTTAGAACTCTTATGCTGTCACCACTATACCCACCCCTCAATTTAATTTCACCTGGTAAAACAAAGATTTCACTTGGCTGATATTAGTGGATTATGGATTTTCTCCACAGGATTAGTTTGTGGCATGTCTGCTATGTGTTCTTGAATTTCTACCAAGAGAAAGTGCCCCTACCCCTCTCCACAATCAATAGTCACTGTCCTTGACCAGACTGTAGACCACCACAGAACAGACTACACCATAAACAGCCTCCACAGTATGGCTTTACCACTAAAGTGCTTTTACATATGGAGTCACTGAATAGAGTAACTGCCAGAGTCAAGAAATCCTGAACTCTGTTGTTGTCAGTTCAATTCTACTTTACACAGTCTCTTCACAAAGCAGATGCTAGTGGTGGCCTACCAAAATGAAGATTCGGAAATAAATACTGAATAACAATACTTTGTAATTCTACAGCATCTTCCATCTATAAGCTCTTTGGAGACCTTCCAATGTTAACCACAATGCCACAGTAAATTTGTGAAAGAGATAAGAATTAATATTCCTATTTTACGGAGGGGGGGGCCGCGGCAGGGAGACGGACCGAGACACAAAAAGGCTATGTGATTTGTTCCAGGTTATGCAGATCTGGGACAAAGCCAGGAACAGAATCCAGATCTCCTGAGTCCCAGTCTTGTACCTCAGCCATAAGATCCTCTCTCCTGTAAAGCCAGAAAGGTAAATGTTGAGAGACATGAAGAAACTAAGCATCTCTGGGTGGCTCAGTTCCCCATTTTAAAATGGAGATGAGATTTCCTTTCTCACTGCCTCTGTCTGTTTTGTTTATGTATACAGTAAGCTTTCTGGGGCAGGGACTGTTTCTTATTAAGTATTTGTATAGCACCTCGCACAATTTTATAATGAAATCTATAAAATTATTTTGTATGATTATGGCAATCCTAAAATGGGACTGACTATTTAGTATCCAATCCTGTCACACTGATAGAAATACAAAGAGACAACACAGTGACATCAAAAGGCCTGGGAATTAGATACTATATCTGAAAAAACAAAGAAAGAAAAAAAACTGCATACAGACATTTATAAAAGTTTTACACTGCATTCATTTACACTTCAGCATTCACGTGTAAAGCAGCAGCATTCTAATACCAATTAGTAAATAGATTAACAGCTAGTATAACTGATTTAAAGCTTAGGTTTTCTTAGAACTGTGACAGTTCCTAAGAAGCAAGACTCACATTATTATTAGGTGAACTGTTCCTCTTGGCACACTTCTAGATTACAACATAAAATGTTTGTCTCTAGGCCTGATCCTGCTCACACTGGGAAGCCAAAACACCTCCCCTTCCCAGCAATGAGGTGGCTTTTTGTATGGCTCTCACATAAAGATATTTCAAGCCCTATGACATATTATCAAGTCTCATTCATGACATTTTACTCTGCTTAGCAGAAAAGTGCTTTGAGACAACTGTAGACTTGCCTTTAGAAATAACAGCATTACTCACGTATCTGTTGAACATGTTGTCCGTTCTCCCAACAGTGACATTATTGATCAGGATTTGTGCTACTGTATCTATTCCCTCGAAAACCAAATTCACTTTCTGCCATTTTCTATGAATGACGACAGAGGAATGTAAAAGTATTAGGATACTTTGAAGTAATACACATGGAGAGGGTCAGTACTGAAATCCATGTCCCCAATATCTTGAACAACAGCTGTTTCAATCATTTCCAAAAATATTTTCCTCAGTGCAGCCCTCTTTATCATTTCAAATTAAAATGACAGCTGACATGGATCAGACTCCCAATACAGTACAATATCCCATGTCCAAAAGATATCAGATGTGTGGCTGCTTGCTTCCAACATCTTTATTATTGCCCTTCAGCAGTCAGCAATTTGTATGTCATTTTTTCACATTGGGGAAAAAGTTTTGAGAAAGAAAAGAAACCCACTAAGTGGCATTTAGCAAGACTGCTTGAAGCTTATATACCACTACAGAATTTGGTTTATTACATCTGAAAATAATTGGTGGATTTGGGGTGGACTGCTTTATAACAAGCATTTCTGCACGGAAAATAGCACAAACCTATTCTTATTGCATACCTGACTTCAAAAGCTTTGAACGTCCTGCTGTAAGTCCAGTTATCCAAGGAGACCCATCTGTAGGCCAGGTCATTAAACCTATAGTAAGGATCCTATTGATAGAGCAACAAGAGAAATCACAGTGTTACAGAACTAAAATGTATACTGATATCTTGCAGGTGAGTACATTTTCTTTCAGATATTCTGGAAGAGCACAACCCAATTATATTATTTTGGTTATCTTTAGGAGCTCAGATAGTTCTTCCACCTTTGAAATGAAAGCAGCAGCTTTAGAACATTTTGAAATTAACTCTATATAGGTCAAATCCTGCTTGCTGTACTCATGCTTCGAGGTAAAGAGAGCAGGATTTCGCCCTTACAATCGGAAATTGTGGGGCTGAAAATAGGAAGAATTCAACAGAAGTAGCAATTTAAAAGGAAAGAGATCACAGCAGAACCATCACCATAAAGACAGAGGATAAAGAACTGGCAAGATTGTAAGGGCCAGGGAAACAGATTCTTCAGACCTCTAGACACTATAGTGAACAAACCTGCGTGGTTTTAAGTAACAGCAATGGCCCCAGAGATCATCACCAATCACTCTTGATATGATAGGAATACAGAACTTTGTTACTTTAGGGGAGGGAAAAGCGGAAACATATTTTGGTTTGTTGAATAAAATTAAAATGTCTACCTCCATTCTTTCCCCATAAGGCAGTTATGTGAGAACCTCACTGTATTCATAACACGTGTGCTATTTTCCTTTTAGTAATACTGCTCACTTCAGAATTATAAGCACATTTCTTACAACTCATTCCCACTCCCTTTGCCAGATGCTCCTTTCCTTGTGTTGGGTCACTCTGTAGCTCATCTAGACTGCACGCACCTCAGGGCAGGTGCGTGGACCTGATTATACTCTACTGCTTTGCACCTGGTGTAGCCACTTACACCCAGGCAAAGCGAGTATGGGTGAGGAAGTCTGACACTTTGGTAGCATTTTACCCCCACTTTGCATAAATATAGATGGTCGTGCAGACCCAGGCCCCTGATCTTCTACTTGTCAGTAAAGCACTATGCGCAACAATGGCCCTGTAGAAATAATAGTAACAATGATATACTGAGGGCCTGATCCTATACCCCTTATTCCTGCAAGTAGCCCCACTGAAGTCTGGGGGACTACTCACATGAGCTAGTATAAGAATTGCAGGAGTGCAAGTCAGCTAATAAAAAGCCTCGCAGCAGCGTCTGAACATGAGAAAGATGTTTGTGTCAGGCAGTTCAGGGTGTACATCAGGGGCACTTGCTGAGACACCAGCTCATCTTTCTCCAGCAATTTCTCAGCCGAACTGGTTTCCCAAAACAAATAACTGTAGATTCTGCTGATCTACTTCACCCAAAGCTATGCTGGAAAGAGCACAGCAGCATCAAGATTCACGGCGTAACATTAGACACTTTCCAGAATGTTAAGAGTTATCGCTGGGGCCTGAATGTCCAGATTCAAACTGGGAGACAGAAAATGTGGCTGGTCTTTTTATTTTCTTTGCTGCAGCTCCATTTTTCTTATCCCATATGTCAATATAAATATTAATAGCCCTTCTGCATTCAGATTTCTTTCAAAGGACTCTTCTTGTATCTTGGTTTCCTTTTACAACATATAGGCCTTGTGTGATTTACACAGCCCTGGATAGGGCGCAGAAGAGCGTCAACAATGCCTGAGGGAACACCAGGAGAGGATACTCTATTCTCTTCTAGAGCACCACAGCAGCACATACGCTACTTCACGGGCCTATGCAGAGGGTAGGGCACAGCCCTGCTTCTTCACTACCCCCTCTCAGGGCAATTTGCTTGCCAGGGAGAATAACCAGGACGCAAGAACTGCCATCATGCCTGGCCCTTGTGCAGGCCATAGAAATGGGGGTACCTCCTCCTGGAGCACATGGCCTGGTCACAGTCCGGGTCAGGCTGAGAAGGTTGCACATGCATGTGCACAAGGGACACATCTTACTACTTTCAAATGTGAAAGATCAGCAAGCAAGCTATGGAGGCAGGCTATTAGACCTTAACGGATTTGGAGAGTTCTGTTCTGCAATTCATCACTTCATCACCTTTAAATGGACAATAACAAGTTAAAATAATAGGACGCACACTCACAAAGCTACTTCCTGACCTGTGCACTGACAACATTTAACATTATAAAAACATTTCAAACCCCTATGGTCTGGTTATTGCCTTGAAATAAATGTGCATAGAGAAAGCCCAATCCAATATTTGCATCTGGGACTGCTTAAGCAGAAAGCTGGAGGAAGATAGGATGGGACACAGAGTATGTGCATTACTTCCCTCCCTCAAAGACCCACTTGGTATCTGTAAAGATGTAACCTCCCAAAAATGTAAGGTTGCAATAGTTGGTTTGTAGCCCCCCACTCCATGCCATCAAACCCACCTTCTTCACAGAGACTCCCAGAAGAGGAAGCCCTAGCAGGATGGCATCAGGAGAGGCACACAGACTGGGAGCTAAAAGAACGCAAGTGCTTCAAAGCTAGTGCAGAAACATCCACATAGATACCTCTAGCCTCCTGAGGATTCTGGGTGTCTGTGGGCCAGGGAGCACATCCTTATTTATGTTTATTTGGGTGAAAGGGAGAAAATCTAGTATTCCAGGAACAATTTGGCAAAGACCCTTAACATAGGTATTTCTGCAGGAGAGGATGATCAGATCTTAATGCTATTTTTCACAGATAAGCAGTTTGTTGTCTTTCTGCAGCTCTCAAGTTATTTGATCAAACTAAGCTACTTGGTTTTGTTTACTGTGAACACAATGTTGCTGATAATGCTGCTTTTACAGGTAGCTCAAAACATTTCCCTGAAAACATTCCCTCAAATAAAAAACAGTGAATTCAAAATAGTGCCCGTATTCACATCTCTTGATGTTCACTTTCCATTACTATTTTAGTGATGGAGTTTCCTGCTAGGAATGCTCATAGGAACAGAGAGAGAGTTTCAAGCAGATATCCAAAAATATTAACGAGTAAGGTTCACAAATCATAGGAGTTTCAAGAACAGAACAGATTGGACAAAAACCTGTCAGGGATGGTGTAGGTTTACTTGGTCCTGCCTCAGCACAGGGAGCTGGGCTTGATGACCTCTCAAGGTCCCTTGCTATGATTTCTTTAATTCTATGTATAAATACTAGCAATCCCACTTGAAATTTGATCTAAGAGTTGTGCTCAACCAATCCAGACATAGAAAAAATACCATTTAACCTACATGTCCAACCAACCAATCACATCACATTTGGGATATCTAATACAACAAACTGCAGGTGAACAATCTGAAGATCAATAATTATGCGTGGAAGCTATTCAGCAAATAATTTTAAACAAATACACAGAAGAAAATTGCAAAAGGCTCCCAGACATTTGAGGCTCAATTCAGCACAAATTATGTATTAATTATTCACTCAGATCTAGTTGTAGACACACAAGGGGATGTTTATATCTGAACAGTCTGGGTTTAATTTGATTTGGTTTATATTGCAGGAAGCTCTTTCTATTATTAGCTTTTGTAAAATCTTTAACTAAAAATAAAGCTTGGGCCAAAACTAAATGGCAATGATCCCTTCAACTGCAGGAGCAGATGTAGTGCACGTGTGACCAGATTTTTTCATGCAGCTGAATGCTGGTGAGTAAGAGACTGTGTGTGTGGTCTGAAGCCTGACACCATCAATGTCACTGTCTAGATTGTTTAAACATGCTATTGTTTTGTTCAGTTTGCTGCCCAGAACAGCAATTACTATCTCAAGATTATTTCATTCATTCATCCAAAATTTCTTTCAATGATCAATCCAGCCCCATTGCTTTGATTGATGATAGTATCATGTCCTAGGCCTGAGAAAACCCACAGTAAGGAAAAACGTAGTTACTTACCAGTAACTGTTGTTCTTCGAGATGTGTTGCTCAGATCCATTCCACTTAGGTGTGTGCGCGCCCTCGTGCACAGCTCTCCGGAGAACTTTTCCTAGCAGCCCCTGCAGGGGCCGGTCCCAGCGCCCCCTGGAGTACCGCCACTATGCAGCGGTATATATAGCGCGACCGGCCCCTCCCCTCCTCAGTCCCTTCTTTCTGCCGACTCCGACAGCGGGGACGGAGGGTGGGTGTGGAATGGATCTGAGCAACACATCTCGAAGAACAACAGTTACTGGTAAGTAACTACGTTTTCTCCTTCGAGTGATTGCTCAGATGCATTCCACTTAGGTGATTAGCGAGCCATACCTTGGAGGTGGGTAGGAGTCAACGGCGAGCTGCCCTCAGCACGGCTCTGCCGACTCGCGTGTCGTCCCTTGACTGCTGGACGACAGCGTAGTGCGCAGCAAAGGTGTGCACCGAAGACCAGGTGGCAACCCTGCAGATGTCATCCAGGGGGACCCTTTCCAGGAAGGCTGCCGACACGGCCTGGGCCCTCGTCGAGTGAGCCGTCACCACTCCTGGGAGCTGGACGCCTGCACGCTCGTAGCAGAGCCGGATGCAGGCGGTGATCCACTTGGCGATGCACTGGGAGGAGACCGGGGAGCCTCTCATCCTCTCTGCCACCGCGACGAAGAGCTGCGTGGTCTTTCGGAGCGGCCTCGTCCTGTCTAGGTAGAACGCCAGCGCCCTCCTCACATCGAGGGTGTGCAGTCTCCTCTCGTCCTCGGACCCGTGAGGTTTAGGAAAAAACACGGGGAGGAAAATATCTTGGTTACAATGGAACCTGGAGACTACCTTAGGAAGGAACGCTGGGTGAGGCCTAAGCTGAACCTTGTCCTTGTAGAACACGGTATAGGGGGGCTCCGAGGTTAAGGCCCTTAGCTCAGAGACCCTCCTGGCCGAGGTAATGGCCACGAGAAAAGCCACCTTCCAGGAAAGGATCATCATTGGACAGGTGGCTAAGGGCTCAAAGGGGGGACCTGTTAGCCTATCTAAGACCAGGTTCAAATCCCAGGGAGGCACTGGGTCACGGACCTGCGGGTAAAGCCTCTCAACTCCCCTGAGGAACCTCACCGACATGGGGTGGGAGAACAGGGATCGTCCCCCCATCGGCTGATGGAACGCCGAGATGGCCACCAGGTGTACCCTGAGGGAGGCCAATGCTAACCCCTGTAGCCTAAGCTGCAGCAGGTAATCCAGGACAGCCTGCACGGGGGACGTACTGGGGGTTACGCCCCACGACTCTGCCCAGCAGGTGAACCTCCTCCACTTGGCCCTGTAGGCGAGCTGCGTGGAGGGCCTCCTGCTTCCCAACAGCACGCGTTGGACCTGCTCCGAGCAGGTTCTCTCCTCCTCTGTCAGCCACAGAGTCTCCAGGCCCTCAGGTGCAGGGAGTCCAGGTTGGGATGCAGTAGCCGACCGTGGTCCTGGGAGAGCAGGTCCGGTCTCCTCGGGAGCTCGATCGGGGGAGCGACAGACAAGTCCAGGAGCAGGCAAAACCAGTACTGCCTCGGCCACGCTGGGGCGATCAGAATCACATCCGCTCTGTCCCTCTTGATTTTCAAGAGGACCCTGGGCAAGAGCGGGAAGGGGGGAAACGCATACAGGAGGGCCCCCGTCCATTCGAGGAGAAATGCGTCCGAAAGGGAGCCCGGCTCGCGACCCCTGAGCGAGCAGAACATCGGGCACTTTGCGTTCCAAGCTGACGCGAAGAGGTCCAGACGGGGAACACCCCACATGCGGAAAATCCTGTCCACCACCTCTGGGTGGAGAGACCATTCGTGTTGGGGTAGGAATGACCTGCTGAGGCGGTCCGCCTCGTCGTTCCTGACCCCAGGCAGGTGAGAGGCGGTTAAACAGAAATTGCACCTCACCGCCAAGTCCCAGAGTCGAAGCGCCTCCTGACACAACGCCGAGGAGCGCGCCCCCCCTTGCTTGTTGATGTAATACATTGCAGTGGTATTGTCTGTTAACACCTGCACCATCCTCCCCAATAAAGAGTGGCGAAACACTTCGCATGCCAGTCTGACTGCCCTCAGTTCTTTCACATTGATATGGAGGGCCCACTCCCTCCGGGACCAGCGTCCTTGCGTGGTCAGACCACCGGTGATATGGGCTCCCCACCCCCGGTCCGATGCGTCCGTGATCAGGGTGACCGAGGGGGTGAAAGCCCTGAAGGGAATCCCTTCCAACACAGTCCCGGGGTCCAGCCACCAAGTCAGTGACCCCAACACCAAAGTGGCCAACACCAAAGGGGGCACCGTTACCACCTTGCTCAAAGCATGCCTGCTGGGCATGTAAACCTTGGACAGCCAACCTTGGAGGGGTCTGAGCCTGAGGCGGGCCAACCTCACCACATAGGTGCACGAGGCCATGTGGCCTAACAGCTGCAGGCAGTGCCTGGCTGTAGTCGTGGGGCACCTCTGAAGTTGCGAAATTATCGCTGTCATGGCCTCGAACCTCGAACGAGGGAGGGAGGCTTTCGCCTGCACCGAGTCCAGGTGGGCCCCTATGAAGTCTATGCGTTGCACCGGACGCAGCGTCGACTTCTGCTCGTTTATGAGCAGTCCCAGAGCATGGCAGGTGGACTGGACGAGAGCGACCGCCTCGCACACTTGCGACTTGGTCTTGCCCCTGATTAACCAGTTGTCCAGGTAGGGAAATATCTGGACCCCCCTGCGCCGCAGGAAGGCCGCCACCACCGCCATACACTTGGTGAACACTCTGGTGGAGGAAGACAGGCCAAAGGGCAAGGCCGTAAACTGGTAGTGGCCACCAGCTACCACAAACCTTAGGTACCGCCTGTGGGCGGGAAGGATGGAGACGTGAAAGTACTCATCCTTCAGGTCGAGGGCGGCGAACCAGTCCCCTGGGCTTAGAACGGGAATGATGGACGCTAGGGATACCATGCGGAACTTCAGCTTTTTTATGAACCTGTTGAGCCTGCGCAGGTCCAAAATAGGCCTGAGGCCTCCGTTGGCCTTGGGAACGAGGAAGTACCTCGAATAAAAACCCTTCCCCACCTCGAGTGGTGGAACCACTTCTATGGCTCCTTTGACTAGGAGGGATTGAACCTCCTGAAGGAGTAATTGCTTGTGAGATGGGTCCCTGAAGAGGGACGGGCGGGTGGGGAGAGGGGAGGGGAGGCCAGGAGCTGAAGGGCATATCCCCAGCGCACGATGCTGAGGACCCATTGGTCCGATGTTACCTCCCGCCACAGGCCGAGATACGGCTTGAGCCTGTCCCGGAAAGGCGGGGAACCCAGGGAACATGAGACGGTGCCACCCTCGGAGACACCGTCAAAATTGTCTCTTCCCTTTAGGCCCTTGAGAGGGTCCCTTAAAGGAAGAGGAGGACGACGCCGGGTGATCGCGCCGTCCAGAGCCCTTGGTCCTGTCCCTACCCCTTGCGGTGGGGAAGGGCCTCGACTGCGGCCTAGACTGCTGCCGCTGACGTTGCGGCAGTTGCTGCGGCTGCTGGCGACTCTGCAGTCTAGCCGCCTGGGGCGTGTACAGGCCCAAGGAGCGCAACATTGCCCTTGAGTTCTTGAGAGCGTGCAGCTTCTCGTCCGTCCTCTCCGAAAAGAGGGCGGCTCCATCGAAGGGTAGATCCTGGATGGACTGCTGCACCTCCAACGACAGGTCTGTGGACTGCAGCCACGCCGCCCGCCTCATCGCAACGGCGGAGGCCATAGCCCTGCTGGCTGTGTCCGCAGCGTCCGACGCAGACTGCAGGGCCGCACTTGCCACAGACAACCCCTCCTCCAGAACCATACCAAAGTCTGCGGCCTGGTCTGGAGGGAGAGACTCCGTAAACCTCCTCAAGGAGTCCCACAGGTTCAAATTGTACCTGCCGAGGAGAGCCTGATGGTTGGCTACCCTCAGCTGAAGCGCCCCAGTTGAATAGACCTTTCTACCATAAAGGTCCAGTCTCCTGCCTTCCTTATTTTTAGGGGAGGCAGTCTGAGCACCCTGCCTGTCCTTTTGATTGGCGGCATCCACCACCAAAGTACCTGCGGCAGGGTGCGCATACAAGTACTCGTGCCCCTCGGCTGGCACGTAGTACTTCTTTTCGGCGCCCTTAGAGGTCGGGGCAACCGAGGCGGGGGTCTGCCAGACTGATTTAGCCAGGCGCAGGACCCTCTCATGCACGGGAAGGGCCACCCTAGCCGGTCCCTGGGCCCCCACACGCCCGAAGAGGGGGTCCACCTCTTCCTCTAGCACCTTGACCTCAAGGCCAAGGTTCAAAGCCACCCGCTTTAGGAGCTCCTGGTGTGCTTTAAAATCAATGAGCGGGGCTCCTTGGTCTCGTACCGCCGCCTCATCCGGAGACGACGAGTAAGATGGGTGGCGGGGCCCAGTGGAGGGGCCCTCCCCAGGGTCCTCCTCCTCCTCCTCCTCTTCCCCAGAGGAGTGGTCACCCTCCTGCACCGAAGGTGCTTGCTGAGTCTGGGTGACAGAGGCAGGGGCCGACATAGTTCCCTGCCCCATCTGAGCCGCCCACTGGGCCCACAACGGCCACTGCCAGGGTCCCTGTGGCCAGCTCAGAGGCGGCACCGGTGCCGAGGGCAAAGCCGGTGCCGCAACAGACGGTGCCGGTGCCGGTAACAGTGCTGGGTCCGGTGCCGGCTGTGGTGCCGGTGCCGACGACCATATCTGTTCCTGATGTCGGGTCCGGGACCCCGAGTCAGGAGAACGCAGGCGGTGATGACGCCGGGAGGGAGCGCTCCGAGACTCGCCATGCGACGATCTCAAAGAGCGACTCCGACTTCGGTGCCGACGAGGCGACGCCGAAGAAGACGACCGGTACCGGAGGGTCTTTCGTCGCTTCGATGCTGGGGAGCGGTGCCGAGAACGCCGTCTCGGTGCCGAGCCTGAACTCGACGACGAGGAGAGGTGCCGCGACGAAGAGCGATGTCCAGAGCGGTGCCGGGACCTGGAACGGTGCCGGGAACGACGCCGGGACCTGGAGCGGTGCCGGGAACGGTGCCGCGACGCGTCGTCCGAAGACGAAGATGGAGAGGAGCTTCCGAGCTCGACTCTCCTGCGTCGGGTGGTGGGCGGCCTGTCCACCGGTGCCGGGGCCGCCCACCCTTCGGGGCCCCCCATCGCGGGTTTGCCCTGGGAAACGGGCCCTGTCTCTCTCCGGTGAGAGAGTGCCGGAGGCGTAGGCAACTCCAACAAAGCCTGAGCCGCCTCAATAGCCTCCGGCGTCGCAGAGTCCCGTATAGGGGGTCCCCCACTTCCAGGAGTCGGGGGAGCCTCCCTAGTAGGTGCCGGTGCCGGTGCCGGGGCAGGGGCCGGTGCCGGAGCAGATGCCGGCGGCACGTCCATGAGGAGCACCTCCGAACTCGACCCCGGCCGCTCCTGCGGTGCGGGGGAGGGCTGCAAGCGCGGGCGGCGCTTCTTCCTCTTCGGCACCGAGACCCCCGGTGCCGGAGGCGCACTCCGCACCGAAGACACACTCGGTGCCGGAGTAGTCCGCGATGGCTCGGACGCCGGGCTTAAAGCGGACTCCATCAAAAAAGCCCTAAGCCTCACTTCCCGCTCTCTCTGAGTCCGAGGCTTAAAGGACTTACAGATACTGCACCGATCCCTACGGTGCAATTCCCCCAAACACCGCAAACAACGGTCATGGGGGTCGCTAGCAGGGAAGGCCTTGCCGCAGCTAGCGCATGGCTTGAAGCCCGGTGAGCCCGGCATAACCGGGACGCCGTGAGCCCGAAGGCTCCCTAGAAACACAAACTGTTGAAGAGCAGGGGTAGTTCTCAACTGGCCGTCACGGGCGGAAAGAAGGAACTGAGGAGGGGAGGGGCCGGTCGCGCTATATATACCGCTGCATAGTGGCGGTACTCCAGGGGGCGCTGGGACCGGCCCCTGCAGGGGCTGCTAAGAAAAGTTCTCCGGAGAGCTGTGCACGAGGGCGCGCACACACCTAAGTGGAATGCATCTGAGCAATCACTCGAAGGAGAACTAATGGCTCAGAAAACAGAACCAGACAACTCTAGACCACTACTCTGAATCTAGCTCCGCCTACTGGTGACAAAAAGTGCTACCATTGGATGACTGTCCAAGCAGCTTATCTGAAGTGAGTAGGTGTTCCATTTCGTGCTTCTAGTAATTTTGTTGCCTGGCCTGTGGCTGGAGAGCTCTCTGTGCAATGTCAAAAAGTTCTTTTCATTTGATTCAACCACCCATATTCATATCCAACACATTTCTAGGCTTCCTCGTGTTTCTTAAAAGTGATATGTGAAAAAAAATGTAAAACTCATTTTGACACCAGAAGATTTTTTGTTTGTCTGAATTTTTGCTTTGTTTTTTGAAAATGTGGTTTGTTTTGTTTGACTTTGGAACTAACAGGAATGTTGTCTCGTCAACTTACAATCTACTGGAGGACATCTTGGTGAGGTCTCAGAGCAGGTGTATTGTTAGCGCTCACAAATTACTAAAGGAGTGAAGGTGCTGAGTGACATTGTTTCTCCAGAATGTTTAATAGTGAGTGAAGATATATACGTGTGCACAAAAATCAAACAGTTTTAAACAGTGTGACTAAAAATCCCTTCCCTTTTCAACTGCTCTCAAGTCCTGGGAGGGCACCATTTCACTAACTCTTCAGTCATCACAGAGCAGGGGTGTCGAACTCATTTGCTATGGTGGGCCAGATTTGAATTAAATGTATTTCAAGTGTATCATACATTCCATAAATTGAAATACTAGGTACAACCATTTTTATGTTATTTGCTAGATATCAGCGATATAAAACTGCAGTAAATTCACTTCTACAACTACTACTATTTTACAATTAAAAGAATCGATCAATGATTAAGAATTACAGTACTGCGCGATGCCCCAAAACCACACTATCCCTCTCCTGCCTTTTGGAGCACTGTGTCTTGTGCACACAGCGCTCCACGCGTTGCCGCCAGAGTACACAGATCTTGTGGCAGTGCATGACTCTCTGGCAGCAGCACACGACTCCGTGAGATCTCGCGGCAGCGTGCAACGCTGCCAGGGCTGGACCAAAAAGGTTGGTGGGCCGTATCCGGCCTGCGGGCTGGATGTTTGACACACCTGTCATACAGCCTTCCAGGTTAGATAGGATCAAAATGAAACAAACAAGCAGGAAAAACCTATGGGTTTATTGGGTTTTTGGGGAGGGGAGGGGGGAGGAAATCAAGGCTTCTTTATACATTATAAAGAATTAAAAGAGACTTTTAATCTTTTCATGTCTAAGTACCAACTAAAATCTATTTGAATTTATAGCACCTTCAGTACTAGTCAGTTTCATTATGGCTCTTTAATTTGACAGGTCAGTTTCAACTATACTACTGAAACATTTTAATAGAAAACTGTACATTTATCTTAGATAATTATTTTCCTCAATGAATGTCATTTAATTAATGCCTAGCAAAATGGGGTCCTAGTCCATGACTAACGCTCCTAGGTGCTACAATAATACAAACAACAACTAAAAACAGAACCACCTGACGGATGACAGGGTTGGTCTTTGGAAAATATCAGCTACCAGAATGTGTCAAAGACAACAATTTACACAAACTGATCATTAAACTCCTAGTAAAAACCAATTTCATTTTCAGAATGGTACAAGCATCACTTGTGGCATACAGACACTTGAGCTCAGACTTCTATGGAACTCACTGCACCACAGTGGTCTACAAATCAGAGAAGCAGTTAATAAAACAAAAAAGCCACCCTGTTTAAAGGTAAATGGCTGGTAAGAAAATCTGACTACAAAAGCCCTGTCCATCAGTGCCAAGAATTTGGGAGGACACACCTGCCAGTAGAAATGGCATCATACAATATTTGAAGTACACACAAGAGGATCACCCTTGCTAGCATAAAGCTTGCATGCGTAAGTTACATGTTGATACATCTTGTTTGGTCAAACAAAACCTAAAAGATATTTGGCTGACTATTCTCTTTAATTGTGATGACAGGGGACATCAACTCTGAGGGAGGGAGGGGAAAAAAGAAAAAATGATCCCAGACCAAGTGTTTTCAAATTTAGCTGCCTAAAGTTAAGCTCTTATGTCCATATTTGGACACCTACAAAAAAAGTGCTCTGATTTTTAGAGGTAATGAGTACCAATGAATGTTGCTGAAGTGAGGTGCTCAGTAGCTCTCAAAATCACCCCATTTTTTTCTCCTAGTAGCATCCAGACCTTACATATTGGGAAAACTGTTCCTGGTAATATTATTTTTAAATGCTGGCCACGATAAATGGATCCTGTCACAAGCCAGTGAGCTCCATTTCTGCCAGCTGCCTCACAGGTTTTCCCTCCCCCCCACCTCCCACCAAAATAAGCCACTTTTAAACATCCACACACGGATTTTCACCAGTTTAACTAAACTCATGCGAATCTGTGTGTAGACAAGCCCTAAGGCTGCAAACTGATTGAAGTCAACAGGGGCTCACACAGGCACAGAGTTCTACTCATCTGCATGAGCTTGGCCTAAACCTCACATGCCCAGCTGCTGTTCAAAACTGAAATCACATACTTATTCACGTCAAAAAGGGTAGTTAAGTGTTTGCGGCTTCCATTACAACAGTACCTTACCGGTGTGAGTCACCTCACTGGTCATAGCTTCCACTGCCCTTGAATGACTTATTCACAGCATTACTGTAACGCCTGGCAGCACCAGCAAAGATGCCTATCAACGGTAACATTATACATCTCCATTTGGGGGAAAGAGGCCAGATTAGCAATCCAAAGGTTTTTTGTTTGGTGTTAGCAACACTGGGCCTGCTTCTGCTCTGAATGGATGAAAAGGGAGTTTTGCCATTGATTTATAGAACAAGAATTGGACCCCATTATTAAAGGAACGGGGCACCTGGGCTCTTCTAAACCTGAAAGCTAAAAAAAGCAGGACAGGACAATGGTGCTGGAACGATTTGTATAGTAAAGGTGCTGAGAGCCATTGAATCAAACTGTAGATCCTGTATGACGGAAACCACTTCAAACCAGAGAGTACAGCAGCATACCCAGTGCTCCTAGTTCCAGCACCTATGCGAAAGGATATAAAAATACAAGTTGCAAAAACTCTGAAAAGCTAATGATATGAACAGTCCTCTTAATGATTGTTGAGTAATTCATGATACAACTTGAAAGACCGGATCTGCCTCCTCTACACTAGGAATGTAGGCATGACATCAAAATTCTGCAGTACTCTACTGGGCCTTGACGGGGTGAGTTAGTGCAGTGGTTCTCAACCACGGGTATGTGTACCCCTGGGGGTTCACAGTGGTGTTTCAAGGGGCACATCAACGCATCTAGATATTTGCCACGTTTTACAACAGGCTACATAAAAAGCACTGGTGAAATCAGGCCAAATGAAAATTTCATACAGACAATGACTTTATACTGCTCTGTAAACTGTATGCTGAAATGTAAGTACAATATTTATATTCCAATTGATTTATTTTATAAATATAAGCTAAAAATGAGCAATTTTTCAGTAGTGCACTGTGAATTTGAATTTTTATGTCTGATTTTGTGAGCAAGTAGTTTTTAAGTGAGGTGAAACCTGGGGTACGCAAGACAAATCAGACTCCTGAAAGGTGTACAGTAGCCTGGAAAGGCTGAGGACCACTGGATTAGTGGACTAAGCAGCAGTCTTCAAACCCCCTGACTCCCTGCAACTCCATATTTCAACAGGGTCAATTCAGGATGTCATCCTTCTGAGGTAGCTAAATTGAGTAAACGTGCACACCGTGGGAGGCTGTTTAAACGCCTCTACAGCAAGTGGCCATCCAAGGCCCTAGGCGTGGGATGCTTTTCATAAGACGAGATGTTTGTGCCGGTGTCGTTGGCCGACATTTTTGCGCACCACGCTGTGCGCAACCACGGGACCACTGGAGAGATGGCGGCATTTCGGCGGCGCTGTGCATGGCGAGACCCGGCACCCTTTGAAATGAAAGGCGTCCCACGAACGTGAAATTTCGACTACCGCCACGCCGGCGAAACATGCGGGGTTTGCGACAACCGAGCATTTTCCTGGAAGGTCCCGCCTTTGGGTTCCTTGTCCAGCGCTCGGGGGCTATTTCCCTTTTATTGCGGGGGTTTGGACACTTGACCGAACACAAGGCCCCCTCCGCAATCACCCCCCTGGGTTCATCTCTTGTTACCCACATCCCCCAGAGCCACCTGAGCCAACCCCAGGCCCAGGCCCGCCCGGCTCTGCCCGCAGCAGGAACACGCCGGGCGGGGCAGAGGCCCAGCGACCCACCGGCCTCCTGCGCCCGCCCGGCGGGTGCTCGGGTCCCTGCGGCCGGCTCATGGGCCGCTACCGGCCACAAACACCAGCCGCGGCCGGGCCCAAGGCGGCGCGCCGGGGGGCGCCTCAGGCCCAGGCCGGGCCGGCTCGCTGTAATCCCCCCGGCCGCTGAGGGCCCGGCCCGCCCGTACCTGGATGAGGCCCTGGCGCAGCAAGGCCGTGTGGACGCAGCCAGGCACCTCCCCGCTCAGCACCACCGAGCCGTTCCCGTTGCCCAGCCGCCAGCTCCCTCGCAGGCTGCGCGTCGCCGGGCCCGGCCCAGGGGGGCCGCCGGGCCTGGCCCCCCGCCCGCACGGGGCAGCCGCCAGCAGCAGCAGCAGCAGCAGCCGCGGCGCCGCGTCCCTCGCCTCCCGCCGCATCGCGAGCCCGGCCCCGGCCGCCCAAGCTCAGCTGAGGGGGCCGCAGCCGCGCTCCGCCTTCTCCCGGCGGCAGGGCCTGGCCCGCGCACTCCGCCCGCCGCTGCCGCCCCGTGACGGGCCGCGGTCACCTGCCCGCCGCAGGGCCGGCGACGCCTCCCTCGCATCTACTGGCGGGAGGCGGACTCAGGCCCTGCTGGAGGCCCCGGCCCGGCCCCACGGCGCAGGCTGTTTCCCTCGGAGCGAAAGACGGGGAGGGGCGAAATGTCAACCAAGGCCGCCGCTGGAAACATGCCCAGAGCCGGGCCCCTCTGCCTTCCCCCCAGCTCGTGCCGGGCACTGAGGCCTGGTCTCCCCGCCAGCGTTTTGGCTCCCGCCGTCCGCTTTCCTTGACCCGCGCACTGGGCGCCACCATCCCGCCCATAAAACGGCCCGTTTTTTGACAGAACCACCTTGAGGCGAGGGGCATCGGGCTAGGGCGAAGCAGTGGCAGGGTGGAGGCTGGGTCCCCTCCTAGCACTGGAGGGCCTGTGGTTCATGTCCGTTTCACCACTCTAGCCCTGAAATGGACAAGACAGCCCCCACTGTGAGCCAGGACTGGAGCGGATGTGGTGGCCGGCCTCCGCTGTGAATTGGGACCAGGCCAGATGTGGGCAACTGCAGCCCCACTCCCAGCTGGGACTAGGGGGCAGCTCACAGGGAGTCCAAAAGCCTGTGGACATCTAGCAGAGAGGGATCTCTGAGCTCCCCCATTGCCCGTTTGGTCAATGGAAGTGCCCCAGGTGAGGACACACTCCACCAACTTAAGGAGAGCAGTGTAGCCATCACCCACCATTATAGCAGTGACTGAAAGTTGACGTGTTGACAAAATTTTCTCAAGTAGGCAAGGCCTGAGACTCCCTCCAGGGCTGATCTGTCGGTCACCTCCCTTTGTCAGAGTCTAGCACTGAGTTGCTCTCAGAGACTGAGATGTTAGAAGAGGTGGTGATCAAGAGTAACAAATCTCCTGGGTGGAATATAGCCAACAGTTCTGCCAGAATTTAATATGAAGGGGCTGAGGTACAAACTGTACAATCTCACTAAAATACCATACAACTTGAGGGTAGCCGCTTGGTGAACCTTTCAAGAAAAAGATGTTAAGGATAATCCTAGGAATTACAGGCCAGTCACCATTACTTCTGTAGCAGGAAAACTGGTTGAAATAATTATAAATGGAAATAGATAAATGGACAAACCAGCCCAGCCTCTCTTAACAGAAAGCCCTCTCTCATTTACTAGAATTATGTTAACACACTAGTTGATATAATTTATATAGATTTTCAAAAGACCTTTCACAGAGTCCAGCCCAAGGAACAATGACAAACTAAGCAACCATAGTGCCAGGTTAAGTAGAATCACAGAAGTGGAGGAGTAGAAAAGACCTCAACTAGGCCTGTCCCCAGCACCATGGGACAGCATAGAAGTTTATCTTTGACCCCCTTTTGGAGGGATATTTTCTGTCCTCCCGCACCCCTAGCAGGAGCTTGCTTTTCCATTCTCCTGCCATGGCAGGAGCTCACTCCCGCTTCCCTACCACCACAGCATCAGGGCCCAAAGAGTTGTGTTCTGCCCAACAATTATGGGGAATGGTATTCCCCTGCTTGCACCCCCTTGTGCACATCCCCCCCCCCGCACTTAAGGCAGGATTATGTAATAACTAGGCCATTCCTGATAAGAACAGGTTAGATTTAATACCTAAAAACCTCCAATAATGGAGATTCCACTACTGCCTAGGCAATTTATTCTAGTGTTTAACTAGATTGGTGGAGATCTAGGTTGGGTATTAGGACAACGTTTTTCACTAGGAGGGTGGTGAAGCACTGGACTGGGTTACCTAGGAAGGTTTTGGAATCTCCATCCTTAGAGGTTTTTAAGGTGTGGCTTGATACAAATCTGGCTGGGATGATTTAGTTGGGGTTGGTGCTGCTTTGAGCAGGGGGTTGGACTAGATGACCTGAGGTCCCTTCCAACCCTAATCTTGTATGATTCCACCTTCACAGGAAGTATTTCATAATATCCATTCTAAGCCTCCCTTGCTTCACCTTAGCCCATTGCTGCTTGTCCTAGCCTTGGAGGTTACAAGAACTATTTTTCACCCTCTGTGTAACAACTTTTTGTACATGTAAAAACTTATGTTCTTCCTCAGTCTTCTCATCCCCAGTAAACCGAGTATTTTCAATCTTTCCTAGTTTTCTAGACTTTTACTTATTTTTGTTGCTTTTCTCCGCACTGTCTCCAATTTGTCCAGAATTTGTCATTTCTGAAATGTGGTACCCAAAACTGGACACAAGACTCCAGTTGCGGACATATCAACATGGAGTGGAAGAATTACTTCTTGTGTCTTGCTTACAACATGCCTGCTGCTATATCCCACGATATTAGCTTTTTTTGCAACAGTGTTACACTGTTGACTCAAATTTAGCTTGTGAGCCACTATAACTCCCAGACCCTTTCCGCAGTAATCCTTCTTACACAGTCATGTCCTATTTTGTATGTGTACAATTCATTGTTCCTAAGTGGAGTACTTTGCATTTGTCCTTATTTAATTTCATCCTATTTATTTCATTCTGATCTATGACCAGAGTCGTGGATCAGAAATGGACTGAAATAAAAAAATTAAAGTAGGAACAAGTGATCAGTTTTCTTCATGAGGAAAAAAACTAACACTGGTATCTCCCAAGTTTCCATAGTCAGCCCAGTAGTGGTCAATACATTTATCAGTATTATAGGAAAGGGAGTGAACAGTGAGCTAGCAAAAGTTGCAGATGACACTAAATTATTTAAGTTAGTTAAAACTATAGAAAATTATGAGGAATTTGGGAGTTAGGAAACACCATGAGAGATGAAATTCAATATTGATCAGTTTATGCAGACTTTATATGGCCTTGGGCTCTCTCGTCTGCCCTGTCTCTGTGAAATTTTGTTCAGCTGGAATTTTTTCTTCTCTATGAAGAAGAATATGTCTTTGCCTGCTGTTCCTGATCCAGCCTGACTTTAAAAATAATTTTAAAATAATTTAAAAAACCTAGGAAATCAAGATAAAGCTCACGTGCATAGTGGAGCATAATTAACAGAATAGTTTGTTTTAAAAAACAATACCTTCTTGTTAGAGTTGTACATTTGTAAAAGAGAGGAAGGGATAATCTCAAGCCAAGAGATCTGGGTCTCAGCCCACCACAGGTTTCCTGTGTGAGCTTGGAAAATCTTGGTAACCTACACAGGCGTCCTGCGTGATCTCACTGACTTCCGTCTGCATTTTCCCAGTTTGAAAATAGGAGTAATGTAACAAGCGCATCCATGGACCAGTAAAAACAGCAAAGGGAGGTGGTTTGAACCTCCCTTATTTAGGGGCAGATAGCCAATTTGGCTCATGGCCCCAGGCTACATTAGACCTAAGGGCTGCCCTGACTTGTGCTCTTGTGGACCACTGCCAGGGCACAGAATCATCAAAGCATATGACCTCTTTCCCGCCCCAGTGGTCCCTACAATGGCAATGCAGAGCCCGTCTCATTGTCCCTTGCATGGGCAATGCCAAGCTGGTTCAAAAGGGGCACAGGAAACTGTGAATCTAAGCCAATTATGTCCATGTTGCAGAGGGCTTTGTACTGTTCCTCCGCGCCAGGAAGATTCACATCATGGCAAGTTTACTGTGCTCCTTGAGATCCTTATATGGACAAAGCCACAATAAATGAAAAATATTGTTAAAATTCCACCTAACCCCTTTCAAAGCATACACACACCAACCAAAGGCACTTGGATTCTAAACACTGTGCAGTTTGTTGCCATGTACCATCACCTCCCGCTCAGGCTGTTGGACTTCTATAGCAGCCATGACTCATACGAAAACTGCTTAACAGAGATACTAGCAATTTAAGAGAAAGCTGAGTGCACACATTGGAAAAGTTATGAGCAGACTAGAAAGCATTCCCTCCTCCCCCACCCCCTCCAAACTGCCAGTTTCTTGAGCTGACAGTGACTTCATTCTAAGACACAGCTTAGAATGAAATTGAAAGTGCTAGGCTCAGCCCCACTGGAAAAATTTTAGATTAAAGTTTCCAGTACTTTTAAAAATATACTTTTAGTTGATTTAAAATTATGGCAATATTTTGCCTATGCCAGACACATGTTTATCTAGGAGTTCAAGGTGGTCCACGTGTTCTATTTTTTTCCCCACCATAATCACACATTGGATGGAGTCTTTTTGAGCCAGTAGTTGGCTGCCTATTTAGTAAAACATTATGAAGAGCAAAAAGGGGGGTTAGAAGTGTTTAACAATTCAAATTTTTAGCTGGTGCTTTTAGTGGAGGTATTTATACATACATGGACACACCATTTTGAAAAAAGTGTATCCACAGCTCAGACTCATTAAAAAACAATCAGGACAAGTTAAATAGTATTTTAAAAAGTTGATGTAAATGCATATAAAGGTGGTTTCACATGCATAAGTGTGGCACCTATAAGACATGCAAGACCCCCACCTTCCTCCAGGAGCCTTACACCCACCAGGGAGCCTACTTATGATGTGAAGGAATAAGAGCTACCTGATAATGGAAGACTTCAATTTGAGTGACAAATGCTGAAGGTCTCATGCTGCCACTGGTAAAACATCCTTGGAATTTCTAAATATTATAGATTAATAAAGAGGAACTGATCACAGAACTAAAAATTAATGGTAACAGGTACAAGTGATCATGACTAGATCACATGTATAATGCGCAAACAGAATAAAGGCCAGTGCAGTGATGTATACACACCTGGTGCTTTAAAAAGTTAAATTTCATAAATCTGAAAACAATTATGAGTCAAATCATGTGGTACGAAGAATTTAAACAGAAAAATGTGAATGATAATTAGGAATTGTTTAAAAAAAATTTTTACCAGATGCCCCAAAAGCCACAATTGAGGAAGAAAGCCATATTGGTTTAAAAACAAAACAAAAGGAACCAGACCTGTTAGAGGGATAAGAAAGGCAACTATAAAAAAATAAAATAAGCAACAAATGGAAGAAAGGGAAAGCTGGTAGTAATGAATACAAATCATTAAGAATTGTAGAAAATTGATAAGGCAAGCAAAGGGACACAAAGAAATCTCTGGCCAGCAGAGTTAAGGACAGTAAGGAGATTAAGTATATTATGAACAAAAAGAATCCTAACAATGGTATTAGTCCATTACTAAATGAAAATGGTAAAATTATCAATAATGCAGAAAAGGCAGAAATGTTCAATAAGTTTTTCCATTCTGTATTTGGGGGAAAACAGATTATGCATATCATAGGAAAATACTCTTTCCATTCCACTAGTACCTCATGAGAATATTAAACAGCAGCTATTAAAGTTAGACATTTTAAAATCACCAGGTCCAGGAACTTGTTTCTAAGAGTTTCAAAAGAGCTGGCTGGGGATGTTAAAGTTGATTTTCAATAAGTCTTGGAGCATAGGGGAAGTGCCAGAAGACTGAAAGAAAGCTAATACTGTGTCAATATTTTAAAAGGGTAAACAAGATGATTTAGGTAATTATAAGCCTGTCAGTCTGACATTATTCCGGGGGCAAGGTAATGGAGCAGCTCATTTGGGACTCAAATAATAAAGAGTTGAAGGAGGATAATATAATTAATGTCAAACAGTTTATGGACAATAGATCCTGTCAAAGCTAATTTTTTAAAAATGAAATTAAAAATGTGGCTGCTAAAAGTGATAGTGTTGATGTAATACATGTAGACTTCTGTAAGGCATTTGACTTGGTACAGTATGACATTTTGATGAAAAACTAGAATGATATAAAATCAAATGACACATTAAATGGCTTAAAAGCTTGTTAATTAATAGGTAACAAAATGTAAGTGTAAACAGAGAATCATTACTGAACAGATATGTTTCTAGGGGGGTCCCATAGGAATCAGTTCTTGACCCTAAACTATTTAACATTTTTAATCAGTGCCCTGGAAGAAAATCAAATCATCCCAGCTAGTTTGCAGGTGACACAAAAATTGGGTTAGTGGTAAATAATGAAGACAGACCACTGACAGTGATCCGAATCACTTGGTAAGCTGGGTGCAAGCAAACAATATACATTTCAATATGGTTTAATATAAGAAAAAATGTAGGTCATGCTTACAGGATGAAGGACTCTATCCTGGTGATTCTGAAAAAGATTTGGGGGTGGGAATGAATTATCAACAGAACACAAGCTACCAGTGTGATGCTGAGGCCAGAAGAGCTAATGCAATCCTTG
The DNA here is from genome assembly GCA_007922155.1 of Mesoclemmys tuberculata. Classification (NCBI taxonomy): domain Eukaryota; kingdom Metazoa; phylum Chordata; order Testudines; family Chelidae; genus Mesoclemmys; species Mesoclemmys tuberculata. The sequence goes on along the minus strand of ML675617.1, from coordinate 10,548,959 downwards.
GATGCATAAACAGGAATCTCAAGTAGGAGTAGAGAGGTTGTTTTACCTCTGCATTTGGCACTGGTATAACTGATAAATTTGAAAGGGTTCAGAGAAGACCCATGAAAACAATTCAAGGATTAGAAAACATGATTCATACTGAGATTCAAATAGCTCAATCTATTTATGTTAAAGAGAAAGTTAAGGGGTGACTTGATTACAGTCTATAAAATATCTACATGGGGAACAAATATTTAATAAAGAGCTCTTCAATCTAACAGATAACGTAAAACACAATACAATGTCTGGAAGACAAATTCAGACTGGAAGAAAGACTTTTTTTTTTTTTAAACCGTGAGAGTAATTAACCATCGGAACAACTTATCAAGGGTCGTTATGGATTTTCCATCACTGAATTTTAAAATCAAGCTTGGATTTTTTCTAAAAGATCTGCTTTAGGAATTATTTTTGGGGAAGTTCGATGGCCAGCGTTATACCGACTAAATGATCACAATGGTCCCTTCTTGATTTGGAATCTATGAACAGCATAACATTATCTTTGTCCTCTGTTCCTCCATCCCATCCCAATGTGTTTCTCACACTTGATGTGTATTGTCTAAAATATAGACTGCAAAATTTTCAGGGTAGGGAACGTGTTGTTTTTATGTCCATAAATTTCCTAGCACACCTTTGGACAATGAATAGTTAATAAAAATACTAATAATGACTATATATTATAATGCATTTCTTTATCACAAATTAAAGTCAAGTAAATGCTGAAATAAAGTAAGGCCAGTCTGACTGTCAAGTAGCAACATGTTGTAGCTGCTATGCAAGATTATTGAGTTTGAAAGTGGAGTGCAGGTGAGCAAAGGCTAGGAACACCATGGGATTTCTTTAACACTTTGCCTTTCACGCAACCAATTTAACATGTGAAAGTCTATGCTGCGTTGTCTATGTTAGACAGAACAGGTTTGCCAACACATTCTAACACATCTTTACATCTTAGCCTAGTGCAGAGTTTCTCAACTTTATCAGGAATGGGACTTTATTGGAAGCCAAAAAATTTTGCAACTCCCTTATAAAAGTAAGAGAACAAATGCATCAGCAACAACTGTATATAATTTGTGTGTGTTTTGATAGATCAATAGAGAACCCTTGATCTTCAAAAGGTATAGATGCACAGGAGCAAGGGAGCAACATTTTCTTTGCTTTAGATTGTAATAAAATTCTCAGCATCTCAGAAGACCCAATTGCCTTTCATGTCTTCCCCAGGGCTGCAACCCACAAGCTGAGAAATACTGATCTAGACAAAGCCCTTTATGTCATTTTCAGAACAATCCTCTTCTGTCCAACCCCTGACTTGTGTGGGTTGATGCAAGTATATAGAGGGACCTAATGCTGGAGTACTTCTTTCCAGAAAACCAAAAATAAAATCAGTAACTGCTTGGAGTGATTGTAACCAGTAACATGTTATTATATGAACCACTTGTCACCATAAAGCATACACATGCTTGACTCAAGTCTGTTGACCAAAATCAATGTTAAACATGGAAGAAACCTACTAGGTCATCCATTCCCCCCCATCACTGCACAGTAATTTCCCTCCAGTACATTTTCTGGTGTTTTGCACGGCCTATTTTTTAATAAGCCACTTTCTTAGGGAGAATATTTCACACTCTCACGTATCTTGCTGTCAAGAAGAAAGGAATTTGAGTGTTTTCTGCAGACTAAATACACTCAGGATGATCAGGAAATCTATGTAATGTTGATTAGTATACTAACAAAGGCAGCAGTCTAAACTAACATGCCATTTTCGAACCATTTCAAAAGTAGCAAAAACAAACCCAACAAACTTCTATGCAGAGTACAGGGGTGGCTTAAGTGATATCACTAGGGGTCAGATTTGGATACCCTTACGTTGAATAGTATCTTACTCCACGGACAGTACAATTGACCTCAATGGGACTAGTTGTGGAGTAAGGGGCTACCCAACATGAGTGTATCTGAATCAGAGCTCTTGCTAGATTATGAGGTAACAAGCCATATTGAATCCTCTTGAGTTACCGTTTCAAATCACTCCAGAGCTTGAAGGAAATGAACATGCAGATTCAGCCACATCTTAGCAAATGTGCATTATGTGTATTCCATTGTAAAAGGTGCATCAACTGTGAAATGGTAAGGGACCATGTAGTTCACAGGATTGGTAATGGGATACAGAGCTTTTCATCACAAACCTGCTGTAGCAGATCCAGCCCAGGTCAGTAATGACTGACAGTTATCTTCTAATGGTTGTTCAGCGACCTATGTGCAATAATTTTGCTGGTCACAATCCAGTTCTCAGTGGGCAAAAATCTACATTACTGAAACAACCCTTTTGGCAATCTCAGCAAAAGGAACAAGGTTGAAATCCTGCAAGGTGTTGCGTTCCCTCGATTGATTGGCTCAAGCTCCTTGCAGGATCCAATCTTAAATGAGTACTTCTCTCACCCCTAGAGGTTGAACCAAGGCCAGATACATTGACGGTATAGGAAGCACGGTCGGCCTCTGCCCACGCTTACTTTGTTCTAATGATGAATAGTGAAAGTCAGTTTTCAGGACTAACATTTTCCCTATGTACTAAATTCACAAACATTTAATTAAAATATTCAAACAAGGCAACATTGCTTCAAAGAGATCCTCAGATATTATTTGTACGCTGAGGAAGGGCTCACAGGAAACTGAGTTTTGACTCCACTACAGTACAACTGCAAATGTGTTTGTTTTGTAAGTTGTTCAGCAAGTCATGCGGTAGTTGTTCCCGTAAGAAGGAAATTGCATTTCAAGATGTTTACTGAACTTCCGTGTTTTACTTGGTTTTTTTTCTTCCTAAAGACAGGCCAGAGCTGCACAAAGAAAACACAATGCTGTAATTAATTATGCTGAGAACATGCTGTTTGCTTGTTCAACACTTATAATTACCTTAAATCATGCCTCAGATTTTTTTCTTCAAATAAAGTTTTTACTGTGCCATAAGAGTTTAAAGGTAAAACCGCAAGTTCTATACACATAGAAAGTGGATCTTCTGAACTAACACTGTTTTCCTTCTTGGTTTTTTGTTCCCAGCTCCATCCTTTTCTATGATTTTACAATGTGAGTTTTGTCAGACTTTAGGTCAATAGATAATCCTTATTAATTCGGAAACAAAAGCCCCTGGGCAGAACTCCGCTCTGTTACATGCATAGTCACTCCACGGACAATGGATTCAGGGCATGTCCACACTACCCTTCTTCTATTGGTGGTGCGAATGGTCACCAGGAGTGCTTCCACTGACTGAAGGGGGTAGTGGGGAGGGGTGGGGGAAGAAGGCTGAGAGCCAGGGCTTTGAGCTCCATGCAGCTCCCTATTGAGAGCCCAGCTGCCCCCATGGGGCTTGTCACCTTCCTGTTCCCAGCTGGGAACAGGCGGGGAAGCTGCCCAGGACTTCTCATCTCTGGTAAGGAGACCCATGCCCAGAATCTGGTCAGTTGCTGGGGACCCTGGGGAGAAAGGGCGTGCCCCACAGGGCTCCCCACTGGGAGCAGGAAACCTGGGTGCCAGCCCAAGTCAGGCTGCCACCCAAAGCGTAAATTCAGCATCAGCCCAGCTGAGGAGTCAGCTTTTCTTGTCAATTTCAGACTCAAGGGAGCTGTGAAATGGACAAGACAGCCAACAGCTGATGTAAGTAGAAGCTGCATCACCCGAACTATGAAGAGGTAAGCCTCTCCTGGAGGTGGAGTTATTCTGTTGGTGTAGTAGGGCACTTACATCAGCAGGAGGAAGGCTGTAGTGTAGACACTGACATAGTTAGGTTGACATAAGTGGCCCTATGCTGACCTAACTCTCATGCAGACCAAGTCTCACAAAGCAGAATTTCAGCCAAGACCTTAAGTTCCAGGGCACTCTCTATTGTTATCATTAACATGTTGTTTCCTTCTCCCATGACATGCGTGGATTCTTCAACGCCAGCAAAACCCCGTATGGATCCAGCACCAAGGACTAACTCCCCTTCGATTCAGGGATGGAACAAACCTCCTCAAGGACAAGGAATCGATCACTGCACGATTGAAGGAACACTTCAAACACCTGCAGAATTGTGACTCACATTGACAAAAGCATCTTTGACTTAATCCCTCAACATCCTATAAAGGACTACCTCAGAACCCTATCAACACTCTTGAGGTGAAGAAAGCCATCAAACAAATGAACAATAAGGCATCTGGACCTGATGGAATCTCTGCTAAAATCTTCAAAAGGAAGAGAACTGGCTCACCAGCTTCATGTCCTAATCCTCAAGATCTGGAATTCAGAAGAAATCCCAGGCAATCTTAGGGATACCATGATTGTGATTATCTGCAAGAAAGGAGACAAATCAAATTGTAGAAACTATCGAGGAATTGCCCTCTTGTCCACCCCTGGAAGGATCCTTGCCAGAATTCTCCTCAATCAGCTGCTCTCCTTTCCTGAGGAAATCCTCCCAGAATCACAATATGGATTTAGACCACCTTGAGGTACCACCACCATGATCTTCACTGCTTGCCATCTTCAGAAAAAGTGTCATGAACAACATCAACCTCTGTATATGATCATCTTTCAACCTCACAAAAACATTTAATTCCATCAACTGGAGGCTCTTTGGAGAATTCTCCTCACATGTAGATGCCTGCCAAAATGTGTTGCCAACCTCAGACTCCTCCATGACAACACGTCCATGACTGTCATCAGTAATGGATCCAAAATGGACCTATTCCTAGTCAAGATAGGAGTAAAGCAAGGCTGTGTCATTGCTCCAACCCTCTTCTCCATCTTCTTCGCTGTCATCCTTCTCATTGCTGATAAGGTCCCCTACGGACTTGATATCCACTACAGATGACAAGCTCTTCAACCTCAATCGTCTCCAATCCAAGACAAAGATTACTACTAAATCAGTCACTGAACGCCAATATGTGGACAACCGTGGTGTGTGCGCCCACTCGGAAGAGGCGCGCACACACAAGCTGACCTTCTCTGAGGCCTACAACCAACTCAACACCAAGAAAACTAAAGTTCTCCACCTATAAGCTCCGAACCCCCAGGATCCTGCCAGCCCAGGACAGAACTCTTCACTACTATTGTTGCCCATGCTACCTAGATTTTAGCTAATGCAGGTACACATACCATACTAACTACATCAGGGTACGCTGGGGAGTGGAAGGAAAGGCACTACCTCTGCAAGTCAGAGAAGTCACATTCTCAAGTGGTTCTCTTTCATTGTTCCTCATTTTGCATCCAGCTCTTACCTGTGGGTCCAAGTAGCTACTAGTACATCACAGTGGTCAGATCCTAGCATACTGCTTTTACTAGTGGGCTAAACCAGACTGAGGATAGCCTTGTGGAAATAGCCATACTGAAGGTAAATGACTATCCTGAGCATGCTAAGTCTACTTTGGTGGACCGTGCACAGGAAACCCTTTGGTCCAGCAGCTGAAAAGGCACCGTAGCAACATTACATGCAATAAACAAGGCTTGACAAGTTGCAGATCAAAGCGCTAGCACCTGATTGACTATGTCATTACACAGCAAAGGGACATCATCACTAAGACCACCAGAGAAATGTGAGAGGCAAACTGTTGGACTGACTACAAAATGATCAGAGCCATTTTTAATTTAAAATGCTGTTGTCCCGCAGCAAAATACTCAACAAATTAAACTGAAATTGAACATAGCAAAGCTGAAACATCCCTTTCTTCAAGAAAAACAGACAAGTGGAATATGTCCAACTGACCATTCTTCAAGCATCAGAAGAAACTCTAAACAAAAACCAAAGATGGCACAGGATTGGTTTGATAAAAAAGATCGTCAAGGAAAAGAATGATGCATTTATGTCTTGACACAGTGACACAATCAACATAAAGAAATTCAAATACCTGCAACACAATGCTCCAAGACAACTTTGTCCTACAGGATAACTGGTGGTAAAAAAAGCAGAGGAAATAAAGCATTATGTTGATACTAACAAACATAAAATGTTTTAGGATTCCCTGAAAGCCACTTATGGCCTATCAAAATTGGAACCAGCTCCTCTAAAGATGGATCTACCTGATGAAGGATAATAGAGGAATCTCTAAAAGATGAGTGCAGCACTTCACTGAGCCACTCAGCCATCCTTCAACTGTGAGCCCACAGGTGCTAGAGGAATCGACACATAGCTCATAAGAAGAAATCACCCAGATACCTACCATTGAGGAAGAGCAAAAAGCTAACAAACCAAGTCAGGTAAATCATCTGGCAAAGCGAGTATACCAAGTGGAATCTTTAAACTTATCAACTATCTACATGAAATCAATAAGGATATCTGGGAAGGAGGAGGAAATTCCCCAGAACTTCAAAGATGCAAGCAAAGTTACACTATACAAAAAAAAGGCAACAAATCTGATTGTGGTAACTACCAGGGTCTCTCTAGGATATCGGTAAGTGGTAAAATCCTTGCTCATATTTTGCTCAATCAGCTGGTCAAAACAGCATCAGAGAAGTTTCTGCCACAGACCCACTATGAATTTAGATCAGGTTGGAGCACCACAGACAGTATTTTTGTTGTGAGACAGATTCAGGGAAAAAGTGTATTGAACAAAATATGAACTGTGTGCTTGCTGTCTTTATTGATTTTAAGAAAAATTCAACACTACATGAAGAAATGGCATATGGAAAATCCTAGAGAAGTTTGGCTGTCCTACCAAATTCATCATCGTCATATTTCAATTCCATGAAGCCATGACTGGTCAAGTACTCTCAGGCAGTGGCCTTTCTAAACCATTTCCCATAGCTAATGGGGTGAAAGAAGGCTGGGTGCTGGCACTGGCCCTTTGTGGTCTCTTCTTTGCCACTGTTCTGAATTATGCAATGAACAGCCTTCAACAAAGAGCATCTACATAAGGTACAGAACTGATGGAAAGCTCCTTCATCTTCAAAAGTTTACTGCAAAGACAAAATTCTTGAGGAATTTTTATGTGAAGTCCTTTTTGTAGATGACTGCTCATTTAGTCATAGTGAAAGTGATCGACATTTTATCTTTGACAGATTCTCAGAAGCCACTGAAGAGTCTGAATTCATCATCAGTCTGGAAAAAACTGAAGTCCTCCCCCAACCAACTCTATCAATCATGAGTCAAACATCAAGCACTTTACATACTTTGGCTATACCATCTCAAGTGACAGTTCCGTGGATGAAGAAATGTCAGATGGAATATGAAAGGCAAGCCAGACCTTCAGAAGACTTTGCCACAGCATACATAACATGCACACCATTAAAGTAAATAAAACGGATATACAATGCAGCACTGATTGCTTCCCTTTTATATGGGTGCAAAACACGGACAGTTTACCACAAAAAATTTCATGCGATGTTTCTGCTGTTTTGTGGTCCATTTGCAAGACAGACAATGTCTCAAACATTAACATCCTTGAAAGAGAAAAAACAACCAGCATTGAGGCAATGACCAAAGCTCATCTTAGATGAGCAGGTCATGTTATCAGACTGGGTGACAGACTTTTGAAAAAAGTTTTGTATGGCGAGCTAAACTCGGAAAATGCAGGAATCATCAATAAAAATGCTTCAAAAACTCCCATCAGTAGAATCTTCTCTCACAAAGCATAAATATTAACTTTGAAGACACAGCCACAGACAGATCTGAGTGGAGAGAAACTATCAATAAAGTTGCAAACACTTTGAGGAAGACAGACACAAAAAAAGGATTGAAAAAACAACTAAGTGTAATGTCAAGTCTCCAGTGACAGCCTGCACATTCCTGTTTTTATCTGTTCACAATCTTGCTCCTCATGGACCAGGCTATACAGCCACATAAGAATATCACATCTGATGTCATTGCAACATATGTAGACAGCCATACTAGTAATTACACCTCAATTTGCAGTGTAGATGTATATTTAGTTACCATTGAACTTCCAGTTACAAATTAGGCCAAACTAAAGTCCTGCTTACATTTAATAAATTTGCACCGGTGTGAATTAGTCTGCTGCAAACCCCTCATGTGGATGTAGTGTGATGTTTATACTAGTGAAAGTTAATCCAGTAAATTGCCTATCACTCTGTAATTACACTGGTGCAAATTCCTAATACATAGAAAGGAGCTAAGGGAACACACTTATTGCCTCTTAGCCATATGTCATTAAGCAGCAAAACATTGGTCAAGCTCTTAAATCCATTATATAGCTAGAATTATATGTAATGCACTTAGTACACTGATGGCACGACTCCCCCCCAAAAAGACACCCTTTTACACATTTACATACCTAAGAAAAGATGTAAGCATGTTGATGTGTATAGCATATATGATCATAAAACCTCTTTCAGTTGCTCATAACAGTCTAAAACCGTCTGAAAAGTATTTCCTTTTCAGTTGAAACTATGTTTGGGCTCAGGCCAAAAGCTAGTTTGTATATTTCCAACAGGAAAATGTCATTGTGGTCAATTATAAGTACAATAGAGGGCTTTAGGAATTTGGAAACAACCTCGTTTCTTCAAACTTCTTCCTAACCGAAGCAATAGGCCTCAAGAACAGACCTAAGAAACGTTTTTAAATTGTTATCTAGCAGTGCATTGCCTCTTGGCCTGCCGGCTAAATCCTGCACTCTCAGTGTAGGGATCAAACTTTCATTTGCTTAAAATCAGCTGCAGTTTTGACAATTGCTATAAGTGGTACTAATAGTGTAGATGACCAGTTTTCCTGCTGATAGGACAGCAATTAGCAGAAATGGCCGAGATTGCTTTAGAGAACAACAGAAAAACATTTGACATCAGCTAAGCTTACACCCAATTCTCCCTTTTATTTTAGCGCTAAAAACTTACTTATATATGCAGGGCCACTGAACCTGTTTTAGCCAATTCAGTTCTAACTCATTTTGAGCCAGATCCTTAGCTGGGCAAAGCGTAACTACAGTGATTTCAATTAAGCTCTGCTCTGCTGATTTACTGCTGCATCTGGCCCTTCATATTTAAATTTTGATTATGTGTTTTGGTCTCTTGTTAAAACCGCCACTAAATGCAAAAATAGGCTGAAGCTGGTTCAAGTTTTTAGATTTTTTTTAAGTTACAACGTTCAGAAAGGAAAATAACTGGCCAATATTAAATTTAATTTTATTGGACAACTCTCTATTTGGTTATAGAATACACTAATCAAGTAGTGAAAAGATAATTAGAAGGATTTCCCTCAAAGGACCACCTCAGTCCTACAAAATTAACTCAATCTGAACAGGATATAAATACACTTCTAAAACATAAGGCTATAATTCAATGAAATAGACAAAAATAGTTCTAAAACATCCCTGTTTTTCAGTAGAAAAAGACCCAACATTCTGGTTACATTTAACCTCTCAGCATCTTTGATGAAGTTTACCATAGATTATGTTTGCAAGTAAGATGTTCCTTAAATGTCTGGACCTGCCCATTGAATGGTTCTACACTGACCCAGAAGACACACAGCAGTCAGTGGACAACTTCATCAAAAACTTTCTGAATTCTCATTTGATTTGATAGGCAGCATTCCCTTAAGGATCTGTCCTATCGAATGCAGTGTTGGGCCTACTGAAGTCACTCATCGTACCTAGTGACATCAGGGTAGTTTTCCTCGGAGGAAACATCAGGTAGTTTTCCCAGTATTTGATATACAATTGTATATTCCTTGCCCCATGGACCTTGCAAGTTCGGGTCTTGGCCAGGAAGGATCCTGTAGATGACAATAGCATCTGGATACATCACAGCTTCCACCACAGCTCTGTCAGGGCAAACTTTTTCTAGGAGACAAAAGTCATTATTAGAATGCAGTTTGCATGCCTGCTTATTGAGAACTACTTAGGGCTTGTCTTCAAATACAACAGCATCACTGGCGTAGCACTTTAGTGAAGATGCTCGTATGCCAAGAGGAGAGTTTCTCCCATCGGCATAGTTAATCCACATCCCTGAGAGGTGGAAGCTCTCACGTCGACATAGCACTGTTGATAAAGGGGGTTAGATCAGTATAACTACATTGCTATGGGGTGAGGATTTTTCACAACCTTGAGCGACAGTTATACTGATATAGGTCTAGAGTGTAGACCTGTGTCCTAAGGCCAGGTCTATGCTAGCAATCTCACAGTGCCACAACTGCACTGCTGTAAGACCGCTTGTGTAGTCACTCTATGCTGACCGGAGACAGCCCTCCTGTCCACCTAATAAAACCACCTCAGTCAGCAGCAGTAGCTATGGTCAATGAGAGAAGCTCTCCCGCTGACATAGCACTGGGCACACTGCCACTTACGCTGGCAAAACTTGTGTTGCTCAGGGGTTTTTCATACGCCTGAGCAACATGTTTTGCTGGCGTTAAGTGGTAGTGTAGGCATGGCCTTAGTCACCTTAAAAACCTTGGAGGCACTTTTAACCATGAGCTTTCATTAAAAGGCATGTGACATACACAAAGGGTTTTGTTTTGTTTATGCATTCTGAGCCCTTTTAATCATACAATGATCTCACAGCAGCCAGCAATCAATACTCTTCTGACCACAGCTACAATTACTGCAATTACCGCCCAGCAGAACTTCTAGCAGAGCTTATCAGTTAGTTGCAGCTTTTTCACAAGGCAGCAGCATAACTGAACACACCCCTGAAGTCTTTACACTGCATACCTATAGAGACACAGTGAATGTAAATGGTCACTTCTTTTCAAACCTTCAGTTGGATTACTGGTAATATCCAAGACCTCCCCCTTAACCTGTCCTGACAGATCTGCACTCCCACCACCAAGCCCTAGTATATTGCACTTCCTCTTCAGTCTGATCTCATTCATCCTTTATTTTTAAACAACACCTACAAAAGTCTTGTCAGCGAACCCAGCTGCCTTCTCTCCAATGTAACCTTAAGCAGTTCTAAATATCTGGTAGCTCCTCTCCTTCAGAGCCACTCAAAAGACTGAACCGCAGCAGCATTCCTTCTCAAAGCAGCCAAGGCTCTCCCTCATTTCCCCTTCTCTCCATCTAACCATTGGCAACCCTAGCCATTTCACTAAGTGCTACAGAGTACTAGGAGTGTTTGCTACTTCAAAACACAATCTAGCCAAGACAGCCACCAGGAGCAGCTGTCCAGACAACCCAGGCAACAAGTGCGGTGTCTCATACCCTGTGGCAGGAGGAAAAAAAAAACAAAGGTCAGGACTGTGACGCTGTGGAAGAAAAACAAAGCAAGGGGATCATTCCTATTTTGCCTTTTCTTGTCAGTCTCCTAGTCCATAATCCAACCAGATAGCCTCAACTGCACAGCAATGGGAATTTCCCTTTCCATTTCTGTTTTTCCTATATAGTTTAGGTTGGCCTTTGTGTGCTTGCACTAGGCTGCCATTACTAAGCTACATATCACTATATTTCTAAGAAATTGCTTACACTGAAACAGAGGAGGAAAGTGGCACAAGTCTATTCTGCTGATTTTCATGTCAATATTCAGAATACTTTTCTAGCTTAGATCAGCGCCTTGGGAAGAATGAAAAAGAGGATGCTTGCAGGTGGACTACATTTTCTTCCTTCCTAATAGAATGTACCTGTAATATTTCTGTTCTACAAGGTATGTCGGACTAAGTTTTTGCTTCTTTCCTGTTTTATCAGGAACAAGAACAGACAGTGTCTCTGTCCCAACAGTGATGCCTTCACAAATCTTTGCTGGGGGAGGGGAGAGACTTTAGTGTCTTAAGGAGAGTTCAGTTGGTAGTTTAATGGACCTCCTACGCCACACCCTGCAATAGAAAAGTAACAATTTGGTGGATTTTAATAGGATCTCCTTATCTAAAATACCCTTGAGTTGTAATTAATCTTGTGTGTCTAAACATCAAAGCCACGTTAAGAATAAGGCCTGGTCTACATTTAAAACTTAGATCAACATAGCTGTAACACTAAGGGGTGTGAAAAATCCAAACCAGAGTGCCACTGCTATGCTGACCTTCAATCTGTGTAGGCACAGATAGGTCGACAGAATAACGTTTCTGTTGATTTAGCTACTACTGTTTGGGAATGTAGTTACTGCAATGCTGGAAACAAAATTTCTATCATGGTTGTCTGCATCTACACTATAGCAGTACAGTAGCATGGCTCTGGTACTGTAGCTGTGCTGCTGTGGTGTAGACATGGTTGAACACTTAAGAAATCTTTGTACTTGAGGCAGCAGAATCCTATGGAGAGTTGATCTAGAACACGAAGGGTTTTGTTTGCCCACAACATTGGCATACGTCTTTTCCATTTATTTTTTACAAGCCTGATAATAGTAAGTGGCAGAATATACAGAAGATTCTGGGCCCCTAGGATTGCTATGGCATCCTGCAGCTGCCTACCTAGAGGAATGGGAGACCTAGAACAAGCCAATGCCTCGGGTACAGAAGTCATGCATGTCAGCTAAGCCATGCATGTCAGCAGGGAGAACTCTCAACCACAGGAAGATTTTGTGAGGTTGGCAGCACTAAAAACAGGTTTGGTGAGTTAGAGAAAGATAAACCTGGGGGTTTTTTTCACCTCAGGATGGTTGAAACATGTAACCATACTGTCTGAACTGGTAGTTATCCATCTATCAGAATTCCCCAGGATTGAAACACGGCCTCTTAAGAGGTATGTAGAATCTTAAATTTAGTAAACTCACTTTCCCCTTGCTCATTCCCTACTAGTTAAGGCTCATATTTTGGTATTAAGTCCAAGAAACAGCTCTCATTCTGAAGGGGAAGACTATCCCACCCCACAAATCAATTAGGCTGTTCAATTTCTGTTCCCAAATGGCTCTGGCTTGCAGGAGGATGATTGGAAGCAGAGTTAGAAAGGCCTTCTAGCTGTCTGCCTCAAGCTAGCAAGGAGGTTGAACAGTAGCATTTCCACTAAAAGTGAACACAGTGCTATACAATTTTCATCTCCTAGAAGGCTGAGGCTATTTTGGTCACCTCCACTGTAGGCAATCCCAGAATGTCAATAAAGTTGGAGATTATGCACAGGACCCAGAAATCTACTCCAAGACCCTGAATTAAGATTATATTTAAAGCCTGGATAGCTTTCTGCAAGATCTATGAGCAGATGTGCATCTCACAGTAGTCACTTATTTAGAAGGCAGCCCCACTCCCCTTCTAGAAGTGAGCCAGCACAACAACCACCTCTTGTAAATGAATCTTTAGAGCACACAGGGAGAGCATGACGTGCAGCTGTAATCTGACAAAGCACAACTGTTGAACAAGCAGTACGTGCCAATCATCCTCCACAGGTCTCGAAGAATGCTTCAACAATTTCCCATGTAACAGATAGATTAGGTGGACTTCATCTCATGTTGGCCGAAAGCAGTAATTGTTTTAGTCATTTCAAAACCATCATGGATCAGCACCCATTGGCTAAGAAATGGATGAGCCTTTACTACTTTCAGGGGAGGGGTATCACCTTCTTTTATAAAGGTCACTGGCTATCAGTCACAGGGTAATAGGCTATAATCTCCAGGAAACAGAACTGATATTTGGGCAGATGGGGAGGTTTGAGGAGTTTACATTACCACCGACAACAGATTTTACCCAACAACCTAAAGAAACAAGATTCTAAAGCAACTGCTGTTGAAGAAGACGGCCTCATCTGATAAGATTCTCTAGCAGACTGGAGCCCTTGCTTCTGACAGCTGATCATGTGTGTAACTCTGTAAAAAGACTAAAAACTTCAGCCATGTCTCCCTCCCAACCTTTTATTCTTTCATTTACTCCTTATTTCTTAGTGTGGTTGTGCTCCAAAGTTTACTTTTTCCATGTTTGAAACAGGTTAGGTTTCTAGCTCTCATGGATAAGATTATGCTGGATAATTCAGTTAACTTTGAAAACAAGGATAGCATGAAAGCAAAGAGGCCTGAACTGCCCTGTTCATTAATGAGCTACCCCTAAAACCATAAATATCACAATTCTGGCACATCGTATTATGTGCTTATCCTACAATCTTCAATTGGCTGGGTTGCCACAGAAGCACCGTATTTTCACCTTGGACATCTTCATGGAGTTGTAAAAAGAAAATCATGATGGTTCAGCTGTGTTGTATGTTCATTCTTTCCCCTCCCCAAAGGTCTGTAGAAGCTTAGACGCAAGATTGTGACCTCAAAGATCTTGGGAAAAGATAAGCTTGAAGTTTTTCCCCAAACAGTTGTAGCTATGTTTTCATTTAAAGTATTTATGGGAGTTAAAGAGATAAAAGTACTGACACTGCCATGATTCACTTCAATCTATTACAATTCAATTGTGTATCACATGGAGCCTTTTGATCGTAATTTACAAGATCTTCCAGTGACCTGTTATTAGGGAACAACTTCTAGCAACCTTGGGTTGTTAGGGAAGAACCTCCATCTTAATTCATTTTAATACTCCTCCATCTGCTTGATTCTGAACCATAGTATTTGATAGCCATATTAAGAGAAAAGAGCATAGACTGCAGAAACTTGGCAATTTTTTGGTAAAACTAGTTACTTCCTATTAAAGGATCAGTAACTTCCATTGCCATATCTAAGTGGGATTTTCAGGATAGTGTTGGCGGTTAGGTAAATCAGTGAGCAACTACCAAAAATCCCAGCCTTAAGGTTTGGTTTGCACAGAGCCTCGTTTTGGCTGACGTTGATTTATATAAAATGTTGCACTCACTGTCTTTATCAGAGGACTTTTAAAGAGGTGGATACCATCTCAACGTTATAGTTGAGTGAATGGAGGCAGAGATTATGTGCCTAATTCAGACCAGATTAGCACTCAACTCACTGAAGTCAAAAAAAGTCATAGCAGTTCAGAAGTTTTGAAAATAGTGCCTGAGTGACTTGCCCAAAACCATACAAAAAGTCAGTAGGCATAATGGAACAAGATTTCCTAGAGTCCAATTCCCACTCTAGCATCTATGAAGACCTTCTCAATGCTGCAGTATATGCCATCTTTCAGCCTGATTGGGTTTATGGAAGATTACCTGAAACACACTGTAAACGTGCATCACCAGCAAACTTTTGGCAACATTGATGGCTATCATGATAATTATAACAAAAGAAAAATGACAGATTAATGTTTATAGTGAAGGTTAAAACATTCAGCAGGGTCCTGAACCTGCTCTTATCAACCATCCTCTTTTTAGTCTTATGAAAGGAATCTTGTTTTTGTGTATAAGCAGTAAAGAATTTATATTTTAGGAGTCATCTAATTGGCTGTAGATTGTGACCCATTCTATTCTAGTGCTATGGAGCTAGGCAAGCAAACCATCAGGAAGCTAAGCAGGTTTCCATCCGAAGTTTTGTTGAAATTGACATTGCCCCATGGAAATGCACTGCATATTCAGACTGTGCACAGTTCAGACTACACTGGCTGGCACATCCCAAGAGTGGGAATACACTGAGAATACCTGAACTTTTCAATTTCAATGACTGGGCACTGACCAAATGAAAATGTCAAAACTTCTGATGAGCTCTCTGTTTTAGTCACTCGATCTTGCACAATGCTTCCTTGCTGAGTTAGATATATTAGAGCTTCTACCTGTAGATGCTTTTGCAGGTGAATCTCAGGTAGAATGAGGATAAAGGCATTTCTTCCTGTGACATTAAGAGGCTGAAAATAACCTCACTATTTCTTTCCGCTATTTTTCTCTTTCTAACAAGGTCATTCATAATCTTCTGGCTAGATTTTCTGTTCAAATTAGATGGCGTTGCTCCTACAGCAAGCAAGAGCTTGACCAACCTCATACAATTCATAGGTTAGATTATGCATCCTTCTAACTGTAACAATCTGTGTAACAAGCTACGAACTTCACCCAATAAATTCCAGCAACAAGCCCATAACTTGTTTGAATATGAGTAAGAGGGGATAGTAAATATCAACTGGACAATCAAGTGATGAAGACATGCCAGAGCAACATCTGTTTCACATCTTACAAACATGTCGAGCACATTATTTTACCTCTCAATCTTAAATTGCAATGTTCAGCATTAAATTCACTGAAACATTAAAAGTTCGCCTGATTCCAAAAAAGTGACATAGGTACATACTATAGAAGTGATAAAAAACACCACATGAATCCTGTTACTTACTGAACTACTAATAAATCCATGCTCAGTCAAGAAGAACAACTTTTTTTAAACATACTCTTTGGCATATTAAGCAAATTAGATAGTATTTGAAATCACCATTTCTCCTCTGTATTTGAAAACCAGAACAAACCATGTACCAAACTACATATTCAAATATTTTATAAAAAGTTAAGGTTTCACATTTATTTTACATCTAGCTTTCCGTATTCATGTGGAGACAAGGAATTAGAATGCACATAAACTATAAGCAATGCAAAAAGTGGTGTCAGAGACACATCACAGATGCACAACAAACTGATAGCATAGGACTAGGGAAAAAATGAAGCTATAGACAGTAAGAATGGAGACAAAAAGTAAGGAAAGCCATGGAGGAAGATGGCAGGAAAAAAGAGCAGGATGATTAATAATGCCCTTGTTACTGCAGAGTAAATTAACTAATGGCTCAAGACAGTGTTTCTTGTCAAATAAAAAATCCAATAGCAATGACTCTTTATTCATTCACGTTTAGTCACCTGAAATAAATGTCCGTTGCGTTAAAATATTCATTAATGTAAATGGCAGCATGGCAGAACAAGTCCTTTTCACTGAATAACAAACATCCCACATAGTAAAGTCACTTCAACACAGCCTCTGACAACTCCCACATGAAAACAGTACTTTATTTTGCATTTCCCCCCTTTATTACTCCCACATTAAGATCTTTCAGCTGTCATGTGTACAAGGTAAAGAAAAGTTTCTCAGTCAGCAAATAGTGCATCTGGAAATGCCTCCACAACACACCACCACTTCAGATCTGCTGGGTCCCAAGTCCACCCCTGAACTCTGGGCTCCCAATAGCAAGTATAGCACACTAAGGCTACACCATTATGTTAGCTTATTAATTGTGCATATGTCGGGCTGATCAATGTGTCAACCTGCAACAGACCAAGTATCAGAACTGAAAATGGCAAAAGATTCACTCTCCTTTGAACTTCACATCATTTGATGTCAAACAATGAGACAAATCCCAACAGTATATACAAAAACCAGCTTTTACAAAAGATTTTGTTTCCCATATTGATTAATCCAGGCAGCTAACTCATTGGTTTATGCAACTTTTATTGAAGAAAATAAATCAGTTACTAGCAGAGCTATTAGTTGATCACTCATCCATTGACAACTTGCTTCATTTATTCAGTGCTATATTAAACAGTGTTCTGGAAGACAGATTAACTAATAGCTCCAAGCCTCCTAACAAAATTTAAACGAATTACAAAAGCGTTCTGAGACCCTATTTTGGAATACAAGGGATGTTTGACTTCCCATTTCCATTCTCTGTAGAACAAGAACTGGTCATTCCTTTATTGACATGCATAAGATACATCACATTTTCTGTTCTGATGCTATAGATTCTGTACCAATTCTTCAGCCGTGTCAGTTATGAGCATAAGTATATAATAAAACCTCAAATCTCTAACACTGGAAGGTATAAAATAAGATGGATGTTGCTACTGCAATGTTACTTCCTTTGATGTGAAAAAACTGAACATCCATCTCCCCTCCCCTCAGGTGGTATCTTCAGTATCTGTTAGAGCAGTGAGGAATAGTTTTAGTCTCATAACCAAGTTAGAATGAAGACATTGGCCACATAATACACATGCTCCTTTTAAAAAAAACTCTGAATGTTGGGCAATTGTTCTTGTGTAACTACTTTACAGATTCTAAAAGCAGTTATTGTCCAAAGCTGGAAAAACTAAAAAGTCTTCTCAGATGAGTATGTGCATGAATAGAAGGAGGTAAACAAAAAAATAAAAAAAGATGAGGTCTGATAGGGGAGCAGCCGGATAAGAAAATCAAAAAAGGAACAGTAATTTAAAGTTTATTCCAGCTATAATGCAGGTTATTCTGACTTTAAGGTATCATCACATGGCATACTTCTGAGTCCATTCCCGAGATATTCTGTTGTACCTGTGAATAAAGGAAGAACACATTAAGCAGGTCCAGTTATATCACAAAGACCAGTGATATTTAATATACTACTTTAGAAAAAAGTAGTTAGTAATTTTCTACTGAAGAAATTCACTGATGACTTCTTTCGGCTGGCTCTTCCAGTTCATTCTACAACTTTCATATGTGGTCTTTGACTGAAGAAAAACAAGTCTTACTAAATGTTCTCAAGAATCTTAGAACAAAGGCCTACATTTTGAGACTATCTGAAACACACACTTCAGATTACATAGAAGACCAGTAATTTGCTAGAAGCATGTCATGAAACAGATTATTGCATTGGGGGGACTAAGAAGGGGTGAAAATTAAAATGTTTTTGCTAGATATATTATGTTGTTTGGAGCCTGATTTTAGAACTAAGTCTAAAGAACACTGCATGCTATATTAGAGATATGTTCAACAACAGTCAATTATGTTATTGCTGGCTTTTCAATTATGTCCTAACAAAACTCCCATTTCAGTTGGAGAATGATGCAAGATCCCATTTTTCATACCAGCATACTGCCCAGGCTTAGAAGTGTTAACTGAAAAATCATGACAGTGAATTCCAACCAATGCCTGCTTTTAGAAAGGAATATTAAAATAGGACATTAACTTTTTGAACACCACATTAGTCTACAGGAATTGGGCTGATACAATTAGTTTACTTAACTGCATGCTTGTCAGTAGTAAGTTAATTTCCAATTATATAAGCATAATATGAAAAAATAGTACTTTTCCTATTTTAGCACATTTAAGTTTTGCCTGCACATACAATCTGAATTTGGACCACCTAGATTTTTATTTATACACAGGTGGTTTCACAAACCAGTTCCCTCCACCTCCACAGTTAAAGTTTCTACAAAATTTGGTTAAATGCTTACCAGGGCTAATGTACGAGATGTCTCAGAACAATTCATATAAAATCTGTTTTGCCATGCAAGAATATTATTTATTTGTGAGATACAGTAACTTGCCAATACATTTCACACTAATCACAGATCAAGCTGTTAAATATTCAGGTTCAGTAACTGATAAATCCATTATCTTTGTTAGTTAATCTGGTGCCTTAAAGCATGCAGCACTCAAGTGCTGACAGTCCCCATTTTGTTAAGTGCACCATCAAGTGCAAATATTCTTACCCTACAGCATAGCGTATTTCTCTGTCCACTCTCTCGCTAACCTATTGTACCTAATTGAACAAGTATATTTAATATTAATATACACAAACGTCAACAGCTACTTCACTGAATTCTATCTGAATACGTTTGAGACAAAACGGTTTCTACACAGAAGATCATAAAGCATTTATCCAGTGGGAAGCTCCAAAATGGAAGAAGTAGGCAGTGATCAAAAGGCAATACTTTTTCAAGGTTAATGTCTCTCCTCAAACTTTAGAGGCTTTATATGAACTGTTTCTTTAAGCAGTCTCATGTGAGACTCTGAAATAAGTCAATTATTTTCGATAAATGCAAACTTTCCAACAATCATTGCAACATTAGTGAAACACCTCCCTGACAACGTCGAAGACACCACTCATTTCTTTGTAGTTGCATGTTTCCATAACCAAAAATTACCAATTACTTCTTCCTATGCCACAAATTCAATCTAGGATGGAGAGATAACTCACTCATTCCCACCTTTGTTTTCCAACATAAGAAGAGTATGTTTCACAGTATTTATTAGTAAAGTATCTTTACGTAATTCTGTACTTACTTGTCTCTGTCTGTTTTATAGATACGTGCAATCTCTGGCACTAGGGGGTCATCTGGATTTGGATCACATAACAGTGAACAAATGGATAAGAGAACTGCAAAATAACCCAAAAGATTGCTCAACAGTGAAATATGAACAAAGATCTCAACTAAATACCATGGAAATATAGCTATTTGCTTTGTGAGGACAACTTCAGCATGTAATAAAGAAAAGAATAATCAGTCTCCTGTTTATAATGGATACTGATGAAGTTTCGAGATAAATTTGGTAGCCCCATTGTGTAGCTCACAATTAAAATATATTTATAGAGTGTTTAAGTCCCTTTCCTCTTGTTGGTTCCCTAGCTCTGATTATAGCAGCTCCCACAAATATACACAGAGAAAGTCACACTGTCCAAACTATATTATATCAGGGTGGCAATCTACTGAGCCATGTTATATAGTCTCAAGAGCACAGCCGATGAGCTCCTTCACAGCTAGAAGTCTGATAAATAAATTAGAATCAGATGAGATTTCTTCTCTGCAGTATTTACAATATAGTAATATTCTAGTCTATACCGATCAAAATAGATATATTCTGAGAGGATAACACTAAAATAAGACTCCTATGGAGAAATATTGTCTCAAGCAACTTATTCTTTACTTCTCTCATCAGTGATTTTTAAAATTGTGTAAAATACAGAACAAGCTGGTATCAGCACTACATGTTATGTGGTAGAGAGCTCCTTGGACAGGCAGGGATTACAAGTTCTGTAGATAAGGGAACCCTCTGTTTATTATGGCTAGTGTAACTGTGGTCTCATGGGGGAATCAACCAAACAAAAAAAGAGCGGGGTTGGGGGGAGGAGCAGGAGTGAGAGCTCTGGTGAGCTTTTCTTGAAGTCAATTAGTTTAAAGAGTTTAATTCATGTGATTTAATATGAGTATTCACATTTACAGAAGGTGGAAGAAGGGAAAAAAGAAACCATAAAGCAATACTGATCACAATCTAAAACATGATTACTAAATTCATACATGGAAATTAACTTAGCACACGCAATAATCCATGCTAGCAGCTAGCAATTAACTGCAAAGCATTAGACTGATCAAAAAAGTTACAACTTTTCTATGTGCAGATGCACCAATTTAAGTTACAATTTTAGACCAACCTAGTTAAACCAGTGCAAAAGGCAGTGTAGACACTTATTTTGGTTTAAAATTAGGTTTATTTCAGTTCATCTTCACTTAGGAATTGGTTAAAACTGAAATAAGACTCTAATATAATTGTCTGTGTTGGCAAGTAGACAAGGCTTTAGTAACAACTAACAAAACTACATTTTTAGTGTTTTTTTTTTTAAAGGTGAAATCAATACGCATGCAACAATGCAATCATTACCCCATATACAAGATCCCCCTCTCCTCCCATTATATTTTAGCCTGAAAAAATAAAAAAACCAATGGAATGCCAAGAAAAACTAAACAAAAAACTACAGTATCAAACTGAAGATGGAAATTGAAATGTTTTCTTCACCTTTAGAAATAGTTAAAGCAGGAGACCATTGTGATCTTAGAATATCGAGACAAATGCTGCCATTACTGTTAATATTTGGATGATAGATTCTTGTTGTAAATGCAACCTGCAACAAAAAAGAGATAAGTATTTGTGCTTCACATATGCTAAATAGTATAATTAAAGTTATACATATGCATAGTTATAATGCACCAGAGAGACTTATTGAAATATGTATTGAGTCATTTGCACCATGAAGCATTTGAATCAGATGCTCAGTACTTACATGCTACTTTTTCTAACCACTGTTAGAGTTATCAACACTTTCTATAAGATAAGTATTATTTCCACTTGTCTGGCAGTGAAAAGTTAAATGATTTGTTCAAGACAAAAAAGCCCAAGTGAAGCAGTGATGCTATTAGAACTCAGGTATTTTGTATTCCCATTCCTACATTCAGTTTATTAAAGAGCACTAGCCTCACAAAGAAAAAACTATACTTGCCTTAGGTGGTTTGAAAGGGTAGTCTGTAGGAAAGTGAATGGTCAAGAAGAATACGCCGCCTTGATATGGACTGTCATTCTGTCGAAGAAACAAGTTCACTTGTAATTATACTCCTAAGTTAACTTTTGCTAGAAGATATACTACTCAATTAGCAAGGCAAGTCATTCAAATACAAATAAAATGTTTAATCCACAATATAAGCACTGCAGCAAGTCAAGCTGGTCACTGTTAATGAATGTTCCACTAAAACAATTGTGTTTGTGAAGCCTTAGTTAAGCAGGTGTGTAACACACAGGCCAAATCCACCCCTTAAAGTGTCTTCCGCCCTGAAGTTCCCTCTGCAATTTGCAAATGCATCCAAACTGCAGCAGCTCAGAGTCAGGAGAAAGCTGGAGGTGAGAGGAGTTTAGGAAGAAGGAAATGCCTGACTAGCTACAAGCAACCGAGTCCTACTTCCCTGGCCCTTGTAGCAGCTGTTTGTAGGCCAGTTACAGAACACAGTTCAGTCCTCCCCAGCCTTCTGCACATTCTGTCCCAGCCGCCATCACTGTTTAGCCCTCCAAAGCAAGGCAACAGGTAGAGAAAATTGTCTAATAGTGGAGATTAAAGCAAGGACTAGACTTGGGGAGAAGGAAATCATAGAAAAGAGAGTTTTTAAAAAAGCAAAAACTTTCAGGAAAGTTTTTTTAAATGCAACATTTAACTTTCCTGACTAAATAAGCATATTCCGTAATAAGGACAGACTTCAAAACTTGCCTATTGGCTATGATTTTTTACTCCTGGCCTCAGGACTGAGCAAAAAGGGTAATTTGGCCCTCATCACAATGCGTGTCACATACTTGGTTTAGAGGAAAACTGGAAGTTGATTTTATTCTGTTTTTTCTAGTTTTTAAGTATTATATCCTTTAAGAACCATCTTGTTTACATACAGACTAGCCACATCCTATTTCTTTAGCTTATATATTTTTAACACCTGCAAATGAACAATGTAATAAAACACCTACAGATAAATCAAGGGGCTCAAATGTAAGGCTAGAGTTGACACTTTAATAACACATACTTAATCTCTGCTGAGGTTATCATATAGTATTCACTGACTAACTGCTATATTGGCAAGAACTATTTCAACTGTCTTATTGTATACATGCTGGAGGCAAGTCTTAGTACTTTTTGATGTGAAAAAGTCACAGAACTGGTTAGAACAAGTGTAGACAAGTGAAAGCTTCCTAATTCCTCACTGAGGATGAGAACTTCATCCTTACTCAGACTTCTATATCTTAGATGCAGGATATGCCAAGACTTTGCACAACAAATGCCTACCCTGTCATTAAGACATGAAGCCCACACCACCAGAGGACCACTACACTTATTACTCTAAAGCTAGTATACTTCTATCTAAAATTCTGCTCTATGGCATGTGCTCATGCTCTTCAAGGGACATACCAAATAAATGCCTTTTGACTGACAGTGCAAAGACTAAGTGGGAAAAGAGGATGAACACCACTGAATGAGCAAGGAAAGGAAGAACAGAAGAAAATATTTTTCTGTATTTTAACTCCAACTATACCTTTAGTGCCCTGTGACCATGTAGAATCAATCATGTAAGTATTACTTCAGTAAGAGACAATGGAGATCATTCCATACTATTGGAAGTTTACTTCAAGTATTAGTGTAGCTATTAGGCAAACATTCTGGTCTCTCTGGAGTGCATACTTTATAGCTTTAGTATTCTCATTGAATGCAACAAAGAACAAATCCACCATTTGACCTTTGAACTGAAAATAAAAGGATTCTTCAGTTTGCTACCCATAAAAAAAGCTCTGCACTAACCAGTAGCAATATTACACCTAAGTCACATTTGGACACACGTGTAAGGTCAAAGTAGCATATTAACAGTGAGCTGATAAACAGTTCTACTCTAACATGACTAAGGCCTGGTCTACACTTAAGTCAATATAGCTACTGCACTCAGGGATGTGAAAAATCCACACCGCCGAGCCCAATAGCTATGCCAACTATAGACCCAGCTAAGATGACAGAAGAATGCTTCCATGGAGCTAGCTACTATCACTCAGGGAAGTGGAGTTCCTACGGTGACAAAAAAAACCTTTCTGCCACTAGTCTACATCTACAATACCGAGTTACAGCAGCATAACTATGGCACCTTAGCTAAGCTGCTGCGGCAGCGGTAGTTTAGACATGGCCTAAAAACATCACTGAAGGGATTCCATGTTTATTGGCACTTGATTCTAGATACAGTTTACTCATGATTATATATGATATAAACATAATATACTTATTTTTAAATGTGAACTGCGAGCCGAGACAGCCTGAAATCTGCAAGTGACCTCATACCTTCACATGCTCCATTAATATTAACATTGCAGATGAAAGAAGCCTTCAGTTACACCCGCGCAACTCCATTAGCCTTCAGTGAACTTGTACAGGTGTAACCAAGACCTAAATTTGGCCTGCAGAATCTTATTGATCATTAGGCATAAGATACAGAAACTAATCTAATGTTCAGATTCCAGGTTGAGTATGAGCAGCTGGCAGTTATATCACTACACCTGTAAACTGAGCAAGTCTGGAGTTGCTATAGATATGGAACCTCAATCATATTAAAAATCACTTTTTAGAGTAGAAATGCACTTTAATGAAGAGAACTATATTATAAAAAGCTGCTTCCAACTCCAAATACAAAATATGCACCAGTGTACTAGTTTTACTGAAGGAAGATCTTTGTTTTAAGGCATCTAGCCAGTTTCCTGGAAGACTACTTAGGGTATTTTTAAAAATAGCTTTAGTCCAAATATGCATCTTTTTAAAAAACTTGATAAAGTTACGTTTGGCCATTTGATAGGCTTTAGTATTTAAGTGCAGTTTCCTGCTCCTAGAAGCTTCAACTACTTGGTTAACTCAAGTCCTAAGAAGTCTGTCTAACTCAAAATGCACTTAATCCTTAATAAGGGCAAGGGACTTTGACATTCTTATTTCTAATCAAATTATATAATCACATTCAAAGTACAAAAATGCATAGTAAGAATGCACAGCATATTCTCCCCGTGTGTGTGTCCGTCCGTCCGTCCGTCCGTCCGTCCAGAACTTTGCTCTTCAGGGAACTTTTATATTTTTACACAAATGCTTGACATTACGGTAAGCTCCACCAGTCCAAACCTCAGTTTCCCTAATCTACATTAAGGGTTTACACCAGTGCACCTACACTGACATCTGAAATTATGCATGTAGACAAGGCCCATGCTGGATCAGAACTATAGAAATTGTTTGGCATACAACCATTCTATATGACAAAATAACTAAACCTTGCACTGCTATGCAGGACATTTTAATTCAGGTACATGTCTCCTCTCCAACTGGCATTTTTGGGAGCATCTAAATTAAAAAAGACTAGAGAAGTCTAAAGACTCTTCTTGTTGAATAAGAATTATGATTTCAAGTTAGCATTAACATTCACAGGAGTCAGAATACTTACAGGTCCCATAATTGTGGCTTGCCAATGAAACACTAGAAAAGGAAAAACTCAGTGTTATTACTTAGGCACTACATACTTTTTTAATTAAATCAAAACAAAAAGTTGAACTGAATACTACTTACTATCATCTCCAACTGGACCTGCAGAACACTGTGCTGGAGGATCACGGGCTAAGTCACTAAGCTCCTAAATAGAAAACATTGCGTTCAGAGAATGCAAGTGAAGTGCCGTAGCCACGGTCCAATTGGGTGTACAGAAAATCCTTAAATTGTTTTTTCGCCTAAAGGGATATAATGACTTGGCAAAGCTATCAACGGGAACAGTTGTGGTTGGTATTAGGAATGTCTGCACTAAAGGGTAACAAGACCCACTCATGCTGGCAATTTAAGTAAATTAGTGTTCTGATATTTAGAAAGTCAACAATAAGGACAGAATTACTACTTATGGCTTTTAGATACCTCAATGCAGAAAAAATAGCATGAAAAATTAAATGAAGACCAACACATTTTAAAGATTTTCTTCCTTAACAATACTTAACACCACAGGGGGCAAAGAACAGGTAACAGATAAAGTGTCTTCATGCTGTGCAAGAGACTGAATTTTATCATTTCTATTTTGGACAAACAGCAGCACATTTCTTCACCTCCATGTAAAATAGATCCTACACATGGTGTGTCTGTATGTCACGTGTGTATATTTTATATATTTATAATACAGATATATAAATATATATCTATATATTTGATCATTAACCATTAGTCTTTTCAGTTCACCTTTTAGAGGACAAAGATTACAAAAGGAATAAAAGACTTTTAAAAAAATGCAAAACAACATTATGTAACTATTTCAGTTAAGTATGCTTTTAAAACCCTGAGAAATCTGAACAGCAGACATGGTTTCTCTGCTAGAGTGGCTTCACAAAAGGGAATTAAAATAGGGGTTTAAAATGGATGTTTTACATCCATTTATAGCAGTTGTGAAATCACACAGAGAAACCACAAGTCTCAATCTCAGATTCCTCAATTAGTTAAAATAGCAAGGGTCTTGAATTTCATTTTAAAAAATAGCATCAATTTCCATTTTATGTAGTCAAAGTTAAGTCAGTTTACTTATTCTTTGTATCATAAAAGATTGTGAAGAAATTTTAAAAAGTCTTCACAGCTAACCTTTAAGACATCAGGAAGCCATGAGTGCAGAGAGAGCAAATTAATCACCTCTTTCTATAATGGATTAGTGTTAGAAATCACATGTACTTCACCACCAGTCACTAAAAAACAAGCATTCTCCATATGTCAAATGTTTAAGAAACTTAGATTTGAGTATTGTGATGCACAGCCATGGAAATTTTGACCATGCAGCTTAACTGCTTTTACAGCTGAAGTAGCTTTCACATTCATCTTGGTCTGCGGAGAGTTTACCAACACTTGGAATAAAAACACTTTTCACCAACAATTATGATTTTAGAAAACTCAGCACTTGCTAATAATTAAGAGAAAAATGCACGCCGATATGGCAATAGAAGGGATTTCAGTTTTTCTGTAATTTCAGTCAAACAAGAGTGATCATTCTATGTAGCACAGCTGTTATTAGAAGGCACACAAAAAAGCTAACCTATTTTTCTGTACTACCTCACCTCTCAAAACTTCTTCAAAACAGTCCTATAACAAGTAATTTTTTCTGCTTCACTGGAAAGTATTGACAGCGTAAACAAGTTCACTTTGTACTTCTTCCTTCAACACTGCAGAACACTATCTAGCAAAACAGACATATACGGTGGGTGAGGTATCTTTTAATGGACCAACTTCTATTGGTGAGACACACCAGCTTTTGGAGCTTCCACAGTGCTGTTCTTCTGGTCTGGGAAAAGTAGCCAGAAGAGCTCTGTGGAAGCTCAAAAGCTAGTCTCTCTCGCCCCAACAGAAGTTGGTCTATTAAAAAATATTACCTCACCCACCTTGTGTCTGATATCCTAGGACCAACACCGCTACATCAACAAAACATATAGTAAAACAGAGGTAACCAAAGCTTAACGCATTCCCTCCAAAAGGTCTAATTTAAACAGGCATTAATCCAAAACTTAAATTGAGACCATCTCCAGAGCTAATGCAAAGTGTAGCCATCTATTGCACTCTAGACACTAACACAAACCAGCAGCAAACAAATTCACCATTTACCACCCCCTTTCCCCATTCTTTTACAGTAGTTTCTATGACTTCACTCTAAAACAGGACACGTTGATTTGGCTAGGCTGGAATATTTCATTATCCTTTATTTATGACACTTTGCCATTGTAACAAAGGTAAGCGTGGCATCTCAATGGCAACCTAAAAGGACCTGTATTTGCTTTTGCAACAAATCATGCACATAATGGATCAACAAGGCCTGAATTTTACAGTTGGAGATTTCAAACACTTTATATTGAAATGTCTCTCCTGCAGTTCAGTTTTGCAAAGTAAAAATTTGAAGTTAACAGTATTATGGTCAACTGTACTACTGCTATTCAGATGTAGGAGCAGCAGTTTCCAAAGAAATCAAGATAAATCTCATGTGAAATGTTATCTTTAGTCAATTTGTGCATTTTTTTCTATTAAATGGCAGAGATTCTTCAATTTTAAGAAGCTTTAGGACTCTGCATAATTTAAATATACTATTATGTACCAGAAAATGTATCGATAATATCCCTTTGTTGTTACAAAGTTGTTCTGTAAGGACATTCCCAACAGGCCAAGTAGTAGTTTCATTTTAATTCTAGAAATGATACTAGGGAAGGGAGAAGCACCACCTTAGGTCCAATGTGTAGTCTCAATCCCTCTCTACAGGCACATGTAGATGAGAAATGTAATTACGTCCACATACATGAGAATGATCAGTCACTTTTCTCAATGTCTAGCTAAAAGCTATTGAGATCCACTGGAGAACCCTTATAAATATCCCAAGTGTCAAGATAGAGACACCTCATCTACAGTGAGCAGCAGTAGTCATGGAATAGTATTTAACAAGGGAGATACATTTATATTTACACTGTCACTGGGCTATCCAATTTGATCTGGGAAAAGCAACAGGTCTGTTGATTTGTTGTGTTACCAAAAACTGTTAACGGCATCCAGAACTCTAGATGGGCTCTTGAGTTTGTAAAAACGCATACAAAAATAAATGAGATGGTACTGAAGGAGGAAAAGAAACAGAGGTTCGTTCGCACTGCAATGTTATAAAGGCTATTAAGAGGCAAATCCCATGGACCAGGGGAGTCACAAAGGATTCTGGAGGTCTTCAGAGCAATAAGGTAAGTTAGACTAAAAAGCAATTGAGACACCTCTTAGTGAAAGAGGGGTTTTCTAATAAATCTACTAAAAGAAATGCCAATATTTAAGCTAGGGGTAGAAACACCTGACTACCAGAGAAAGAAATCCCATCTAAAAAAATGAAGCCCAGGACAACAGTTCAAAGAAAAGTGTATATGCACAAAGACACTGCGTATGTATAGCTTAGTTAATATTAACAGCTTGAAGTTATAATATTTGAGTTTCAAGAGTTTTTACTCCTCAAGTCACATTCACCAGTGTGGAGATACCCACTTTACCCATTAAGATAACAGTTTTAGATGAATGACTTGTTAAAATGACTTGTCGCTATACAAGTAGCCTCAACAGCCTGAAGGACTATGGTTGTGGCTGGCCTACTGTGGTGATTAGATAAACTAATCTTGATTTTAAACAGATTTAATGGGTAAAAATCCAGTGTGGAAAGCATCATATAACATTTCACATTTCAACTGCTGTACCAACCTCAAACTTCAAAAGCCTCAAATACAAGATTAGCTTACACTCCTACTCCTCCATCCCCTCATTTGGATGTATTTTCCATTCCTTTTAACCCCCACCACCACTTGTGTGGCAAGCTAGATTTACTGAATTTTGCGCAAAGCCAACTGATTTCAGAAGTGCTTCAAGCAAGAACCTGAGAATTCTGCACAAGGGTCAAACAACGTAAACATTTTATTTTCACATTTAATCAATCAGCCTAGTTTTCCTCATATTTACAGTAATATTTAATTTCTATTTCATAATCTTAAACTAGATTCATAATCTTAAACACTAGAGAAGTTGTCAAAGAAAAGAGAGGAATTTTGCATTTGGGTAGTTGAAAGTTCTATGCTGGCCCTTAGCTATATGCCTATCAGTATTATCTAAGTCCCTCTAATTACAGCCAAGCCAAAAATACATGAGGACATATGAAACTGGAAATGAAAGGCCATTTGGATTATGGCATTCAAGAAACAAGTAAGGTTTTTCATAATAGGGAAAGGAAACATCTAATCTTTTCCCAACTCCTTTGAGGATGTTGGAAGGGGGGAGGATGATTGAATATTGTTTTGTTTGAGTGGGGGAGAACAAGGGACAAATTTACTCTCCAGCTCAGTTCTCAACCGTGCCAATACCCACCACTACTTACAACAGCAGTGGGCAAATATTTTGGCAGCATTTTTTCAGCCATTCAGTGAAATAGTTTCGATATTAGACTTGAATGTTAATATTTCATTGAGCTGAATAGAAGCACCTCAGAGCTATTTCTGACTAAAAAAGATAATGCATCAGCTTGCATCTGATCCACATTTTTGAGATTCTCTTTACAATCAAGACCTGGCAGCTTCTTAAAAATTAAAATTTATTCTGAAGCATCATTCTGTAGGAATTTCTCGGGCTATGGAAAACAAGGGAACCTGTTTACGCTTCCGGTAACTTATTTGTGCCACTCCCTGATTACTCCCTCCAGTTTCTGCTACCTTCTTGTTTCCCTTTAGTCTTAGTCTCCTCTTTCTTTTTTGGGAAGCATATTTAAGCATACCCCATCAGGATTCCCTCCAAAAAAAACCCACTGTAGATTACATTTGATGACAAACAACTCTGCTGTAGACTTCCTGTGTATCTTTAGGCAAACCACCTCTGTACTCAGTTTTCAAATCTATAAAATTGTGATAGTAAGGATTAACTGTATAGCATTTTAAAGTACTAATTAAGGATTAGTCACACTCCAGTGCTGCTGTTAGAGCACTATGGACTGCAGTGTACCTAAGCAGCAGTACAAGTAATTTACCCCAATAGGGAAAGTTATAGACATGGCAGGGTAGTTGGGAGACTGAAGAAGACACCCAGTTATGATCCTCATGCCAGATTTTAAAAAGATGAATTCAGCATCTACTAAGGTTCTAGGCCAACAACTTTGTATTAAGTAATAAGGGGTAAGAAATGACAGTTGAGAAGGCAGCCATTTCCCTAATATTCCATTCATGTATGAAAGCTCCCCAGTGTTTTCAAAACAAGGAACAATTTGCATTACTATACTGCAAAAGTTAATTGCTTATTATGTTTGTGCAAAATGGCCAAGTCCTTTTTGATACTAGGAACCACAAGTACATTTCCAGGTTTTTGGATGGAAAGTAAACCAAATTTTAATACTAGTTTTGGCATTTAATTTTGTGTGTGTTCGTTCTATGGTGTTTGAGCATAAACATTTGTAAGTGTGTATCAAACGTAATTTTGAACACTGGACTGTGCTCCAAGTATACACCACTCTACAGACCAGGCAACACTTGAGGTTTGCAATAAAGAACAACACAACTGAGACCCCTTTTTCAAATAGTATTTAAAAAGTCTGAGCGTAGACATCTGAAGGAGAATGAAGACAGCTCAGAGGATCAAGGGCACAGCACTTGTGTGCCAATACAGGTCCATACATTGAGCACAGTTAAGGACATTTCAGTAAAATAGCAGCTAATGTAAGAATTTTTAGAGACCTCATAAATATAGGAGTTTTAACAATACCTGGCAGTTGCCTTCTTGCAAGACACCTCGCACAGCAGGCTATCAGCCCAACCCTCTCTTCCGCACACTTAAGAGTTTACATTCTACATGTCATAGCTGCTGCCCTTCCCTGGTCTAGGTTGAAATAATTTCTACTACTTCAACATGAATGCCAGTTGACTTCAGGCCATGGATTCTAGCAGAATCCTTCTCTCCCACTGGCGTAAGTGTAATAATCCGATGAGGAGTTTAAAACTTGTTTTTGAAGATTAAATCATGAAAATAGATTTATTCATTAGAAAATACATTGTAGTCTTCTGGTAATTTGTGAAAAAGGCATAATAGAAGATGCTGAACTGATCTGCTAAAGTTTCCAGGAAGAACTGGCTCAAGCTAAGAAAAAAAAACATTCAAAAGTGTAATTCAAGGAATATTTAAGCCCTAGCAAAAAGGCATTTAAAAATCAGAGACCTTCTTAATCATTGTATGATATGACATTTTAAATGTCAATATCCAAGAATACATTACTACATTCATCTTAACTCATTGGTTGAGACATTAGGACTGCTCTGTGACAAAGGATTGAAAGTGTCTAAAAAGAGGGATGGGGGGGGAAGAATGTAAGTTCATGTTTTAAGATTAAAAGAAGTGTCATCTAGTGACTAAGTTAAATGCCTTTCCCACACACCTCCATTCACAGCAGACATTTGATTAGAATTAGTTATCATTGCAGCAGCAGGAGAGATCAAACCCATTATACCTATTGCAAATATAAAACTAAAAGCTGAGTAGATATGTAAGTCAAGTACACCACTGGAAATAGGTCACTGCTTATAAGTAACAAGCAAGTCACACAGGTTAATATTTACATAAGAAAAAGGCATTACATTCTTAAAGTAAACATGAGCTAAAGTGACCATAGCAAACAGGCAAGAAGTAAAGCCTGAAAACAGAAAACAGTGAAGACAGGCCAAAGAACTACTGATATATTTAAAAACCACCATATCTTCACTCAGTTTGCCTGTACATTGCACACCTTTCAGACCCCTTCCTGTTTTGTCTTTAGAACCTAAGCTCTTCAGGGTACAAACTAAATGCACGCAGTGTCTAGCAATGCAGTCCTGATCAGGACTGGTGGATGCTACCACAGGATAATTTTTACATCCCCCCCCCCCCCAAAAAAAAACAAAAAAAAACCCCACAACCCTGCAATGAACAAAAACCCCTGCAACACACATTAAAAGAATATTAAGACTGCAAGTCAAGTTCTCAAAAGTTAGGAAGTGCCAGTCTTCAGTTGTAATTTGAATTCAGCTACCTTGCGTGCGCATGCATTATGTTAATCTAATTATGATCACATACTATTTAATTGCCAGTACGCCTGCCTCAATCAATGCACAGGATTGTATAGCTGAGGACTGCCTTATTTGTTATAGAAGTTAGAAGTGGTACCGAGAATAAAGAAGGGGATTATAGGAAGAGAAAGGTCTCATGGGTTAAGGCAGTTGAATAGCATTCCAGGGAATTGATTCCATCCCCACCTTTCACACAAAGTTCCTACATGATACTGGGCAAATTACTTAAACTGAACTTCACAGGTGATCACTGTTTTCTTCCTTTTCTGAATGCCTAACTCAAAACATCTTGAGCTTGTTTTGCAGAAGCACTGAGCACTCAACTGCAACTGAAGTCAGCTGTAGCTGTGCTGTGAACATATAAAGTACTATATAAAGGCTAAGTAAGTAATCTTTTAAAAAAGGCCCTATACATCTTAAATTAGGCAGCCAACATGAATGAGCATATGCTTTCAGCCTTCATCTCTCTGCCTTCAGCTCACTATCCATAAAATGGGGTTATCCTTATCTCACAAGAATGTTGTGACAAGAACTTCATTAATGTTTGAAGCACTCAGATGTTACAGCAACAGACACCACAGAAAGCCTAGGAGGAAATTAATAAATCTGTATTTAGTGCAGTTTGGACTGTGTGCAGGAAATGTAACCTGAGATCACATACTGAACAATAAGGATAAAAACAAATATCATATAGCTATGCATCCAGTGAGCACTGTCCATCCTGTACATCATAATTCTAGCATTTCTCCAACTGGAGTGACTTTGCAACCTTCACATACAAGAAAATCCCTACAACAAAAACATTACTTTTTTAAAAAAACATGGAAGTAAACAAATACAAACTGCATCATATGGATACTGGTCACCCAACGTGGGTCATCAACAGAGCTGGAACCTTTAGAACCGCAGCATAGAGCGCTACCAGAGTTGCAGTAGATGGTTGTAAATTGTTGCAGTAGAAGGCTGTTATGCTCTGTGGAGCAGCTACTGTATGGGGGATAAGAATCACTTAGCCATGAAACACTGGCAATTTGCTAAACAGCAGGGGACTGTTCAGACTCTGGGATTCTTAGTTCAATTCTGGGTTCTGGAGGTGATGTTCTCTACTCACTCTTCTGTCCCCATCCCCCAAGCCTCGTTGCTATAGTTTTCCTCTCCTCCTCACCCCCACCCCCAAGATCCTATTGCTCCCATCCCTCTGCATTTGAGTCAAGTTGTATCATCCCTTCTCCATGCTGCCTGGGAGCCAATAGAAGGAGCACTGACAACAGACTGATGCCCCTGCAACCTGGAAGTACAAATGAAACTGAATCCTGCTCAGCCCCTTGTGTCCTAGGCTGGAGGATGCTCAGTACAAATCAGAATTTTTCTACCAAACATACTACTACTACTATGTTTCTACTAAACATAGGCAAATTGCGATTTTCAGCCTTCTGGTTCAGCCAAACTCAGTTAAACTTTCCACAGAGACAACAAATTTCAATTCCCTGTACTGAAGCACAGAGCCACTACAGTATCTCACAAAATAGTCTGAAAACAGTGCTTTATAATGGGAAATGTTAGGCAACCATAACATGCACGTTTAGTGAACCACCACCATTAGATTCACACTGAACCTTGTGTCAGCATGCCATCTGATTTACTTATCCAGAATTACTTTAGTATTTTAAATGTGAAAGTAAGTAATCAGTGTCAATTTTTGAAATTTTTACAGTGCAGTTTTTCATTCATGTGAGGTCCAGCTGCCACTTTACATGTATGTGGCTGATTTCTTATGGACTCTCACTTTTTATGAATACAAGAATGTGAATGAGAGCTCATGTACATGGGGAAATTTCCTAACAACTATACTGTGACAGCAATATATCTAACTTCCAGTGTGGACACTTTCTGAAAGAATGTCCACAAAGGATGTTACACCAGTATACCTGTAGCAGTATATTTTTACTAGCATAATTATCCTAAATCTCTAAATTATGAATATATCTTGGAGGGGATAAAGCAAGATTATTTTTTGAAGATCAGGAGCCCCTGATTGGCCCTCTCCTTTTTTGTCCCTTTAAGCAGAAGCCCTGCTCTGATCTCAGGTAGTTGTACATCACTGACTGCTGTGTAAGATGTAGCACCACCACATGAGGCAGAAGCTGCCTTCAGAGAAGAGACAGTTTATTCTTCAACAGCCATTAGGGTGCACCCTCAAAACTACTCAGACAATTCTGGAGATGGTTAATCACCTCCCAAATGCAGAAGAGAGAGACTGTGATGAAAGAAAAAGTATTTGTACTCCACCTACCACACAAAGGGTAGCATGGAATGGAGCCTTGGGAAAAGGAATGTTCTGAGGGAATGCTCCAAGAAAGCTCAGTCAATTGATAAATCAATTTGGAATACCACGCTCCCCACCCTCAGGCAGGACCACTCTTACTCTCTCAAAGACCCTCGTATCTGCCATTGTGAAAGGGATCAGAAAGTTATATTGTAGGCTTTATGGAGGAGTACGCTCACATCTCCAGGCTGACTTTACTTGCCAGCTGGACTTTTGGTTTCTTCTCAAACTTCTATTTAGACCCACCCCATCTTCTTTTTGGAGGATTTGACAGCTTCCCACACCCACCTCCACTCCCCAATCCCACCATGTATTTGGGATTCCTCTTCTTTTTTTCAAATCTCAACTGCAGTTGCATCATGCCCTTATTGCCATATATAATGCTTCAAGGAACAGAAGAGTGAAGCTAACTAGGTGTAAAGGAGAAAAACCTGTTTCTCTTCTCTCCTCACCCACAGCAGTCAGAGACAAGAGTTTATGCCCCTGCTGCTTTTAAGAGAAGTGAAGCACGTGGTGGAGCAGAGACTGACACACCAAAACAAGTTGGGTGAGGTAATATCTTTTTTTGGACCAACTTTTGTTGGTGAGAAAGCTCTTTGCAGCTCGGTGACAGAGGCAAGCTTTTGAGCTCACACAAACAGAAATCAGTCCAATAGAAGATATTACCTCACCCAACTTGGCTCTCTAATAGCCTGGGACTGACACTTCTACAACAATACTGCATACAACAATGGAAGATACACCAAATTTTGCCATTTGAAATGAATACTGCACAATATGAAGAAAAAGGAAGCACAACTTAACAGCAAAATCTACTTCCTGAGCAAATGCCAGAAACAAAACATTAAGCACAGAGAGGTGTCAACCTGTAACCTCTCACTACCACATACACCACCAAATACATTGAACAGCTCTGCAGACAGACTTCAAAAATACTGAGGAAACACTTACTACACCTCACATATTTCAGAAAGGAGTACCTCAGAAAAGAAAACCACCACACTGTAGAAGAAAAAAAAAACCACAGTTAAGTCACCTGAAAAATCAGGCAAGAAATTCAAAACTATGAAAAACATCTGATGACAACCATCCAACACAAAAAGAAGTGGTACCCAACTACTACACAGCTTACAGATCACCACCTCCAGGAGAAACCATGGCACCAGTACCCACCATCTGGACACCACAAGACACTTGATCAATCTATCAGGACTGTCCCTAACTAACTAAATTATCTGCACTCTTCAAGAGTACCTCTACACAGCAATTAACAACCCACTGCTGTCCTGTGCCAGCTGACTCAAGATCATGCGTTTTGGCAGAAGGGGCCGTTTAACTGCAGTGCAGATGTTTGGGCTTTGGCTGCAGCTGGAGCTCTAGGACCCTCCCATCTCCTAGTGCCCAAGCGTCTACATTGCATTTAAACACCCCTTAGCCCAAGCCCCTTAGCCCGAGCACCAGCCCAATGTTTCTAATTGCAATGTAAACATACCCTTAGGGACTGAACTTCTGCCCCACCACAGAACCTGATACCAGACTAATATGTGGCTTTTTCTCCCTGCCCCCACCTTCTTTTCCTTCCTTGACTAGAGGGGTGTAAACAGGCCATCCCACCTTGAATAGTCCCTTGAATTGTGTTAACTACTTAAGCTAAATGTGTTGCATCTTGTATTAAGCTGTGACACTCTAAGGGCTAGTCTACACTAGAAGCATTACAGTGGCACAGCTGCTGTAGCGCATCTGTGAAAGAGACTCGAACCTCACGAGAGAGCGCTAGTCGGCATAATAGCTACTGCCTCTCACAGAGATGGAGGGATGTCAGCAGGAAAAGCTCTCCCACCAACACAGCACTGTCTACACCAGCGCTTAGGTCAGTGTAACTTATGTCAGAGGTGCGATACCAAAGTAAATGGTAATGTAGACAAGCCCTAAGTAAGTTTTCCAGACCTGAAAAAGAGCTCTGTGTAAGCTTCTCTCTTTCAACAGCAGAAATTGGTCCAATAAAAGACATTACTTCCTCCTCCTCCTCTCTTTAATATCCTTAGACTGACGCAGCCATAATCACACTGCATACACCAAAACAATTCATTCTTGGTCTTTGAGGCTACCTTTAAAGGCCCACTGGAGCACACAAGTGTCCTTTAAAATAGGCAAGTGGCATTTTTATTAATCACAGCTTTGCAAACAGTTTTTATGTTTAATCTAAAGAAGTACAGACAGATACTTTGTCACCACCATACTATACAGCTACTCCCCATTTGATGAGACCCTAAAAGACTCCCCTAAAAGATAAGGCCCTGTTAGACTCCATAGTCTAACTGGCTCCAAGTATGAAGAAATAATCAAACATACTAATCTTCCAGTGATTTTGATGCTCCATCAGTGTGATTTCTAGCAAGCTGAAAAGAAAAGGTTTAAAATTAGTAGTGTGCTGAAATCCTGACTACTTTGGGCATCTGGCACCTTCATTCACTTTTTAGAAAAGTATTTGCAGTTCATTCAACCCGCAACACACTAGAATCTGAGAATTTTAAAGGTAACCTGCGAAAGGATTTTAAAATATTTTCTTTTTCACATTTTGCTTTTTTTGGTGTTTAAAGGTGGCCTAAAAAATTTCTTAGGCCTGGTCTACACTACTGGGTTAGGACAACAGAAGCTTCCTTGTGTCAGCATAGCTGTGGAAGTGACTTCACTTAAATTTGGCTCCCACTGAAAGAAGTGCCTCCTTATATGTTGAGCTATTACTGTACCACCATGTCCCTGAGTAGCAGAGTCACAGATGATGTAATCAGATTGACACAGTGTCAGTTTAGACCACGCATTGCTTACCTCAACTGTAACTGGATTTCAGGAGCTGTCCCACAACACCCCACACTGACAATACAATTAATACACATGCTCCTAATAAGGATGTGCACCACTGACACAAGAAGCCACTCGTGTACACACACAAGCTATTTAATAACTGTGGTGGCTGTAGGCTGATGTAAGTTAGGCCAACATAATTTTGTAGCGTAGATATGGCCTTAGCTTTTAAACTCAAATATCTAGAGTGTTATGGTCTCACTTAAGAACCTGTGGGAGTTCTGAGGAATGTCTATTGCAAGATGTAACAACTAGTGAAGGGGCCAGAGTAAACAAAACCCTCATTTATCCAAATTACTAGCCACTGTAGTTAACTACATGTTAACAAAAAAAGTTAGTGACAGAAAATCCCTTCTCTGTCAACTTTCACTCTTTCCTCTTGTGATGCACCCTTTCACTACTTCAACAGGAATAAGCCTTTTGTGAACTGAAGTATTTTACAATAGTATTACTACCAATTCAGCTGAAATTATGATAATATCAGAGGTAATTTTTTTAAAATGTAAAATCCCTAGTGTAGACAATGGCCATAGTCTTCCAGCCGAGACAGGGTTGGAATTTCTAAAGCAACAATGAGACAAGAAATCATCTAAAAAGTCTTCCAGGCTTCTGTCATAAAGCACCAAGAGAATCAAGCTCAAAGGTTTTGCTTCAAAGATGATCTGCAAAGAAATCTCTTATTGTTTATCAATTGCTTTTCCCAGGATCTGTTCTACTGCTTAATACCCATTTTCTTATAACACTGCTAAGCTTAAGTGGAATTTTCTGCATTTTTATCCATGACACATTCCTTAATTCTCCCAACACCTGGACAAGCTCAAAACTTTGTCTCCAATTCCCATGATAAAGTTACACAGAGCAAGTCATTGATCAAGATATACAAATCACTACAAGGACTGCTGTATAGTGGCAAGTCCCACCTTACTTGGAAGGAAGCCATTTTAAGAAACTTCAGTGATTGCTTTTATTACCTCAAATAGCTATATTGGTACTACATGAAGTGACTAATATCTATGGGACCTATTTTTCAGCCTGACACATCGAACTACGTTGGCATCTCAGTATAAATTTTCTTAGAACCTCTCATGGAAGTCTAACTTGATAGAGAGACAGGAAAAGCAGTTTAGTTTAGGAATGCACTACAGAGCTGGGAAAATCTGTTTAAATTCTGTTGAAATATTTGATTAACTTCAGGGGACACTTAGTTGCTTCTGAATTTGTATTGTTATAAAATCTAAAATTACAAACTATAAGATTAGACAAAAACTTTGTCCCCACCCCAATTTGTATATTCCACATACAATGTACACAGTGCTATCAGAGTCAATTTCATTATTTGCCCTTCAAAGTCATTCTTCCTTTATTTGTGTAAGGCTCTCAAACAGAAACAGAATAAAAACTTAAGCTAGGAAAATGATAGAAAAGCAAAAATATTTGTTAAGAGGGGCTCTGGAGCAAAAGTAATTTTTAAAGCATGATTTCAAGTTTAACAGTTGTTAACAGACAACTTGCCTCAACTCAAACATTCTGCTTCTCATATATATATATATATATATTTTAAACACTGACACTCACTAGTGCCCTATGGGCTAGAAATGCTGCGGGCGTCCTCAATTTCAAAACAGACTTTCAATCCTGCTCCTGCACTTTCTCCAAAAACTATTGGGCTCAACAAAGAAAATTTTTCATGAACAATGTTATGTTATCTTTGGCCCCACAGTGCATAAACAGATTATTAGTATTGTAATTTTCTTATTTTAAAAGTAACTGTCAAAAGTGGTCTGGTATAGTCAGATTCCCATTATATGAGTACCATCTCACTTATTTGGGCAGAGGCTGACAATACATTTTGCACTAGGAAATAATCTCAAACTGCTGCTAAACTGAAAGCTATCAGGCACCAGTAGTTTTGGTAGTAATCTAATGTATTTACCAAAAGTCATTTTTCTGTTTTAATGTTAATTTAATCCTCAAACAAGAAAACAATAGTTTCAAGATTAAAACTGAAGATTCACTGAAGAGCTTTCTGAAAAAGAGACTCAAAAGTACCTAGCCTAAAGTTTTCATGTATTATAAAATGCAATTTCAAAATGGTTTATGAGGTGCCAAGTCAATATTAGATAGCCTTTGTAAACAAAAAAGTAGCCCCAAGTTTTCAGAACAAATTTCTACATGCTAGCAAGACCTGGAAGTCAATTTTTACTTACCTGCCAAGCCTCAAATTAAATGTTTTGGTTCACCTGAAAGAGCATGGTCCATTACAAAGGACTCAAACCAGATCAGGGATCGAAAGAAAATGCCTCTGATTTGTGTGTTTGTGATGTCATCTACTGAAGACAATGAACTCTGGCCTTGGCAGGTTAAGA
This sequence comes from Mesoclemmys tuberculata, assembly GCA_007922155.1. Taxonomy (NCBI): domain Eukaryota; kingdom Metazoa; phylum Chordata; order Testudines; family Chelidae; genus Mesoclemmys; species Mesoclemmys tuberculata. The sequence goes on along the minus strand of ML675617.1, from coordinate 10,509,017 downwards.
TTTCTATAGACTTGCAAGTTAGACTGAACCAGGTATGTACTCTGAGGACCTGGACTTGCATTTTTTAGCCCTGGACTAGTGCCAAGTACATACTATAAGGAAGTATGGAGTATCAGTGTCTGATTTGTTGCACCACCACAGCTGGGAAATTATGTCTGGGTAATCTTACCATTTGAAAGCTGGGGATCCCAGCTCTTCAGTGACAGAGCAGCCAACTCTGGCTTTAATATTTTGTGAGAAATTCACCTCATTTGCAGCTTAGATCTAAGAACTGCAGATTTCAGATAAAGCATTACTCTAACTATAGAGTATTGTCTGAAATGGCAACCACTGAAAATCAAGTCAACCGTAAACAGAACAAATCTGGAGGCATTATTTGCAGCCTGGTTTGGCTTAACTAGTCAAAAATGGTTACCGGTTCCAGTCCCTAATCTTGAAAGATTTGAACCCCTGGTTTTATTATTAATAATGTTTATTGCGACAGTGCTTAAAAACTATACAAGAATGAGGACCCATTTTGCTAGGCACTATAGGCAGTAGTAGATAGTCCCTACATCCCGAAGATCTTACAGTCCAATTAAGACTTCTTGGTACAGGATTATGTTTTAAAATGTTCTAAGATTCCAAGTGAAATATCATATTAAATATTAAACTACAGACCTGAGAGTTTGTCTTGATTTATACTTGACAAATTCCTCTGACCTACAGAAGCCTGAGTTCAAATGCATTTCATCTGCATGAGTTAGTGACAAAGCATACCAGGGAGTCTCCCAGGTGCATTTTAATTTAAGTGATATCATCCACTGTTACAATGGAAACCAGTTTTGGTGGCAGGTTTACCTGAAACTATTTTTGAAGTCTTTTAAGAGTGTAATTTTAATTCAAATGTACACATTGATAAACTCAAAACTGTTAATATAACAGAGTTTTGTTATTCTTTTTGAGTGTAAGTAGTAAATTAACCTACAGCAATCATGATGTTGCTCCTTTTAGCTAACCAAACTAATAAGTCAAGCCACCAGACCTCCTCCCTAGTAAGAGTTATTGTCAAGTTGTGGTAATGTTTAAGAAAAAAATATCAGATAAACTCTAATCGCTGTATCCAAATTTAAGTTTTCAGTGTATGATTTCAGGACACTATGAGTTTCTGTTTTGTTAGCAAGCTGTAAAGTGACCAGGTGAAAAATAATTCATCCAGTCTCAAAATATGCCATAATGCGGGTAAGTACAGATCAACACCACTTCAGAGCTTAAGCTATTCAGCTTTAATCATACTTGCCCTTAGGATCCCAACAGTTTGGGAACTTGGATGATGCACTGTGTCACTAAACTTTTGTTCCATGGGAACATCACAACTGAAGTTGAGAAGAATTCAAAAGTGATCTAAACTCCACTCCCCTGCCACTAACCTTCCTCTCTGGAAAGGTTAATACTTCCGTCACCCCCACATTTTTTGTGAGTTAGCTGTAAAGTTACTCCACCCTGCTCGATTGTGCAAGGACCTAAGGCTCATCACACAAACACGCTTCCGCCCCGCATAAAGCAAGAGGTGAGGTAAAAAGCCATCCCTGTACGCCACTGGGGAAGGGTGGGTTCCGAGGGGGAAGCGGGAATCTAGAGGAATAGGCTGCACAGCGGCAGCTGCTCCTGAGCTGACGGGAGCGTGGACGTGTGTGTGTATCGTGTTATTGCAGAAAGCAAAAGACCCGGAAAGAGCCTGAACTAGGCAAGCCCGCCGCCATCTTACACTGCGGGAAAGAAGTTACCCGGCGGGGCAGAGCCCCCCGGCCGGCCGGGAGGCTGACTCCCCGCACGGGAAGGGGCGGACAAGGGCTGTGCCTGCCATGCCCGTGCGGCCGCAGCGGGGATCGGGAACGGCCCCGGCGCCGGAGAGCGAGGCGAGGAGCCCACATCCTCGCCGCGCCGGCTGACACTGACATTTAGGGCCCCGGCCGGCCCACGCCGTCCCCGCGGGGCCACCGCGACCTTCCCGGTGACTGCGACGTCGGGTCCCAGGGCGACATCACCCGCCGCCCCGCACGGGCCCCGGAAGGAGATCCGCCGCCCCCTCACCACAGACGGGGGGAGTCACCCGCCCGCCCGGGGGCCTCCCCCACCCCAGGGCCGGGGCGCTGCGCACACAGCGGCCTCCCCCCACAGCGCGCGGGACCCGCCAACCGCGAGCGGCGGCCCCGCCGCCCCTCGCTCCGGGTCTCGCCCCCCCCCGCCGGGGCCCGCGGCAGGGGCGCCCAGCGCCGTGCCCCCGGCCCGCCCCTCGCTCGCTCACTTTGTTGATGCGTTTCAGCGCCATTGTGTGTGCGTCGCCGCCCGCCGGGCCTGTCTCTGCGCCGCGGTGACTCCGGGCTCCGCTCGCGCTGAGGGGGGGAAGGGGGGGAAGGGTGATTGCGTCGCTCCTTCCTCCGGAAACTGCCAGGGGCGCCCGCCCGCACGGATCGCAGCCGCCTCCTCCCGCCGGGCGCGTCCGGGACTCCGGCCCCTTGTCCGGGGATCGCTGCCCGCCGCCCGGCCCGCCTTGGAGCTGACGACGAGCCGCGCCTCCGCCGCCGCCACGGGAAAGAGCGAGCTCGGCGCCTATCGCACACAGCCGCCGCTGGGGGGGAGGGGCAAGGACGGACTAAAGGAGCAACCACGGAGGGGAGGAGACGCGGGTCCTGCAGGCACCGCCCCCCGGGGGCGGGTCGGAGGAACCTGGCCTGCACCACCCGCCTTCCCCGAGGAATGGGGAGAGAACGCGCTAACCGCCGCCGCCGCCCGGGGAATCCGCGCACGCGCTACCCAGACTGAGTGGGGGGGAGGGAGGGGAGCGGGTTCGCTCGTGCCAGCTGCGCGCACGGGCTACGCTCCGCGTTCTACCGGCCCAGCAAGGCTGGGGGAGGTCGAAGAGGAGGCGGCTCGTGCGTGCCTGCGTGAGGGGGAGGCTTTCTCGCGAGAGTAAGCTCGCACGCGTTCCTTCCTGCTAGGGGGAGCTCGCGCTCCAATCAGAAACGTTGGGTGACTCGCACTTCCGGGCCGGCGCGTGTGAGGCAGGCCTGACGTCCCTCCGCGGGAGTAGGCGGCTTGTCGGTCGCTCTGCAGAACGAAGGCTTGCGCGGGCCGGGCCCGTCCGCGCTCCCGCGGGCCTGGCTGTGGCCGTGGTTCCTGGTTTTAGTCCAGTCTCGCCCCGCCCCGCCGTGGGGGGTCGTGTGCGCGCGGACACAAAATGGCCGCCGTGACCGGATATACGTACATCGCTACTATTGATAAGGAGGCGGACCGCCAGCTGGTATCCCTGCCTCACGCGCACAGCCCAGCTGGTTTGCACATGACTGGAGCCAGTGGAGGTCAGCCCGGTGACCCCAGCGAGGTGCGCCCGTCCCAGCTACACTCAGGGCGGTGCCAGTCACGTGCTTGGCTTGGGCTGGGGTACCTGGGTGTACAGATGCACTTTGCTAGCCCTGGCACCGCCTCTGTGGCTCCTCGTCCTTGCATGGGCACCATCCTGCAGCGGCTCGCAAACCTCCCTGTGGTCCACGTCCAACCCATCCCCACACCCGCCACTAAACTAAGACATTAAAGAGTCACTGGTGCCATCATTACACTTTATAATTAACACCTGAATGAGAATAGGAGTAAGGGGAGTTCAGGCAGCTATTTCAGACTTGCCTGCAGCCCCAGTCAGACAATGCTTTTTGAAGGTTACCATTGTTAACCGTGAAGTCTTGAAATTTTACTCCTAAAACCAGTATAAATTTGGGCGAATCTGACTCTGTCCATGCAGTCACAAATGATTAAATGAACCATGTGTTTGAGAGGTTGGCTCTACAGTGAGTGACTCTCCAGTGAATATTAAGTCCTGATGGCTCTACATCAGTGGTCCCCAACCTTTTTTGCACCAGGGACCGGCTTAAAGCAAAACTATTTTTCCAGGGACCAGCATGGCGGGGCGGGGGTGGGGCAGGCACCCGTGTCAATTTCGGCAGCAGAGCTGGAATCGCAGGGTACAGTCTCTGCAGTGAAATTGACTCACCCTTGTCAATTTCGGTGGCGGAGCTGGAGGGTCAGGCCCACACCTCAGAAATTTACCATTTTAAGAGCTGGTTCACTCTTAAAGTTGTAAACCACTGCGAAGTAGACTGCCTAGCGGCTAAATGAAGAGCCGCATAGCTGCGGCGCCGCGGACCGGCAAAGAACCCCCAACGGCCCAGTACCGGTCTGCGGACCGGTGGTTGGGGACCCCTGCTCTATATCACAAAATAGAGCTTGTTTTATGGGATCACAGTTTTCCTTGGGCTGGTGTGTGCCCTTCAGAGATTGAGGTCAGCAGAAAGACGAGACTTTGAAGGAGGCAATATGCATGGTGTACAGTTATGCAGAGATTCTTCTGAGAATGGAACATGAGTAGGGCCCTACCAAATTCACACTCCATTCTAGTCAATTTAATGGCCAGATGATTTGAACTTGTATTTGATTTGAATTTGTAACTGCGGGAGTCCCAATCCAAAATGGGATTGTGGTGGGGAAATCGCAGTCTGTTGTAGGGGTGGCACACTTGCCACCCTTACATCTGTGCTGCCGTCAGAGCTGGGCCTTGAAGGCAGCAGGGAGTTGAGTCTGATCTCTGTACCGCTGGGAGTGCCCCAATGCTGTGGGGATTAACAGCTGCCAGCTAGGGGCCCCCACTTGGGTCACTCCCAGCAGCCAAAGGGGAGATTGAACACACTGCTGGTACCACCTCCTGCTGCAGGAAGTTTAGGGGCTGGTGCCCTGAGCTTCCTGCAGCTGGAGGAGGCTTCCAATCTCCCCTGGGCTGCTGGGAGCACCCTAGCTCAGCTGGGACTAGCAGGTAGGGGCCCCTAGCTGGGGCACTCCAAGCAGCATGGGGGAGATCATATTTCATAGGGAAGGGCCAATTTCAGGGCAGTAAAATTGGTAGGGCCCTGAACATGAGGCCCCTCTAGGATGACCAGCCATCCCAATATTAGGGGCTTTTGTCTTATAGAGGCAACTATATCCTCCACCCCAAAAAAGTGTTCCAACTTTTCACACTTGCTATCTGATCACCCTAGGCCCCTGGCAGCAAGAGCAAGGAAGATGGTAGTAATGGAATGAGAAGCCCTCTGTAGCAATGTTACCAGATTTGCCCATTACTTTTGGGTGTGCTCATTTATTAGAGATACTTTCCCGGGGGGGGGTGTATAATTCTATTAATGTACTGCTTGTGTCACTTGTGTTTTCATATGGAGCTTTACTTTTCCCTTCTGCAAGTCTTTTCCCCATGGAGCTACCCTGCAGGACCTAAGTTTCCCAGGCTTGGGTTCCTCCAGCCCCAGACTCAGATAAAACACACACATATAAACACACATTTATAGATTAACAGAGCACATCCGAACAGACTGGGTCAATCAGCACTCTCGAGCTGACCCCTTATATGTCCCTGGACTCAGCAGTCTGGGTCGAACAGTACTTCCAAGCTGCCACCCTCATATGCCACTGGCACTGCACCAGAATAGAGTACATCTAAGCAGGCTGAGTCAAACAGCACTTTCAAGATGACACCCTTATATGCCCCTGAACTCAACAGGCTGGGTCAAATAGCACTTTCAAGCTGCCACCCTGATGTGCCACAGGTTCAGCACATCCCTATGACCCATCCGTGCCTAGGGTAGCCACCTGAAAATGCCAAGGTCAGGGCAGACTGTAAAAGGAGAGCAGATTTTTCCAACACTCAGGGGTGACACTGAAGTCAGACTTTCCAACCAGCCACAAACAGTGCTTCCGATTCCCCACACTGGTTATTAAGAAGCCAAAATAAAATATACACAGCCCCCTTTACTGCATTTCAGTCTTTTGCTCCCACTTGGCCACTAGGTCCAGTAAAGAGACCAGTTATTTAAAACTCTATGCTCTTTACCAAAAAGATTTCTCCTAACCCCAAAGGGTCAGCCACAGTACCAGATTAATATAAGTTTGGATTTTACCCAAAATACCACACTGCCAGCCAATCCTTTAGTAACTAAAACTAAAAGTTTATTATAAAAAGAAGGAAACAAACTATAAGAGAAATGTTAAAGGATTCAAGCAATCCGACACATACAATTGATTTGAAAGTCCATATATATCAGGTTTTTAATAGAATTGTGGAGTTTGCAGGCTTGTATAGTTCCTTTGGTGTACATCCAGTACCTGGATGGGTTTCAGTCCTTTGTTTTACAGCTTCAGTTTAGTTGTAGATGAGTTGATTCAGAGGTAGGCTGAAGACAACTGAAAACAAAATGGTTGTGGTGCAGCTGCCTTGTATGTCCTTTGGTTTTTGCCATGCTGCTTGTGGAAATTTACAGGAATAAGATGGAGTCCAGGATCACATGAGTGTCTGGTGACTCATCAGGTATTTCCCTGGCTTCTCCCCCTGGCCCATCGTACCTGTGAGTTTCCTTATTGGGCTATTAAGCAGGCGCTTGTGCTGCAGCGATCCTGTCTGGGGCGTCACCCAGAAACACAGCACAATATGAAATGTAGATACAAATATATCCATAACTTCCATTACACATATAACACATGAACATAAACATCATCATCTTACTTAGCACATTACAGCCTTTCTAACGGTACCTGATGTGGCATATCTCACATGAATTACTATAATTTTGACATATTGATATTAAACAACATAATAAATGCCTCTCTTCCCCCCAATCCAGTCAGTGTGACACTCCCAACATGAGATTGGTGTAGAAGGGAGTATCAGAGCTCCTGAATACACCTCAAGGGCCCCCCGAATCCAGCCAGTGTCACAATGCCTAGCCTCATTTTCACATTACAATTATTCTGATAGTAACCCCTTTGATGAGCAAGCCCCACAGGATTTTTGGGTGTTAGAAGGATTTTTGGCTTAGGTAAGAAGAATGCTGCTGCAGAGCAAAATAGGGAAGCCAAGAACATGCAAGAGTAGACAAAGTTTGGAGAGAGTCTGCAACCAGCATGATTATAAAAGTTATTTTATTGTCAGGTATATAAAACTTATGATACTAGTAGTAATAGCCATACAAGGAGAGAAGAACCACCAAACAGTTACAGTATTCGATGATTTCAGTTGGGGTATTGGGGAAATCTAGCCCAAGTTTGATTACAAAAGTCAGGTTTAGAAAGTTATACCTGGAGTAAGAGAGAGAGATCCAATTAGATCTGAGGGGGGAAAGTGGGCTTAAGGACACAGAGGGAGAGAGAGCTGGGGTATCACCACTCAGCAGAGCTTGTGCTGATTGAAGGTTCCCAGAAGACCGGCTGTTCAGCTTAGCGTCTGGAGCACTTGAGACAGGCTGACCCCCAAAGCAGTCAGTCAGGAAATGGTCATGACCCAGTGGAATGGATGCAGCTTTTGGATGCAGGCATCAGAACAGAATTTTGAGCTTGGTCTGATAACTGTTGAGCTGGGTGTATGCAGGTGTCGGTTTATTAACATCTGGAGCAGAGATCTCCCATTATGCCATACTTCCCTGATCCTGGTTCAGGGCAGTTCCTGCCTTGGGGCTTGGTTTTCAGTTCAATATGCAAATAGAGGTGTTTTCTTGTTCCATCTTTGATGCAAATGAGGCTCTGTTCTCCATTTGGTATGCTAATGAAGATGTCTCCAGTCCCATCTTCGATGTAGATGAAGCTAGGAGAGTTGCCTTAATCCTGGCACCCTTGTCCGGAGGTGTGCCTCCCCCTGCCTTTTCATTGCTTTTGGTAAGTCCGTCTCTGATCTGTTCTGGTTCAAGCAGAGGCGGGGGGAGGGGTTTCAGTTGAGTCAGATAGTAAGGGTTTTGCACCCTGATTTCCCAAGAACACAGCGGAGAAGTAACAAGAGAGGCAGGGACAATGCTGAGATGGCTTATTTTACAAGATCATAATAGTAAAGCCAAAAATAAAGCTGTATACCTGTCTCTTTAGGGGGAAGGTCTGCGGTGACTTACACAAATATTTAAAAAAAGGTCTTCAGTGTCTCTTTCTGATTTTGAAAATGGCACCCACTTCAAGACTTATTATGTGGTATCAGGATTTTCAAGCACCTAGAGCCATTCTCTCTGGAATTAACTTGGTTATCACACTGAGATCCATAGATGATTGCAGGTTCACAGAACACTTCCAAGTGGCCCATGGAGCTGCTTCTTTTACTCTGGTGGAGTATCTTGTCAGTCTTAAACAGTAATGCTTCCTGTCTCGACATTATAGAGCCTTTTTTTTTATCTAGATAAGTCAAAGAACAAGTCCCTGTATGCCAGGCTGCTTCCTAACTTTGTATTAGATGCTTCTATTTGTGTAAGTTCAACTGTTTAGATTTTTGAGGCAAGGACCTTACCCCCTTTTGGTGAAGTAGCAAACATGTAAAAGGACAAAACCAAACTGAAAAATGACCTGGAGAGATTAAAGCAGTGGCGTTTTCAGGAAATCATGGGAGGTTCAGCATTAACAAGTCTAATGTCCAAGAAAAAGAAATAGCCAGCATAGATACATAACTGAGGAGCATAACCAAGCAACCATATTCATTGCACTGATTTGAGTTTGTTTTCATTATGTTGTTTTTAGTATTGCCCTAATATTACTTTTCTATGTACCCAAGGATTCTAGTTGCTGCAGAAGAGATATGGGACCAGGAGGGGAAGTGTCCACAAAAAGATTTCCTTCTTTAGAAATGTTTCCCAAAATAAAAAAGTTTGTGAAGAACAGGTCTATAGGATAAACACACTGGAAATAATCCACCTTTTTAAGTTAAATGTTTTTTTTAATTGCACTGAAATGTGGCTGTTAGGACCACACCTGCTAAAATCCCTTAAGAAAAAACTGATATGTTTTTCTTTGTGATAAATTTTATCCATTACTAGCATTTTATTTGCTCCTATGCATGGGTCTCACATTCTTTTTGTTACCCAGGTTATTGCATCAGCATTATACCATATAATCAGTATTATTATAGTATTCCACAGAAGTGGTCCAAACACATCTTTCCTTAGTGTCTCCACAGTTTTTAGGCCATTACTGTAGAATACCTTACTGTTACTTACAATTTGTTATGCTCCTAAAGTGAATAATTTGGGAGAAATCAGTAAAATTAAAACTATCCATTTTTTAAAAGTTTTCACTGGTTAGCATAGTTTTAGGCGCTTTTTTCCCCCATGTGGAATACTCAAAAATTGTTCTCTTTTGAAAGCTAAAATCTGGCTTCTGATTAGCCATCTTTGAAGATGTCATGCTTTGCTATTTTACAATGAAATGGTTGAGAAAAGTTATAAAAGAGTGAAAATATGGCATGCATATACAGTATGTATCTATGTAATTCTTCTTCCTAAGTCAAGTGTGCAAGAATGGTTATCCTGGCAAATACCTTGTTTTTGAGTGCAATTTCAAAGATCACACATCAAAATAAAAACATAATTGAAAGTGTGATCCCATGTACATATGATAAAATAAAAATAAATACTGAGAATGGTTCCATTTGTGATTATTGGTTAGTAATAGATTAATCATCATTTCTGTAAATAAGATAAAATATTGTCATGTTAGGTGAATATACATGATTAAATAAAAACAAGTAGTGTGCTCAATAGGTTTTGATTAAAAAGCAAATACATACATAATAGCACGTTAATATAATATACTTGAGATTTCAATTCACAAAAGGCAAGAAATTTAAAGTTATCTTATTAATTTATTTAGATTTATATAAAAGTAAATAAAATGGGGCACCTGTCTAGGGTTTTAGGTGCCTCTGCCATCAATTACAAAAACATATAATATTAAACCACTGGCAGAACATCAAACTCTCTCCTCCCACTCTGATTTCTCTCAAATCTTTCAGCAATGTTATACGTTTATCAACTTTCAAAATCATGAATATTCAGTTGCTCATTGATCTCAATGAGAATACTTGGGTGAGTAAAGACTAGTTGTGCAAGTAAGGGTTTGCAGGGTCAGGCCCAGTTGTTTTACTTGCCAGAAAGGAAATCCTGTGCAGACCTTTGCAATGCTGACAAAGATTACACCATACGCAGTAATACAAAATACTAGTGGGACAAGTTAAGATTCCTGTAGGAACCACAAATACGGATTTTCTAACTTGCATACATTTAGCATTTCAACCTTAATGTATTTGCCTCTAAACATTAGTATTGTGAATTTGATTCAATTTATTTTGACTTTTAAGACCAGTCCTAAAAAACTGTTGGTGGATGGCAGGATTGTTTTGTGTGTAATTTAGCCAATCCCTATACAGCTACAATTTGCATACCATAATGCTATTTATTAAAAAGTTGCAAAAGTAGCTAGTTTTTCCCCTCTCAGACATTGAAACACTTATTTCATGGCTACAATGTCAGATTTGTAAATGAGGCCTCTGACATCATAGCCGTGCGATATGATTTCTTTGTTGAAGAGTTGAGCACTAAATTATATATTGCAACACTGTTTTAAAAATAATTTATAAATAACAATAAAGAATCACATATCTCTCATCAGGTATCTTCAGATAATTTCTCAAATACACTGGAATACTTTACTACTGTCAAACCTTGATTTAATATTGTGTAACTTGAAACATGTATATGAAACATTTATGTCATGATCCAGTAACCATCTTCTACATTTTCAGTTATTCAAAAACTTAGGTAAGACTGCTCAGCATGTGCAATGTGGGGATTAAAATGCTGTAAAATGCAGTGAAGTGTGGAGACTAAAGTCAGATCATTTTTTCTGAGCTTTGTATTTGTGATATTTTTAATACAGACTTTTAGAAAATGAAAATCTAATCAGTCACTGAATTCTGAGGGCTGCTTCCTCATTTCAGCTGCACTGAAGCCACTTCAATGGTGCAAAGTAGAAAGAAAGCTGGCTTAATAGACTGCTGCACCACCTTCCTCTCAGCCCCATTGCATAGGGCATATGCCAGGGAAAAAGGGCATGGATGAAAATGGGTGTGGTTAGGGTGCCCATCCACTCCAGTAGTTACCAGATGCTGAAACAGCCCCTTGGAGCCATAGGAAGCAGGTATAAATTAGAGCAGCCTTACGCTGTTCTAACTTACGCTGGGGCTGGGCCATCCCCAAAATCAAGACGAGTACAAAGGAACATAAAACCACCTTTGCTGTTCCTCCTCCAGTCCTGCACCAAGTGCAGCTCAGAGCAAAATATAGTTTTTGGGCCCAAGTTTTATACTGTTGACAGAAGCTCTGCCAATCCCTCAAAAACTGCATAATAACATAGAAAGAGAAGACACCTGAAATTCTATAAAAATAAGTAACTAACAAGAGATGTCCTAAATGTCAACAGGTCAGTTGCTTTGTTTTTGTTGGGTCACTTCCCCATCCTTTGTCTTGCAAGATAGATTGCAAGCTTTCTGAGGCAAGAACTTTGTTGGAATGCCATGGAATGCTGCTAATGTTTTTTCCTTCAGTAAGCGCATGCTATTCTGCTCTCTCTTATAAAGAGCATACCTCAAAAGCAACAGAGCATCCGGGACACAACACTGAAGCGTTCCTAATACTGCAGTGAGAACCAGAGGAGACAGGGAGGAATTCTATGGGATATAAAGAGTCCCTAAAAAGTCTACATATTTTGTAAACAATTTAAACAAAAGTAATTCATCCTCCTGACTCTTCCAAGAGTACAAACTTGCATGACTGGCCTGCAGATAAAAAATAGTGATATTTTTATTTTATTATTTATTGTACCATTATAACTTTGTGCTTGTTTTAATTCTGTGTTCAGTTGGAACAAAAAAGAGCATAACATGTTTTCTGTCATCTGAAATCAACTGTAGGGTCACAAGACTGGGGATCTGACAGTTATGGGAGTAGCAGCGACTCCATATTCATTGAAACGTCAGTAGGATGAGGGTTCCATTGCTATAATCTGAGAGCAATGCATCTGCACCTGATCCAAAGCCCATTTAAATCAGTGGGAGTCATCATGGAAAAAGATATGCCCCATGAAGTCAAATGGATAATATAGTTCTTTGTAGACAGAAATCATACTATTCTTCCATTGTATGTGGCCCTAGAGAGAGAAATTAGATTAACAAAGGTTTTTGTGATTCAGGAGGTTTTGGATCTTGGTAGTATAACAATACTTTACACTTAGATTCAGATTAAGAAAGCACATGCTTAACTTTAAGCACACAACTAGTCCCATGGAAATGGTTAAGGGCTTTGCTGAATGGGAGCCTTATTTAGCATCTTCCATTTGAGGATCTCAAAGTACTTTACTAAATTAAGACTTACAACACCTGTCTGATGTAGGTACACCAGCTATTGTTATCCCCATTTGAGAGGCAGACTGGAAGCACAGAAAGGTTGTAGGACTTGCCCTAGGTCAAACAGGAAGTCTGTAACAAAGCCAAGAACAGAACTCAGAAGGAGGGAGGGGGCAGAGAGAGGGATCTACTTTGGGAATATGCTTCAAGTTGCTTGGACACTACCAAAATATATATCAGGGATCTCAGGGCCCAAATCACTAGCAGGTTACTGCAGTTTTAGTCTAGCACAAATGAGTTCAGTGGAGTTACTGAAGGTTTACAGTAGTGCAACTGAGATCAGAATTCTATCTTCCATTCACACTTGCGTAAATCCAGAGTAACCCCACTGAAGTGAATGGCGTTACACACATTTAAAAGCAATGAGGGATCAGAATCATGCCCTTTGACCTATTCCAACTCAGCATTTATCAGCGCTCTTATTTTCCTATGTTGTACTTGATTCAGTTTTAATGATGTATTTGATATTCAGTATCTTGTTCTGGCTTAATCTTAAAACTTGTTGCACTTTAGAATATGAAGGCAATTCCACTGGTAGTATATTCAGATACTTCTTACCAGGTATATTGCCTATAAATAGTAATACCTTAAATTCAACAAAGAAGTTGATGGAGCACTGTCCATCAATTAGGGTGACCAGACAGCAAATGTGACAGAGGGTGGGCGTAATAGGCACCTATATAAGACAAAGCCCCAAATATCAGGACTGTCCCTATAAAATTGGGACATCTAGTCACCTTACTAGCTATACAGCTTGATATGTATAGTGCTGCAGTTCACCTGCACTTTAGAGGGCAGAGTACCTGGGAGCAACATGAATGAAGAACATAATAGGATGGGAATAAAAGGTGCTACATTCATCTTATTTACCTGCCATGGTACTATTCCCTCTCATCTCCTGGAAACCCCTGATGGAGGCAAGATAACTACCTCTTTTTCCTGCTTTTGTTCCCAACCCCAACACATACAAATATAATGTCTTGCATTGCAGCCAACATCCTTCCAGCCAAGATAGATTGGATGAAACTTCCCTTGAAGTTTATTACTTTTACCTCCTCTATTGTTCAGTGAGATTACAGATGAGTAACAAGAAGTTACCAGTGCTGCTAGGCCCAGCTAGCCTTGGGATTTAGGGTTTGAATCAGGAATCTTTAGACCACTATTATTAAACCAACAGCATAATATAAAATAATGACTTATCCTCATAGCACAATGCTACCGGACATATTTATCCAACAGTAACTTTGATCAGAGTTCCGGTGTGTTGTGGAGGTCATATACTCAGACTTCAGCAGGGAAAGATTTGATAGTTTCCTGAGCTATTATAGTCCCTATCATGTAACTCACACTGCACTGCAGGAACTGGTATTCTTACCTTTGAAGTCCAATACAGTGTTACAATAAATGGCATTTTACTTCACAGGGAATTTAAAAATTAAACAATGGTACATATTATTGGTATGGCAGTAGTTCCTAAGACATTCTATAAACACAGCACGTACTTTCAAAACACAACAGTTGCATTGTACTAATCTTGGACATTAGCCAGATTAAATAGCAGTGTTATATTGCTCTGTTTTTTCAGTTAGGTATTCTTCCCTCATTTTATTCTAAAATAATTTAACAGTAATTTTATAATATGCTACTTAGAATAGAACAGAATATATCTATTCTTTCTAATAATGTACAATAGCTTTTTGCCATATCCTCTCAGTTATGGTGCTCAGTAAAGAATATTGGATATTTTCAATAAACATTAGTGGAAATCACGGTATAAGAATGTCAGAGATGATTTATTCATATCAGCGTATAAGAAAAGTTCTGAAGAACAATTTTTGTTTCATCTTGGGAATGGACCAGTTTGTACCAAATGAACCAGGGGGTTATCTTTTATTTTTCACAAAATAGGCAAGAGAGGAACTTTCCTAAATGCCCCTATTGGGACTTCACCATTATCTCCCACTTCAAGCTAAATACTATCATACACTAAAACACTGTACTACACTATCAGTATACTGTCAGAGGGTAAGTCTTCAACTGGTGTAATCAGCATAGCTCCAGGATCTAGCCCACTATTCAGTTTTCAGAAACAAAGCATAAATGTTTCCAGCAAAGTGCACTTCAGTATGTTTGTTTGAGAAGAGGTGCTACCTCCCTCCTTTATTATGGTTATGAAAAAAATGCTTTGGTTTATATTATCAGTCCTTCCCCCCACCCCTCCTTGTGCTTTTCATGGGATTAACACAAAATAAGGGGGGTATTTTGGTGTTAGTCCTTTGTCAAAATATTGACAGTGCATAAACAGTAATGCCAAATCTCACGATTTTATCACAAGTCTTGAGATATATGGTGCTCTTCTTAAAGCCCAAAGTCCTGGAGTCAAAGAGGAGATGTTCATGTATCACTTTTCTTTTTTAAGTAAGAGTTTCTAGCCCTTGTAATTATGGAGAAAAGCTTAAAAACACGACGTAAATAAATCAGTCAGGTTCACAAAGCAGAAGGCAAAAAAAAAGATCCATGATTTATTATTTTATAAAAATGATTTTTTTAGGCTTGACACGTGATTTTTTTAAATTTGGGGTTGGCAGTATTGAATAACTGATGGAAACTCAAGATAAGATTAGGCACAGGTTCTACTATACCCCATACAAACTGAGTAAAATTAACTCTACTAATTCTTCAGTTTGCTAGAGAAGATGTGGAGGAATCAGAGACTTCGCACACATAAGGGGCAGTAGTCTTAAAATCGAACTATATTGGAAAATTATTAGAATAAAAAGGGAGAGAACAGCGTCCTTCCAGAGGGGTCTGTGCTTGCTGGGTCAAAGCAGTCGCCTCTCTCAGGTAACAGGATAGTTGCAAACTTGCAGCAGTATTTTTGTCTGCTGCAAGGTTTATCCAGCTGCTCATTAGAGAAAATAGAAAGGCTAATCCCAAGAAACATGGTTTAATAAGCACTGGACATCCTGTCAATAGAAAAACTCATGAAGGAGAATTAAACAAATTCTTATGCTACTTGGACTTCAATTTATAAACGTATAATGTGGAGTGAAACCAGCTAAATCTGAATCTGTTGTGGGGGGGTTGTACTGGTATCTATTGGATAAAACTATATACTAATTAGAAATTCTTGGAGTATCATTAAGTACTTTTCATCCAAAGATCTCAAAGTGCTTTAAAAAGACATGTATCTATTATCCAATTTTACAAACGAGGAAACTGGGCTAATGGAGATTTAGTGATTTGTGCAAGGTCACATAACCAGTGGCAGTGAGGGATAGAACGAGTGTCTTGTGGCCCCATACTCAATCTGTTAGACCACAGATGTGCTTGAAGCTATATATGAATCTGTGTTATACATGTAGTGGAGAATCATGCTGTGTTTATAAAAATCATGCTGTGTTATACATGTAGTGGAGAATCATGCTGTGTTTCTAACTCACAGCTGTGCTATCCTGCCTGCTGTCCGTGGACCTGCCTGCTATAAAGTGAGTGCACAACTGATTGGAAAAAAAAATCAACATACTCAAAGAGCTATATCTGGGCTTATACCTGGAGCTGGAGCCCCACCGCCTGGCTCTTGCTGCCAGTGACCCACAACAACCCACAGTGACAGCCGATGCAAGCGCTCCTAGTGAGGACATGCACTGCCGACAGAAGGAGCTCGTGTGGACATATAAAACCGATTAAATTACTTTGGTGGCTGTAACTAAAGTCGACTTAATTTTGTAGTGTAGACAAGCCCTGAGAAGGAACCTGATAATAGTCTTGAAGTATGTGAAGGGCTGTTATAAAGAGGATGGTAATCAAGTGTTCTCCATTTCCACTGAAGGTTGGACAAGAAGAAATTGGCTTAATCTGCAGCAAGGGAGATTTAGATTAGATAAAAGAAAAGCTTTCAAACTATAATGATAGTTAAATCCTGGAATAGGTTACCAGGGGAGGCTGTGGAATCCCCGTCACTGAAGGTTTTTAAGAACAAGTTAGACAAACACCTGTTGGGGATGGTCTAGGTATACATAGTCCTGCCTTAGCATGGGAGGGATGGGCTACATAACAACACTAATGCTATTATCATGATATGTCAGTAAGATAAAGGCATTACTATTTACAACAATATGGACATTTTAGTATTGGCTTCCTGGTTCTGTTCCGCTAAGTCAAGTATTTGGAATATGCATATTATTATTTCTATTACAGTAGCACCTAGAGATCCTATCCAGCATCAGAGCTCCATTGTATTAGGTGCTGTACAAATCCAGAGTAAAAGAAGAGTCTTTGCTCCAAACAGCTTACAATGTCATAGGCAAGACAGACAAAAGTTAGCAAAAAGTTAAAATATACAAGCAGAAGACTGGAAACAGACAGAGAGATTAAGTGTTTATCTACATGGGGAAATTTACCAGCATAATTATTCTGGTATAATTATACAGCTCTAGTTACACCGGTATCATTTCCTGTGTGAATACTCTTATTCCAGAATAAAGTTTCTCTTTCTGGTTTATCTTATGTTGCCTTGAAAGCAGTCTAATCTAACCAGAAAGAGGCACTCTTCTGGGAAAGTATTTCCCATGTAAATACATGTATTTACCAATACGAAGTACTTCCCTTGTAAATACTGGGAAAGTATTTACATGGGAAGTTATACCAGTATAGTTACAGTGGTATAGTTCTACTGGTAAATTTCCTCTTGTAGTCAAGATCTAAGACTATGATCCCATAAAGAGCTCCATGCAGGTAGACTCCTGCATGGAGCCCCATTCATTTACTCCAGGCTTGGGGCCTAAATCTTCCCCCCTAAAGTCAAACAAGAAGTCTGGGGCAGAGCTGAGGACTGAACCCACATCTCCGGAATCCCAGTTCAATACTTCATTCACAAGACAATCCCTCACTTTCCATCTGGATTATAGAATCTCACTCAGACTTTCATTTTCTTTGTAATTTTTCCCTAATAAACACGATACCACCCTTTAAAATGGCAAAAACACTCAACACTAATGCCAAGAGATACAGGCAGGAGAGAAGCAAAGGGCATTGTTCATTGTGCAGTGTGTCTATCTCTGTGGTGAGCAGAGTGCAGATCAAAGGGGGCACAACAGGACTCAGGAGCTTCAGAGAAACGTTAGCAGGGCTCTCTATTGATCACCGTCAGCATCAAGAGGAGACAGAAAGGGGAGAAAGGGGGAGGGGAGTACAGGTACAGCATGACAACCCAGTACTGACTTCAATAAGGGTTTTGCTTGATTCAGATGCAGGCCTTAAAAGAAGTTCCTTCATCAAAATGTTGCAATAGCAAGGTTGTATCACAACAAATCTGATTTGTAACCTTTTCCAGGCTGTTCAAGCCTTTAGCTCTTTCTTTACCTGCAAAACAGGAACTTATCCAAAACCGAAGGAATCATTTTAGGACCTAGACATAGCCATCAAAGTGAGACCCTCAGGTGAGACAGGATACACTGAGAGCACAGGAATAAGTTCCACCACATTCCCATAATTTTCTTTGGGTGAGAAGGTCTTAATGGAGGCCAGAGATGGGGATTTAGGAAGGACAGTGGGCCAAAGGGTATTAAAAAAATAGGTTTTGCTTGTTTAACAAAGGCTGGCCATGCTTGGCTTTGCTTTTAGTCTGCTTTATCTTTAGGGTTGTTTAAAATATTGTTTGATGGTAACTTGTTAGTGGAAATAGATGCCCCACTGTTAAGATTGAAGGTGAAGACAACTCTCGGATGAAACCTGAAAGAGAATTGCAAAGAGTGGTATAAAGCTGGGTTCTTTTTTACTAGGATTTAAATGTGTGATGTTACATAATATTAGCCCTAGTAAAACCCTAGTCAAGACAAGACATTTCAGTAGCTGCTAACCTACTATTCCCAGGCAAGTGCCTAGGGATTAATTTGAATAATCTACTATGTACTAAAAGTACAAGCCTTGTCTTGACTAGAGTTTTTGAAGGTGTGTTAGCTGATCCAACTAACTAACAATTTAATATCACACTTTTAAATCCTATTCAAGACAAGGACCAAACGACTGCAGGATCAGTCCAACCAAATCTGGGTCTCCCAATTCAAGGTCCCAATTTGATTGCACTCACTCTCACTCATTTAATCCCAACCTACTCTATTTTGCTAGTTCTTGGGACATGGAGGTGTGGCACACATGTTACTTCTTCAGAACTGGTGTGTGGTAAGACAGTTGGGGGGGGGGACAGTGGAAAAAGGTTTCCTGTTAAACAGAAGGAGGGGGCATCTTGAAATGTTTGCTGGTCATGGACAGGTAAGAAAGGACACATCCTAATTCTCCTGGGGGAATCAAATTATCACAGTAAAGCTCTCAACCTTTTTGAAGAGGCTCATACTCCATGTCATGTGGTACTATCACATTAGGCATTTACTCACACTAGAGTTTCATCTTGTCTCTAATAAGGTGGGTCTCTATAACTGAAGGTCATATAAGTTTTCCAGTTTGGCAGGATGGTATGCACTGGTCCTAAAGGGCTTCATGCTTGACATTTTTTCACTAGCTATGTAGGGGCCATTTTCTCTGTCAAAATGAACCTATCTGTTCTTTTTGTGTGAAAGAAACAGCGCAGAGCTGCACCATTTCCATCATCATGAATTGTGGCCAAACATAAGGTGGCTGGGCCTATAGATGCAATATTAACTTCTCTGCAGTCACGGTCTTTCCACACTTTTCCACCTGGGAAGCTTCACAGCCTGGTATGTAAAAGATAATGCTAAGGAATGAAAAGTCAAAAAGTCCATAAAATCTGGACTTGTTTCTAAGAGCTGCTGTATGTCTACAGTAATTTTAAGACAGCTGACACGCAGTGAAATATTCGCTAATGGAGAAAGATGATGATAAAGTAATGTTACCTGTAAATCATATTTTATTAATGTTGTTGTTATATTTGGACTGCATCTGTTCTTAACTTTAAATGACACACATCTAAATGACAAAAAGAGAGTAGCTAAAAGTGATCATCCAAACAGCATTATACATTTTTTATGCATACAGTTGACATTTGGGTGTCACTTTCATAATGAGCAAAATAATTACACTGCGGCCTACATTATCCAAACCTCACTTATCCAAAACGGTCTGTTGTCTGAAGGCCTAGGGTGCAGATAATTGGATTTGAGTCCTGGTTTGTGTCCTGGGTTACTTAGTTGACCAACTTGATGAGAGCTAGCTGGACGACAGATTATATGACAGAGAGGCACAACAATCGTACTGGAAGAGTGACTCAGGTATATCATTTGGACTTTCAAGGGGCTGCTGTGCTAAGTGCTTTGGGGAAATAATTTGAAATGAAGTGAGATAAGAAAAAAGTTAGAGAGCTGTGACTATATCACAGTGAAACACATACATACACAATTCTCTCCCATCCCAACTTGGACTCTTAGGAGGAGACCAATTGTGACTGATTCATTAACACTGGAGAAGAGCTACAATCTACACTATAGATCTGAGTGCCCGAGACATGTATGCTGTTGGACCTGAGTGCTGGTTTCATGGCTGAGTCTGTCTCCATACAGAGGAAAAAACCTTGGATTCTGAACTTTGGGGACATTTGTATCCAGACACAGATTCAGACCTCATTGCTGGAATCAACTCTGATGAAAACTCTTTCAAACATACTGTCTACAGTCCTCACTCTCCAAATGGGAGTGAGAATGGGGGAAAGGTGTATAGCCAAGTCTTGTGATTATAACACAACTCAGTCTGCACACGCCCTCTCCCCCAATACCTGTGTTTAAACCAATCAGAACTCATCAACTCAGCCGAGCCTGCCAAGCAGAAAGCAAAGCACAGGTCAAGCAGCTGGTGTATTTGCCAATGCACCCAGTACAGAGGTCTTCTATACGTAGCTAACTGAAGTCATAGGACAGAACAGACATGAGTAAATTCCCCAAATATTCAGTATATAATACATCAGATATATAATCCCATCTGATGGGTATGGGACGCCATCCTCTTTGCACCAGTGGGGCCAGAAACTTATCTGGGATAAATTGGCATAGCTCCATTTGCCTTAACGAAGCGATGCTGATTTACACTACTTGGGGATGTAGCCATTGTCCCATGTCAGGGCACATTCTGAGGGGTATAGGATGCATGTCAAAACTGCTTGCCCTGCCATTAGCATCTTATCCGTAGAAGAGCATATTGGAATAACAGAAGATTAGGGTTGGAAGGGACTTCAGAAGGTCATCTAGTCCAACTCCCTACTCAAGGCAGGACCAACCCGAACTAAATCATCCCAGCCAGGGCTTTATGACACATCAAAAGTGCCCTGCTAAGGACCCAGGACAGAAACCCGCAGGTGGGCGTTTTCCAAAGTGTGGTCCACGTCCACCAGCATGTGTTCTGCTTATGGAAGGCTGGACATGTTCTAAGGTGGGACTGCTCAAGTCAGCGAAGTTACTCCGATCCGTGCTCACAGGACCAGGCCACAAGATAAATGGGAATCCTTTGTAGCCATGACCCGTTTGTAACAGTTAATTGATGTAATTAGTAATAACGCGTCTCTGTGTGTGTGTACTGAAACAGATGCAAAATTACCATGGCCTTCAGCACAGAAAACCTTGCTTGCTCACCCTCACTTCGAACCAAGGCCCCGATCCCGCCATTACCACCAAATGGCTGGAGTCTGGCGCCCACGAGGAAATCAGTCCCAACCAAAAATGGCAGGATTAGGGCTTGAATGAACTGCTAGGAGGCCAACGGCCCTCCAGCAAACACGGCCATCACCCGCAGGGCGTACATGAGGGTCTGAGAGCCGTAAAGGGGGGGAGGGGAACACGGGCTCACGGGAGCGCGCCTGAACTTTCCCGCCCGGGAAGCGAGCGACAAGCAGACCCTCGCTCACGTGACCGCAGGGTTCTGCCTACAGCAGCCGCTGCTCAGAGACAAGCCTGCGCGCGCCCCGACAGTCCCCCTCTCCCTCTGCTGGGAACGGCAAGCGCGCGCCCGCACGCCCTCGGAGCGCTCGGGGCAAGCGCTCGCTTCGTTTGCTCAGTGCGCACGCGCACAGATTACCCCCCCCTCCCGCGCTCGTGTCCGCAAGCCACGGCCCGCGCCGCCCGCGCATGCTCAGTAGCAGAAAGGCCCCCCCCCGCACACTTGGAGGAAGGGACCGTTGTGGTGTGGTGCGGCGACTCGCCCCTCCCCCACCCGCATCGCCATGCTGCTGGAGAGCCTGGCCCGCATCATCAAAGTGCAGCTGCCTGCCTACCTCAAGCGCCTGCCCCTGCCCGAGAGCGTCAGCGGCTTCGTCCGGCTGACAGGTACCGCGGGCCGGGGGCTGCTGGCCCCGCCACGATCCTCCTTCCTCGGCCGGCCCGGCCTTCCCCCGCCGCCTCCTCAGAGCTCCCCTGCCCTGCCCAGGCCCTTCCATCGCCCCCGCGTCCCATCCCTTCTCCCCCCTGCCCTGCCCTGCCCCGCCCCCGCATCCCATCCCTTCTCCCCCCTGCCCTGCCCCCTCTATCGCCCCCGCGTCCCATCCCTACTCCCCCCATTCCTTCTCCCCCCCCCCGCCCAGCCCCCATCTTATTCCTGCCCCCGTCTTCCCTGGGCCTCCATCCCCTTGCTGCCACCCACCACCCCAGCCCTTCTCCTCCCTACCATTCCTTCCCCCCTCTACCTCCCTGGCCTTCCCCCATCCCATTGCTTCTCCCCAGAGCTCCCGGCTCCCCATTCCCCTTCCCTGGGCACTGATGGGTGATGGGAAAGAGGAAGTGATCCTGCTAACATAAGTGGCAGGAGAACAGCTGATCCCTTCCAGTGCCCTCTCCTGCTGGTGGGTGAAGGTTTGCCCTTGTGTGTCTGTGTTTTCCTAGGCCTGGGGGGTGAGGGGGGACTGCATTTCAGCCTTGTGTGTTTCACAGTGGCAGACAGAAAAGTAATTCTGTGCCTAAAATAAAATAACTGCTAGTGTGCGTTGTTCCGACAAGTCTTAAGAATGAGTCTGACTGTCAGCCCAGCGCTGCAGCCTCTTCCCTGGATTGAACTCTATTCTTTTTGCCTCTGATATCACCTCCAGCAACAAGATTTTGCAGTCTGAAAGTGGCTAATAAATCTGATGATGCCTGTGACGGAATAGACTCCAACTTGCTTCTCTAGAGCTAAATGGGCTCTGCCTGGCTCATGGGATGGGAAGCAAGTTTTAGCATGAGAAATGACTTGAAGATCTGCAGGGAGCAGATGTTTTGAGTAAGAAGGGGATGTTTTACTTGTCTTTTCTGACTGTAACCACACTTTGAAATTTTACACATCACTTTAGCACCTATCCCTTCATTCAAATTGTAATCACAGCTCAGCCTGGACTAATTAGCCACTTTGTAATGGTTAAATATGAGACTTGCATTTCTAACCTTAAGAAAACCACATTAGTTTCAATTTTTTCCTCCCCCAAACAGGTTTGACATGGCTTTTTCTGATCTATAATTACCAGGCAACCATTCTTAAGTGTTAAACCAAACCTATTTTAGAAATATAAACTAACAGACTTTGTGCCCGATTTTCATTTACACAAGGCCCCCTTACACTATGACTACTTCTTATTTACCATTTACCCACAAGCCTTAGAGTAAATGAATATCAGGCTGTTTTTAAGGCCATATATTTTATATTTATATATAAATATATTTATAGTTCAATTACAACTAAGTCAGGGGACATGGTTAACTTGGTTCTGTAACTGGCTTAGCCCAGTTGCTGAACAAAGTAAACTTTGTTAAATAAATGGATTTGTTAAAAACAATTGACAGAACAGCCTTTCAATAGTATTTTGTTAATTTTTTTAAAAAAAATTTCTTTAAAATATTATAGAAAGGATTTTTTGCTTCCCTGGTGTTTTTTGAATAAGGGTCCCTTTAGCAAGGGAATAAACTGACTGACTACATTGGGGAAATAGCCATACAAAGTGTTGCCAATTGCACAGTGAGCAAACTGAAAAAGAAAGATGACCTCCCACCCCCAACTTTGTAGTTGTTCTTTGTACCTACTACAGTTATTTTTTCCAACAGAATTGTAATTTTTCAGGTTTGAGTCCCATTAAGGTTCCACCTACGTTACAAATTGGAACTATTTGAACCTGGTTTCTAGACTGAACTATGGTATGGATAGGTCCTCCGGAATTGTATTGTTTTTTGCTAGCATGGTTTGTTTGGGGGGATATAACAAAATTAAATATAAAAGTCATTGCTGTGGTAGTGTAAAAGGTCTTTTAAAGTGCAAAGTCAGGCTCATTTGTCCGTACTGTACCACCAAGCTATAGCAGTTTATCTAGAACCAGGCTTAAGTACTGTTTTCCAGCTTATTTATGCTGCATGTGTATTTAGCATCCCATAATATATCTGGCTATCCCTGCTAAGAACCAGAAGCTGGACCTTATTGAGCTCTATGCTTCTCTGTCCTCAAAGTTCTCTCTTATTTGACTGAACATTGGTAATCATTCTGTCCCATATGGAACTAACTCCCATAAAAATTGATAAGTCCCCACAGCTTCAGTAAGAGTTGGATCAGGTCCTATACAACCTTAACATCT
This sequence comes from Mesoclemmys tuberculata, assembly GCA_007922155.1. Classification (NCBI taxonomy): domain Eukaryota; kingdom Metazoa; phylum Chordata; order Testudines; family Chelidae; genus Mesoclemmys; species Mesoclemmys tuberculata. The sequence goes on along the minus strand of ML675617.1, from coordinate 10,485,186 downwards.
GCTATTTCTGGTGAGTGCTTAATCTTGCAACTGCAGTGTTATTGCATTAATATATGTGATGTTTTTAAATTTATTTCCTTATTTTTATGCTTCTTGGACTTAAACTCTTCTTGCTTTAGCCATCTGAGCTCACATTTCTGTAATTAAGGAGGTATGAAGTCTTCCTGTATATTCAGACACATTACATCTGTCTTTAAATGCACAACTGACAGCATAATGGAATAAACTACTTTTAATGCTCAATCCTGCATTTTTCAAAGTACTAAACACAAGCTTTTAAAAACTTAGCAAAGTACTTACTGGTCACTAAGGCCAGTTAGCATACCAACTTTGATGTTTCAAGCTTCAGTGATATGAGCTATTCTGAAAAAGGTAATCAGATTATTTTGAAAGAGTGAGGTGGGGAGGGGGAACTGTTTACCCTCACATAAATAAAACAGCCAATTTTAGTGAAATTTAGAATAAAATAAACCACCACCTCTGGAAGGGACCAATCATGTGACATTTCAGTCCCATAAGTGAATGTTTCAGAAAGTAATGAACATTGGTAAAAGATGGGATTCGAATGGAAACTGCTTTGTGAATGCTATAGGAATTCAGTGACAATTTCTTAGCTGAAAAATTCCAGAAGTCCTGTAAATTCACCGGCTCTGGTACTTACTGTTTTAATTAACACTTGAACAGTCAAACATGCCCAATGGCCTGTGAAGGGATGCTTGATGGGGTGGGTTCTTAATTACTACAGAGAATTCTTTCTGGGTGTTTGGCTGGTGAGTCTTGCCCACATGCTCAGGGTTTAACTGATGGCCATATTTGGGGTCAGGCAGGATTTTTCCCCCAGGGCAGATTGGCAGAGGCCCTGGGGTTTTCTTCACCTTCCTCTGTAGCAAGGGTCACAGTTCACTTGCTGGTGGATTCTCTTTACTTTGAAGTCTTTAAATCATTATTTGAGGACGTCAGTAACTCAGTCTTAGATTAGGGAGTGGGTGGGTGAAGTTAGGTGTCTATTGCAGGAGTGGGTGGGTGAAGTTTTGTGGCCTGCGTTGTGCAGGAGGTCAGACTAGATGATCATAATGGTCCCTTCTGACTTTATAGTCTATGAATCTACATAGTGAAAGTATGGATGCAGATAGAAAATACAGTGAGGATACATAGCTATAGGGCTAACATTCGAAACCTGGACACAAGATTCATTTCTGCAGTATTGAATAGGCGGTGTCCATTGTCACACAAACATCTTTTCTCTAAGATGTAATTTATGCATCATGTTGACAGCACTAAAGTGAGAAAAACAGCCAAGAGTGCAAGGTTGAAAGTGTTATGGCACGCAGAAATTTAATGAGTCTTTTTCAAGAGTATCCTCCTTGAAATAATATTATCTGGCTCACAGCCCTTTCTTTCTTAGCAGCAGCAGCTTGACATAACACACCTGATAGATTGCTTGTGATCCCAGAGTTGGATACCAGCTAAGATGAAAAGACGTGAGAGAAAGTATTCTAAGTTAAAGATGTTGACTCTCTCATCAACACCACCGGTATGCTTGGGAGCATGAACACTACAGATTGCTTAACATCCTTTATCATCACAATTCAGTCAGAGCTTTCTGGGTATTGTCTAGTGGTTGAACTAAGCCTCTTACATTTGTAAGCCTATTAGTCTTCAAAGATTTACATTAGCTTTGTATTTTGCAATTATATTCATGGAAGTTTTGTAGATTTGTGGAAGTGACAGAGTGCTTTGCATTTCACCATAGTACCCTGCCATGATAGCAACATCAGCGTTAAAAATGCAGAGCTCTGCTGATTCACCCCTTCATCATATGTATAGACTTCTGTGATACTGGTAATTTAAACTGAAATTATGTTCTTTTCTACCTCCACGAAAGCTCTGCTGGGAGGACCGCATCAGCAGTAAATGCCAGAGCTATGATACCTTCTGGAGAAGGTTAGAGAGTTCAGTTCCCACTTACATCAAACTTCATAAACCTTTGCAAATACTTAGCAGTTATTTTAATAATTTAGCAGTTTTGTTTGCTGCCTATCGGGTTTTTTTAAAGTGAGTATGGTAATGGTTCCACTCGCTATATCTGCCTAGTAGAGAAGGAGAGAGAAACAAGCTGCCTTTATGCTTCTCTCTACGAGGAGGGAGTTTGGAAGGGATGAGAAATGGCCATCACCTGAATTTTGCTTTTCCATGGGAAGGACTCTATTGGTAGTGAGGCATCCTGCTGTCATCTCTACATTCTAATGTGGTGCCTCAGTTCCTGTGAGAACAGAGCAACGTGGTGACTTACAGAAAGGTATTTTAATGCTTCTCTATGAGAAGGTCTCAAGGCACCATGCATTGAAAGCTTGGAGGACTTTGATACGATCAAAATATTGATTGAAACTTGCAGAAAGAGGCTTTATTTAAAAAAAATTGTGAGAAAATATTTAAACTTTCCCTTTCCATCTTTTAAAAAAATTAAAAAGCCCCTTTTGAGTTGTTGTTCAAAAGCCTTGTCTGTTTAAAAAAAAAAAAAAAAAAGGCAGACAGCAGGGCCTAAGAAAAGAACACCTAAAGAGGGTACCTGGGAGGGAAGAGAGCGCTGGGCTTCTCACCAGAGCATTGCACCTACCCCCTGTTCTCTGGTACAGAAAGGACAGCTTTAGTACGTTACAAAATGATTTGGTAAATTAGATGCTTTAAAGAAAATTAAAATAATCTGTATGATAGAACATACATAGGAACAGCACTCCAGGGAGTTGTGGGCATGCATCTGTGGAACTCAGCACAACACAAGCACAACCTGATTAATAGAAATGGTTACATATTTGTGAATGTGAAACCGTGCACAGAAAAAAAATTAGACCTTAGAAAAGTCCATTAATACAACATATTTGCTTGGTCTCCTGACACGCTTTTAAAGTCTTTGGCTGATCTGTGCTGACAGATCCTTGTACCCTTGCAGAGTCACATTGACTTTCAGTGGCCCTGCATTTGGGCTAAAAGGTCTGCCCGCCCAGATCAAATGCCAGCAATCTTAAGTTATTCAAATAGCAGCTGTAACTTGGGCATGTACGCTATTCTTTGTATTGTATTATAGTCCCTGTTTGTTCTCCTGTCCCTAACCTGTCTACTTTTTTGTCTGTCCTTAGGCTTTGAGCGCCTAGGAGAAGGTGTAGTCCCTTCTTGAATGTCTGGGAAGCGGCTAGCACTGGTAGCTACCAGCCACTAGCGGCTACTTGTTAGCATTGTAGGTACTACAATAATCAAATCCTCACAACATTTATAATGTTATTGTAGATCTATTTACCATTTTATAAAATATTTGTAGACAAGATCCCTGTCTTGAGTACCATGCAGACTAACTCAATTTATTCACAGAGCAACAGCTCAAATTCAAGACAAGGAAGGAGATATTATGGAGAGCATATCAATTGAATTATGGTCAGTGAAAGACCACTATACAGCATAGAAGCCTTGACATAAAATTCCATTTTATTACTAATATTTACTACTATAAATTAAAGAATGAATGTTCTTTGGCAGACTCAAATGAAAATTTACAAACTTTCATTTAGTTTATTTCCTGGCTGTGAAAGAAGGGAAGTAATTGTGTGATCTGAAAAATTATGGTATTTAAAAATATTATTTGTACTGAATGAGCACCTACTTGGCCATCAACAAAGCACCATGCACACTCTAAGCATAGGTTTGACAGTTGAATTTGTACTCAAGCAAAAGCAGACCTGACCCCAGAGTCAGGATGGGTGCTAAAATAACATTTGGCTATTAGAACTTTTCTTCGTTTGCATTCCTAAGCTTAATTAGCTACCAAACATTCAGGGACAGTTTTTTCTTACTTCGTCAATCTCAGTGATATGAGAGGTAAAACGCTGCATGGAGAGCAGCATCTTTACACTCAGCTTCTTATTTTATGCAGATAAAAATCTTGAGCCTCCTCTACACTAGAAACAACTGTTTTGGGGAACCTGATGTTGGTCATGCCCTCTCTCAACGATGGTGGCTGCTTGTCGATAGGGACAAACTATAATTAATGCAATATGCAGAACCACAGTTCACCCCTAAAGTACAAGCATCAGAGGTTAGCAGGGAGGAAAGGAACAGTGTTTGGCATAGTGTCTGAAACCTAATCTTCTAATGTTGTCACAGCCTGAGTGTTCAAAAGTCTCCACCTGTCTTACTTTCTTTGTGGCCGAGCCTTCCTGTTTTCATCACAACAGTCATGCTGAAATGCACATTACTGTCTCATGATGATTATGTATTTAATGTATGTATACTGCCAGTATAATAAGCTTAGACAACCTTTATCTGTACCTCAAAGTGAAATGGGCTCCTGAGAGAGATAGATAAGTGTCAAATTTCCTGTAGGAATTAGGTGCTGGTTAAACTTACATTTTTCAATGGAGGGCCAGAGGCACAAGTTTGTGGGCTTTTCCTCTAACTTCTGTACTAAGTGGGCTGTTGGTAACCTATGTAGCATTCCATACAGGAAGAGGCCAGGCCTGTGGAGCTGCTTTTACAAATGTTTGATGAACATTTGGGCCACCATTGTTCAGAATATATCCTCCTATAGCTCTTGTGAAAGAGTGTGTAGGGTAAGGGTGAAGCGATGGAGAGGGCGGGAGCACAAGATGAGAAGTAGCATCCACAACCTGCTTGAGGAGTGAATCTCTGACCTTGTTGTCTCACATAGCAGCGTGACAAATGCGTGTGGTTCTAACAGGATTTGGAGTTTCTTAGTTTGTTATTTAAACTGTGGCCCACTGAAAGGACTGTCTCTTCTCCCTGCTCCACATACTTGCTAAATTAGCTAGTGGAAATCTGAAATTAGAGGGAAGGGGTTTTGCATTTAGATTGTGTGGCAATGAGAACTCATTGATTGGATCTATAAAAACAGGAAGCAGCACAATCTGTTAGAAAAAACACCCTGCTAGTTAACTTTGAGCAGAAGGTAATTCAGGAAGTAACTTACGAATTTGCAGAGAGCCTGGAGTCACTGAAAATCCTAATGCAATAGCATGTTATACCTTGACTGGTGAATAGTTCAGACACATTTAATGTTCTGACTTACTGATGAGCTGCTCTGTAGCCAGTCGGAACAGAAAGTGGTGTAATAATTACAGTAGTAATCGAGCCCCTACTAGCATATGATTTAATTTTTTTAACTGATATTAGAAAGTAATTAAAGGCAACAAAGCTACCTCTACTGTTCAACAGATTTTTGTATGAACACCAGTCTTTGTATTGAAGAACTACTGGCTGACAGTCCTTTCACCTGAAATTCCTCTCCCCTCTTCCTCCCCCCCAAATGAGAAGGAGAGAACAGAATATCAGCGGCTGGAAGCTTCATTATGCACAGTGGCCATTCACTTTCATTAAACTGTCCCTGTCAAGGTTTTCTTTCTGTTCACATCTAACAAATGTCTAGGTATTGTTATGGAAATTAAAGTGTTGAATCTGAAAAAAAATGAGTGGATGTCTACTTCCCAGAGACTGATTATTGGGGAGGGAGTGGGGGGGGGCGGGAAGGAGGAGAGAAGGGGAAATATCAGGAGGGGGCAACACCCTCGTAAGAAGCCTGTGCTCCAGCTTCTTGGGAGTGTGTCGGGATTCCTATCACAGTGTTCCTAGGCACTCCAGGTTTTGGGTTGGCTAGCAGAAGTCTAAGTATGAAGACTCACCCCGTTCTGATTGTTCAGAGGGAGAAGGAAACTCTGGTCTTTTCTAATGTTCTTTGGAGACAGATTTGTCTTTGTTACTCTACGTACTTCCTACCTTCTGTTTTTGGGTGCCCTCATAAATAGCTCCAGTGATTATATCTGTTGCTGCTCAGCTTTCCCAAGCAACAGCACTGTGAAATTGGCCTAATTCTTACGTATCAGTGCCGTCCACAAAATTCTGAATAGCATCAGTGAAACGGAACTGAACAAAATCTTGTTAATTTTGTTGCATCTGCTTCAGAGAGCTCGGTGTAGCTACCAAGGCACTGGAGCTGTTTGTAGGCTCAGAAAGACTTCACTGCATGAGCTCAAATGTGAAAGGTGTTTTGTAACCATTGGGGCTAGAAATGTGTTTTTAAATGAAAGCCTGTCTCTCTCTACTCACCCGTAGCATGTCAGTTTTTCAAGCCCTATTAAAAAGGCACCTCTATGGAACTTCTCTGGCAATATTTTGTATCAGGAGCCACTTTTGTTTTGATTCTCTGGAAAGCTTCCAGGTCCCATATAAATACCCTAAAGGGGACATTGGCTAGTGAAGCTAAAAACCTGCACATTTTGTTACCATGATAAATAAAAAGCATAAGAAATAGTATCCACGTGCTCTCTATTCCTGTCTGTTATTGGTTTCTTCTCTGTGTTTCCTCTCTGGGTGTTTTGTACCCAAATGGGCGGAGACTTTATTCCTCAGTCATGCCTACCAGGGCAGCTAAATGTTCTGTCTGTGAGCTTGGCTTGAGGCTTTCCATGCTATGTGACGATGCCAGTCACTATTCAATTCTGTTTGATACCATTTCATTCTAATGGCATTTTATTTTAGGTGAGGCCCTTCTCCATCTGTGTGAGTCTTATCAAGTGTGCCATATGCTTTGTAAGTGCCCTACTTGGGTCTGTAGTGCTCCCAGGTGGTGTCTCTTATCTGTCTTGGAGCTTTGAGTAGATCTTAATTTGGGGCTACCAAGAGACCCGCCTTCTGTTGGTGGTTCTGCTGAATGTGAGATTTGAAAAATTCTTTCAGGTGGAGAGAATATTTTCTTATGCTAATTGCATTCTCGCTAAATGTACCTTTGCAAGTTGTTGGGGGAAAAAATGTATTAAAATCCTTTAAAGTGGTGGTTTTATTTACGAATCTTGATGTTCTGGAACAAAGCATTACCCTCTAGTCTTAAGTACACAACAGCATTTTGTCATATGCATAAAACTCACTGTGTTAGCACACAACATGGTTAAGGCATAATTCCTAGCCACAAAGCCCTACCACAGGATCACTTATTTCCTATGAGTTCTTGAAACTTATTTTTAGGATTCATTGTTTCTGCCATTGGTGAGGGTGATTGAAAGAACAAGTGAGGTTAAGCCAGGTTATCCTGGAATAGTGATTGAATCCACAAGGTACCACTACTTACTTTAAGCAGGTACACTCGAGAGATTTGCTTCTCTGGCTAGGTCATTGGTTCTTGTTATACATACTCAGAGCCCAGTCCTTTGAGGTTCTGTGCACCCAACTCCCAATGAGTCAGTTAGACTTGGATACTCAGCGCCTTGCAGGATTAGACCTTCTGATATAATTCAGCTGTGAACACATGAACTAGAAAGACTTCTCTACTGAAATATTAATGCAGATTTGGATTTGAAACAAACATTCACTCAGTTCTGTGGATTTCTCTATCAGAACGGGGGTGCTGAAGACTTTGCGGAGATGTCACTTATGCTAATGACAGAACAGACAAACCATCAGCAACTGTCTAGCGCTTAGAATGCTCCTTTCTATACACTTAAATATTACTGTGAATACTTCAGAATTTATTACTGTTGAGAATTCAAAGGTTTTGGTTGTGGGATGAAGAGAAAAGTCAAAGGCAGTAGAAACTACTATATAGTGTTGCAGGGGTTGATGTTAGCAAATTCTATGAGAAAGCAAAGTAAGTGTGCTGATTCTTTCATTGGGAGTTGCAGAAAGACTGCTTCTACTGAAAAGTCTATACTGAAGTTGGGTATGTCTCCCTTTGAAAACTTATAGTGCTGCTTTCACACAAGCCATGGTGCTTTAAATGCTTATTCTCCCAGGTAACATACATTAAAAGGATGTCTTTCACTTCAAAGGCTAAGGAATGAGTAAATTGTAAATAAATCTGGCACTATGGAGCACTTTCATTATGTTTCATACTCCCATAATTTAAAATGCCATGCCTCTTTTGAAATGAGTTCTAATTGGCAAAGTGTGCGAGTTCTTTTCTTTTAACAGTCTGTTTACCACAAATGCAACTCTGCTATACAGAATAATAAAACGACTGCATCTTTGGGGTTACTTGAAGCTTTTAGGACAAAAAAGACTTCTCTTCCTCTGTTCGCTATATTACATTTTCCTTAATCTTGAAAGGGAAATTGTAGAACACATGCAGCTACATTTTGGCCTTAAGCCCATTTAAAGAGGAACTTGGTTTGAATGCAAACAGCAAGATAAGTGGGTACTGTGTCTTTTCTTAGGAGGAGTTTATGTAAGTTTAGGATCCATGACCAGCCTCTTAAAATATTTTTTAAATGAAGAGATTATTTTTGAAGCATATTATCCTGTTTGTATAACTTTGAGGCTTAAAGTGTAATTCCAAATAGCAACCAAGAACTAATATTCTGCTTCCTCAGAGCTCATTTCATCAGAGTCCGAGGGGCAGATCCTTAGCAGGTGTCAATTGTTGTAGTTCTATTGAAGCCAGTGGAGCAATGACAATTTACACCAGTTGCATTAGGAGCAGATCCTCGTCTTGTAAAGGCTAATAAATATCCCCCTTTTACTAATATATGTGGATGCTTTAGAATGATGTGGGAGGGTAAATGGGTCTTGAGAACACGCTGAGTTCAGATAGAATATTGAGAGAATTTAGGAGTAAACTTAAAACAAGTACTTCAGTGTATGCTCAAATGGCAGTTTCCTGTGCCTCGTGTTAATTTGGCCAAATCTGGATGGGTTTTCATGGAGATAGCAAAATGAGGCTGTCTGATTTCAGGAGCATCTCTCAGCCAAATGGTAATATCCTGCTCCAAAGCCTTGGGGCACTAGAGCGCTTTAAAAAAAACAACCAACCAACCAAACAACAAAACCCAGAAAATTTGATAACATTGGTAAAATGACTTTTTTCATTAACTTCCTTCTTGGAAATGGTTGCACCTTTTATGCTGTAAGATGTCAATCTGAAGCAGACATCAGGCATGGAAAACTTCAGCCACAATGGTCAAAATTTGCTGAAGTTAAAGTAATTGGGGGAAAAAAAGGGATTATAGGAAGTGTTAGGCAACCTTAACCTCCACATCCACATGTACATAGTAGAAATTTATGCCTGTTGCAGTGGGGAGAAGAGCAATCAATGGAGAGATCCCAAACAGGATCCACACTGAAAGGTGAATGCTGTCCCTCAAAATTAGCCTCAGACTATTATCTAACACATGCTGTTAATAGTTACTTTTAGATTTGTTAAAAAATGGTCCAAGGCCAATTTGACTGAGTAGGTAAAGCAGTATTGGGCTTTCTTTTAGTGAGGCTCCGATTTTGGATCTGTCCACTGATTCTTCTTTTCTGGTGCATCAGGCTTAAACTTCTTCGGTGAAATTGGCCCTCTGAAGTCAATGGGAGTTGTGCTCTGGACATCAGTGGAGCCAGGGTTTTTACCCCTTGTCTTGTTTCTAGAAGCCTGTGTACTCCTATTTTCCAGTCTCTTCTCACTTTACTAGACCATTCTGCTTTGGCAGCCTCAATGCCCCACTTATCCTAAATCAAACAGGAAAAGCTGCTGTTGTGCCATTTGAGTGTAACTGATGCTGAAACCAGTTCACAATCCTGGTGCTCTATATAAATCTAGTGTGCATTTTAGTTTCAGAATGGCTGCGGTTACTGCCATTCCTGGGTGTCCTGGCACTACTTGGATACCTGGCTCTTCGTCCATTCCTCCCAAAGAAGAAACAGCAGAAGGATAGCTTGATTAACCTCAAGATCCAGAAGGAAAATCCCAAAGTAGTGAATGAAATAAACATTGAAGATCTGTGCCTCACTAAAGCAGCGTACTGCAGGTGTTGGCGTTCTAAGACGGTAAGGTGTTTTACAGCAGTGCCATGGGGCTATGGAGTTAACTTTTGATCATTGTCAGTTCTGCTTTCTGTGAATTCGGCTCCTTTACTAGGCTGTTTTCTCCTGGAGAAGGCTCTTTTTTACACTTTGTAGCTAGAAGCAGGTGTTCTCAAAGCTTTATGCTGCTGTAGAGTTTAATTCCTCAGCAGCAGTGGTCTTCTGACTGACCAATGCCATATATCTGATGGAAGAGAGGGATTACTATGATGCCGGAAAATGACAAGAGCAGGAGACGCAACATATTTAAAAAAAAAATCTAATCTTTGTAAGATGCTCCTATGCACCTCCCTAATATAACATGCTCTTTGATACATTTTAAAAATGGTTACGTACACTTTTGTGCAGAAAAAGGGTATCCAGTCCAAAGCTACCTTGTGTACTGTCTGGAAGTGAAATGACTTCACTTAACCTATTAAATATACAACACAATTATAATCTTTTATTCCAATCTCCTTTGAGTAATTTATTTTAATTGCTACTTATTTTTCTGAGTCAAACCTGCAGCTGGGTCACATTGTCCCTTATCCCATAGCTTCAGGAAAAGAGTGGTAACAGCTCTTATTTAAGGGATGATGTCTTACATTTGGTTCTTAAATTGTACTCTGAGCATCTCTGACCTATAGGCTTTTTTGGTGTAATTTGAGTTGGGGGTCTCAATCCCACTCTAACTATATGGATTATCATCTACACAAGCAACTGTTAACTGTTTTAGGTGCTTGCAGAGCTCTAACTAACCACACAAACTGTACAGTAAATACACTAATATCTCTTGTCTTTTTTCCAGTTCCCTGTCTGTGATGGCTCCCACAACAAACACAATGAATTGACAGGCGATAATGTGGGTCCACTAATACTCAAGAAGAAAGAAGTATAGAGAATCTCTAATCATTAAAGCGCAACTGATGTGAAGTCATTCATACAGTTGTAATTGCAGGACACAATGTTTTATGTATGTTGTGGCACTATTAGTCTAATGGTTGCTGTAGATTTCCTTTTGATTTAACGTATATTTACAGACAAGTTCTAGACCTAGGTCTGTGATTTGATGTCACATGTTCTGAAGAATCATGTCTTATGTAAAACTGTAAAGTAAGTCTCTGTAAATAAGATTTTTTTTATCTGAACTACCAAATGACCGCTCCCAGTCTTACCCAATTTAACTTTTTCAGTATGAACACAACATAATAAAGATCATACTACTTTTAAAGGGCCAGATGTGTAACTTTCCATTGCCTTTTATTATAGGCTGTGATGCTATTCATAAAGACTGCTTTTCAGGAAAAAGTACATCTTGTCATTATTGTCTTACTTAAATCAGTCAGGTCCTCAACTGCTATAACACAGCTCCATGGACTTCAATTGTGCTGCTTTAATTTACACCAGCTGAGGATTTGGCCCAATGCATGTAATTAGCTATTCTCATAGACTCATAGGTCAGAAGGGACCAATATGATCATCTAGTCTGACCTCCCGCACAAGGCAGGCCCCAAAACCCTACCCATACACATTTATAACAACCCCGAACCCATGACTGAGTTATTGAAATCCTCAAAAGTGAGATTTGAAGACCTCAAGCTGCAGGGAATCCACCAGCAAGCGACTCATGCCCCATGCTGCAGAGGAAGGCGAAAAACCTCCGTGGCCCCTGCCAATCCGCCCCGGAGGAAAATTCCTTCCCGACCCCAAATATGGCGATCAGCTAAACCCTGAGCATGTGGGCAAGACTCACCAGCCAGCACCCAAAAAAGATTTCTCTGCAGTAACTCAGTTCCCATCCCATCCAGCATTCCCACAGACCATTGAGCAGACTTATCTGCCGATAATCCAAAATCAATTGCTCAAATTAAACTATCCCATCATAACATCCCCTCCATATACTTATCAAGCTTAGTCTTAAAGCCAGATAAGTCATTTGCCCCCACTACTTCCCTCGGAAGGCTATTCCAGAACTTCACTCCCCTAATGGTTAGAAACCTTCGTCTAATTTCTAGTCTAAATTTCCTAATATCCAATTTGTACCCATTCGTCCTCGTGCCTATATTAGTACTAAACTTAAACAATTCCTCTCCCTCCCTAACGTTAATCCCCCTGATATATTTATATAGAGCAAGCATATCCCCCCGGAGCCTTCTTTTGGCCAGGCTAAACAAGCCAAGCTCTTTGAGTCTCCTTTCATAAGGCAGATTTTCCATTCCTCGGATCATCCTAGTAGCCCGTCTCTGAACCTGTTCCAGTTTGAATTCATCCTTCTTAAACATGGGACACCAGAACTGCACACAATATTCCAGGTGGGGTCTCACCAGCGCCGTATATAACGGCACTAACACCTCCTTCTCCTTGCTGGAAATACCTCGCCTGATTCTCTTTACCATACCACTCCTTCCACCACGAACTGCTGTACAAAGTAAGACGTAGCCAGGCAGAGGAATAAAAATTCCTCTCAAGAGTGTGGAAAACAGAAATAAGAGCCAATATTATAGAAACACGGCTGTCCATATTCCGAGGATGAGGGAGTGCAGATGCCTGCATTAGCTGGTTTGTGTAGTAATCCTAGACTATCTTCAAATTAAGCTACTGTTTGGGTTTGCCCGCAATACTTACAGTAGACCGTTTTTCAGGACTCTAAACTTAGACTTCAGCAGTTGTGAAGAATGGACATTTGCCTCTTTCAGGTGAGACACACTTTAAGCCAATCTTAGAGTTCCAGCCCTAGGGTTGGAGCAGGATCAATTGCTTAAATCACAGAACTGGACTCAAGGTGTGATCTTTATTCTTGGCTCTACTACCGAGTCACATGGACACCTAAGACAAGTCACAGCCTCCTTCTACCACAGTTTCAGCTGTGAGCCTTCAATAAATAATTCTTACCTAGCCCACAATGCTTAGCAAAAGCTTTGATCCTTCATAAAAGGCACTACAGCTCAGTTACTCAAATCCTGAAGAAAATCTGACATGACAGACAGTGCCCTGCTTATACTAGCGATTTTTTTCATCATTAACATCAATTTAGTTCAGCCACTGCTAGTAATGTTGGAAGCCCAGGTGCAGACAGCCTGCTAATGTGTCAACATAGTCCTGAAAATACTGCATTCAGACAGCAGGTTATCTACACTACAGCTTCCCTACTGGTGGATGATTTTTCTAATGTTTCTAACAAATTTAGCCCTGTCTATAACACGTATTGCATTTGTAGATTTAGTTGGAAGTGCTAAAAGGGCCACCTGGCTGTAATAGAATGACATTTCAGAGGACAGTAGACATATAATGGAACTGGAGTATAGACCTACTGTAAGGTTTTAATACGGTTCTGTAACAGTTTGGTCTTGTTCACAAAGGCAAGGTCAAATTGTGTCAGAGTACTGTGTAGTTAGAACATGGGATATTTCCGGTGTAGAGGAACCATAAGGTTCCTATCTGTGGTGTCTGTCTACTTAGTTTAAAGAATTATTATTGAGTCAAGAGTGGAGCATTGTTATATAAAAGTAATGAGAAGATAAATTTGAACTGAAATCTTTAAAACGACTGGATGTTTCTCTGAAAGCTTAATCTAGTTCAAGCCCAAGTTATTGGGCTTGATGGGGAATTACTGTGAAATTCTATGGCCTGTGATGTTTAAATGGTGTTTTCTACCGTTAAAATCCATGAGCTATCCAAAGGGGAGATGGGGGGGCTAGGATATACATGTCCATTTGTACTTCCAGCTTTTATCTAATAACTCAGAATTATTGCATTCAGGTAATTCGATTTACTCATGAGTTTGTGAGAAATAAACTGGATGTATCAGTCCACGCTTTGCCTTTCTTATACTCGACCCCTAATCTTCATTATAAATTATTTGCCAAAAATCTGTTTTTTCCTAAAAGGGCTTACCCTGAAGGCAAATGGCAGTAGCAAACAACGTTCACTTTATGCAACTGCCCACTAAAATATCCAATCCATGGCAGAGTACTTTGCCTCTTGGCTGTCAGTTGAGGTAGCTGACGTATCTTTAATATCTAAATTAGCTACAGGGCTGGCCACGTAACATGTATGTACTAGTTTTCTTGATTTTTTTTCTTTTTAAAGCCGAGAAAGGAGTATTTGACAAGCCACTTGTTTGTTGCTTCCAGCAGCATGAAGCTTTGTTCTGAGCATTGCACCTGTGCATCTGCAACACAGGCAGTGAGTGCATGTGAAAGCAACAGGCTCATTTGTTTTCTATTCCTTTCCTGTCTGCTTCTGATGTCATTTTATTTCAGCAAGATACTATTAAAGTGAAGTTCAGAGGACACACGACAAATCCATAATCTTCACGGATTTTGAGATGCAAGAGAAGGGTGAAAAAGTTGCCTCATCTGGCCCTGGTCCAAATTCCACTGAAATCAATGAAAAGATTAGGAGTGGAGAAGAGACATGCGTGTATTCCTGAATACGTCATTTTGGTTCTGCAAATGCTTAGCCAGCCAGACAACTACAAATCTAAAATAGTCTTTAGACAGTTCTGATGTGAAAGCTTCACTGTAGAAAAACCCACATCAGGAGTGATTTCATCTTAGTGCACCAAGTTAACAGAGCACTTTTTGTTTCAACCTACTGCCACCTGGAGGTTGAAATATAAATGCACTCGTACATGAAGCATAATGGTATCAAATGTATAGCCAGGCTGCGGAAAGGACAAGAGTAGCATTGCCACACATTACACCTCTTGTGCTTTTTTAATTTGTGGCAGCTGGATCTCTACAACACCAGCTTTGTCCTAGTTCTTCAAGATATTTTATCAATTAAACCATTTAGTGTTGTCATACCATATATCCAGCTCCATCCTGTACCTGCTCCATCTAATCCTGAATCTAACTTCTTGCAGTGATCAGTACTGGAGTCTTCAGCTTCAAGAAATACAGCCCATAAAGTACCTGGTCAAAATGCTGTTTGTGGGCAAATGAGAGTTGGAGGGGAAAAAAAATCCTTCTTGATCCTTTGACAACGTCCCCAGGCATGAGACTGGGATGTTCTTATTTTAGCATGAGTAACTACAAACATGAGTTATACATTCCTTTTTAAAAGTCTACCACACACAAAGGCATGCATATAAAGACTGCCCAAGTTATCTTCACAAGGGAAGTGATCTTGCACCCCTCAAGTCAATGGGAACAGGATGCGAGTCAAAGATAATAGATCAAATCTGAAACCTTACTGCAAAGTTAAGGAAAGCCACCTTTACAATTACCTGCTAGAATATTAGGTGGTTAGCCCTGTCCATTCTTACAGTCATCAGAATTGAATGTTGTCTGTGTTCTCTTCAACTGGATTTATATGCCTTACAAATAGACTACATAAAACAATCCTCATAGTAAAAGTAAAATTGGTTGTTATCAAATTGCTTTTAATTTTAAAACATGTAGTGGAATAGTACGTGACATCTTTAAATATTTTAAAAACAAAATATGAAGGTTATAAAAATGACCTGTGCTTCTTTGGTAAAAATATTAAATTTTACAAAAGGTTCAAAATATACTTCAAATACAAATCTGTGTTTCTTAGATCAGTAGCCTCAAAAGCTATCAGGCTGGCAGAAAAAAAATTTTTTATATTGACATCACCGCAACTACAGAGCTTTGTAAATTCCAGCTGTTCACATGGCTGATTGTTGTTTTCCTGTATTCTGTCCTAATGTAGCTTTGAACACACATTACATGCTGCAGAATATCAACAACACACCATGCTGTCAAACATCAGTTTTAGAAGTTTTGCTTATGCGGCTCTTATCATTTCACCTGCATTTGTTTCTTTAACACACTTGCACATAGTACTTTTTGATTACAAAACTCCATGGGATTATATTAGATTTTAACTGCTCATTCATTGTATTTGCAGGGAACACAAGATGGCATGGTATGCTGTAAAAAGTTGTACTGGTCTACGCTAGCATGCATTATGAATGGCAGAACAATGAGTGAGTTGTGCAAATAATCCCAGCAGTGTCAGTAAAACCTTGAAACCACATCACAGCATTACGTACAGTAGAACCTCAGAGTTACGAACTGACTGGTCAACCACACGCCTCATTGGGAACCAGCAGTATGCCATCAGGCAACAGCGGAGAATTTAAAAAAAAAAAAAGCAGGATAAAGCACAGTACTGTGTTAAATGTAAATTACTAAAAAACAAAAAACCAAAGGGAACATATAAAAAAAGATTTGACAAGGTAAGGAAACTGTTCCTATGCTTGTTTCATTTAAATTAAGATGGTTAAAAGCTTTTCAAAACTATTAAGTCAATGTTCCATTGTAAACTGTTGAAAGGACACCCATAACGTTTTGTTCAGATTTATGAACATTTCAGAGTTCTGAACCTCCATTCCCAAGGTGTTCGTAAGTCTGAGGTTCTCCTGTAAACGCCACAAACTATTGTAGAAATTTGAAAGGATTTAAAAAAAAACCTAAACTATTATTGGGACTATTTCATTAGTCCCTTCGTTAGTAATCCTATTGTTTTAGGCCTATTCTTAAGGCCAGTTCTATTCAGCAAACCACATATTCCACTGGCCTAAAGTTAAGCATGTGCTTAAACACTGTTGAATGGGGGCTTTAGTTACCATGAGTCCAACTACACAGGACTCAAGAGGGAAAGTGCAGGCTAAGAACATGAGCCTGTGTTCCACATTTTCTCTCATTTCATTTCACTTTACACTGCTCATGACAGGTTGCCACAAGAAGGCAGAGACAGGTCTCTCCACAACTGCAGTTCCTGCTGCCTTGCCATGGTTTTGCAGCAGCTGTTCATGAACTCATGTTCAGTGCCAATCTCAGATGAACAGCAGCACAGCAGGGCCAACAGCTACATCTTTGCAGAGTGGCAGCCACTCAGAGAGGGTCAGGCATGCTGATGGATTTCAGAAGCCCTAACGTACATGACTTGTTTGCAACTAGAGATGAAGATCTTGTACTAGATTGAATGGGCTGCTGACTGGAATGGCCAGAGGGGCTGCCACAGTGCAAAAATTTCACTTAGCCCACTCTTCACAATGATTGTGGGGCAGCAATTCAGAAGATCAGACATAGTGAAGGACTGCACGATCAGAAGACTGGGAAGTTGACTGCAACCCCTTGATGCCCTCGATGATGCAACAGTTAGATGGCTAAGCAATCTAGATAGAAACGTGTGAAACGTACTAAAGCAGTGGGAAAGTGAAACTATAACTCATACATTTAACTACTGTCTAAACAGCCTTTCACCATATAAAAAAAAAGCATGACATAGAGGTTCAATATCTGATGCCTTCCCAGGGCTAGAAACAAAGCTTGACATCCCCTGCCTTGCAAAGGGGAATACCTCCCCACCCCCATAACGTTTTAAATTCTAGTTTTGCAAAGTCATGAGATATTGGATTTTAAACCTGCCAGAGGTCAAGGATTTAATACAGCCATCATGGGTCAATTTAGTTTTAGAAATAAACTTTCACTTTTTTTTTCTTCAAGGAGGAGGAAGAGGGGGAAACATTTATGTCAGTTAATTCTTTTAAAAAGACAATGTTGGGGCTAAATGTTGCTGCTTAGATGTTCAGAATTTGGAACTGGGTTTCCCTAGAGATGGATAAATTAAGGAAGAGCAGTGAGGTAGGTCAGAGGTGCAGGATAAATGAAATTTACCAGATGCGCTGCAGTTTGCCACGTCGACATCATCTCCACTCAGGGTGATGTGTGCACGTTAGAAACTTCAGAAGTGATTCCAAAGTTGTGTTAAGATTTGCACTTAAAGCTAAAGAACTATTCTTAATTATTGAATTAACTCCCCATATTTGGCACAGTAACCCTTCTGAGTAAGAACAGTTCTATTTGCTACATGTCTTTTAAAGTAAAAATATTAATTTGACTTTTCTCTCTCCACTCCCATGTAAAATGCAGTCTTAACCCTGAGCACAGACATGAACTGCTGGTTAAAAACACAAACACGCACGCACCACATTTCATCAACTAAATAAAACATTTACAGATACATTCCAAATGTGATAAACAATTATTAAAACTATTGCTATTTAAAAAAACAATGCATTCCCTACAACAAACACACAAATGTAGTCATCAACTAAAAATCCACAGCATAGACACTATCCATCTACTAAAAGCACAGCACCAACACACCATTCCAAACAGTTAGAAAACATCAATTTCTAATCATTACAAATGTGATCCGAGTTTAAGGTCACACATTTTGTGCAGAAGAGAAAAGAAATGCATGTTACGAAGTAACACGGAGAAGGTGAATGGAGAATGTTTGTAGGTTACACAGGTTAGATGAAAACTTGACAGTCTTCTGGCTTTTTTATGGGTGCATTTATTTTGTGTGCACAGTACCAATCTTACCTGGATTTTACTGAAGTGTTTTGTTGTGTTTGTTTGTGATACACACACGTATATGTATACACACACATTATGCCATTTCAGAAATGCACAATACTTTTTAACGAAAATATACTCTTTTCCTTTTTAAACGTCACATATTAAAAAGGTAAGTGCTGGACAGAAAATTGATTTAAACCCCTACTGATACTAAAGGAAATCTGAAGTCTACTGTATGTGCTTGATGTACCCAGAATGCATGCTATAAAAACAATTCAGTATTGTTAGTAAAAGCAGGCAGCTGCACACAAGTATGGAGTTCAAATGCAAGTGTGCCCTCCTCAACTACAAAAAGAATACAAAATGCTCCCTTCCTGAAAGTTGCTTTAATGACGCCATACCTGATTGGAGTAGAGGAGCAGTTGCTCAGAGAGCTAGCTCCTCTGCCACTCCAAGATTCAGTTGGAAAAAGATGCCCTGAGAGCAAAACAACAGGCACTTTTTCACTTCAGCTGGCAACATCAGGCACTCTGACTGAAGGCTTGTGGCTGGTGGCAGGCTCAAGGGCAGGAGCGGATTTTGACATTGATTCGACAGGAGGTTTGAGAGGTGGGGAGGGAAGATACAAATTGTAACAGGTTATTTTGGAAATCAGCTCTGAATTAGACTGTACTAAATGTGTAGGGAAAACTAATTAAACAGTAAGAAGTCTAGTGCTTGAATTAACCAAAATGAAGAAAAACCACGTCTGGGCCTTTTGCCCCTCCACTGAAATATTTCTGAAGCAGAATCAATCAAGATGTACACTTCCAGATATTCCTGCACTTCCCATCCACATGGAATCTGTCTTTCTATAAAGATCCATAACACCCCATGCTAACAAACCCTGACAGGCACATACCTTATTTGTAAAAACTGGGTGGGAGGGGGAGACACTTTTTCAGATATTTCCTTTTTCATCCCACATCCTCAGGTGCGCAGAGCATCCACCACTTTCCACCTTCATTTTGCTTTTGTGCTGGTCAGTTCAGGCTTCTGAGTGCAACGCTGATGGATCTGGAGTTCTGTTGGTCCATTTAACGGTTCTCTAGGTCACTTTTTTTTCTTTCCAGGCAGTGTCTATATTTTCACTTGCCATGGCAGTCATGTCCGTGGCACCCTAAAAGCATGTCCTAAATATGTCCATCATTGCCTTCTTACCATATTTGATGCTTTAGGTTGGTCTGCTCTACTCAGAATTTCTGATGTTGCAAGAAACTCTTTCCAATGGAGTCTGAAGATCTGCCGCAATCATTTATTTTGGAATGAGTTGATCCTATCAATTCCTGTTGTAGGGCTGACCTCTGTCTTCGCAGCTTGGCCTTCCAACCAGGTCACAGTGTTTTCCCTTTCTGGGGGTTATCAAAGTCTTTCTCTGTCCAAAATGGCAGTCTTCTCCCTCACTGCCCTGATTGTGTCACTTCCCCAGTGACTGGCAGGTAAAGACAGGCCCACCTCTACTCCAGGTTCCAGCTCAGGGACCTCCTAATTAGCAGCCAAAGTCTGCAATGTTCTACACCTTGCTGCTATTTTTTTCCTGCTCAGCATCTCTCATGCTTTTACTCCACCTCCTTACTAGATAAACACTTCCTCCAAGGCCAGGATCCCCTAGGGCTTTTACTCTCACCCTGGGTTTCCTTTCTTCTTTAACAGCCAGAGTGTGGCTACAGACTCCCTCAGGGTAGAACTTCTGCTGCTGCCAACTTCCTGGCTTTTATATTAGCCCCGCCTGTTTTCTCTCATCTAGGGTCCCTCATCAATCTGGGGTGACTTAAGCCACCTAATTCCTCTCAGGTGTGGCCTGTTTTCTTAAGTGGCCTCTCCTCAGCCTCATTAACCCTAGGCTAGTGTGAGGTGAACAGCCTATCACAGACAGACATGATGCCCGTGTTAAAAAATCCTCTTTTTGTGTCAGCGCCAATCATGCTCATGTCCTCACATCTTTTCAAGGGTTTGAAAGTTGTTTGCTGCTTTTGCTATTAATTGTTTGACATCTAGCATGGTGTCACGATCACTGCACATCTCATTCCCTAGAGAGGTGAAATGGCTAAACTTGTCTAGTGCTGCTTTGTCCACGCTAAACATACATCTCGCTACGGCAGGCATATAGAGTACAGACACTGAACGCCCAGCTAGCATGGGTATAAATAGCATGTAGATGATGAGGCACTGTAAAGTGCCTTATTTGCCTGAACCCCTGGGCTCTCTGTATGCCCAAACAATGCTCCCTCTATGTTGCTATTTTTAGGAGTGTAGTGTCCCATTGCCTCTCCACGGCCAGAGCCTTTCTCCGCTGCAGTGAAAGGCTCTGGCAGGGGAGGAGGCAGCACGAAAAGGCTCTAGCAGCAGGGAAAAGTTCTTCCAGCACTGGAGCCTTTTCCTGCTGCCTCTCTCCCCTGCCAGAACCTTTTCTTGCTGCACTGAAAGGCTCCAGCAGTGGGGAGCTTTCCCCTGTGTGTAGCTATGTGTAGTTCCTGTAGCCCACATACTGCCTTAAGTGCAGACCTAGCTCTATGGTTACTTTTCTGACACTGACAGTCACATAGTCTATCCCTTGTGGATGAACAAACCAGCTTGTTTGGCTGTATCTGCCCAAAGCTGTGTCTTTCCAATGATACAATGTTCTGAACTAAATAGGACAATGTCATCAACAAAAACAGCTCATCCAATTGTGCTTCATCATTTTCCCATAAAACGGCTCAGTTGCCATTTGCAGTTACTTTCCTCATGACAGTCAGGGACCAGGACAAACAACACCGGGAATGGAATACACCCTTGCCTTACTCTAACTGCAAACCATTGGCCAATGCTGTCATCATCTCTGACTGTACTTTCAGCATTATCATATAGATCCTTGACTAGGCTAAATCTTTTTTCTGGTATTCGCTAATATGCAATAATTCTTCAAAGACTCTGTATGTACACTGTCAAAAGCCTTCCAGAACTCTATACAATTTATCACAAGAGGTGCCTGGGAACCACACTTTGTTCTATATGTCTAAGCACAATCATAAGGTCTCAAATATATCCACTCTTAATTATAACTCTCTTCAGAATAGCGTTTTGTTCAGCAAGATGGAGTGAGCGCAACTTTCTGTTCCATATTTTCATCAGTGCTCCTCACTGCATTTTCCGGGACACTCATCATTTTAAATTGTGACTGCTAGTCTTTTGTCTTAATCACAAGGGAAAAACGACTGCCTGAAGATGAAAGGCTGTTCCCTTCATTTTCTTCACTATCCACTATCATCTGTGCAAATGATCCACGTTTCATGGATCAGACGTGAGTGAGTGGAAGAGTTACAGGTGTTAACCCTCTGTATTTTTTTTAAACAAGAATTTATTTTATCTTGATAAAACTATAGAAATTCAGATGTCAAAAGCATCCTCTAAAAATCATATTTTCCCAGCCTGTTTGGTGCAACCCATGGGTAGGTCACCAGGAGCCACCAGCTGGGTCACACCTCATGGATTGGAAAAAAAAAAAAATCAGCACCCAAGTAGTGCTTGGGATCCAGCAGGCGCCACGGGATGGAAGGAACAACTCATCCTGCTCTGTCTGCAAACTCTGGGGTATGGGAATTGGGGTGCCTAGAGGCGGTGGAGCTGGCCTCAGAGTGTTCTGATGCAGCAGTGTACCAGGGCCGAGTTGTGTGTGTGCGGGAGGGAGCAGAAAATGCAAACACCCCTAGCAGTAGCCAGCTCAACACTAAGTAATTCCTCCCGTCAGCATCCCAGCCAGCCCCCTACCATCTCCAAGGCTGTCTTCCAGCAAACCACCTCCACAAACACCACACCAATCCCACTCCCACACTCACCACTCAAACCCTCCTGCAATTTCTTGCTGTTTCTGAATCCCACAATCCTGTGCAGCTACCAAGGACTGCAAGAGATTTAGGTAGATCACAGCAAGAAAATGCAGGTTGGGGGTGTGTGTGTGGGTTGTTCCCAGATAGGACAAGACTGAAAATCACTGTCCTAGGTGCAGAATTGTTCCATACACTGCACCGTTTGTCAAGTGCATGATCCTGTCCAACTTTAAATGGCTCCAGGGGCTCTTACCGCCTCTTCCCCAATCTCTGATCTCACCATGAGAAAGTTATTCCTGATACTCAATCAACATTTTCTTCTGTTTAAATTTCATCTCATTATGTCCAGTTATACAGCCTGAACAGTTCTTCTTCTGTGGTGCTTATGCCCACGCCCTTCAGCTAACCACAGACCATTATCCTATCCCATCAGTCATCATCTAGGCAGTCTATGTACTGTACACTTATGTCTTTTCATCTGTCCTCATAAGGCTCCATTAACAATTAAAAATGTTTTGTAAAACACTGAGGCTTCTGTTTTAATAGGACCAGTAACTGATTGTTACTGATTTCAGTTTGCTTCAGAACAATACAAATATTGCGTTTACTAAGGAACCCGTAGCAGCAGTTGTGAGATCTTTATACGTCTTTCCTATGCGAGCCCAGAGCTCGCGGCTTCTTCTCCTCCTTCAACACCGTCCTCCTCTTCACCACTGCTCATCTGAGCCTTCTGCAGAAGTTTGGGCCCTGCCAGTCCAATAACCAGTGCTCCAATTGGAGCTGTGATCAGGATTGCCAAGAATGCCACCGTCAGCACATCCATTCCGTACTTTTCCAGCTGCTCATCCTGTTGTCCCCTGGCTGTATCTAAGGCAAGGGACCCTATTGCAGCCTACAGAGAAAGAAAAGCGTTGTTAAAGAAAACAATGAAATCGAACAACTAACCATTTACATTTACAGATAGAACTGAAGTGGCCTAATCCTACATTTGAAGGTGTGTGTGGACTCATGCGCATGTCCATTCCATTATTACCTGGCAGACTTTCTGGTGGCCAGGAGGATATCTGCTTTTTATCCAAAAAGGCTGTCATCTCTTTACATTTTGAATACACCCAACCGCATAAGACAACCATATATAAAATGAAGGGTTATATTTGTCTAAGAATGGCATTTATTCTTCACCCATTTTAAGCTGCCTTTTCAAGTGCATTTGCCCTGGATGATTGTCATCCTTGAGAAACACTGCTGGGTCGTCACGTTACTCCATTATTAGGAAAGGCCTAATTAAAGAGATGAGTCTACATTTTCAAAAATGACTAGTGAGTGCTACCATTTTTAGATGCCCAGTTCAAAACCAATAAGGGGCCCAATTTACACCTTACCTTGTGCACCCAAAAACAAGGCACTTTTGAAAATTTAGGCAATGGGTCTTGCAGTAGGCCTTAAAAGGTGCAAAACTCAGGTTTGTCTCATCTCTGGGAACTGCAGGTCCCACAGGCAGGGCCCTCTAAAGAGGCAGCTTTGCCTTCAGTCCCTGGAAGCTTTATTTGAGGATTGTCAACAATGGCATCTCCTGAAAATCACAGCTGCCAGCTCCAGTGGTGGGTTGCCATGGAGTGGGTTTTAAACATGTGCAACCGTATGTGGAAAGCACCCTGAAAACACTTTAGCCCAAACTAACCACATTATGTAAGATAGCCCTATTCCACTTGAACTGAAATTGAGGCAGCTGACTCTTTTTGGGTCCAAATTATATTTGACACACAGTTTTTATAATTATATGCTTTTTAGCCTAGGGATACTGCTGTTAAACAGTTTGTTTTACCACCCACAGCAGGCTTTGCAGATGATCAGACTTTGCGCATGACATCCGAACCTCCCCGGGATGGGATGGAAAGAGAGGTGCTTTCCCTTGTTTGACAGTTTGCTTCCTGGCTGCCTAGAAAGCTGCAGTGACGTCCCAGCTCATGGCCAAATACGTATTTAGCACAGCTTTTTTGCTGCTCATATGCTGTCACTGCCTACTTTCACTTTTAAAGGGCAGACAAAGGAGAGCCAAGGGTTGGAAAAGCAGCACTCAGAGGAATCTAGTCCTGACTGCTGAGGTAGCACGTCTCCCTGTTCAACTAGGAAACCAGCTATAGGATGGCAGAATGAAAGAGAGAGAGAAAATACATAGAGGATGAAGGCGAGAGAGACCTGGAGAGAGACAGAAAGGTTCCAAACAAACCCACAGAACAGCCCCTCACCTTACTTTGCCATTTCTTTGCATCTCCGAGATTGTCACAGGGGACTCACTTTTCCAGTCACTGTCATCAGTTTCTTTTTTTAAATTGCCACCTATCCCGTCAGCCAGTATCTTTTTTTAGCTGTTCTATT